>LR738712.1:222734679-222979491 GCA_902687465.1 Secale cereale
CCCCCCCCCCCCCCCCGCGCGGCTGTATTAGTTCAGCTAACACCTAACACTCAGTCGAACATGTTATTTTTCTGCTTGCGTTGGACTGCTTCGTCGGCATAATACACCACCGCACCCGTGGGGTTTGCCAGCGGAGGATGCTCTCCATGTGGCCGAGGAAAGTATAGTTTTCATCTCAGATCCTTCTTGATATCTCAATATCCCCTAATTTTCAATACCATATAATTTAACGGACGCCACTTGTCGACAGGATGAGGCTTGGGTCGGATTGCCCGCCTCGGCAGCTGTTGGCTGGCACGTGCGACAGCTGTCGATCTCTGCCTGCTTTGACCGCATCCATTTGCAACAAAGAACATGTTGGGCTTGAGGCTTTGCAACACGAGCCGTGTTGCTGCCCGCCCATTGCAACATGAACCACAACATGATCCATGTTGCGGTCACCCATTGTAACATAGACCATATTGCGGACAATATGGACAAGGTGTTGCAGTGCTACCCGCAAAAAAAGAAAGGTGTTGCAGTGCTAGCATCATCGCCAACATTGACGAAAACCTTGTAGCACCACCACTAGGCCTCGTAGCGGCGCCAATGACGACCTTTGCTGCGACCCCGCCTGCCTCTGTAGCAAAGCTCTCGGACAGGGCACCCTGCGTGCGGGGGGTGGGGGGGGGGAGCAACCCCATGCCGAAGGCCCCTGGACGAAACCCCCTGTCGTAGTGGACCGCGGGGACGTGAGCGGCTGTGTATCGAAATAGGAAAAAACATCGAAGGGGAGGATGACGAGATGAGCAAGGGATAAAGTTTCACAAACGTTTTTCTCGTCTGCCCCCCCCGCATTTACGCCGCCTATTCAAGCTGAAGAGATCCGACGGCTCGTTGCGCGACCGACGCAACTGAAGGAAATATGCCCTAGAGGCAATAATAAAGTTGATATTTATATTTCCTTATATCATGATAAATGTTTATTATTCATGCTAGAATTGTATTAACCGGAAACTTAGTACATGTGTGAATACATAGACAAAACAAAGTATCCCTAGTATGCCTCTACTTGACAAGCTGGTTAATCAAAGATGGTTATGTTTCCTAACCATATACATGTGTTGTCATTTGATCAACGAGATCACATCATTAGGAGAATGATGTGATGGACAAGACCCATCCGTTAGCTTAGCAACTTGATCGTTTAGTTTAATTGCTATTGCTTTCTTCATGACTTATACATGTTCTTATGACTATGAGATTATGCAACTCCCGAATACAGGAGGAACACCTTGTGTGCTATCAAACGTCACAACGTAAGTGGGTGATTATAAAGATGCTCTAGAGGTGTCTCCGAAGGTGTTTGTGGTGTTGGCATAGATCAAGAATAGGATTTGTCACTCCGAGTGTCGGAGAGGTATCTCTGGGCCCTCTCGGTAATGCACATCACTATAAGCCTTGCAAGCAATGTGACTAATGAGTTAGTTACGGAATGATGCATTACAGAACGAGTAAAGAGACTTGCTGGTAACGAGATTGAACTAGGTATTGAGATACCGACGATCGAATCTCGGGCAAGTAACATACCGATGACAAAGGGAACAACGTATGTTGTTATGCGGTTTGACCGATAAAGATCTTCGTAGAATATGTAGGAGCCAATATGAGCATCCGGTTCCGCTATTGGTTATTGACCAGAGATGAGTCTCGGTCATGTCTACATAGTTCTCGAACTCGTAGGGTCCGCACGCTTAACGTTTGATGACGATCGGTATTATGAGTTTATGAGTTTTGATGTACCAAAGGTAGTTCGGAGTCTCGGATGAGATCACGGACATGACGAGGAGTCTCGGAATGTCCGAGACATAAAGATTGATATATTGTACGACCATATTCAGACACGGGAAGTGTTCCGGGTGTTATCGGGTAAAACCGGAGTGCCGGAGGGGGTTACCGGAACCCCCCCGAGGGAGTATGGGCCATAGTGGGCCTTGAGGGAATAGAGAGAGGCAGCCCATAGGGCTGGCCGCACCCTTCCCCTAGGAATCCTAGTTGGACTAGGAAAGGGGGGAGGCGCCCCTCTTCTTCTTCCTTCTCCTCTCCTCCTTCCTTTCCTACTCCTAGTAGGAATAGGAAGGGGGATTCCTATTCCTACTAGGAGTAGGAATCCTACTCCTGGCGCGCCATACTTGGCCAGCCGTACCTCCCTTGCTCCTTTATATACGGGGGCAGGGGGCACCCAAAGACACAGAAGAAACATTGTTCTAGCCGTGTGCGGTGCCTCCCTACACAGAAACACACCTCGGTCATACCGTTGCAGTGCTTAGGCGAAGCCCTGCGCCGGTAGCTTCATCATCTTCGTCATCACGCTGTCGTGCTGACGAAACTCTCCCGTGAAGCTCAACTGGATCAAGAGCTCGTGGGACGTCATCGAGCTGAACGTGTGCTGAACGCGGAGGTGCCGTACGTTCGGTGCTTGATCGGTTGGATCGCGAAGACGTTCGACTACATCAACTGCGTCACTAGACGCTTCCACTTTCGGTCTACGAGGGTACACAGATACACTGTCCCCTCTCGTTGCTATGCATCTAGTAGATACATCTTGCGTGATCGTAGGTTTTTTTTTGAAATACTACATTCTCCAACAATGGTATCAGAGCCAGGTCTATGCATAGATGATATGCACGAGTAGAACACAATGAGTTGTGGGCGATAATAGTCATACTGCTTACCAGCATGTCATACTTTGATTTGGCGGTATTGTGAGATGAAGCGGCCCGGACGGACATTACGCGTACACTTACACGAGACTGGTTTCACCGTTACGAGCACTCGTTGCTTAAAGGTGACTGGCGGATGTCTGTCTCTCTCACTTTAGTTGAATCGAGTATGGCTACGCCCGGTCCTTTTGAAGGTTAAAACAACACATACTTGACAAAAAATCATTGTGGTTTTGTATGCGTAGGTAAGAATGGTTCTTGCTAAGCCCGTAGCAGCCACGTAAAACTTGCAGCAACAAAGTAGAGGACTTCTAACTTGTTTTTGCAGGGCATGTTGTGATGTGATATGGTCAAAACGTGATGAGTTATACGTTATTGTATGAGATGATCATGTTTTGTAAAGTTATCGGCAACTGGCAGGAGCCATATGGTTGTCGCCTTATTGTATGAAATACAATCGCCATGTAATTGCTTTACTTTATCACTAAGCGGTAATGATAGTCGTGGAAGCAATAGTTGGCGAGACGACAATGATGCTACGATGGAGATCAAGGTGTCACGCCGGTGACGATGGTGATCATGACGGTGCCTTGGAGATGGAGATCAAAAGCATAAGATGATGATGGCCATATCATGTCACATATTTTGATTGCATGTGATGTTTATCTTATTATGCTTCTTATTTTGCTTAGTACGGCAGTAGCATTATAAGATGATCCCTTACAAGAATTTCAAGGTACAAGTGTTCTCCCTGAGTATGCACCGTTGCGAAAGTTCGTCGTGCCGATACACCACGTGATGATCGGGTGTGATAAGCTCTACGTTCAAATACAACGGGTGTAAGACAGTTTTGCACATGCAGAATACTCGGGTTAAACTTGACGAGCCTAGCATGTATATACATGGCCTCGGAACACTGGAGACTGAAAGGTCGAGCGTGAATCATATAGTAGATATGATCAACATAAGATGTTCACCATTGAAAACTACTCCATCTCACGTGATGATCAGACATGGTTTAGTTGATTTGGATCACGTGATCATTTAGATGACTAGAGGGATGTCTATCTAAGTGGGAGTTCTTTAGTAATATGATTAATTGAACTTTAATTTATCATGAACTTAGTCCTTATAGTATTTGCAAATTATGTTGTAGATCAATAGCTCGCGTTATAGCTCCCCTATATTTTTGATATGTTCCTCGAGAAAAACTAAGTTCAAAGATGTTAGTAGCAATGATGCGGACTAGGTCCGTGATCTGAGGATTATCCTCATTGCTGCACAGAAGTATTATGTCCTTGATGCACCGCTAGGTGACAAACCTATTGCAGGAGCAGATGCAGATGTTATGAACGTTTGACAAGCTCGGTATGATGACTACTTGATAGTTTAGTGCGCCATGCTTTACGTGTTATAACCGGGACTTAAAAAATGTTTTGAATGCCACCGAGCATATGAGATGTTCCAAGAGTTGAAATTAGTATTTCATACTCATACCCGTGTCGAGAGGTATGAGACCTCTGCCAGTATTTTGCCTACAAGATGGAGGAGAATAGCTCAACCGGTGAGCATGTGCTCAGATTGTCTGGGTACTTCAATTGCTTGAATCAAGTGGGAGTTAATCTTCCAGATAAGATAGTAATTGACAAAGTTCTCTAGTCACTATCACCAAGTTAGTAGAACTTCGTGATGAACTATAATATGCAAGGGATGACGAAAGTAATTCCCGGGCTCTTCGCGATGCTGAAATCGGCGAAAGTAGAAATCAAGAAAGAGCATCAAGTGTTGATGGTTAACAAGACCACTTGTTTCAAGTAAAGGGCAAAGGGATAGAAGGGGAACTTCAAGAAGAATGACAAGCAAGTTGTCACTCCCGTGAAGAAACCCAAAGCTAAACTCGAGCCTGAAACTAAGTGCTTCTACTGCAAAGGAAATGGTCACTCGAAGTGGAACTGCCCTAGATACTTGGCGGATAAGAAGGATGGCAAAGTGAACAAGGTATATTTGATATACAGATTATTGATGTGTACTTTACTAGTGTTCATAGCAACCCCTGGGTATTTGATACCGGTTCAGTTGCAAAAATTAGTAACTCGAAGCAAGAGTTGCAAAATGAACAGAGACTAGTTAAAGGTGAAGTAACGATGTGTGTTGGAAGTGGTTCCAAGATTGATATGATCATCATCGCACACTCCCTATACTTTCAGGACTAGTGTAGAACCTAAATAAATGTTATTTGGCATTTGCATTGAGCATGAATATGATTTCATCATATTTGTTGTAATACGGTTATTCATTTAAAGTCATAGAATAATGTTGTTCTATTTACATGAATAAAACCTTCGATGGTCATACACCCAATGAAAATAGTTTGTTTGATCTCGATCGTAGTAATACACATATTCATAATATTGAAGCTAAAAGATGCAAAGTTGATAATGATAGTGCAACTTATTTGTGGTACTGCCGTTTAGGTCATATTGGTGTAAAGCGCATGAAGAAATTCCATGATAATGGGATTTAGGAATCACTTGATTATGAATCACTTGGTGCTTGCGAACCATGCCTCATGGGCAAGATGACTGAAACTCCGTTCTCCGGAACAATGGAGTGAGCAACTGACTTGTTGGAAATCATACATACTGATGTATGCGGACCAATGAGTGTTGAGGCTCGCGGCAGGTATCGTTATTTTCTGACCTTCACTGATGATTTGAGCAGATATAGGTATATCTACTTGATGAAGCACAAGTCTGAAACATTTGAAAAGTTCGAAGAAATTCAGAGTGAAGTAGAGAATCATCGTAACAAGAAAATTAAATTTCTACGATCCGATCGCGGAGGCAAATATTTGAGTTACGAGTTTGGTCTTCATTTAAAACAATGTGGAAAACTTTCACAGCTCACGCCACCTGGAACACCACTGCATAATGGTGTGTCCGAACGTCGTAACCGTACTTTATTAGTTATGGTGCACTCTATTATGTCTTTTACCAATTTACCACTATCGTTTTGGGTTATGCATTAGAGACAACTACATTCACATTAAATAAGGGCACCATCTAAATCCGTTGAGACGACACTTTATGAACTGTGGCTTAGCAAGACACCAAAGTTGTTGTTTCTTAAAGTTTGGGGCTGCGATGCTTATGTGAAAAAGCTTCAACCTGATAAGCTCGAACCCAAGTCGGAGAAATGTGTCTTCATAGGATACCCAAAGGAAACTGTTGGGTACACCTTCTATCACAGATCCGAAGGCAAGATATTCGTTTCTAAGAATGGATCCTCTCTAGAGAAGGAGTTTCTCTCGAAAGAAGTGAGTGGGAGGAAAGTAGAACTTGATGAGGTAATTGTACCTTCTCCTGAATTGGAAATTAGTACATCACAGAAACTAGTTCCAGTGATTCCTACACCAATCAGCGAGGAAGCTAATGACGATGATCATGAAACTCTAGATCAAGTTACTGCTGAACCTCGTAGTTCAACCAGAGTACATTCTGCACTAGAGTGGTACGACAACCCAGTTCTGGAAGTCATGTTACTAGACCATGATGAACCTACAAACTATGAGGAAGCGATGATGAACCCAGATTCCACAAAATGACTTGAGGCCATGAAATCTGAGATGGGATCCATGTATGAGAACAAAGTGTGAACTTTGGTTGAATTGCCCGATGATCGGCAAGCCATTGAAAATAAATGGATTTTTAAGAGGAAGACTAACACCGATGGTAATGTTATTGTCTACAAAGTTTGACTTGTTGCGAAAGGTTTTCGACAAGTTCAAGGTGTTGACTACGATGAGATTTTCTCACTCGTAGCAATGCTTAAGTCTGTCCGAATCATGTTAGCAATTGCGGTATTTTATGAAATCTGGCAAATGGGTTACAAAATTGTGTTCTTTAATGGATTTATTAAAGAAGAGTTGTATATGATGCAACAAGAAGGTTTTGTCAATCCCAAAGGTGCTAACAAAATGTGCAAGATCCAGCGATCCATCGATGGACTAGTGCAAGCATCTCGTTGGAATATATGCTTTGATAAGTTGATCAAAGCATATAGTTTTATACAGACTTGCAGTGAAGCCTGTATTTACAAGAAAGTGAATGGGAGCACTAGAACATTTTTGATAAGTATATGTGAATGACATATTGTTGATCGGAAATGATGTAGAATTTTTTGGAAAGCATAAAGGATTGTTTAAAAATGAGTTTTTCGGTAAAAGACCTCAGTGAAGCTGCTTATATATTAGGCATCAAGATCTATAGAGATAGATCAAGACGCTTAATTGGACTTTCACAAAGCTCATACCTTGATAAAGTTTTGAAGAGGTTCGAAATGGATCAGTCAAAAGAAAGGGTTCCTGCCTGTGTTACAAGGTATGAAGTTGAGTAAGACTCAAAACCCGACCACGACAGAAGATAGAGAAAGAATGAAAGTCATTCCCTATGCCTCGGTCATAGGTTCTATAAAGTATGCCATGCTGTGTGCCAAACCTGTTGTGTACCTTTCCATGAGTTTCACAAGGAGGTACAATAGTGATCCAGGAGTAGATCACTGGACAGCGGTCAAAATTGTCCTTAGTTACTAGATGACTAAGAAAATGTTTCTCGATTATGGAGGTGATAAAGAGTTCGTCGTAAAGAGTTACACCGATGCAAGCTTTGACACTAATCCAGATGACTCTAAGTATCAATCTAGATGCGTATTAAAAGTGGGAGCAATTAGCTAGAGTAGCTCCATGCAGAGCATTATAGACATAGAAATTTGCAAAATACATACGGATCTGAATGTAACAGACCCGCTTACTAAACTTCTCTCACGAAGCAAAACATGATCACACCTTAGTACTCTTTGGGTGATAATCACATGGCAATCTGAACTAGATTGTTGACTCTAGTAAACCCTTTGGGTATTGGTCACATGGCGATGATAACTATGGGTGTTAGTCACATGGTGATGTGAACTATCGGTGTTAATCACATGGTGATGTGATCTAGATTATTGACTCTAGTGCAAGTGAGATACTGAAGGAAATATGCCCTAGAGGCAATAATAAAGTTGTTATTTATATTTCCTTATATCATGATAAATGTTTATTATTCATGCTAGAATTGTATTAACCAGAAACTTAGTACATGTGTGAATACATAGACAAAACAGAGTGTCCCTAGTATGCCTCTACTTGACTAGCTCATTAATCAAAGATGGTTATGTTTCCTAGCCATAGACATGTTTTGTCATTTGATCAATGAGATCACATCATTAGGAGAATGATGTGATCGACAAGACCCATCTGTTAGCTTAGCAACTTGATCGTTTAGTTTAACTGCTATTGCTTTCTTCATGACTTATACATGTTCCTATGACTATGAGATTATGCAACTCCCGAATACCGGAGGAACACCTTGTGTGCTATCAAACGTCACAACGTAACTAGGTGATTATAAAGATGCTCTATAGGTGTCTCCGAAGGTGTTTGTGGTGTTGGCATAGATCAAGAATAGGATTTGTCACTCCGAGTCTTGGAGAGGTATCTCTGGGCCCTCTCGGTAATGCACATCATTATAAGCCTTGCAAGCAATGTGACTAATGAGTTAGTTACAGAATGATGCATTACAGAACGAGTAAAGAGACTTGCCGGTAACGAGGTTGAACTAGGTATTGAGATACCGATGATCGAATCTCGGGCAAGTAACATACCGATGACAAAGGGAACACCGTATGTTGTTATGCGGTTTGACCGAGAAAGATCTTCGTAGAACATGTAGGAGCCAATATGAGCATCTAGGTTCCACTATTGGTTATTGACCGGAGATGAGTCTTGGTCATGTCTACATAGTTCTCAAACCCGTAGGGTCCGCACGCTTAACGTTCGATGACGCTCGGTATTATGAGTTTATGAGTTTTGATGTACCGAAGGTAGTTCGGAGTCCTGGATGAGATCACTGACATGACGAGGAGTCTCGGAATGTCCGAGACATAAAGATTGATATATTGGACGACCATATTCGGACACCGGAAGTGTTCCGGGTGTTATCGGGTAAAACCGGAGTGCTGGAGGGGGTTACCGGAACCCCCCCGAGGGAGTATGGGCCATAGTGGGCCTTGAGGGAATAGAGAGAGGCAGCCCATAGGGCTGGCCGCACCCTCCCCCTAGGAATCCTAGTTGTACTAGGAAAGGGGGGGGGGGGCGGCGCCCCTCTTCTTCCTTCTCCTCCCATCCTTCCATTCCTACTCCTAGTAGGAATAGGAAGGGGGATTCCTATTCCTACTAGGAGTAGGAATCCTACTCCTTGCGCGCCATACTTGTTCAGCCACACCTCCCCCCTTGCTCCTTTATATACGGGGGTAGGGGGACCCAAAGACACAGAAGAAACATTGTTCTAGCCGTGTGCGGTGCCCCCCTCCACAGAAACACACCTCGGTCATACCGTTGCAGTGCTTAGGCGAAGCCCTGCACCGGTAGCTTCATCATCTTCGTCACCACGCCGTCCTGCTGACGAAACTCTCCCGTGAAGCTCAACTGGATCAAGAGCTCGTGGGACGTCATCGAGCTGAACGTGTGCTAAACGCGGAGGTGCCGTACGTTCGATGCTTGATCGGTTGGATCGCAAAGACGTTCGACTACATCAACCGCGTCACTAGACGCTTCCGCTTTCTGTCTACAAGGATATGTAGACACACTCTCCCATCTCATTGCTATGCATCTAGTAGATAGATCTTGCATGATCGTAGGATTTTTTTTGAAATACTACGTTCTCCAACAACAACATGGCGATCAGTTGGTTGAAACATATAATTTCCCACATAATATACACCCTAAACATTACAAAATTAGAAATCAAGCCCCTTAATTTACATACACGTGGCCTAGCCTGCGTGCCTATTGCCGCATGTGATCCTCCTGGGCTCACAGCCCACCGACCATCGCCCATCTTATTCCACCCAGTGTGTTGTTCGGTAAGCTAAACATGCATCCATCCGAACATGCCGTAAATACGCTGAACTTTCTCTTGAATAACAAAATGTTATGGCAATGTTGAACATTTTGGACCAAACAATTTCCTTCAATTTGACTAAGAGTGTGTTGGCTGGAAGTAGTAAAGTCAAAGTAAGCCTCTATTTATAAAGGAGAGATAACCCAAAACTCAAAGCTAGTTTATTCTCTTGTACATGGTCTTATAGGTTCCCTATTTCAATAAGATGAGATCTTTTTCTAGTCACATTTTGTTGAGCCTCATGGAGAGGCAATCGCTAATCCACAATGCCCATACTTCAGCATTGGGTACTCAGACCTCGCGTAGAGGCATTTCTCTACCCTTCTTGCCGCCAGGGTCAACTAAGCTTATTATTTTGAGACCCCCTTCTTAGGCTGGAAAAGCAAGGTCAACTAAGTCTTCCTATTATTTAAACTAATGGAGTTAGGTCCAACGTGTTTTAGCACATGGACATCACCAAATGTCTGCGGATGTCGGCCGGAGTAATCAGTCCGGCCAAATGACTTCATTTCTATCGTCAGCCTAGCTAGGCATCCATGGCATTGACATTTCATAAATCAACTTTCCTTATGGGGAATCATCCATGGCATTCACATTCATAAATCAACTTTCCCTTATGGAATCCCCTCAATAGGAAGATGTGATACTTACAATCACTAAAAAATAAATGCTTAATATTTAGGAAAATGTGATAGTCCTACCAGTCACTTGTAAGCATGCATGTGCAATGCACGTCTCAACTGATGCACATGAAAGTCATGTGAGATATGTTTTGAGCCTGTATTAAAAAAATAAATAGAAGAAGGCATGACTGTGGGAAAACCAAAGAATAACAATATGCATTTTTAAAGCACACCACCAACTCAATTTGCCTACCGAAGTTTTGAACTGAAAGCACAAGTGTGTACGGGTGCAAGGAAACATGTCAGGAAAAATGTTGTACATGTATACATAAATCTTAGACCTGGAAGGAACCAGTGAAGAAATTAAAATACATGACAATGTTGAGCACACGGTATTCATTTTAAGGCCTCCTTTGGTTTGTAGGGATCTTGTAGAATTCCATAGGATAGGATTTTCAAAGAAAAATAATCCTATGATGCCCTTTGATTTGTAGGATTGGATTCCTATTCCTATGTAGGATAGGATCCAATCCTTCACATTTCAAATGAAAAATAACATTAGTTAGACTCAATGGAAAACTTCATATCCTATGCATCAAATGGCATATCTTTATATATAGGAATTCAGATGCATGTCATATCACTTCCTATGAAATTCCTATTCCTATAATATTCCTATCCTATGAACCATAGGAGGCCTAAGTTTGTGGAGCTACAACATATGCCACTTAAAAGTATTATTGAGAATTCCCAAATCCCATTTCTCTGGTCCCATGAGAGTATCTACAACCGGACAACCCATACCCACCCCAAACGCCCGAACGGCATGCCCGGTCAGTGACCTGACGAAAAAATGCCTCCCAACCGGGCACCCCATTTCCGGCCCATACACCCGGACTGACCGACACTCCCCATATCTACCCATATTTGGGGCGGATATGGGGAGGCCCGAACGTGCTCGGGAACACCCGCCACGTTGGCTTTGTCAAGGCAGACCCATCCCAAATCAGAACCAAATTGACTAGTTCTCCGTATCAACCAAAATCCTCAGCCTCCCTCCTCCATTTCTCCCACCACTGAGTAGCCGCCCACCCTCTCCTTGCTAGCTGTCCTTGCCCACCTTCGCTAATGTGATTGTCGACGATCCTGTCCGCCTCAATGGCCATGGTTAATGCCTCAGCAAAATCAGTCGGGGTCGCTTTGGTTTGATCCTTGCAAGGCGGAGAACCTTGCCCGGAAGGAGCGTCATCGGAGGCAGCGCGAGCGTGGGACCGCAGAGAAGATAGTGGCGACAAACACAACTGGGGATGCGACCTTGGTGGTGGTGAAAGCTGCTGCTGAGGACATGGACGCGACGCTCCCCAATCTGTCACCCGTGCCCATAGAGATAATGAATTTGTCGCCATTGCCCAACTCCGCCACATTCTCCCAGTGGAAGGCATCCCGTATTTGAGCTTTTCTCAAGCCGTCCCCAACACGAACATGATGGCGGACTCACCAAAGCTCGAAGTGCACCAGGCATCCTCGGGCAATGCCGATTCCAGTGATGCCCACTTTGTGTTTGATAGAATGCCCGACCAAGAATCAATGTAAATTTTGACCCTTTCACATTTGCATCCATGGTTTCTTTTGTTCCACATATCATTGGGTTGTATTAGTAGGACGATAGTTAAATTACGATGCATATTGTAGGAACAAATATTGCATGACATGATACATGGTCAAGAATCTTTGCAATTTAGTATGGAGAATACCAATTCCTCGGTGTTTGAAGTTGATCACACACTGAAAAGAACAAAAAAGTTATGAGAGTTTACAAGCCTAGGGGTCCGACATTCACACAATTTGAGGATGTTTTGTTGTGTGAAAGTTGGTGCAACACTAGCATTGATCTGATTTGTGGAACTGAGCAAAAAGGGGAGAAATAAAGAAAATGTGGAAAATTTATCATCAGCAAAAACACTGCTGCAGCCACACCCAATATGCACCAACTGTGTCACGTGTTCTTTTCAACATAGATGGTCGTCCATTCAAGGGGTTGTTATCAAATTTGTTGGTTATCTCAAACAAGTTGTAGGCCGAAACCGAAGCGGCATCGGAGTTCAAACCCATGGAACTTTGGCGGCGGCTTTGTACCATCAAGTGGAGAAGAAGACATTCACATTTTCTCATTGTTGGTTGAAATTGAATGGGAAATTCAAATGGCAGACCGTCCTCAAGGAAATTGATAATAACACGAAGAAGATGAAGAAAAAGGATGGGTCGAGCTCGGCTCGATATATTGGAGTGGACGGGGAAGGAGAAGAAAATGTTGTGTCCATCTTACAACCAACCATGCCAAAGAGAAAACAAAAAGTGATGGGGAACAAGTGGGAGAAGGAAAGGGTGGTGCGTGAAGGTGTGGCAGCTAAAATATCTGCCACTTGGACGGGCTTTTTTATGCCAAGGAGGTGAAGGAGGAGGAGAGGTACAAGATGATCATTGGCGTGCAAAGGGAGAAGACGGAGTTCGACCAACATAGGTTGGCCTTAGAGCAAAAGGTGGAATTTCACAAACTTCCAAAAAAGATGGAGTTCGACCAATAAAGGTTGGTGAAAGTGCAACTAATCCCCGGGTGGTTTTGGTAATTAATAATAACATATAGCTCATTGAACTAAAATCCTTTCAAGAGAAATATTTCAGGAAGTTCAATGGTTGGCATGTCATGGATTAGAAATGTGGACCCCTCAAAATGCTAAGGACAAAGATAGGCAAAAGCTCAAGACTCTACATTTTCATTTTAGTGATCCAAGATCACATTGAGTCCATAGGAAAAGCCAAACTATTAAAAGGGGATGAGGTGTTGCTTAATGGTCTACTTGCTCAAAGTGCTTAGTAATATGCTCCAAATCCCTCAACCACTTTCTCATTTCCACATATGTCCCAAACCTAAAAGTCAAACTCGGCCCCACTGATTTGATCTATCCGGCGCCACTGAGTTCACTTGACATAGCCACTGCCACAAACCCTAATCAGTTCGGTCTCACCGATAGGGATCTCGGTCGCACCGAGATGGGATTGCAAACTCTCTGTTTCCTCTTCGTAACGTTTCGATCTCACCGAGATGAGCGAATCGGTCCCACCGAGTTTGCGTGACCAACACTCTATTAGCATATTACCTAAATCAATCTCACCGAGTTTGTGTAATTAGTAAAACCGAGTTGAGGTTCTACCCTAACCCTAACGCATATGTCTCACCGAGTTGATACTATCGGTCCCACCGAAATGTCTAACATTCACATTTTGAACTGCTTCGGTCTGACCGAGTTCGTTTATTCGGTCTGATCGAGTTGGGTCAAATGTGTGTAACAACTAGATTTTGTGTGGAGGCTATATATACCCGTCCACCCTTCTCCATCAGAGAGAGAGAGAGCCATCAGAACGTGCCTACACTTCCACTATTCATTTTCTGAGATAGAACCACATGCTCATGTGTTGAGACCAAGTTATTCCAATCCAACCACAAGAATCTTGATCTCTAGCCCTCCCCAAGTTGCTTTCCACTCAAATCTTCTTTCCACCATATCCAAATCCATGAGAGATAGTTGAGTTTTGGGGATACTATCACTTGAAGCACAAGAGCAAGGAGTTCATCATCAACACACCATTTATTACCTTTTGGAGAGTGGTGTCTCCTAGATTGGTTAGGTGTCACTTGGGAGCCTCCGACAAGATTGTGGAGTTGAACCAAGGAGTTTGTAAGGGCAAGGAGATCGCCTACTTGGTGAAGATCTACCCTAGTGAGGCAAGTCCTTCGTGGGCGACGACCATCTGGGATAAACAAGGTTGCTTCTTCGTGGACCCTTCATGGGTGGAGCCCTCCGTGGACTCACGTAGCCGTTACTCTTCGTGGGTTGAAGTCTCCATCAACGTGGATGTACGATAGCACCACCTATCGGAATCACGCCAAAAACATCCGTGTATCCAATTGTGGTTGCACTCTCCAACCCCTCCCTTTACCTTCATATGCAATGCTTTACTTTCTGCTGCCACAACTCTAGAATTGCATGTGTAGGAAGATTGCTTGACTTGTGCTAAGTTGCTAAAATCTGCCAAATCTTAAATTTGGGAAAAGGCTAAGTTTTTATTTGGTCAAGTAGTCTAATCACCCACCTCTAGACATACCTTCGATCCTACAAGTGGTATCAGAGCTTTGGTCTCCATTTGCCTTGTTTTCCATAGCTTTGGTGATCATATCCTTGGTTTTACAACCTAGGAGAGTATGGTGTCTAGCGAGGGAAGTTACCACCGTAGAGGTCCTTACTTTGATGCTACTAATTTTGCTAGTTTGAAGCATAAGATGAAAATGCATATTCTTGGACATAACCCCGCCATTTGGGCTATTGTGTGTATTGGTTTGCAAGGTGAATTCTTCGATGGGAAGGAACCGAATCGTGAAGCTACCACTGAAGAATTGAAGATGTTGCAATACAATGCTCAAGCTTGCAATATCCTCTTCAATGGATTGTGTCCCGAAGAATTCAATAAAATCAGCCGTCTTGAGAATGCAAATGAAATTTGGGATACTTTGATCGATATGCATGAAGGTACCGACTCCATCAAGGAATCCAAGTTGGATGTGCTTCAAAGTCAACTTGACAAGTTCAAAATGAAGGATGGTGAAGGTGTCGCTGAAATGTACTCTAGGCTTACTCTCATTAGAAATGAGATTGCGGGCTTAGGTAGCGAAGAGATGAATGATAGATTCCTCATCAAGAAGATCCTAAGAGCCTCAGATGAAAAATATGATACCGTGTGCACATTGATCCAAATGATGTCCAATTACAAAGATCTCAAGCCAATGGAAGTCACTGGTAGAATTGTTGCTCATGAGATGTCACTTAAGGATAAAGAAGAGCTTCACAACAAGTCTAGTGGCGCTTACAAAGCTTCATGTGATGGTCCTACATCATCAAGTGAGAAACAAGTCTTCAATGAAGAATTGAGCTTAATGGTGAAGAACTTCAACAAGTTCTACAAGAATAGAAGCAAAGAAAGAAACTCCAAGTCAAGGTCCTTCAATCACAAAAGATCATCTAGTCGTGATCGGAATTGCTACAATTGTCAGAGACCCTGACACTACTCAAATGAGTGTACGGCTCCACACAAGAGAAGAGAAGACTCACCCGAAAGGAGAAGTAAAAGAGATGAATCACCACCAAGAGAGAGAAGGAGCAAATATGATAGTTATGAACGAAGACCCTCTCGTAGAAGCAAGGATTCATAAAGGAAGGACAAATCATCAAGGAGCTATACAAGACGAAGACATCAAGCTCGCGTTGGTGAATGGGTATCCGGTTCTGACTCCGATGACCACTCCGAGAGCAGCTATTACTCCGACTCCAAAGATACTCAAGATGAAGGTGTTGCCGGAATTGCTCTTGTGTCATGCAACTCCTACGACATATTTGACTCACCAAATGAAGGAATTGGAAGATGCTTCATGGCTAAAGGCCTTAAGGTATCACACCCTGAATATCTTGATTTCAATAGTGATGAAGATGATTTGCTAGGAGATGATGATTTACTTGTTGGTAGCAATAGTGATGAAAACTATGATGAAATTGCTATTAATCATGCTAATCAAGATAAAACAAATGACAATGATAAGGAGAAGATTGAGCGTCTAACAAAAGAACTAAACATTCTTAAGTTAGCTCATGAAACTACCTTAGAAGATCATCGAGAGCTTTCGAGGACTCATGAGAAGCTACGCTTTGAAAAGCTAAATCTAGAGCAAGAGCATGAGTTCTTAAAAGCAATCAATGATGATCTTCGTAAGAAAAGTTCTTACTTTGCCAAGCATTTACTCTTGTCTACCTACATGCCACAAGTAAAATCTAGCAATAAGAACAAGAAAGATTCTTCCTCTAGTAGTAACAATAAT
Organism: Secale cereale; assembly: GCA_902687465.1. Taxonomy (NCBI): domain Eukaryota; kingdom Viridiplantae; phylum Streptophyta; class Magnoliopsida; order Poales; family Poaceae; genus Secale; species Secale cereale. Next base: position 222,750,932 of record LR738712.1, read on the forward strand.
CATGATAAATCCAATGTTGTTGCTTCTAGTAGTTCTCTTGATTCCACTAATGATTCTCTTAGCCAAGTTACACTTGATCAAGAGAAAAGCTTATTGGAGGGAATTATAGAGAAATGTGTTTATAATAGCCTTGCTGGGAGTAAGCAGTTCGAGGAAATTGTACGCAAGCAAGGAAGGTACCGGAAGAATCAAGGTATTGGTTTTGAACGAAAGTTCAATGCCAATGGAGTTGAGTGGGAAGAAGATCAATACCCCAAGACAAAGTTTGTTCCACAACAAGAGAAGTATGATCCTAATTCCTTCAAGGGGATACAAGCCCAAGATGATCTTCCACCACAAGACCACAAACTAAAAGGCAAGGACAAGCTTCAAGAAGAGATTGATGCATTTGAAGAAGCTCCTAAAGCCTTGGTCGAGTGGGTTCCCAAGACTACGTCAAGTTCTACTTCCTCAAGTACATCTACAACTCTAAGGATTCCCATCAAGATGATGTGGATCTCGAAGAAGAAGAACTAGAGAGTTCTTGAGGGTGACTCCTCCAACATACTTCACTCATATTCATATTGGCAAGGACAAGTGTAATCAACTTCCACACCTTGCACTAGTTCAAGGAGTCACAAACCCTCTTGTTGGTAGGACAAGGGACAAGGTAACCTAATGATTTCATGGACATCATTTTGTGTGCAATCCACTCTATGTCCATGGATATCTTTGTATGTTCCTTGTGGGACTAACCCATGTAGGTATTGAAAGTGCAACTCACTCCAATGAATTGCTCCAAATGATCTACATCTACATTGAGCATCTACATCTTCAACACCTACATGAAGTCATCATCGACAAAACCCAAAGTTACTTCATCCCTCTTAGGGGGGATATCACATCTAGGGGGAGCTTTACTCTAAGAACTGAGCTAAAGCAACTCTAATGGTGTGAACACAACAATGCTTTATGTAAAAGTGGTAACCCCACTTGTGCTTAAATGATGAGTATGACCTATGATCAAATGTTCTCATATGGATCCTAAGTCAATATATTCATATATAGATGACCTAGTCATCGCCAATTGGTTGATAGATGCTAGAATGGTTGTGCATGATTTGCCACATGTTTCATTTGCTATCTTATTGCGTGAGCATGTTGAGTGCATATTTTTCTCATTGAAGGACATCCATTTGTTGTTTTGATTGTTTGGCTTTCTTCTTTTTCCAAATGGATGGACAAGAATGCCTAAGAACCCCCTCTAGCTATCTATGCTTTTATTGTCTTAAACTCTATTCATGCTACATCACAAAGTTTGATCAAGTCAGATTTGAACCCTCTGAGTGAGGAGCACTTGGAGTCACCGTTTCGTCATAGACTTAAACTTCCAAAACCTCTTAGTGCATTTCGGTCTGACTGATTCATCCCATTCGGTCATACCGAGTCCATTAAGTTGATCTAGGTTTTCAATATCGGTGCAACCGATTACAGTTTTGCATCTCGGTGCCACCGAGTCGTTCCACTCGATCACACCGACAGGGTCTGGATATAAATACCCACGGGCTGAACTTTGGAAAATATTTCAAATCTTTTTGCCCGCGCCTGTCCAGCTCTGCCGACTCAAGGTCTCTGGTTCATCCTCTCATCGCCAGCGACCCTCTGTCGCTGGTCTCCGCCGCCGTCAATGGTAATCTCCGCCGCCATTGTCGCCGTAGCGAACTCATCGCCTGTGACACCCGGAGACCGATGCGCCAGGTGTCGTCCTCTTATTCGGTGTCGTTGCCATGTAATTTGCTTGCGTGTTGCACTTTGCCATGCCATCATGTGCATTGCATCTGCATAGTTTTCAAAACTTGCATCCGTTCATAGTTACCCGTCTCCCAGTTCTCTCCATTGTCCGTTGATGGGCCTCTAACCCCTCGTTGGTTACCCCAAGTGGAAGGTGTAAGATGCAGTGTTGTGGAAGTTTTATCCCTTAGCAAAGATGCCAAGGATCGAATCCCCAGAGACTCCTAGGTTCAACAAGTAGGTGTCAACTGCTAACGGCGCGGATTAGCAATCAACGTGGACCTGCACACAGATACAAATAACTTTGCTCCCAACGAGTACAGAGAGGTTGTCAATCCCTCCGGCCTTGTAGTTCACAAAGGATTAAACGCAAATGATAGTAGTGATAGATAATGTTTGCAATAGTAAATAATAGCGAAAAGTAAATAGCGGATGTGATCAATGATGGTAATATGGACCGGAGTCTCATGATGTTCACTAGTGATGTCTCTCTCCCAAAAGACGATAAAACAGCTATGTGAGGTAAACGAATTACAGCTGGGCAATTGACAGGACCACGAACGCAAACCAATGCTGACTACATTGCAAGAAAGGTTGAGGTTTGTAATGAACATGATGTGCAAATATGATAAAGTGATATCTAGCTTGCCCCCTTTAGTGAAGCAAAACATAAATGCAGGGGCACCTTCAAGGTTTAAGTGATGACTAGATACAATGATTTCAAAATAAACGATATCACAATCATGCAAAAGACAATGCTACTTTGGGACAATGCACATTACACTTAGAATGACAATCATGCTCTCAGTAGTTGGTGCTTTTAAAAGAAGGTGGAGACTCAACATAAAAGTAAAAGAATGGTTATGTGCTAGAGCTTTTTATTTTAAAAAACATAGAAGCAATTTTGTCAACGGTAGTAGTACTTCATATGTGTCATGCATAAGACGTCCTATAAGTTGCAAGCCTCATGCATCGAATACCAATAGTGCTCGCACCTTGTCCTAATTAGCTCGGATTTCCATGGGTTATCATTGCATTACATATGTTTCAACCAAGTGTCACAAAGGGGTACCTCTATGCCACCTGTACAAAGGTCCAAGGAGATAAATCACATTTGATTTCTCATTTTTGATAGATCTCAACTTGAGGACATCCATACCGGGACAACATAGAAAATAGATGATGGACTCCTCTTTAATGCATAAGCATATTCTCATAAGAGATTGAGGATTAATGTCCAAGCTAAAACTTCCACCATGATACATGGCTTTGGTTGGCGGCCCGATGTTCTTCTCTAACAATATGCATACTCATTCAACCCATGGCAAATCACCCTTACTTCAGACAAGACGAACATGCATAGCAACTCACATGATATTCAACAAAAGTGTGACAGTTGATGGCGTCCCCAGAAACATGGTTACCGCTCAGCAAGCAACTTATAAGAAATAAGATACATAGGCAACATATTCTTTACCACAATAGTTTTTAAGCTACTTTCCCATGAGCTATGTATTGCAAGGTTAGTCTGCTTAGTACAGGTGGAGGTTAGCAAAAGACTGGGAGCAACCAACTAAGAGAGCAATGACGGTCATAATCATGCAGAGCGACAAAGCAATATTGAATCAGGCATGGAAGTTATATCGCTACATAGAAATAAAAGATCATCAAGGCTTGACAGACTTTCTTTACAGTCTTAAATATGCGTGAGCATACGCCAAGTCAATCAAAATAAATTCTCGAAGGAAGATATTACTAAACCATACCACATCATCGGCAAACAAATCATGTTGGTATTCCAATAACACATTGGGAATCCCCCAGCTATTTGAGACTAACCATAAGAAAACCTGAACTACTAAGCGCCATTATGCATGTAGCATCTTTATCATAGACATATTAACCAATGCAACAGAAGCAAACTCTCTTAATTAGATAAGCATGATAATTAAAGAGAGTTCAAGCAACCAACTAAACAAAAGCTCTTTGAAAAGATAAGCATGAATACTATGAGCAGAGCATGATAGTAGCTATTAAAAGACAAAGAACACACACAACAAAGATAGACATGAAAATTCTATGTTATGTTCTAGGTAGAAGTGGAGCGTGTTACTCTCCCACATAAAGAAAGCTGAGTTCCGACTCGTTATGAAAAACTAAAAAGGAAACTAAAAGCAAGACGCTCCAAGCATAGCACATAACACATGAAGTGATAAAAATATAGCGAAACGAAAGACGAACTGATAATGTTGATGGAGAAGGGGATGCACGGGGGCATCCCCAAGCTTAGACGCTTGAGTCTCCTTGAATATTTCTTGGGGGTGCATGGGGGCATCCCCAAGCTTGAGCGCTTGACACTCCTGAATCTTTTTATCATCTTCCCTCGCACACTTGAAAACTCCCTTCATACATAACTCATCATAATCTGATTAGCGAGGTTAGTACCCTTAATAAAATAATTATACCTTGCTGGAAATAAAGATATTCTTGAAGTTCTACTGTTTCTCAAGATTGCTTAAAGGTTTTTGCAAAGAAAAAGCAAGCTCTTGATTTGCAAAATGAAAGAAAGGCAAAACAGGACAGGATCTGTGAAAAACTGAACAGCAGGTAGTAATTGATTTGTTCGGGGCACTTCTGCAACTCAAATAAAAAAACTCAGAACAGACGCACAAAAGACAATTATATAGAGAACGCTGTAGAAAAAATTCAGACCAAAAAGATGATCTGGTGATTTGATACGAATTTTTCTATCCAAGGACAGAATCTGTTTCCTGGACAGCACCTCACAACTTTTGAACTTTCTTGCAATCAGAGGCTATACTTGGCACAAATATGAAAAGCAAAGATACAATGATGATGCTACAGCAGTAAACAACATCAAGACACAACAAAAGCAAAATATAAAAATTTATTCATGTGGGCTGCCTCCCAAAAGCGCTTTCTTTTATGCCTTTAAGCTAGGCATAATGCATAGAGATCAAGTTTTATCAAGAGTAAAAGAATAGCTAGCACGTACAACGGACTCAAAAGGTAACTTGATCTTCTTTCGAGGGAAGTGTTCCATCCCTTTCTTGAGAGGAAACTGAAATTTTATATTACCCTCTTTCATGTCAATGATAGCACCAACGGTGCGTAAAAAGGGACGTCCCAAAATAATTGGACATGAAGGATCACATTCAATATCCATAATAGTAAAATCAACGGGAACACAGTTGTCATTGACAATGATAAGAATATCGTCGATCCTCCCCAAAGGTTTCTTTATGGAAGAATCAACGAGACGAACACCAAAAGAACAAGAATCAAAAGGTTTCAATTTAAGCATATCATATATTCTTTTGGGCATAACAGAGGTACTAGCTCCAACATCACATAATGCATAGCAAGAGAAGTCATTCAATTTAATTTTTATCATAGGATCCCAACCATCTTCTAGCTTTCTAGGTATGGAGGCTTCTACTCTAAGTTTCTCCTCCCTAGCTTTGATGAGAGCATTAGTGATATGCTCCGTGAAGGCAAGGTTAAGCGTGCTAGTGCGGGGGTCTCTAGACATCTTGTGAAGGAAATCAATAACTTCGGTAAGAGTGCAATTATCAAAATCAAGGTCATTAGCATCAAGTAAAGTGGTAGTGGTGTCCTTTAGGTTCATTTGTTTGGTAGTTTCTATAGTCATAGCATCACCATTAATAGGTCCATTGGGACCAGGAGTACATTGGGTGCTAAGAGTTTGGATATCCTGAACAACTTGGATAGTAGCAACAGTATGGTGGGTAGGAAGGCTCTTAATTCTATCTTCTTCCTCCCTTAGGGATGCAACCACTTCGGGTTTAGCTGCCATTTGGTTTATCAAAGTGGCTTGTGTGTGGGACATATTGGAAACTTGGGTCTCAGTGATAGTGAGTCTAGTCTGGAGGTTAGAAATCTCAATATTTATGTTCTCTAATCGTCTACTAATGTCTTGCAAGATAGCAGTATGCTCATTTAATTGCCTTGAGAAGGTTTTGTTTTGTTCATATTGGGTGTGCATGTAATTCTTAGTGGCCTTCTCTATTTCTAGCAGTTTCTCATAGCCAGGCAAATCTCTATCTTTTTGTATGGAGTTCTTGGTGCTAGGATAAGCATTGTTGTTCCCATAGGAATTAGAGGGGAACGGTCTAGGATTACTACCAAAGTTACTCCTATAAGCATCAGCAATCACATAATCTAAAGGATCATAACGAGGATCAACAGAAGATTGCTTCGAAAGTAGAGACATGATCAAGTCAACTTTTTCATTAAGGGAGGAAATCTCCTCGACAGAGTTTACCTTCCTACCTGTTGGAGCGCGTTCGGTGTGCCATTGGGAATAGTTGGTCATCATCTCATCGAGAAGCTTCGTGGCAGCACCAAGTGTAGTTGACATAAAAGTTCCTACCGCGGCTGAATCTAACAAGTTCCGCGAGGTAAAGTTCAAGCCTGCATAAAAAGTTTGGATAACCATCCAAGTAGTCAAACCGTGAGTAGAGCAGTTCTTGATAAGAGATTTCATACGTTCCCAAGCTTGGGCAACGTGTTCATTATCCAATTGTTTAAAATTCATTATGTTACTTCTAAGTTGGATAATTTTAGCAGGTGGATAGTATTTTCCGATAAAAGCATCTTTGCACTTGTCCCATGAATCTATGCTATTTCTAGGCAAAGACTGAAACCATATTTTAGCTCCTTTTCTCAAGGAGAAAGGAAAAAGCTTAAGCTTAACAATATTACCATCTATTTCTTGATACTTTTGCATATCACAAAGTTCAACAAAGTTGTTTAAGTGTAAAGCAACATCATCTCCAGTACCGGAGAATTGATCTTTCATGACTAAGTTCAGTAAAGCAGGTTTAATTTCATATGAAGGTGCTGAAGTGGCAGGTGTAGTGACAGGTGTGTTGATAAAGTCATCGTTGTTGTGACTAGTGAAGTCACACAACTTGGTGTTCTCGGTGGAACCCATAGTAGCAAGCAAGCAAGATAACTATTTTTGTGATTTTCGATAAAAAGGTACTAAAGCAAAAACTGAAAGGTAAACTAACAAGACTAAAAAGCAAAGGTAAAAGATAGCATGCAACTCCCCTATCCTGAAGAGTGGAGTCCCCGGCAACAGCGCCAGAAAATACTCCTTGATGGGCCTCTAACCCCTCGTTGGTTACCCCAAGTGGAAGGTGTAAGATGCAATGTTGTGGAAGTTTTTTCCCTTAGCAAAGATGCCAAGGATTGAATCCCCAGAGACTCCTAGGTTCAACAAGTAGGTGTCAACTGCTAACGGCACGGATTAGCAATCAACGTGGACCTGCACACAGATACAAATAACTTTGCTCCCAACGAGCACAGAGAGGTTGTCAATCCCTCCGGCCTTGTAGTTCACAAAGGATTAAACGCAAATGATAGTAGTGATAGATAATGTTTGCAATAGTAAATAATAGCGAAAAGTAAATAGCGGATGTGATCAATGATGGTAATATGGACCGGAGTCTCATGATGTTCACTAGTGATGTCTCTCTCCCAAAAGACGATAAAACAGCTATGTGAGGTAAACGAATTACAGCTGGGCAATTGACAGGACCACGAACGCAAACCAATGCTGACTACATTGCAAGAAAGGTTGAGGTTCAAAGCATGGGCGGTACGCCAAAGTAAGTAGACCGAAATCCATCAATATCTACTACTAATCATCCACCTTGAGATATCTATCCAGAACATCTCGCTGGTATTAAGTTGCGAGCCCCACCCATAGTGTAAACTCAATGCAACAGACAACTGCATTAAAAGAACTTTGCGTAAAGTAAACAATCCTTGCACCCGCGGGCACAAGCACCATTGTTTTCCCCCTTGTGGCAACAGCACATCCCCTAGACTCATGTTTCTGTCACTCAAACTAGTCATCGAGGGGCATGAACTCACAATCGAGCGTAACGTTCCCTCTTGGAGTCACTACGTATTACTTGGCCAAAGCAATAAATAACAACGAAGAACATGCAAGAATTACTTATGAACATAAATATAAAAGAGGTAGATCAAATATATTACTCAAGATCAATCTGAACATAATCTCATAATCCATCGGATCCCAGCAAACTCATCATAGCAACAGCATAAGGATTACATAAGTGCCTCGATCATGTAGGGCAGCTCACGAGGACTAATTAGTGAAGCACAAGAACGGGAGGAGAACATCACATAGCTACTGGTCATGGACTCATGGTCCAAGGGAGACTACTCACAACTCATCCGGGAGGCGTCCATGGTGGTGTAGAGGCTCCCGATGGTGATCCTCCCCTCCGGCAGGGTGCCGGGAAGAGTTCTCCTGGTGCTCCCGATCTTGGAAGCGGCGGCGGCGGCGGAACAGAGATGAGATCGCGAAAAAGAGTTTCCGTCCCGAGGGTTTCGAAGGACGCTCTAAATATATGCCGAAGGGGGGCACCAGACGGGGCTCGGGGGGCCCAGGCGCCCCCCCGGCGCGGCCCAGGGGGGGCGCTGCCAGGGCGCCTGGAGCCCTGGTGGCCTCCCCGGCTGTCCTTCGGGCGCAAGGTATGTTCTGGAATGCTGATTTTTTATATAATTTTTCTGGATTTTTCCTGGCAGTTCTCGTAACGTGAAAACCTGAAATACAAAAATAGCCGAAAACAGAAACTGGCACCGGGGTGCACTGGATTAGTAGGTTAGTCCAAATATGATCAAAAGTGTATGGAAGTGTATGAATATCATAGCAATATCACCCAAAAGTGGCATGGAGCAAGCAGAAATTGTAGATACGCTTTGGACGTATCATCCGTGCTAAGTACAGATACACTTCCACGCGTCCGCGGCACCTCCAAATATTTATTTTATAAGTGGCATAAAAATGTTCTTGGAATGGGATGAAAGTTGCTGTGCGGTCTTATTATAGTGTAGGTAGACCGTCTGCCAAATTTTGTCGTATTCGGAGGCCGTTTGTTAGCCCAACCATTAGACATATAGCGACACTATAGCCGGATAAACGCCGGACATTTCGGTGTTCCGAAACAATCATCGGCCCCTCTCTCTCCCTCTCTTCTCAGCCCAAGCACTCTACACAACCCACATTTACGCCCTCAACTGCGCGTCCGAAACTTACCCGAACCCGAACCGGCTGTCGTTACCGATGGGTCCGGATCATCCCCAAACATCCCAAAAACATCTCCGGTTTCTCTTTGGACTCCACTACTGCAGGATGCTGCTAACGTGACACTACGATCAGAGACCCTTCGACGAAATTATGTGCGATGCAATACTTGCAAACAGTGGTGTAAAAAACCTGTCAAAAAAGGTGCAAAACGTTTGCGATGACCGATGCATCAAACACGGTTCAGATTTTGGTTGCGTGTGCGATGATGGGCATACGGTTCAGTTCAATTAACTATTTGTGATGAGGAGGAACAAAAGAAACGGGCTGCCAGATGAAGGCGTGTGCGATGTATAGCTTACGGTTCAGTCGGATGAACTGTTTGTGATTAGGCAACACAAAAGAAACGGTCAGCCAGATCAAGGTGTGTGCGATATACGGCATACGGTTCAATCGGATGAACTGCTTGTGTTGAGACAAGAGAATAGAAATGGTTTAATATAAGAAGATGTGTGTGATACGCGGCAAACAGGTCTGTAATCAAAAATGTGTGCCAAGACCGATAATAACACAGACGGTTGCTGCTAATAAGACGTGTGTGTTGTGCGATGGGATTGCATACAGAACAACACACACACACACACACACACACACACACACACACACACATATATATATATATATATATATATATATATATATATATATATATATATATATATATATATATATATATATACATCCCGGCTATTCTGCAACCCATTCCTAAATAAGCTATTCAGGAACTGTTCCTAACTGCTCGAAAACAGATAAGCTAACTGTGCACCATATACGAGTTAACTGCCGGGCGGACTTTTTCTGGCACCGTTTTTTCGCACTTTTTCTTATCGTAATTTTTTAAACCATTTATCAGAATGATGCAAATGACATACCATTTGATAGCTACTGAATAGGCGGAACTTCTGTATGTTGATCGTTTTCCCAAAATCCTTACAGTTTTTAAACAAAATTCAAAAAACTAGAAATTCTTCAAACGCGTTCTCAGTGTTTTTGTGAAAGAAAATTTTAAACCATTGGTTGGAATGATGTGTATGATGAACCGTTGGAAAGCTATGGATTAGCCCGAACTTTGGTATATAGAACTCGTTTTCACATTTGCCACGGTTTAAGAGTACTTTTCAAAAAACTAACGACATTTTTTTCATTTTTTTCTGAACTGCTAGAGTACATGCTAACTACCTGACCAGAATAGCTAACTCACGTATGACGACCAAGCTAACTGTCATGACTTAAGACATTTTTTTCCTAGTTTTCCCGAATCAAGCTAAGTGCCGGTATTGAAATAGCTAACTGTCGGGGATTGCAGCAATTAACAACAAGTTAACTGCAGGACTGAAGGTACTAATTTTTTATTACTTTCCCTAGGCCATTCCAACCGCAGGGCCTGAATAGCTAACTGCCAGGACTGCGGCAATTAAAAACTAGTGAACTGCTTGAGTGAACATATCAACTTTTTTTCTTCCGTTCTTTTTTTGCCAAGGTCACACTATCTGCTCGAGGGCGCATGGTAGTTAAGTCTTCAAGTTAACTTCCACAACTCACCCACTTAACTGCCATATGCAACAAAAATTGGACTAACAGTATAAAAAACACTTTGTTATACTGTTATAGTTTTGAAACACTTAATTATTGCACTTCGTGCACTTAACTGACATATCACAAAAAACTAACTTCCCTGTTTACTTAAGTAAAAGCTTTTTCACCTTTTTAATAGTTAACTGCTACAGTATCATGGATTAACTGCTCCACCTAAAAATGATAGTAACTTATATAGGGGAACGACATGTGCTTTTCTCGTCGGCCGGTGAAGAGGCACTGGAGATTAGAGCGAGGCGGCCGGGTCATGGACTTTTTCTCAGCGCGCAGTGGCGGGTTCTTATTCTGTAACCCGCCCAGCAGATGTGAGAAAAAGTCCGCGCGATAGGTGCTTTTCTCGTCGACATGTGCTTATTCTGCAACCCATTCCTAAATAAGCTATTCAGGAACCGTTCCTAACTGCTCAAAAACAGATAAGCTAACTGTGCGTCATATACTAGTTAACTGTCGGGCAGACTTTTTCTCAATGCGCGGTGGCGGGTTCAGGCCATGCCCTGCAGACCCGAGCTCGCTCGCTCCGTCGCGTCGCTACCGCGCCGCTCGCTCCCCCGCTCGCTCCCTTCGGGAAAAGAAACAAGTTAGGAGGGGTGGTTCCTAAATAAGCTTATTTAGGAACTCTAGAGGGGGGTTTCTAAATAGTCCCACCCTATATATATATATATATATATATATATATATATATATATATATTGTGTGTATCCGATGGCTACATATATCCCTGTATCCATCTGTTTCTCAGCCTCCCGATCTAAATCCTTCGCCTCAGGTGCCACTAAGCGAAAATTTGCAGTCACCCGCCCGCTTTGGAACTCAAGAAATGTTTTTGTTTGCAGAAACCCCCCTATCCATCATCCCCAACCCAAGCCCAAGTCCTGCATCCTGCGAGTCCAGCCCCAAATCGTTCCTTGCCAGATCTTTCACATCAGCTCCCAAATCAAGTCCCAATCCGAAGTCCTCTACGACGACAATGCCCAGATGATTCCCTCGAACTTGTGTGGCGACGGCAAGCAAGTGGCGACGGCAACGGCTCGATTGTCACTTAGACCCGGCCGGCCGGTCATCTCGACGGCGAAGCCATGACAAGCGACATCGTTCCGCGACTGTGACGACGAGTCTGATGAGGCGCTAACGCCGCCCTGGATGGCCTCCCCCGCCGGCAATGATTCGTACATATGAAGCTGCAGCCTCTCGTTCATAGGAAGCTGTCGGCTGTAACCTGTAGCCTGTACAAAATGTGCTGGTGCTGTGCTCATATGAGTAAACTGTATCAGTATTTGCACCTATATGAATGGCATCGTGTGAGATGCTTCTACGTGTTTCTTTTCTTTTCTAAATTGTTTGCCAATACGTGATATGCCTTACCAAGCTTGCTCAGATCAGAGGCTTTGGTTGAGCTTTTCCCTTGTTAAAAAAATCATGTTTGCTGTTGCCACAAAATTCAGTGACTAGTTCAGTTTTGAACTTATGTGTTGTAAAAAAATCAGTGATTTTCTTAGTCAAGTGATCAAAGCTTATATTGTTCAGTAAATATTTTCAGTTGCAGAAGTGGGCTGGGATGGCTTTCTCAAGTTTTGATATCTAAGCTATAAGAAGCAAGTCACTATTCAAAATATCCTGAACAATCACAAAGTTCAGTGACCAAGCTCCATATGTGTTGAACAAAATCGGTGCGTTATTCAGAAAATCCTCTGAATTACCAAAAGTGGCGTCGGATGGCCGTAATCAGTTTTAAGATTAAAACAAGGCTATAAAAAGCAAGTCCATATCCAAAGTTTCCTGAACATTTACTGTAGTTCCTGAGCATTTTGTGCTCCAGTATGATGCAGGTCCGAGCAAAGAATTTATTTAACATAATAAAACTGTGACAATCATCCGCTGACTGTTGTTCATATAATTGTTATAAAATCAAGTCAAATTTGATTGAACATAGCACAAATCTCCATCGATTACATGGCTCATGAACATCAAACAATAAATCTTAACATATATAAAGACATTCTTTGCTTGGAAATTTTGGCATCAGCAAGCACCATTTAGTTGCATATCTTCCACAATCATGCTCCTTTTCCCTTTGCTTGGACAATTGCGGCTATCATGAAGTACTATTTGCTTGCATGTCTTGCACAAGCGTGCAACCCTTGCCTTTACTTCTTTGTCCTTCTTTTTTCGACTATCCTCCTTGGTCTCCTTTCCGCTCTTTATTCTTTTGCATCTCCCCACCGTATGAACATCAGTGGGTGGATGTATATGAACTTCAGTAGGAATGTTGCAACCAATAAAAGCCTCATATTCCTCTTGCCTAGTGCTTTTGGTAGCTGCAGGAACCATTTGGTCGAGAGGGGCCTCAATTTTCAACACACTTGATGTTAAGAAGTCCATGCCTACGTCTGAGTGCTTCACCTTTTGAATTATATCTTCCATCTTATTACGTATAGTTGAAATCTTCTCTCTCGTGGCCGCGTCCAAAGCATCAGTGGGCTTTTCTTCTAGTAAATTCCCTTGTTCATCAAAAACACTCTCCCTGCAACGAATTTATTTTTCTTAATCATATTATTTTTAAACAATACAAAATAAATAGTTTTGCACTTTTTCTACCTTTTGCACCTTTTCTGCCATCTTTTCATAATGTAGTAGTTGGGAAGCTCATTTTGGTTTTCAATTCTTAATACTTGGATAATATGGCGACACGGAATTCCGTTTGACTCAAATAACTTGCACGAACAATTTGCTATCATGGTTGCTGTGTCATAGCAGACCTCCCTAACCTTACCGGATCCACCTCTTAGGGTCACCATTTTCATCCCCTCACCTTGTGTAATACCCTGAACACAACAGTAGTCTCTAGCAGCAATAACTTGCTGCTGAAATTTCTCAAACACTTCATATGTGAAGACCTCGCTGCCTTGTTTCTCAATCCTCCATGGTGTCAATAGTTGTGGGGTGGTATGTATACTTCTATTGTCTGCCATCAATTCTTCCTCACGCTGGCATTCTAGAGCAGTGTCAAACCTAAGCCAAAACTCAACAAAAGCGAGCCTTCGGTGAATGAAACGGTTAAAAAAAGAATTTGCACTTTCTGACCTTGAAGTGGTTCTCAGAATGCCCGCTAGAGATATGTCCATAAAGTAGGATGGTATCCAAGTCTCTCGAATACTAAACCTCTTAGCAAACCACTCATTTTCTTCCAACCCGAAATCTGTAATGACGGAATTCCATCGTGACTCAAACTCAGTTGTAGTTTCTGAACCCCAAACACATGAGTTCAGCCTCTTCCAAAATTCTGGATCCTCTCTAATCAAAGGTCCAACTTTTTCAGGCACCTTTTCCATTATATGCCACATGCACAACCTATGCACAGTGGTTGGAAGTACTTCGTCAATACCAATCTTCATGCCACCGGCTTCATCTGTTATGATAAGCCTAGGTGCTACCCCTCCCATTGCTTTTAGGAAGGTCTGAAATAACCAAATATACGATTCATTCTTCTCATTTGCTAAGAAGCCATCACCAAAGAATATACTTTGCAAGTGATGATTGACCCCTGTAAATGGTGCAAAGATCATGTTGTGCTGATTAGTGGTGTACGTAGAATCAAACGATACCACATCTCCAAAGAGACTGTAGTTCTTCCTGCTAGTGGCATCTGCCCAAAATACATACTTCAACTTCCCCTCATCATTCACGTCAAAATCATAGAAAAATGCTGAGTTTACTTCCTGCTTTCTAGCTAGCTGGGCCACAAACATTTGGGCATCCGCGTTTCTAATTTTATCCCGAAGGTCGCTGTAGTAATTCTGCAAGTCTCTCTTCGTGCACCCAACATTCGGAATTCCACCCTCACTAACTTGGAGTAACCTGTATGCCTGAGAGGTGCCAATGCTTGCCTTGTGACATGTATATAGAGTATTCTTTGCCCTCTCACTAACTCTACGATTCGATCTGATCAAATGGCGCTTATCAGGCGATACAAGACCGTGAACGTGGTGCTCAACCCATGAATCTACCTTGTATGTATTCTCCCCACAAAGTCTCACAAAGATGTGTGCATCACAACCACATCGTGTGTTTGCCTGCTTACGCTTTTTCTTCGAGGGATTATCGATATCCTTACTATCTTTGAACTTGAATCATTCCCTGTTACACATAAAACGCTTAGTTCGGACCACCTTATTCTCAATCTTCTTCTGTTGTCCGATACGAACTCCAAAACCCGCATTATGTGCATATGCCTTGTAGAACTTCTCCACTGCCTCAAGTCCTTCAAATGTCATGCCTACTTTAGGCTTCAATTTCTCATCACATTCAGGTGTAAAAGACGAACACTGCAACATCAAGAAAAAATTGTCATTGTGCCACATTCACATATTGATCAGTAAATTGAGTGAGATCAGCTGTGAGGTACAAATTAATCAAACTTACAGCTAGGGGTATGGCTGCATTCTTTTTCGGTGTGCCAAACTCTTCTTCGTTCATATGCATTTGCATGTAATTGGTTGGCTCCATGTGACTGCAAACACATCAATAGGATCAAGCTTTCACACATGGCAATGACACACATGCTTTATAATATACGCAAAGACTGGAATTTTGTTGTTGTGTTACCTGGAACTTGTGGTGTCGTACTGCTGCTGGTTGCTACTGATCACGTGGTCGTTCATTCAAGAAACTAGTTGCTCTAGCATGTAAGATCTGCTTAGACCGTGGACCTGCAGAGGAAGGATACAGAGATCAAAACAATTACGTACATTTATGCATGGGCCGACGGCTGCCGATGAACGCCGAGATCATGTCAGCTGGGAAGATTAGTACTTGCTTGGGGCGGCGCCCGCCTGTGGACGCCGTTGTGCCAAACTGAGAGCACAGGGGCGTGGCCGTTCGTCCTAGGGTTCCACGCCGCCGCGGGAGAGATAAATACCGATTGAGAGCAGTCTATCATGGCACATGATACAGTCCTGCGTCCAGGGTTGTTTTTGCAAAGTAAAACTGTTGGTGTGGGCTACAGGCGGGCGTGTTAATGCAAAATAACTGGAAATTAATCCAAAGCAAACGATTCAGATCGGGGGGCTGAGAATAGAGGGATGCAGGGATACACATATGTAGCAGATTCACAAGATATGTTGCCATATATATATATATATATATATATATATATATAGAGAGAGAGAGAGAGAGAGAGAGAGAGAGAGAGACAGAGAGAGAGAGACACGCCTATAAGGACATGGTTGCATAACCAAATTAAATATCCACTTAGATAGGTGGCTACTACAACCATGGCATTTGCACACACCAAAGTAAACTATTACTCCCTCCGTTCCAAAACGGATGGAGTACTAGTTACAGTGATGCTTATAATTAAGCAAAGGGACCGCATATGTCTTTATTGACTGGAACGAGAATGCAATAGCACAATAAGAATTAAGGCCACGATGATGTGATCGTTGTGGTGGTTACAGGAGGCAAGAAAAAAGATGAATCCATCAACGTGCGACCTCCTCCTCCTTAACTCAGTGCACCAGGCCACCGACCGGCGGCTAAGGAGTGGCGGCTTTTGTAGCGAGGTCAAGGTGCTTCTCAGCATAGGCATCCAAGGCTTCCAACCGGTTGAAGAAGGCCAACGTCATAGCGTCCTCACTGGCCTTGTAGATACCTATGTACACGATTTTCTCGTACACGTGGATGTGTAGGTCAATGAATTCTTGCAGGGCAAGGCGCCTCACGGCGAGCGCGACCTCCAGGTGGACATTCTTCGTTGCATCGGCGGGCAGTCGCAGGGCCACCAGTGCTTGAAAGAGGTTCCGCCCATGGAGGTTGATTAGCGTGGCAGGCAATGAGGAGCCCGGGCGCGCGGGCCGGAGGAGTACGGTGATGTCATCCGCGAGCTTCTTGATGACGGTGAACTTGTTGGTGGTGGCAACAATCATCTGGTCCAACTAAGAGTCGTAGATGGTGTCGACGACGACCATCCACGAGCCGGCCCCCAACACCGTCTGGAGACGACCTTCGGTGTCATGCCGCAGGCCGGCGTCGTGGACCATCTGGCACAGCCGCTGGCCACTCGCGCGCATCGCCGCCATGGGTCTGGAGTGAGAACTTTTGTGGTTAGTGTAGGTGCTTAGGCAAATGCTTAGGTGCGTATGATGTGGTAGATGCATTGGAATGGAGGGGCACCTTTATATGAGTGCAAATTGCATTGCATTCACATTGTGCTGCCTCTTTTCCCGGTCCTCCTCCCATTACTTCCCTCATGCATTCACGATGCTAATTGAAGGAGGATGCATCATTGGCCGTTCAACATTTCGAGAACCACTACCCTCTCCCTCGTCTGCATTAAAACCGCATCGGTAACTGCACCGCCCGTTGCACTTCCGGCTGAACACGCCACCTCGCCTCCATCTATGCATAATTACTGAATTTTATTTGCAAAAATTATATACTGCTAGTCATTTTTAGCTTCATATTTTGACAAATCGCAGTGTTACAAGGTTGACAAATGGCAATGTTACTAGATCAACAAATGTCAATCTTTCTAGTTTGACAAATGGCAACATACCCAATAAGACAGATGCAAATCTTACCAAATTGTTTGTACGTGGTTGCACATGGGTCATCCAAACAACTGTTTGCGTTGAAGGGATGCACAAATCCTGCGCTGCGAATTTTCCCTCGACTTAAGGGGGAAGACCTTAGCTCTCACTTTGCATACGGGTGTTCTACCTAAAACGTTTGCGATCAAGAGCTGCAGAAATCCTGCTCGGCACAGTTTCTCTTGGCTTCCTACGGAAGCTGTCGGTTTGCATACGGGTGTTCTAACTAAAACGTTTGCGATCAAGAGTAGCACAAATCCTGCATTGGAGTACAGTTGCACGCCTCCCGTTTATTCAAGCACTCAAGCACCTGTCCGCACGCGCGGCACCTCCTAGCCATTAAAAGTGTGAGGCGTGGCGTCACGTGAATGGTTAACAGAACGCACACAATTTAAATTATATGAAACATTTGAGATGTTACAATGGCAGCTATTGTTTCAAAATGCCTTTATTGGCTGTTATTCGAGTGAGCCTTGTCTCAAAGTGGACACGAAAAATACCACATCATGTCGGGTGCCATTCCATGATAACATGCCAAGTTTCATTAATTTCAGATGAGTTTTGGATTTACTAGAATTTGAAAAGAAAGTACCTCAAAGTTTTGCCGGCAATGAGCAGTGCCCAGGTCTTTAAAACTCATTCCCATTTCTTGCAATAAGAGGCAATGGATATCGTTTCGTCCCCAAAGGTGGCACGTTCCCTACTGAAACTGTCACGCTTATTGTGAGAAGCTTAAACCCGAACCTGCCCCAAATGGGACAAATTTTTTATCACGACATGTTGATGCCGCTCCATGATAGCAGGCCAAGTTTCATGAATTTCAGACAAGTTTTGGATTTACTAGAATTTAATAACCAATTATCTCAATGTTTCCGGCCGAGTGACGGTGGCAGGGTGTTTGAAATTCATTCCCATTTCTTACATGGGACCTAAGCATGCACCGAAGGATACATATTTGTTTTTTCAACCCGTTTATATGCACTGGAGCATGTGCATGTAGTTCAAATTTTAATTATGCACATAAAATGCCTAGAAAACCCACTTAATATATAAACATGTCCAAACGAACCCCGAACAATTCCAAAATAAGACACAAATTTCCTGTTGTTCTATGTTGGCACTAGAATTTTTTTGAAAGCAATAAGAGGCAACGAATATCGTTGCGTCCCCAAAGGTGGCATGTTCCCTACCGAAACCATCACGTTTATTGTGAGAAGCTCTGGTTTGTGAGAAGCTTATACCCAAACCTGCCCCAATGGGACAAATTTTTTACCACGACATGTTGATGCTGCTCCATGATAGCATGCCAAGTTTCATGAATTTCAGACGAGGTTTGGATTACTAGAATTTAAAAACCAGGTATCTCAATGTTTTCGGCCGAGTGCCGGTGGTAGGGCGTTTGAAATTCATTCCTATTTCTTGCATGGGACCTAAGCATGCACCGAACAACACATATTTGTTTTTTCAACCAACTTTGGTGCACTGGAGCATGTGCTTGTAGTTCAAATTTGAATTATGCCCATAAAATGCCTAGAAAACCCACTTAATGTTTAAAAATGTCCAAAAAAAACCCCGAAAAATTCCAAAATTAGACACAACACTCTTGTTGTTCTATGTTATCACTAGATTTTTGTTGAAAGGAATAAGAGGCAACGGATATCGCTCTGTCCCCAAAGGTGGCACGTTCCCTACCAAAACCATCACACTTGTTGTGAGAAGCTCTGGTTTGTTAGAAGCTTATACCCAAACCTACCCCAAATGGGACAATTTTTTACCACGGCATGTTGATGCCACTCCATGATAGCATGCCAAGTTTCATGAATTTCAGATGAGTTTTGGATTTACTAGAATTTAAAAACCAGGCATCTCAACGTTTTGCCGGCAATCAACAGTGCCCTGGTGTTTGAATTTCATTCCCATTTCTTGAATGGGGCCTAGAAATTCACCCAAGGACACATATTTGATTTTTCAAACAACTTTGGTGCACTGGAGCATGTGCTTGTAGTTCAAATTTGAACTATGCACATTAAATGCCTGAAAAACCCACTTAATGTATTAAAATGTCCAAACGAACCCCGAAAAATTCCAGAATTAGACACAACACTCCTGTTGTTCTATGTTGACACTAGAATATTTTTGAAAGCAATAAGAGGCGATGAATATCTTTCCGTCCCCAAAGGTGGCACGTTCCCTGCTGAAACCATCACGCTTGTTGTGAGAAGCTTATACCTGACACGTCCAAAATGCATCACTATTTTATATCGTAATTTATCCTTATTCATTGATATATTTCACGTTACGATGATGTTCTTATGTTGTTTTGGCCTATTTTACACAGTTTGCAACTTTCTGATGCCGAAGCAGCAGACGCAGGATTCAGCAGTAAAAAGTGGACGCTGAGTTGCTGAAGAAGAATACCTCCAAATTACCTGAAAATCGACGGGAGATATTTTCCAGACGGATCACGAAGGCACGCGAAAGGGCAACCAGAGGGGGGCCATAGGGTGCCCAGGCGCCCTGGGGGCGCGCCCCCCTGGCCGCGCCGGGGGGGGGGGGGCGCCTGGAGCCCCTGGCCCACCTCCGGCTGCCCCCTTTTGCCTATATACTCTCCGTTGTCCAGAAACCCTAAAAACGAGAGTTTTTACGGAGTTCCGCCGCCGCTCCGTGGCGGAAACCTACAGAGAAGAAAAAGCCATCTCCGGCGGGCAGATTTCGCCGGGGAGATCACCTCCCGAAAGGGGAGATCATCGCCATCGTCATCACCATCGTCACGGGCATCATCGAGATCATCATCAACATCATTCCCAACATCAGCACCATCTCCATCTTCATCCAAATCTCATCTCACAATTGCAACTTGTGTTGTAACTCGTACTACCTATCCTCTCTACTCCATCGGTGTTGATTACTACTTTGTGGTGAATGCTATTGAGTTTTGTTGGAGAAATATTATTATGTCCAGATTGTTTATCACCCATTTATCTCAACTGATCATGATCTCTTTTATGTCTTGTGAGTAGTTACCTTAGTTCTTGAGGACATGGGAAAGTCTTGTTGTTAGTAGTCATATGCTGTTGAAGTAATATGTGTTGTTTGATACTTAAGTTGTGTTGTCATTCTACTAGTGGTGTTGTGTGAGTCGAACACTCAACACTTCGCCTTATTAAGGACCTAGGGGAATACATTGTGTACAAAGAATGCTTACGGTGGGTTGCCGGAGTGAAAGAAACCTGAACCCCAGTTCGCACGCTTTTGCACAAGGGAACAATGGATCATCGATCGTATTGCTATGGTTAGGCTTTTGCCTTAAATTCTATCTTGTATTTGAGGATGCTTGCAAGGTGTTTAATCATAAGAGCACACTCATCTTAGTCTAGAGAGTGTACTAGCATAGATCCACCCACTCAACACTTATCAACACATAACATAGTATCGATACGGGATATGGCGAAAGCACATGACTACCTCTCCCGTGTGTCCTCAGGAACGCTTTAGCCTTTATAAGTTCAGTTGCTAGGCCTCTCCTTTGCTCAGAAAGGATTGGGCCACTTGTCACTCTCAGTACCTTTTATTTTACTTGCTTTTACTTTCCTATCGCTTATATCAAGAAAACCCCTAAAAAGCTATCTTTCAGTGCTTGCAGTAATTTCTTGCTCAGAATCGCTTATCAATACCTTCTGCTCCTCGTTGGGTTCGACACTCTTACTTATCGAAAACGCTGCAATAGATCCCTCACGGTTGTGGGTCATCAAGTACCGTTTTCTGGCGCCGTTGCCGGGGAGCGTAGCGCTATTGGTAAAGTGAAACTGGTAAGGAAGTTTTTATAATTCTATTTTTATTTTTGCTATTGCTGCTCTTTGTCCTTATGGACAACCTTGTTATTGGATCGTTGCTTGCGGGAAGGCGCCCCACACCTGTGGTGACTGTTCCTCCCCCTACTGAAATTGTGCCCTATAAAATACCAGCTGGTATTATCGATTATGTTTTGGCTAATCGTTATGCAGGAGACAGACATCCCGGTGAACACTTGCTATATCTGTCACAACTATGTTCATTATTTAAGCTTGCAGGTGTATCGAGGGAGTTTGTCATGAGGAAATTGTTTGCCGTATCACTTATAGATAAAGCTTCAGATTGGTATAGGCTTCTCGATAACTCACACTTGCTTGACTGGCAAGAGCTTATGTCTCTCTTTTATACTAAGTTTTATCCTCTTCATGAAATTCATTGAGACAGGAACTATATCTATAACTTTAGGTCTCGTGACGGAGAAAGCATTGCTCAAGCTTGGGGGAGATTGAAGTCCCTAATGCTCAAATGCCCTGTTCATAAGCTTCCCGAGGAAATTATACTCACAAATTTTTATGCCAGGCTTTCTCGTCGGGATAAGGAGATGCTGGATGCCTCCTCTAGTGGGGTATTTCAGATGAAGAGTGTTGAAGAAAGGTGGGATCTCATTGAAAGGATCCAGAGGAATACCGAAGATTGGGAAATCGATAAAGGTATTGAACCCGTTATAAATTATGAACATGATTATATTGAGAGCTATGTGAAAACCGATTACTTCAATACCTTTTGCTCTAAGATTGGTCTTGATTCCCATCTAATGATTAATTTCTGTAAGCATTTTGCCTCTCACGTCGATTCTTTTAAAAAGAAGAGAGACCAGCATCATGAACCTTTTAAAGAGCTACCTGTTGATATTCATGTTGCTGACCCTATTTTGCCTGCAGTTATATATGAACAGCCTCCTTTTCCCGCAAGGATAAGGGAGCACTCTCTTGTGATAGGCATAATAAATAAAAGTGAGAGAAGAGTTGATGAGCCTGAGGACCAGATCAAGGTCGATCCTCAAGTCACATTGATTAAAGACCTTGTTACCAATGATGTTTTGGATTCCGATGTGAATTTTTGTGCTGTTTCCACTAACCTTGTCACAGCCAAGAATAAAGGCCCAATTTCAGGTACTCCAGTGGTATCTGTTAAAATAGGAGATCCCAATTATTATGAGCTATGCGATTTGGGATCGAGTGCAAGTGCTATCCCCTATTCACTTTATGAAGAGATCATCGGTGAGATTTCCCCTTGTGAACTTGAAGAAGTAGATGTTACCATTCATCTTGCAAACAGAACAACTATCTCTCCTATCGGAATTGTGAGGGACGTTGAAGTCCTATGTGGAAAGGTAAAATACCCTACCGACTTTCTGGTACTTGGTTCGGAGAGGGACAATTTATGTCCTATTATTTTTGGTAGACCTTTTCTTAGAACTTGTGGAGCTATAATAGATTGCAAGAAAGGTAAAGTTTCTGTTGAATTCAATGGTGAGCCATATGAATTTAATTTTTCTAAGTTCTCTAAGCAGCCTCGTGGTACTGATTTACCTAGTGATGATAAAATTATTGAAAGTATTGCCTCTATTGCTATTCCCCCTAATGATCCTTTGCAGCAATATATGGAGGACCACGAGAATGATTTGCATATGCAGGAAAGAAATGAACTAGATGAAATATTCTTGAGGCAACCTGCTATCCTGAAGCACAACCTTCCGGTTGAACCTTTGGGAATTTTATCAAAACCAAAAGAAGACCCGGTGTTCGATCTTAAACCTCTTCCCGATACGCTCAAGTATGCTTATTTAGATGAAAAGAAAGTATATCCTGTTATTATCAACTCTAACCTTTCAGTATATGAAGAAGAGCGACTATTGGAAGTACTTCGTAAACACCGAGGCGCAATTGGCTATACCCTTGATGACCTTAAAGGGATTAGTCCATCTATTTGTCAACATACTATCAACCTTGAGCCTGATGCTAAACCAGTTGTTTATCATCAACGATGGTTGAACCCGAAGATGATGGATGCTGTAAGAACTGAAATTCTCAAGCTTCTAGACGCAGGTATTATCTACCCTATAGCTGATAGTAAGTGGGTAAGCCCGGTACATTGTGTTCCTAAGAAAGGAGGTACAACTGTGGTTCCTAATGATAAGAATGAACTAATACCTCAGAGAATTATTATTGGATATAGAATGTGTATTGATTACAGGAAGCTGAACAAGGCAACCAGGAAGGATCACTACCCGTTGCCGTTCATCGACCAAATGCTTGAAAGGTTATCCAAAAATACCCACTTTTGTTATCTCGATGGTTATTCTGGCTTCTCTCAAATTCATGTTAAGACTGCTGACCAAGAGGAGACCACTTTTACTTGTCCCTTTGGTACTTGTGCTTACAGGCGTATGCCTTTTGGTTTATGTAATGCTCCTGCTACTTTTCAAAGGTGTATGTCTGCTATCTTTCATGGTTTCTGTGGGGATATTATGGAAGTCTTCATGTGACGCCCGAAGACCGACGTCCCAGAAGATTCCAGAAGATTCCAGATGTTCCGGATTTTCCCGTGTGTTTCTTTTGTGCTTGTGTTATTTATTTTTGTATTGCATCATGTCATCATGCCTTCATGTCATTTTTTTTCTTTTGCATCTCAACCTAAATAAATCGTGCGGACCTTCGGTCCATTTAAATCGAGGGAAGAATGACTTCTCTTTATAACATATACTCCCAATATTTTAGGGAGCTATATTAAAATATTCCATTCTTTGGAATTACCCGCAACACACGTGCATATATTTCCCCATGCCTTTTTCTTCTCAATCCCTTGCCAAGACCTCCTCCTCCTTTTTTTCATGTCTTTTGGAAGTGCTTGGTTGGCCTAAAGATTTATGCAAGTTTGAGTTATTTCCGAACTGGCATAAATTTGTAGTCTCTAAAAATTGCCAAAGCATTTTATTAAAATAGCCCACAATTCCAGGGTTGTAGGGATATTTTTATCTCAGTCAAAACCATCTCCAAACTCTCTGGGCATTTCTATTTTTGTTCTATTTCTTTAAATGGAAAAGAAATGCCAGAAGAGAGAGAGGCAGGAGATGGCCCAACCAGCCAGGCTCCCAGGCCAGCCGACACCCTCCCAGCGTCCAGCCGAACCGGCCCAGGCCTCTCCTCCCTCAGGCCCACCTGGCCACCTTGGCCCGACCGCTCCTCCCGAACCCTAGCCCGACCCCTCGCAGTTCCCTCGCTCCTCTTTCCCCTGCAGCGCCGCCGCACCTCTCGCTATCTCCCTCATCTCGTTCCCTCGCTCTCTCTCCCGCATCGCACCTCCTCCTCAACCGCGCCTCCTACCCGATTTTCCTCTCGCTCGAACCCCTCTCCCAATCCTCCCTTCGTCGCCAGGCCGAGCGCCGTGGTCTTCCCTCGGCCTGCACCTCCTCGTCCGCGCCAGGGACCGAGGCCAACCTCCACTCGATCTCCGACCGGCCAGGAGCCCGAGCCCTCGAGCGCCCGTCCTCCAGCTCGCCGGCCCTGCTCCTCCGTGCCTCCAGCCGGCCCCGGCGCGCCAAGGACGCAGCGGCGCCTTCCTCCGCGGCTCCCTCCTCTGCGACGCTCTAGCTCGCGTCGCCATGGCCTCCCCAGGCCCTGCCTCGTCCTCCAGCCGTGTGCTTCCCTTCCAGCGCGCCTCGCACCAGCCCCGCATCTCCAGCGCCGGCCGGGCGCCCCGTCTCCTGTGCTGCCAGGAGCTGCCGCGCTGCTTCGTCCGCGCGAGCCCAGGCAGCAGCCGGCTGCGCCCTGCCTCGCCCCCCCGAGCTTCGCCTTCGCTGCGTCGCGTCCGCCGACCACCTCTGCTCCGGTCTTCCTCGCCTCCCGAGCCGGCCCTCAAGCCGTCGTCTTCACCAAGTCACCGGAGCCATACTGCTTTTGCTTGCTGCCATATTATGCCGCGCCTCTTTTGCTTGCTGCCGTGATGCCGAGTTCTTCGAACGAGGGACCCCAAGACCGCCAAGTACCCTTCCGGATACGCCAAGTTCGACTACGCCAAGTACCACGATGGCAGCCCAAAGCACCAAGTACCACGACGACCCGAACGGCTACGAAATGTGAACAGCCACCGTCGCCGAGGCGCAAGTACCTCTACGAACGTGTACCCCTACGTCGACGACGATCCCGACAAGTACCTCTACACGCGGCATGAACATCTACGATACGAGAACGACGACACAAGACGACGCGACAAGTACCTCTTCGGAGACGAAAACGCCAACGTGAACAACTACCGTCGCCGAGACCCTCAAGTACCTCTACGAACGGAACGACTACTCGTTGGCGACCTCGTGTACGACTACTTCCTCTCCGATCGCGAGAACGACTTCTTCCTCTACGATCTCGAACCGCTTCGAGAGTGAATGCTTCGAAGGTATAACCCCGTGACGATGACCCGTGTGATGCTTGTTGTGTTGTATGAAATGCATCCCTTGTTTGCACCGTGTCCGTTGTGCCCTCTTTTTGTCGTGCTCCTCGGTTGCCTCGTCACCGGCCCGTGGGAACTCGGTGACGGGATCGCCCCACCTTTCATCTCGTTCGACTCGCTCACTCCACCTTGCTTTTGCACCGGTCTCTCAACGAGTTACCGGAATCGAGAGGTTGTTGTTGCATCATTTTCGTATCGTTGCCGAGGCACCTTTTCTTTCCACCACGGTGACAAATACTTCATATCTTCTTCATGTCAACTTTAATATAATTGCATAAAACTTGATCATGTCATCCGCATCATGTTAACAACCTTTGAATGTTTAATTGTTGTTGCTTTAATAATTGCTAAACATGCTCATGGGGATTTTCCGGAATTGTTGTTGTTCTTCCGGCCTCATTTAAAATGTCTTAATGGGTAGTTTACTTTTGCTTCACCTCTTGCCATGTTAAAAACATTTAATCTTGTCTTGTTAATATTCGAGAGGCAATTAAATAATTAAATGTGGTGTTTCGTCAATATGCAACTCGTTGCATATTGAGCTCCACTTAACTTGTAGTTTTGTTTGTGCTCCTTGCCATGCCATGCTTAATTAAACCGGACATGCATCATACTTGGATGTGCATCGTATGCCATGTTTATGCTTGTGTGTTTACCGTGTTGGTTTCTTCTTTCCGGTTGCTTCTCTTGCTAGCTTCGGTTTCGTTCCGGAGTTGTGAGGATTCGCTCGTCTATGTTGCTCCGTCTTCTTCTTGGATCCGTTCTTCTCCCTTGTGGAATCCCAGGCAAGATGACCATACCCTTGGATACCTTTACTACCATTGCCATGCTTAGTTGTCTCGATGCTATCGTTACATGTCACGCTACCCATCTTTTATGTCAGCCTCTCCTTGTTGCCATGAAACCTCTAACATTTGAAACCTTCCAAGCAAAACCACAGTTTGGCTATGTTACCCGCTTGCTCAGCCCCTCTTATAGCGTTGTTAGTTGCAGGTGAAGATGAAGTTCGTTCCAGGAGGGAACTTGTTGTTGTTATATCACAATATCTATAATTATTTTTAACACACCTATATACTGGGCATGGGT
The DNA here is from genome assembly GCA_902687465.1 of Secale cereale. NCBI lineage: Eukaryota > Viridiplantae > Streptophyta > Magnoliopsida > Poales > Poaceae > Secale > Secale cereale. The sequence continues at coordinate 222,777,434 of LR738712.1, forward strand.
GGAAGGCTTGGCCTTTTGCTCGCTGTTTTGTTCCACTCATGCCACCTTAGGCGCCGATAAACCGACATTATGTTCCTTGATTTTGCGTTCCTTACACGATGGGTGGATGGGGACCCCTTGACAGTTCGACTTTGAATAAAACTCCTCCAGCAAGGCCCAACATTGGTTTTAATTTGCTCATAATAACAACTTAATTAATTAATTAAATTGCATAGGGAGTTAGCGCTACCCGAGGATTCTTTCTACATAGCAGGGGGGCCAGTGTTGATGGTGTTGGTCCCAAACGAGCAGACTGCGGGGCCGCCTCGAGGAAACCCGAGGTATCTGGTATAACCTGTAGGATGTCTCATCCGGTTGTGGCCTGAGACGAGATACGCGCGGCTACTATCAGGGTGTTGGCACGCCGGGAGCTCTTGCTGGACTTGTTTTACCATTGTTGAAATGTCTTGTGTTACCAGGATGCCGAGCCTGATCGGATTTCCCTAAGATAAGGGGTGATGATATTATATTTATCGCTTCAGCTAATCGTGAGAGCTTGTGATGGGCTAAGTTGGGACACCCCTGTAGGGTTATGATCTTTCGAAAGCCGTGCCCGCGGTTATGTGGCAGATTGGAATTTGTTAATGTCCGGTTGTAGAAAACTTGACAGAGGATCCGAAGTAAAACACACAACTGTGTGAGTAACCGTGACTGTCTCTTTTCACTTTGAGAAGAGAACACGGTGGGGTTATGTTTGATTCGTATGTAGTTTAGGATCTTTAGCGATCACTACTTTTGCGACCGTTTGCGTAGCTTCTCATCTTATTCTGGTACTCGTAAGTTAGCCACCATATTATGCTTAGCCGCTGCTGCAACCTCACCACTTTACCTCTTCCTACCCAAAGCTTTGCTAGTCTTGATACCCATGGTTATGGGATTGCTGAGTCCTCGTGGCTCACAGATACTACAACACCAGATGCAGGTTCAGCCGAGATGAAGCAGAAGCTGGTTCAGTTCTTCACTGGGAGCTCGATGACGATCGTGGCCGTATGCTTGTGACGTTTCGACGATCAGTAGTGGTTTCTACTAGGATTCGATCCTGACCTGTGGCCTTATGTTGTTTTGGTATCTTTCTTTTGGATCTTCACCCGTAGTCGGGTTGTGATGTTTTGAATGATGTTTTGCTTATGTAATGTATTGTGTGAAGTGGCGAGTGTAAGCCAACTATCTCCTTTTGCATTTTAATCCCTCTTTTACATGAGTCGTGCAAATATACCAAACTTGAGATCATTCTAGGATGGGCTTATACCTTTAAGTCGTGCCTCGACACGTAGGAGGTATAGTCCAATCCCGGGCATTACAAGTTGGTATTCAGAGCCTTCTCCGACCTAGAAGCCCCCACTGATTGATCGAATCGTTGACGGTTGAGTCTAGGCACACACTTGAAAATGTTTTGAGTCCTATATATATATCGGAGAGTAGGATTTCTTTTGCTCCTCATCCCTTTTCACTCGGGTGAGGACTCCTGACGACTACTGTTGCCTCTTCTACTTTCAAAAAATGCACCAAATTTTTTTTAGGATCTCGCGAGTATTGTTTGGATTGTTTCGATGTCTTTGTGACGCGAACATTGTTCTCGATGCCTCCTGACATTAGGGGTTGTGGCAGTGTCCCGGGGAGTTGAGCTCTGAGGTGTTGTCGTCACAAATCCATCGCGGCAGTACTAGAATACTTAAGACGGCCGACATCGAAAACTCTCCTATGCGGTTAGTGGCAAGATAACCCCGACATCACCCAGTACTGGGGAGGTAGTTCGGGAGTATTGCCATAGCTTGTATAGTGGATGCGTTTCGAAGGTCCGAGGTAAACGGTTTCCGGAGATAACTGGTTATGTGTTGAAGGATGGATACGGCTGGATGTAGGATTAGAGTTGAGTGCACGGTGCTTCCCCTGTATCCCCAACACCTGATTGCATAACTGGGAACTTTCGGAAATTAATAGGTGGGTTCATCTAGTAGTTCTAGGCATTCTTCCAACGGATGCACGATATGAAGTTCGGGGTTCTACATTGAGTGAAGTGGTTTTATGGGCTTGTTCCGATCGGGAGTTGCATCTTAAAGGGTCCTTGGCTATGCTGATCCGGGGATTGCAAAACCCTTTTGTAACACGTTCCATGAGCTTTCAGCACGAAGATGTCGAACGAAGCTTCTATCTTGTATTTGTTCTATCTGTTCCTTGTTCTTTTTTTTATTTACCTTTGTGCTTCCAAGTGGCTTCTCGTCAAGTTGATGTACCTACGAATCCATTCGTTCAATTCTCTGTTCGAATAGATATGTTGCAACATAATCTTCTTCATAAACATATCTATCCTTTGTTCTTGTTTTGATTCTGGTATTCGAGTTGCTTCGATGTCAAATGTCCATTCCATAACTTTCCTAATCGGTATTCTCATATTTCTATGGGAGTGCTAATTCTTCTTGATCATCAAGATGGTCATGTTAAATTCTTTTCAACCGGTGTCCATTTTGTTCATCCCAAGTTGTCTTTGTTTCCCCACCCTCCCACCCTTCTTCTTCTTGGAGCCAGAAATTCTCAGATGAAATATCCATTTTATTCATGTGATATTCTTCATTCTTTTCCTTCAATGTTCTTATCCGGTGAATTGTCGTGAAGATGCTCAAGACCTTCAAGTTCATCAATCTTTTGTTCTCAAAATTTTGCCGGTGGATGTAATTGAAGATTTCGGTGTTGATCTTATCCTTTTCCTCATTTCGAAATGCTTTCTTATTCCGGTGCACCAATTAATCATTCTCCTCTTGCTATTCATATCCGGAGTGCGGAAGATTCATAATTCCATTCTTAATCCGTTCAAATTATTTTTGAGGATTGTCATCTTATTCAAGCCATTTAATTCAACCGGTGCAATATCTCTTCAGCAATCTTTTTCAACAGTGTTTTCTTTAGTGGGCCCTAACCCACAGGTCTTTTCTAGGATCTTACCTGACTCTTCTTTTTCCGGAGTTATACTCAAATTCTTTTAAATTGTGACGTAAGAATGATTCCCATCAGTCACATGCCTTCTCCAAGATCGCTTTCAAATTCTTTTCATCGTTGTTCCAACCTTTTTAATTCTTCATTCCGGAGTGCTCAACAATTCTTATGGCATTTCTCGTCTTCATTCTCAACATTTGAAGACCCGAAGAAGAGTTTCTCTTAATCTTGGCCGTTCTCTCAAGATTCGTGGTTCTAGCTTCATGCCATCCTCATTATTGTTTAGATTGTGAGGAATTCTTTTTATACCCGTCCGAAGCATTTCAGGAATTCTTCCTATTGTGATCCTCCGAAGGCCATCATTTTAGAATATTTCTTCGTTCTCAGTTTTCAACTTCGTCCTCCAAATATTCTTCATTGATGTCTCTTCGTTCGTCTCCATATTCTTACGGTGGTTCATTCAATTTACCCTTCCGTTGTTATCGTTTTAATTCATTTGTTCTTTTCACAATCCTACCGGTGGTTCGTTGAAGATTTACCCAAGTTTGTGCGAGATCTATCTTTAATTCTTTCCAACGAGAATAAGTAGTATGCCAAATCCTTTGGTTGTCATCAATTTAAATTGGTGAAGGATATGCATGACATAATTCTTATTCTTATTCCTTCAAGGTGATTTAATTCTTTTGTCTGGAGCTTGTTCATCATATCATATCCTTGGTTCTAAGTTGTTCATCTTGTTTTTCCGGAGCTCCAAGTTATTTCTATTATATCATTTCAAAGCTCCATCTAATTCATCGCAGGCCTTGAATCTTATTCTTTTCATCTTTCACTTCTCATGCTTTCATTACCGGAGTTTTCATGGTGGTTCATCATCATTTAATTCATCCTCGAAGTCTTCATCAAGATTCTTGTTGGAGCTCAAGCATTCTTCATCTTGCTTTCCAAGTGCAATTCTTTCTACCTTATCTTTAAGATGGTGTTATGTCATTCTTGACAATTCCTTCATGTTTCATGATTCACGAGTTATCAAGAATGAGATATTTAAACCCATCATTTTCTTTGTTCAGGAGATTTTTCCAACCATTCAATTTATTCATTGGAGTTATCTTGGGTTGTATTTCACCTAAAGCTTTCCCTAAGGATTGTTGCTATTATGGTGCTTATAAATGACCCAAGTCCTTCAGTTATCATCCCGGTGAAATAAGTTTTTCATCTCCTTGTTGATCTCATTCCAATCAAATGTTTTTGTCAGTGGCTGGTTGTCACCTCTTAATTTTGAGATGTTTTTCCATAAGCCCACATCAAGCTTATTCGTTTTCGTTGTTGATTTTTTTTAAAAAAATAAACTCCGTTCAACCCTTCTTTGTAAGGATGTTTTTCATATTCATTCGTGGGAGAAGTTGTCTTTTCTTCTCCATTCTTTCTTTCATTGATTTATATGCTATTCTTTTGTTTCGGAGGTTTTGTAATATAGATATCTTTGTTCCATCATCTCTTTTTGTCAAGAGCATATCCTTTCAGTGGCTTATTCATTTAACCGGAGTGTTGTATTCTTCATTTAAGTTCCCTCATTTTATCAAGTTTGCCTCTCTTTTAACTGGAGTGCTGTCTGAATCCTTTCTTACCCCTTGTGCCATTCTTTCAATGTTCCGGAGCCTGTGTGTTGTTGTTTTCATCAAGTATCATCCCAACTTGGCAAGTTCTTGTTAATTCCTTCCATTTTCAGACGGAGTGCTGCCCAAATTCTGTCATTCTTATTCCTTGGCTATACCATTACGGTTCCGTACTCTTTTGTCATCCGTGAGCTCTTGTTTCATGTCTTTCAACCTTTAAGGTTCTCATAATGTTCCATGTTCCTCCATTTTACCGGAGTGCTCTCAACTTCGTTCATCTCCGTTGTATTCTTTCTTTCAAGATTGTTTAACCTCTCAGGTTCGTTGGTTTCACTCGTCTGTCAAAGAAGCAACTTTGTTTTAGCTATTCCTCTTCTGTTTTTACCCGGTGCTATCTCTAGGATCTCGGGTCGAGATCCTCTGTTAGTGTGGGAGAGTTGTGACGCCCGAAGACCGACGTCCCAGAAGATTCCAGAAGATTCCAGATGTTCCGGGTTTTCCGTGTGTTTCTTTTGTGCTTGTGTTATTTATTTTTGTATTGCATCATGTCATCATGCCTTCATGTCATTTTTTTCTTTTGCATCTCAACCTAAATAAATCGTGTGGACCTTCGGTCCATTTAAATCGAGGGAAGAATGACTTCTCTTTATAACATATACTCCCAATATTTTAGGGAGCTATATTAAAGTATTCCATTCTTTGGAATTACCCGCAACACACGTGCATATATTTCCCCATGCCTTTTTCTTCTCAATCCCTTGCCAAGACCTCCTCCTCCTTTTTTTCATGTCTTTTGGAAGTGCTTGGTTGGCCTAAAGATTTATGCAAGTTTGAGTTATTTCCGAACTCGCATAAATTTGTAGTCTCTAAAAATTGCCAAAGCATTTTATTAAAATAGCCCACAATTCCAGGGTTGTAGGGATATTTTTATCTCAGTCAAAACCATCTCCAAACTCTCCGGGCATTTCTATTTTTGTTCTATTTATTTAAATGGAAAAGAAATGCCAGAAGAGAGAGAGGCAGGAGATGGCCCAACCAGCCAGGCTCCTAGGCCGTCCGACTCCCTCCCAGCGTCCAGCCGAACCGGCCCAGGCCTCTCCTCCCTCAGGCCCACCTGGCCACCTTGGCCCGACCGCTCCTCCCGAACCCCCGCCCGACCCCTCGCAGTTCCCTCGCTCCTCTTTCCCCTACAGCGCCGCCGCACCTCTCGCTATCTCCCTCATCTCGTTCCCTTGCTCTCTCTCCCGCATCGCACCTCCTCCTCGACCGCGCCTCCTACCCGATTTTCCTCTCGCTCGAACCCCTCTCCCGATCCTCCCTTCGTCGCCAGGCCGAGCACCGTGGTCTTCCCTCGGCCTGCGCCTCTCCGTCCGCGCCAGGGACCGAGGCCAACCTCCGCTCAATCTCCGACCGGCCAGGAGCCCGAGCCCTCGAGCGCCCGTCCTCCAGCTCGCCGGCCCTGCTCCTCCGTGCCTCCAGCCGGCCCCGGCGCGCCAAGGATGCAGCGGCGCCTTCCTCCGCGGCTCCCTCCTCTGCGACGCTCCAGCTCGCGTCGCCATGGCCTCCCCAGGCTCTGCCTCGTCCTCCAGCCGTGTGCTTCCCTTCCAGCGTGCCTCGCACCAGCCCCGCATCTCCAGTGCCGGCCGGGCGCCCCGTCTCCTCTGCTGCCAGGAGCTGCCACGCTGCTTCGTTCGCGCGAGCCCAGGCAGCAGCCGGCTGCGCCCTGCCTCGCCCCCCGAGCTTCGCCTTCGCTGCGTCGCGCACGCCGACCACCTCTGCTCCGGTCTTCCTCGCCTCCCGAGCCGGCCCTCAAGCCGTCGTCTTCACCGCGTCACCGGAGCCGTGCTGCTTTTGATTGCTGCCATATTATGCCGCGCCTCTTTTGCTTGCTGCCGTGATGCCGAGTTCTTCGAACGAGGGACCCTGAGACCGCTAAGTACCCTTCCGGATACGCCAAGTTCGACTACGCCAAGTACCACGATGGCAGCCCGAAGCACCAAGTACCACGACGACCCGAACGGCTACGAAATGTGAACAACCACCGTCGCCGAGGCGCAAGTACCTCTACGAACGTGTACCCCTACGTCGACGACGATCCCGACAAGTACCTCTACACGCGGCATGAATATCTACGATACGAGAACGATGACACAAGACGACGCGACAAGTACCTCTTCGGAGACGAAAACGCCAACGTGAAAACTACCGTCGCCGAGACCCTCAAGTACCTCTACGAACGGAACGACTACTCGTTGGCGACCTCGTGTACGACTACTTCCTCTCCGATCGCGAGAGCGACTTCTTCCTCTACGATCTCAAACCGCTTCGAGAGTGAACGCTTCAAAGGTATAACCCCGTGACGATGACCCGTGTGATGCTTGTTGTGTTGTATGAAATGCATCCCTTGTTTGCACCGTGTCCGTTGTGCCCTCTTTTTGTCGTGCTCCTCGGTTGCCTCGTCGCCGACCCGTGGGAACCCGGTGACGGGATCGCCCCACCTTTCATCTCGTTCGACTCGCTCACTCCACCTTGCTTTTGCACCGGTCTCTCAACGAGTTACCGGAACCGAGATGCTGCCGTTGCATCATTTTCGGATCGTTGCCGTGACACCTTTTCTTTCCACCACGGTGACAAATACTTCATATCTTCTTCATGTCAACTTTAATATAATTGCATAAAACTTGATCATGTCATCCGCATCATGTTAACAACCTTTGGATGTTTAATTGTTGTTTCTTTAATAATTGCTAAACATGCTCATGGAGATTTTCCGGAATTGTTGTTGTTCTTCCGGCCTCATTTAAAATGTCTTAATAGGTAGTTTACTTTTGCTTCACCTCTTGCCATGTTAAAAACATTTAATCTTGTCTTGTTAATATTCGAGAGGCAATTAAATAATTAAATGTGGTGTTTCGTCAATATGCAACTCGTTGCATATTGAGCTCCACTTAACTTGTAGTTTTGTTTGTGCTCCTTGCCATGCCATGCATAATTAAACCAGACATGCATCATACTTGGATGTGCATCGTATGCCATGTTTATGATTGTGTGTTTATTGTGTTGTTTTCTTCTTTCCGGTTGCTTCTCTTGCTAGCTTCGGTTTCGTTCCGGAGTTGTGAGGATTCGCTCGTCTATGTTGCTCCGTCTTCTTATTGGATCCGTTCTTCTCCCTTGTGGAATCCCAGGCAAGATGACCATACCCTTGGATACCTTTACTACCATTGCCATGCTTAGTTGTCTCGATGCTATCGTTACATGTCGCGCTACCCATCTTTTATGTCAGCCTCTCCTTGTTGCCATGAAACCTCTAACATTTGAAACCTTCCTAGCAAAACCACTGTTTGGCTATGTTACCCGCTTCCTCAGCCCCTCTTATAGCGTTGTTAGTTGCAGGTGAAGATGAAGTTCGTTCCAGGAGGGAACTTGTTGTTGTTATATCACAATATCTATAATTATTTTTAACACGCCTATATACTGGGCATGGGTGGAAGGCTTGGCCTTTTGCTCGGTGTTTTGTTCCACTCATGCCACCTTAGGCACCGATAAACCGACATTATGTTCCTTGATTTTGCGTTCCTTACACGATGGGTGGATGGGGACCCCTTGACAGTTCGACTTTGAATAAAACTCCTCCAGCAAGGCCCAACATTGGTTTTAATTTGCTCATAATAACAACTTAATTAATTAATTAAATTGCATAGGGAGTTAGCGCTACCCGAGGATTCTTTCTACATAGCAGTGGGGCCAGTGCTGATGGTGTTGGTCCCAAACGAGCAGACTACGGGGCCGCCTCGGGGAAACCCGAGGTATCTGGTATAACCTGTAGGATGTCTCATCCGGTTGTGGCCTGAGACGAGATACGCGCGGCTACTATCAGGGTGTCGGCACGCCGGGAGGTCTTGCTGGACTTGTTTTACCATTGTCGAAATGTCTTGTGCTACCGGGATGCCGAGCCTGATCGGATTTCCCTAAGATAAGGGGTGATGATATTATATTTATCGCTTCAGCTAATCGTGAGAGCTTGTGATGGGCTAAGTTGGGACACCCCTACAGGGTTTTGATCTTCGAAAGCCGTGCCCGCGGTTATGTGGCAGATTGGAATTTGTTAATGTCCGGTTGTAGAAAACTTGACAGAGGATCCGAAGTAAAACACACAACTGTGTGAGTAACCGTGACTGTCTCTTTTCACTTTGAGAAGAGAACATGGTGGGGTTATGTTTGATTCGTATGTAGTTTAGGATCTTTAGCGATCACTACTTTTGCGACCGTTTGCGTAGCTTCTCATCTTATTCTGGTACTCGTAAGTTAGCCACCATATTATGCTTAGCCGCTGCTGCAACCTCACCACTTTACCTCTTCCTACCCAAAGCTTTGCTAGTCTTGATACCCATGGTTATGGGATTGCTGAGTCCTCGTGGCTCACAGATACTACAACACCAGATGCAGGTTCAGCCGAGATGAAGCAGAAGCTGGTTCAGTTCTTCACTGGGAGCTCGATGACGATCGTGGCCGTATGCTTGTGACGTTTCGACGATCAGTAGTGGTTTCTACTAGGATTCGATCCTGACCTGTGGCCTTATGTTGTTTTGGTATCTTTCTTTTGGATCTTCACCCGTAGTCGGGTTGTGATGTTTTGAATGATGTTTTGCTTATGTAATGTATTGTGTGAAGTGGCGAGTGTAAGCCAACTATATCCTTTTGCATTTTAATCCCTCTTTTACATGAGTCGTGCAAAGATACCAAACTTGAGATCATTCTAGGATGGGCTTATACCTTTAAGTCGTGCCTCGACACGTAGGAGGTATAGTCCCATCCTGGGCATTACACTTCATGGACGATTTCTCCGTCTATGGAACTTCCTTCGACCATTGTCTCCACAACCTTAATAATGTTTTGCAGAGATGCGAGGAGACGAATTTGGTACTCAACTGGGAGAAGTGCCACTTCATGGTTAACGAAGGAATTGTTCTTGGTCATAAGATTTCCGAAAGGGGAATTGAAGTGGACAAGGCCAAGATCGAAGCTATTGAGAGGATGCCCTATCCAAGGGACATCAAAGGTATTCGCAGTTTTCTTGGTCATGCTGGTTTCTATAGAAGATTCATTAAAGACTTTTCTAAGACCTCGAGGCCCCTCACTAATCTTCTCCAGAAGGACGTTCCTTTTGTATTTAATAAGGATTGTAAGGAAGCTTTTGAAGTTCTTAAGAAAGCCTTAATAACCGCTCCTATAGTACAACCACCTGACTGGAATTTACCTTTTGAGATTATGTGTGATGCTAGTGATTTTGCTGTTGGAGCTGTTTTAGGACAAAGAGTTGATAAGAAATTGAATGTTATACATTATGCTAGCAAAACCCTTGATAGTGCTCAAAGGAATTATGCTACTACTTAGAAGGAATTCTTAGCTGTAGTATTTGCTAGTGATAAGTTTAGGCAGTATATTGTTGATTCCAAAGTTATTATTCATACTGATCATGCTGCCATTAAGTACCTTATGACAAAGAAGGATGCCAAGCCAAGGCTTATCAGATGGGTACTCCTTCTTCAAGAATTTGATTTGCAGATTGTTGATAGGAAAGGGGAAGACAATCCGGTGGCGGACAATCTTTCAAGGATGGAAGATATACCGCATGATCCCATCCCAGTCAACGACAGTTTTCCAGACGAACAACTTGCCATTGTAAAAGTACAATCTCCTTCCGATCCTTGGTTTGCAGATTATGCTAATTTTATTGTTGCAAAGTATTTGCCTCCAGGTTTAACATTTCAGCAAAGGAAGAAGTTCTTTCATGATTTGAGGCACTACTTTTGGGATGACCCACATCTTTTCAAAGAAGGCCCCGACGGGATCGTGAGAAGATGCATACCGGAACATGAGCAGAAGGACATTCTCAGACAGTGTCATGATAGTCCCTATGGAGGACATCATGCCGGTGAGAGGACTGCACATAAGGTTCTTCAATCAGGTTTTTATTGGCCTACTCTCTTTAAGGATGCTAGAAATTATGTTTTAGCCTGTGATAAATGTCAGAGAGTTGGTAACATTAGTAGAAGGAATGAGATGCCTATGAATTACTCACTAGTGATTGAACCTTTTGATTGCTGGGGTTTTGACTTTATGGGTCCTTTTCCTTCTTCGCACAAGTACACGCACATTTTAGTAGCTGTTGATTATGTGACCAAGTGGGTTGAAGCAATCCCCACTGAAAGTGCTGATCACAAGACATCTTTGAAAATGCTCAAGGATGTAATTTTTCCTAGGTTTGGTGTACCTAGGTATCTCATGCCTGATGGAGGATCACACTTCACACACGGAGCTTTTAGAAAAGCTTTAGCCAAAAAGAAAAGCTTTAGCCAAAAACGATGTCAATCATAGAATTGCTTCACCATATCATCCTCAAACTAGTTGGCAAGTTGAGCTCACCAATAGAGAGATTAAGTTGATCTTACAGAAGACAGTAAACAGAAATAGAAAGGACTGGTCAAACAAGTTAGGAGATGCTTTGTGGGCGTATAGAACTGCTTACAAAAACCCCATGGGCATGTCCCCCTATAAGATGGTGTATGGCAAGGCTTGCCACTTGCCATTAGAGTTAGAGCACAAAGCTTTCTGGGCTGTTAGAGAGCTTAATGCTGACCCAAAATTAGCTGGTGAGAAGCGTCTCATGAACTTGACTTCTCTAGATGAATGGAGAAGTGAAGCTTACGAGAGCGCTAAAATGTTCAAGGAAAAGGTAAAGAAGTGGCATGATAGGAAGATTCTGAAACGAGAATTTAATGTTGGTGATAAAGTTTTGTTGTTTAGATCCCGTTTCAGGTTTTCTCCAGGCAAACCACTTTCCAGGTGGGAAGGGCCATTTCATATTGAAGAAGTCTATCGGTCTGGTGCAATTAAGATTAACAATTTTGAAGGCACCAAACCTCAAGTTGTGAATGGGCAAAGACTTAAACATTACATAGCAGGAGACCCTATCAATGTTGATGTGAATATAATATACACAACAACTCACGGAGAACATGTTGCAACCCTGTTTCAGACGCCAGCAGAAGCAGAATAAAGAAAAGGTATGTATTACGGTAAGGAAACATCGCGAACCGCCATAAAAGTTCCGTATTATGAGTTTTTGCAAAATTAGTAAAAATCTGAGCCTAAGTGGAGCCGGAGACGAGCTCCAGGGTGTCCAGGCGCCCCCCTGGCGCGCCCTACCTCCTGGCCGCGCCGGGAGGCCGCCTGGACACCCGGAAGTCCGTCTCCGACCCCGCTTTAGCCTGTTACCTTCCTTTCTGTGCACAAATTTTTGCAATATATTTGCCCGGATTGTTCCGGCAACGTATCTTGCGATTTCGTGTGTTTTCTTTTCGATCTGTTTCTGCCAGGGAATCTTTCAGCTGAATCTAGGTGCCATGGCTTCTCCAAGTTCCCCCAAGGACAAATTCGTTGTCAACGTCATCAACCCTTACCTCGCTGAGGTGAAGAAGCACCCTCAGGTTGTTCAGATGGAGGACGGTGTCCTTCATCAAGAAGATCTGAAGGGACCTATCAAGGAGGGGAGCATCCAGGCCAGGCTGGAAGAAGTGGAGCAGGAAGTCTTCAAGTACAAGAAGATGATCGAGCGTGGTGTTGAAGCTAACTTTGACATCATCAACGTGCTGAAGACCTACTTCCTGAAGGAGATGAAGGAGATCTGGAAAAGCATCACCGCGTCTGAAGAAAGAATTGAAGAGCTCCAAGGGCAAATTTATGATCTACATAACCAGAACTGTGAGTATGAACTAAGGTTTATGCGCATGGGTATGGGTGCTGCATGCAGGATTCAGGAGACAAACTTCTCATATGAGACTGGAGAACCCCTTCCATGGAAGCGTTTCGCCGAGGACTACGTGATCAACGCCAACAAGAATGAGGAGTAAAATCTCCTTGGGTAACGGCATTCCCTTGGCTTGTTCCAAGCTTGGGGGAGTGCCCGGTATCTTTGTCTTTATCTTTTGTCTTTTAGAGTCAAGTAGAGTCATATCATGTTTAGGGAGGTTGCTATATGAAATAGTTTTGTGCATTGAGGTATATCACTCCTTCGGTGGAGAGATTGTATCCGTGAGTGTGGAGTCGTCTATGATGGAATATTAATGAGAAGTCTATTGGTTCCTTTGCTGCACTCGGTACTCTCTTCACGCAATCGACCTTATATGATGATTCTTATGGGGAGTATTGACCTTATATCATGTATGGCTGTGAAAACTTTATTTAATCTTGGCAAACATAGCTTTGGTCATAACAACAAGCATGATTTTCTTAAAAGTATCGACATAGCCAAAACCTTTATGTTATTATGCTTGAAGTGCTATGCTGACAAGGAAGACAACTTGATGTGTTATGCTTACCTCAATGTTTATGCTTTATATTGCTTTGCATCTTAGTCATCATCAATTGTCTGTTCTCTCAAAACCTTTGCTAGCCTAACTCTGTACTAAGCGGAATTCTGCTTGTGCATCCATACCCTTAAACCAATACCTTCCATATGAGTCCACCATACCTTCCTATTCGTGGTATTCCACTACCACCTCCTAAAGTACAGAATTTATGTGTTATCCTTAAATGTTCAAAATCTTTTATTTTGTGCCTCTGTTTTAGCTCATGAGGAAGTAATAGCTAATTCATGGTCTTTTTGAGTTGGACAAGCTTCACCCCGGGATTGCATGTCTAATGTGCAAACCCATAATACGAGAAGGAACTGGCAAAGAGTGCGCCCGGCTCAAAAATAATATAACAAACAAACCCTCCTTCACGCTTTGTTCATGAGAAATCAGAAAACTTTGGCAGTGATAAACAAAGGAGATTAAGAGGATGTGATCGTCCTCATGTGGGAGCCGTTCCTCGAAACTTGTCCAGCTCGAGAAGTAATTGAGTTATCTATTAGCATTCGTTGACAAATCATGCACCTCCCAAAACTTGTTTCCATTCTGTTTGATTTAAGGATAGCACATGAGTTTTCCCTACTTCCCTAGAGCAGGGCCTATCTTTTAATTTTAGATTGAGTCAGTTATTCCTACTTCCTTCTATTCTTAAAGAGAGCAGACATTTGATGTTGCCAAGAATTCATTCATATAAAGTTGCATTAAGATTTGTCATATCATATCCTTGTTGACATTATCATTTGATAAGTAGGTTGTTTGTCAAGCCCAGCTAAGGAAAATATCTTCCTTTGTGTTAACACTTTCACTTCTTGCCTTATAACATGTTCTTTCAAAAGCTTCAATTAATCTCATCAAAACATAAGAGGAAGAGCAAAAGTTAAATCTATTTGTTGTTCTTTGACCAAAGGACATGCTTGCCATGATTTGATGAGTTTCCTTAGCCCTACTTTCGAATATAAGTGTTATCACTCTTTTATAAGGGCCTTATGAGTTGAAGATTGCTGTTGAGGATATTTGAGTTGGTAAAGAAGCTGTGATGCTTCTTGTCCGTATTCTATTTATCGACACTTCACTCTCTAAACTTGTGGACAGGTTTACCGAGCTCAGCATTTGCTTGGGGACAAGCGAGGTCTAAGCTTGGGGGTGTTGATACGTCCAAAATGCATCACTATTTTATATCGTAATTTATCCTTATTCATTGATATATTTCACATTACGATGATGTTCTTATGTTGTTTTGGCCTATTTTACACAGTTTGCAACTTTCCGATGCCGAAGCAGCAGACGCAGGATTCAGTAGTAAAAAGTGGACGCTGAGTTGCTGAAGAAGAATACCTCCAAATTACCTGAAAATCGACGGGAGATATTTTCCAGACGGATCACGAAGGCACGCGAAAGGGCAACTAGAGGGGGGCCACAGGGTGCCCAGGCGCCCTGGGGGCGCGCCCCCCTGGCCGCACCGGGGGGGGGCGCCTGGAGCCCCTGGCCCACCTCCGGCTGCCCCCTTTTGCCTATATACCCTCCGTTGTCCAGAAACCCTAAAAACGAGAGTTTTTACGGAGTTCTGCCGCCGCTCCGTGGCGGAAACCTACAGAGAAGAAAAAGCCATCTCCGGCGGGCAGATTTCGCCGGGGAGATCACCTCCCGGAAGGGGAGATCATCACCATCGTCATCACCATCGTCATGGGCATCATCGAGATCATCATCAACATCATCCCCAACATCAGCACGATCTCCATCTTCATCCAAATCTCATCTCACAATTGCAACTTGTGTTGTAACTCGTACTACCTATCCTCTCTACTCCATCGGTGTTGATTACTACTTTGTGGTGAATGCTATTGAGTTTTGTTGGAGAAATATTATTATGTCCAGATTGTTTATCACCCATTTATCTCCACTGATCATGATCTCTTTTATGTCTTGTGAGTAGTTACCTTAGTTCTTGAGGACATGGGAAAGTCTTGTTGTTAGTAGTCATATGCTGTTGAAGTAATATGTGTTGTTTGATACTTAAGTTGTGTTGTCATTCTACTAGTGGTGTTGTGTGAGTCGAACACTCAACACTTCGCCTTATTAAGGACCTAGGGGAATACATTGTGTACAAAGAATGCTTACGGTGGGTTGCCGGAGTGACAGAAACCTGAACCCCAGTTCGCACGCTTTTGCACAAGGGAACAATGGATCATCGATCGTATTGCTATGGTTAGGCTTTTGCCTTAAATTCTATCTTGTATTTGCGGATGCTTGCAAGGTGTTTAATCATAAGAGTACACTCATCTTAGTCTAGAGAGTGTACTAGTATAGATCCACCCAGTCAACATTTATCAACACATAACATAGTATCGATACGGGATATGGCGAAAGCACATGACTACCTCTCCCGTGTGTCCTCAGGAACGCTTTAGCCTTTATAAGTTCAGTTGCTAGGCCTCTCCTTTGCTCAGAAAGGATTGGGCCACTTGTCACTCTCAGTACCTTTTATTTTACTTGCTTTTACTTTCCTGTCGCTTATATCAAGAAAACCCCTAAAAAGCTATCTTTCAGTGCTTGCAGTAATTTCTTGCTCAGAATCGCTTATCAATACCTTCTGCTCCTCGTTGGGTTCGACACTCTTACTTATCGAAAACGCTGCAATAGATCCCCACGGTTGTGGGTCATCAATACCCAAACGAGACAATTTTTTACCATGGCATGTTGATGCTGCTCCATGATAGCATGTCAAGTTTCATGAATTCCAGACGAGTTTTGGATTTACTAGAATTTAAAAACTAGGTATCTCAATGTTTTGACGACAATCAATAATGCCCTGGTGTTTGAAATTCATTCCCATTTCTTGCATGGGACCTAAGCGTGCATCCAAAGATACAGATTTGATTTTTCAACCAATTTATATGCACCGGAGCATGTGCATGTAGCTTAATTTTGAATTGTGCACCCGCAATGTCCAGAAAACCAGTTTAATGTATAAAATGTCCAAACGAACCCTGAATAATTCCAATTCTTTTACGGCACACATATAGTTGCATGTTCACTACAGATAAAAGGTCTAGCAATTCAAACACCGTCCATTGCCGTTGTGACCCCATTATGTAATTCAAATCAAGATGAAAAATCAAGTAGATCCCACAGAGCTTATTATCACCAATCGTGTGAGATGTAGTACAAAATATCCTGGAGCACTGTCTGTGTATAGTACACCTATGGTTTACGTGAGAAGGTGCGTCGGCTACAGTCCACAGCCGGCGTGTCAAGCACACTAGCTCGCTCCCCAAATACTCCCGCCTCTGCATCCCTCGCAATCTCGAAAATATTACTGCCTCGTAATCTCGAAAATATATCTATCGCCTGGAAGGTTTTAATGTTTGATAGCACACGATTAGTATGTGCGGACCGTGTTTAATGCTTGTTACTCCCGCTCTGCTTCAGTCCCTTGATTCAAATTTTCAGTAGCCATGGCATTTTACTCCCGCCTCTGCATCCCTCGCAATCTCAAAAATATCTGCTCACCCCTGATCCAAATTTTCAGTAGCCCCGCCTTGTTACTCCCGCCTAGTAAAATTTTCAGTTGCCGCAGTATTTCCTCAAACACCACCTTGCCCCCGCTCTCCTCCACACACACAACACACTCCCCAAAACCTCCGCTCACACAGACACACACAACCCCGAAACCATTGGTGGGTCGCCGCCATCGCCGACGCCTCCATCCTCAATCTCTGCCTGTGTGCCGGGGAGCGCGAGGAGCCAATGGCCAAAAAGAGTTTTATCACGGTCTTTTCGCCCGACACCGGCAAGGTGGCCGCCGAGGTGTTCCCATCATCCCCCGCGGGCTTGATCCGCCGTCGCCGGTCCCCCAATCAACCTGCCGCCGCGCCCCTACGCCGATTCGAGGACTTCCCCGTCCTTCCTCAGAATCAGGAGCCGACGAGGTCCTACCTCGGGGTCCGGCAGCGGCGGTGGTGGACGTGGGTCGTCGAGATTACAAATCGGGAGACCCACACCCGCCGGTGGCTTGGTAGCTTCCACACGGCCGAGCTCACGACCATGGAGTACTGCTGGCAGGTCCGCTACCACGGCGCGGCGGCTAGGCTCAATTTCCCCTTCGGCACACGTCCGGTCGACCTCGTTCCACCGGAGCCAGGGGTGGTGAGCTCGCCTATGGCGCGGGAGTACCGCGAGGCATGGGATCGCCTCGAGGCCGAGGTCACCGACGACACCTACATGCAAGAGCTCCACCGGCAGCATCCGGAGCTCGTGGAGGCGGAGCGGGCGATCTTTGCCTGCGCGGAGGGCGGCGAGGTTATCACCCTCTCCTCCGATGATGAGGTCGAATGCAGCAAGGACGGTAGCGTGGAGGGCGGCAAGGTTATCGTGCTCTCCTCCGATGAAGAGGTCGAAGGCGGCAGCGACGGTGGCGCGGAGGCCATCGAGGTGGGCCCCGAGGACGTGGAGATCGACATCGATGAGTGGAGGAGTGCCTTCCCCAACGACCCGGACGACGACACCGCCTCTGACCCGGCTCGCGGCACACCGTACATGACGAGGAAGGATTTCCTCGACCTCTACTTCGACCGGAAGTAGTTTAGCTTAGTTTAAATTTATGTTTTATGTTCGGTTATGCAAAACTATCTATGTTTATGTTTGAATGCATTCTACTTTCGGTTGAACCTGCTTTGAACTTGATCAAATTGAAGCTTACAACATTAAGTTTAGTGGATCGACTAGAAAATGCCAAAAATTGCTGGAGTATATATATATATATCCACTAAGGGTTTTAGTCCTTTAACTTTTAAAGGATCGGCTAGTGATGGCCTTATGACTTGTTTATTTCAGTTCTTCACAATGTGATACTCTATATGTGCAACTATTTGCCGTGTAGTTCAATTTCATCAATAACAGTTTCAATACCACTATGAATTACGATATTTGGTTGTTATTAAGGATATTGCAGTTAACATGCCTTTTCAGTTTTTTAACGATAATTAGTGTACTTTAGACCTACACAATACCAGTTTGAATGACTATTTGCTTGTTTTTAAATGTTATGCCTGATGCAGTTAACACACCATTCCACTTCTTGTTTTGCTTAACTAGCATGCTTAAGCCTACACACTGAAGCTATCATTTGTAGATTATATTGTCTACCACAGATATATTTGGTTGATGTTTAGCCTATTGTGCTTAACATGCCGTTATATGTACTCATGCATGACAATATTGAGAACAGTGTTGTTTTCCATCGAGGTTATTTTCATCGCATTTCTTATATGTACTCACTATTCAGGATATCGGTAGCTGGTACCATATATCCTGGGGCTGATAAGGGATTAATCATCGAATCAGACATTTCACTGAATATATCTGTAACCCATTAATCAGTAGGTTAACTAGGGCCATATTTAATATATCTGAGGCTACATAGCAACATACATTGTATTGAATGACAAATATGCAATCCCATGCTACATAGGAACAAGGAAGAGTGTTACCTTAATGTTCTGATGATGTCTAGATATACATGTAATAAAATCTTATATAATGGGATGGAGGAAGTGTTGTACTACATCATTTTTCAATTGGTTTTTTAGCTTCTAATATTAGCTTGGTGCTTTTAGGTACATATATCATTGCCAAAGTTCCACACTTTGACCCTTTCTAGGGAAATAAGATATTCATGAACCTGCATCAAGTGAGGAAACTGATAAAGATTGTTATTAAAATGGGTCCAAATACGTCAATCGAACTATTTGTTTACACTTTATGCAAGACAATAGTGAACTGCATGATGGTAAGTAAGAACCCTGTAGCCTTCTTTTTATTGCCCGTAATGAGTTGCGTTAGATGACAATGTTTGATTTGTTTTTTCCTTTGTAGTGGATCCTGAAGTGGTTTACTCAAGATTACCTCTCAAACTATATGATTGGCGGCCGACCATCACAAGGGGTTAGAGTAGAGTCCTGCATGCATTCTACACCCAGGAGAGCACAATAGGGCCATTCCGCTTCACCTTGTTCAACAACCGGAATGTCTGTCGCCTCTTTCTTTACCATATGTAATACTACAAGTATAGAACCCTGGTTCATCATTATTTATTTGGTGCTTATGTTATTCTTAAACATATGTACCTGTGAATCGAATAATGCATTGGTTGTTCGAACCTGATGGATATGAATAAAGCTAAAGCCTACTTTCAAGTTTAAATTAGGTACAATTTTAAATAGCAGCAATTAAATTAGGGAGAAATTAGGATGTGCAGGTCATTACGGTGCACACGGTTAATAAAGCACAACATGTGCGATATACATCATAATCCGACATGGTTCACGGAGAGGAAACGTGTGTAAGAAAGCACACAGTTGCCGTTTGCAAAGCGTGTGTGATGACAGACACTATTGCATACGATGCGGGAAAACTAAATGTGTGTGATTATCTACCTACCGTACACTGATGTGCCAGGCATCGTAAAACTCCCGTGCCTAGAATCTGCATAGATTTAGGTAAAACCACAAAACTCCGACTGCGATGGCAATGCGAGCACAAAGAAGTAGCAAAGATGAATCATTTGGGATATTCGAGATATCGAAAACGGTTATATAAGGACAACTGTATGCATCAAGGCTCCCTATCCCCGACGGTTTTTGGTCGCGTGGGAAGGACCCCCTATTTCCTACACTCACTAGGCGATAGTTTCAAATACCGTCGTGGAAAGGGGTTGAAAACCGTTTGTATAGCACCGACTCGTACTAATGCTCCCACAACATTTTCTTCTCAACCATCAGATTACGATCTAAGGGTCGAATTTATCTTTACCCTAACTTGCTATATATATAGTCCTAATCCATTTTAGACAGCCCTAAAAATTCTCCCCCTTGTCCCATCGCCGCCGTCGCTGCTCATCCCAAATCCTCCTCGGTCTCCTCAGTCCTCAGCCACCCAACCAGATGTCCAGATCCACCTCCTCCTCCCAGAAGCACTCTACTCCTCCTCTCAATCTGAGTGCCCTGCCACCTACGAACCCCAACCTCTCCTCTGCCCAAGCGCAGAAGGCAACCGTCCTCGCACCGGTGGCCGCCGGCCACCCAAGCAGCAGCAGCAGCCCCGTGCGCTGATCGAGTCTCCCCTGCATCCTCCTCGTCATTCGCACCTCCTGCGCCGAGCCCCGTGCCCAAGATCCTCCCAGCGACCACAGCCGCCTTCGCCCTCGCCCGTAGGAGCCCGCGTTTGCAGCTGCATGATATGTAGCAGCTTAGCCCCGAGCATCACCACGCCGACGCGTCCGCCTCACACTACCCGTTCTGGCGCTCGCGTCACCGTCAGCCACCCGTCGTCGGAGTTCCTCGCCGGCTCGCGCGCCAACCTGCAAGAACCAAGCCATCGGACACCAGGGGCTCATGACGCCGCTGTTCAGACTTGCCTCGAGCCTCCTCTGCTTCACGCCTCCCCTCACCATAGTCCGTGGCCTCCGCCACCCAAGATCCGCCTGCCGGCCTCCGCAAGTCCCTCGCCGGCGGGATCCACTTCCTCCGGGCACCTGAAGCTCAGCAGCAGCTGCCGCCAGTTGGATCCGCGACCCCATGCCTCCATGGCACCAGATCCGTTTATCTGCGGGTCACTGCCTCCCGACCTCCATGGCCGTCCTCCACCATCGGGCATGGCGCCGCCATGGGGTGCACCTCTGCATCCAGCATCAGTAGTTCGGGCAGAAGGACGACGACCAGCGCCTCGCCTGCCTTGGGTCGATCCACTCCAACCCCGCGCCGTTGACCGTGCCAGGCCCAGCTGCCTCCCCTCCTGTGCCGAGTCGGGTTTAGTCCCATGGTGAGCTGCCCCCAACCGCCTGTTCCTGTTGGGCCAGCTAGATCCGGCTTGAGATGTTTTTTTCTGCGCTGCGAATTTGTCTATTTATCCAGAAAACTGCATATTTACAGTTTGGACCTCAAGCTTCATGCATATGATAACTTCACAACCGTGCATAAAATGTTTTAAACATGTAAATTTCTTAGAATTTCGTGTAGATTAATAATTTGCAACTTTCTTCCCTTTTAAAAATGTTAAACTTGCTATTTGCATTAATTTGTATAAATAATATGTTAAAATGGTTTAATTCATAACTAAATAACGATAGTCCAAATTTAATAAACTTTATATGTAAATGGGGTGGAAAAATGTGTAGATTAACTTGGTGCACTTACTTTTGCTGTTTAACAACAATAAAATATGTTTTTAGGCAGAACAATACCAAGATCAATAATTGCACATGAGGATTTTTCAGAATTGTTGTTTGTTGTTTTCGGCCCCATTTAAATTGCTTAGATAATGTAGTTTTAATTGTGTTGCACCTCCTGCCATGTTAACCAACATTTAAACTTGTTGTGTACATAAACGAGAGCGAACTAAATAATTGAATGTCGTGTTTCGTCAATATGCAACCCATTGCATATTGAGCTTCACTTAACTTGTAGTATTGTTTGTACACTTTGCCATGCCATGTATATTTAAATCGGACGTGCATCATAGTTGTTTGTGCATCATGCCATGGTTATGATATGTGTGTTTACCATGTGGTTTGTTTTTCTTCGGTGTTGCTTCTTAGTTCCGGTAGCGTTGCGATGTGAGGATTCGTTCGACTACGCTTGGTTTGTCTACGCCCATTTGTCTTCTTCATGGACTTGATCTTCTTCCTAGTGGGATCTCAGTCAAGATGACCATCACCTTGGATCTCACTACTATCATTGCTATGCTAGTTGTCTCGATGCTACCGCTATATGTCGCGCTACCCACCACTTGTTTATCATGCCTCACTTTATGCCATGATACAACCTCTAACCTTTTTCCACCATCCTAGCAAACCGTTGATTGGCTATGTTACCGCTTGCTCAGCCCCTCTTATAGCATTTTTAGTTGCAGGTGAAGATGAAGTTTGCTTCATGTCGGAACTTGGATGTTGGAATATCACAATATCTACTATTATAATTAATGCACTTATATACTTGGCAGTGGATGGAAGGCTTGGCCTTTTGCTCGGTGTTTTATTCCGCTCATGCCGCCTTAAGAACCGATAAACCGGTGTTATGTTCCTTGAGTTCGCGTTCCTAACACAGTCGGGGTTTATAGGCTGTAATGCCCCGGATGTAATACTTTCCCTTTTGGGTATATAATATATCTCCGGCTTCATCTATTTCCATTCCGGATTCCTTGTCTTTCGGGTTTCGTCGTTTTGTTGTGTGAGTGTGTGGCATTCATTCATCGGTGTGCCGCGAGGTTGTTGTTTGTGTTGTTGTTTTGTTGTGTGCAACCCGCCTCTCAAATCTCGTCTCGTTTGGACTCCGTTGGCTTTTCCATCCGTTGTTCGTGTGGGTCCGAAGTGCCTTCACTTCGTGTCCCGGAAACACCCCTACTGCAGTCTTTTATCTCCTCCTAGGCCCTTTAAAACTATCCCCGCGATCGGATCCATCGGATCACGATCGGAGGGCTCCTAGCGCCCCTAAATCCCCCCAAACCCTACAAAACTGCTATATATAGACCCCTCTAGGTCTATTTTGGCATCTTCTTCTTCTTTCCCCTTCATCCCCTTAATTTTTGGGTCTAACCAACCAGCCAGCCTCCACTTGGCAGTCCCATCACCTGGGATCGGTCGATCTGACCAGCCCCTTCGATTCCGCGCCGGGTCAACCCCTCGAACCTCCAGCCGCCTCGCCCTCCGCTCGATCTGCCAGCTGGGTTCGAGCGAGGGCAGCCAGGACCACTTCGTCGCCCTGGGCCGACCTCCTCAGGCGCCTTCGCCCGATCCGGCCTCCAGGCCGCGCCTGGATCCAGTTCGCCACCGCAGGCCAGGCGGGGGACCACATCCCCGTCGGCCCACTTCTCCCTCGCCTCACGCCTCCCTCCATCCATCGCAGCGGCTGCCTCCCGAGCCGCTTCGGCCCAAGCCGCAGGCGCCAGCCGGGCCTTGCCTCCGCACCAGGCCGCCGCCTCCTCCGCGTCGGGCGAGCCAGCTCGCTGGGCCGCCAGGCGCCAGGCCGCGCACGCGCCACCGCGGACCGCCGCGCCGCAACCTTCCGCGGGCCGCCGCCGCGAAGGGGCAGCTCGCCAGCTGCCGGGCCGCCCCGCGACCGCGGCTAGGCCCGACCGCACCGCCCCGCGGGCCAGGTCGAGCAGCGAGCACGAGCCGCCTCTCCAGCCGCCGCTTCGCGGGCCGCCAGATCCGGCCCGTTCGATTTCTCCAGATCTGGATCCTGAGGTTGAACTCCCTTTTTTTCCCTCTAAGTCCCAGATTTGTTAATCTGTGATGCTATGTTTGACATGCTCTAACTTTTTATCTGTTGCTCCGTTTCGCGCGTGTAGCATGTCCAGACGTTCGTGGAGACTCGCTCTACGTTTTACCTGTTGTTGTCATGCATGTTAGAGATCATCTAGGTGCTTGTTTTGCTGTTTCAAGAGTGCATCATGATATAAACTGCTGTTATGTGTTGTTTTTATGCCACCTTTGCCATGTGATATCTTTTAGCTCGTTTGTCCGAATGATGCAAATGACATGTCCACGTGTTCGTCTTGCCATGCTCTACGTATTGCTTGTGATAGGTTGCATGGTAGATTTATTATTGCCTTGTTATCATCGTTGCAAAGTGCCATGTTCATGTGATGTTGTTTCACTTGTTATGAAATGCCATCTTGTTGAGCTCGTTGCAATCGTTGTGTTCACCTCTATGATGCATGCTTGTGTGTTTCGGGATCACCTTCATGTGTACTTGGATGAGGTGCTTACCCTTTGCCATGTTTAGTTTTGAGGTGACTTAAACATGTTCTTTTATATGCCTTGATGATATTGCTGTTTTAGGACTTAGTGGATTTTCACTAAGTCTGAAATCTGTAACGTTCCGATGCCATGTTCGTGTGCTGCTCTAGGACAAAGCATGATAGTTTTGGAGTGGTTTTTGATTGTTTCTTGTAGTATATATTGTTGTCTTTCCATTCATGTCCTCACATGTCCATTTGAGTGGCTGTAGCATGTTTATCTTTTGCTCTAAAGTTTCAATAAAATTCTGCTGCCAGAATTTTATTGTCAAGTTCAATATGTCCAAGATCATTGCTATTGATCCGTGGCTCCGTTGGGGGTGCACCTTGGACATAGTTGTTGTAGTATATGTCTAGTTTGTGTTAATGCCTTTTGCCATGTTATTTAAATGCTGTAGCTCAATTATTTTGAGCTCCGAAGTTGCTATGTTGCTGTAATTCTCAGCTTTCGCTCAATTCTTGTTTCAGGCATAACTTTTAGCCCGTAACTCCGATTTCAGCGAATCTTATATCAAACTTGATTGTTTTTCCGTGTAGATTAATAATATCAGCTTGTTATCATGTTTTGAGGTGTTTTGCTTGAGTGCTATTTTACGTGCTCCGTGTGCATCCTTAGTGCATCCATCATGCATTCATGTTTTTCGAGTGCGCATTGCATCTTGTTGATTGGTGCTTGGTGTGATTGTTTTGTTTAGAGCCGGAAGCTGAGACCGAGTACGAGGTTGAGCACGAGGTTATCAACGAGGTTGAGCACGAGGACCCCTTCTTACGATCCGAACGACTTCTCTTCAGCCAAGATGATCGAACCCCGATAACATTACTATCTTTGCCTATTGCTAGTAGTCTCGATCTCTAGTTTTGCCTCGATGCCCATGATCTTCTTGTCAGCCTCCTACTTGTAGCCAATTGCCATGTTTAACCAACCTACCTATGCAAACCGTTGCTTGGCTAAGTACGCTTCGCTCAGCCCTTCTTATAGCATTGCTAGATGCAGGTAAAGATCAAAGATGCTTGCTTCATGTTGAAGTTTGGTTGGGTTACATCACACTATATAAATGCTTAAAATGAAATCATCTTTAAATTGGCAAGGGTGGAAGGCTAAGCCTTTTGCTTGGTGATTTGTTCCACTCATGCCGTTAGGATCCGTATAAGCCGGTATTATGTTCCTTGATTATGCGTTCCTAACACGGTTGGGGTGTATGGGACCCCCTCGATAAACCGCTAAGTGCTAAGTCTTTTCCAGCAAGTCCCAACATTGGTACTATTTGCCTAATAACAAACTAAACTTGCATAGGGAGTAATTAACCCTCTTTCTTAATCAACAACCCCGGGCCAGTGCTCCACATGAGTGTTGGTCCGAAACGAGGAGCCTGCGGGGCCACCTCGAGGAAACTCAAGGTCTGGTAAAAACCTGTAGCTTCACCCATCCGGTCGTGTCCTGAGACTTAGATACGCGCGGCTACTATCAGGGTGTCGACACGCCGGGAGGATTTGCTGGATTAGCCTTACCTTAGCTCGGTATATCTTGAGCACGGGATTCCGAGGATACTCGGGTCTTCCCACTTTGGAGTTGCGACTCCGCGGATCGTGGGCTTGTAATGGGTCAAGTTGGAACACCCCTGCAGGGTTTGAACTTTCGAAAGCCGTGCCCGCGGTTATGTGGCAGATGGGAGCTTGTTAATTCCGGTTGTAGATAACTTGACACAATGTTTCTAATACACTACCAGCGTGTGTTCCGTGACTGTCAATTTCCGAATAGGGATTCGGGAGTTGAACACGGAGGGGTTATGGTTGTGGAGCTTGTAGCTAGGATCACTTCGTGATCACTTCTCGCCGAGGCTTTCTCTTCTCGCTCTCACTCACGTAAGCTAGTTGCTAGTTGCTGCTGCAGACTTATTTTTTCTTCAGCCTTTTCCTCACCCAAAGGCTTTGATAGTCTTGTTACCCGGAGACGGGATTGCTGAGTCCTCTGTGGCTCACAGTTATTTCACTCACCAGATGCAGGTCCAGCTGTGAGCTATCCAGGTGATGGCACCGAGCTGGATTGGGAGTTCGACGAGGAGCGTAGTCGGTACTATGTGCGATACCCGGATGATCAGTAGTGGAGACTCTTACTAGGATTCGATCCGCCTGTGGTTTATTTATCTAAGTTTGGTTCTTTGACATTTGGATTTTGCCCTTAGAGGGTTGTGATGTTCTTAATGTATGATGTTTCAGACTTGTACTGTAATTCTGTGACGTGGCGAGTGTAAGCCAACTATTTTCTGTTTACTATCCCCTCTTTTACATGAGTTGTGCAAAGATTACCGAACTTGAGATCATTCTAGGATGGATTTATGCCTTTAAGTCGTGCCTCGACACGTAGGAGGTATAACTCTATCCTGGGCATTACAAGTTGGTATTTAGAGCCTTCTCCGACCTAGGAGCCCCCACTGTTTGATCGAATCGTTGACGATCGAGTCTAGGCACACACTGAAAACTTTTTGAGTCCTATATTATATCGGAGAGTAGGATTTCTTTGCTTCTCATCCCCTTTCTCTCTGGTGAGGACTCCTGACGTCTACTCTTGTCTCTCCTATCTTCAAAAATTGCACATTTTTTTTTAGGAATCCCGCGAGTATTCTGGGATTGTTTCGATGTTCTTGTGACAAGGATATTGTTCTCGATGCCTCCTGTTACCGAGGAGTTGAGCTTCGGGGTATCATTGACACAAGCATATCGCGGCAGTACTAAATACTTAAGACGACCGACATCGAAAATCTCCCCTATACGGCCAGTGGCAAGATAACCCCGACATCACCCAGTACTGGGGAAGTAGTTCGGGAGTATTGCCATAGCTTGTTATAGTGGATGCTTTTCGAAGGTCCGAGGTACACAGTTTCCGAGAAAGACTGGTTATGTGTTGAAGGATGGATACACCTGGATATAGGTTTAGAGTTAATTGCGCGGTGCTTCCCGTGTATCTCCAACACCTGATTGCATAACTGGAATCTTTCGGAAATCTATAGGTGGGTTTTATCCAGTAGATCGTAGGCATTCTTCCAACGAATGCAGGTTAGTGAGTTCGGGGTTCGACATTGAGTGAAGGGGTTATATGACCGATGTTACTATCAGGAGTTGCATCTTAAAGGGTCCTTGGCTATGCTGATCCGGGGATTGCAAAACCTTTTCGTAACGCGTTCATATGCTTTCAGCACAAAGATGTTAGAACGAAACTCCTCTCTTGTGTTTGTTCCCGTCTGTACCTTGTTGTTTTCTTATTTTATCCTTTTGATCCCTATGTGGCTTCTCGTGAAGACTGATGTTATCATTTAACTGAGAATATCATTCGTTCCTCTTGCTCGGATGATTTCATTCGTTCTTATTGTTCGAATGATTATTGTGAAGACTTGTTGCAATTCATGCCATTGATTCAGCTTATGCCTTTTGTCAATCATTTGCTGATTCGTGGACATCTCTTGCAGGATGGCTCCGAAAAAGGTTCCCAACGCTAACCCAGAGGTGGAAGAGGTTCCAGATCATCCTCCTTCCCCTCCTCCTCCGCCTGAGGCTTGGAGAGCAATTATGCAGACTACAGCTCAGAACACTCAGTTGATGATGCAGATGATGCAGCAGATGCAAACTATGCAAGCTAATCAGGGTATTCCAGGGAACCAAGGCAACTTCTTCCAGCAGCACCATGCTACCCTCAATCAGTTCCTGGCTAACAATCCTAAAGCTTTCAGTTAATGTGTCGACCCTCTTGATGCTGAGGATTGGTTGACCGACATAAAGAAGCATTTTGAGTGCAGTAACGTGAAGGAAGATGATTATGTGAAGTTTGCAGCCTTCCAACTAAAAGATCAAGCAGCTGACTGGTGGCAGCAGTACAAAGACTCCAGGCCGGGTCAAGTGATCTCTTGGGAGAATTTCTGCAAGGATTTCCGTTCGCACCACATTCCTACAAGTGTCATCAAGGGTATGTGTGAGCAATTCCGCAACCTGAAGCAGGGCTCCATGACAGTCTATCAGTATAATGTCAAGTTCCAAAACCTCGCTCGCTATGCTAAGCAAGACATTCCTGATGCCAAGAGTAAAATCTATCAGTTCCGTGGAGGTCTCAAAGATGAACTTCAGCTTGCTCTCACTTTGTTCGAGCCCGATGAATTCGACAAGTTCTATAATATGGCTTTGAAACAAGAAGCAGCTCAGCTTAAGATGGAGGCTTCTAAGAAGAGAATTCGGGATGCTGTTCACTCTTCCTCATCGTCTCAGTTGGTCTCGAAGCATCAGAAATTCTGGCTTCCTCCTCCTCCAGTGATTCGAGCTCCATACAACAACTCCAACACCAAGAACTCTAGTGGTCGTGGTTTCTCCCACCCACCCAACCCGAGCAATCAGTCGAAGAAGCAGTTTCAGTCTCAAGGCTCCAAGTCCAGTGGCTCTCATTTCCGTCCTCTCTCAGAAGTGACTTGCAACAAATGCACTCAGAAAGGTCACTATGCCTACAGATGTCCGAATCCGAAGCGTCTTCCTCCTCCTCCACCTGTGAGTTCAGCTATTGTCAGGCATGATCCAAAGGCAGCAAGGGTCAATCTGATGAATGCAGCACAAGCGGAGGCTTCTTCTGATGTCATTTTGGGTAACCTTCCAGTTAACTCTATCCCTGCTAAGGTGTTATTTGATTCGGGTGCTTCATGCTCTTTCATGTCTCAACCATTTGCATCCAAGAATAATGTTGACATCCAAAGTCTGCCTCAGAAGTTGCAAGTTATTTCTCCGGGGAGACGTATGTCTTCCAACATATATGCTCCGGATGTTTCTATTCGCATGGGTGACTATCGATTTTTGGCTTCTCCGGTGATTCTTGGTAATTCTGACATCGATCTCATCCTCGGAATGGATTGGCTTTCTCAGCACGATGCTCATATTGATTGTGCTCAGAAGGAAGTCAAGTTGACTCATTCTGATGAAGATGTGATTATCTTCGCCTCCAGGGATAACACTATCCGGCTTTTCTCTCTTAATAATAAGGGCGAAATTAATGCCATAAATCAAATTCCGGTGGTGAACGAATATCAAGACGTCTTTCCTGAAGAACTTCCAGGCATGCCTCCACACCGTCAGGTGGAGTTTGTCATCGAACTCGAGCCGGCACTGAGCCAGCATGCCGGCATCCATACAAACTCTCTCCGTATGAATTGAAGGAATTGAAGAAGCAACTTGATAAGCAGGAGAGTATGGGTCTCATCAGACCGAGTACATCTCCGTGGGGCTGTGGTGTCTTATTTGTCAAGAAGAAAGATGGCACGGAGTGTCTCTGTGTTGACTACCGGCCATTGAACAAGAAGACGATTAAGAACAAGTATCCGCTCCCCAACATCAACGAACTCTTTGAGAAGCTCAAAGGAGCTAAAGTGTTCTCTAAGCTTGACCTCCGAATGGGCTATCATCAAATTCGCATTCGCGAGGAAGACATTCTCAAGACGGCCTTCAGAACGAGCTACGGTTCATACGAGTATACCGTCATGTCCTTCGGTCTCGCCAATGCTCCTCCTACCTTTTCAAGGATGATGCATTACATCTTCAACCCCTATACTGGCGAGTTTGTGCTTGTGTATCTGGATGATATTCTGGTGTTTTCCAAGAATGAAGAAGATCACGAAAAGCACTTACGTCTGGTTCTTGATCGACTCCGAGAGCATAAATTCTATGCCAAGTTCTCCAAGTGCGAGTTTTGGCTCGATAAGGTTTTGTACCTGGGCCACATCATCTCAGCTGACGGTATTGCGGTTAATCCCGAGAAAGTTGAAGCAATTGTCAACTGGGAAGCTCCTCAGAACGTCAAGCAGCTCCGCAGTTTTCTGGGTCTTGCCAGCTATTGCAGAAGGTTTATTGAAAACTTCTCCAAGATTGCCAAGCCTCTTTCCAACCTGCTTCAGAAGAATGTCAAATACTTTTGGTCTCCAGAGTGTGAAGTGGCATTCAAAACCCTCAAAGATAAGCTTGTCTCTGCTCCAGTTCTGACTCCTCCGGATAAAACCAAGCCCTATGAAGTATTCTGTGATGCTTCTCTTCAAGGTCTTGGTGGTGTGATTATGCAAGATAAGAGAATTATGGCATACACTTCTCGTCAGCTAAAGCCAAGTGAGAAGAACTATCCCACACATGATCTCGAGCTAGCAGCTGTGGTACATGCTCTGATTACGTGGAGACATCTGTTGTTGGGCAGAAAGGTCGACATCTTCACTGATCACAAGAGCTTGAAGTACATCTTCACACAGCCGCATCTGAACCTCCGTCAGACTCGTTGGGTTGAAATGATCCAAGAGTACAATCCCAGCATTGAATACACTCCTAGCAAGGCGAATGTGATTGCAGATGCTTTGAGCAGAAAGGCATATTGCAACAGCCTACTTATCAAGCCATACCAGCCTGAGCTTTGTGAAGCATTCAGGAAGCTCAACCTCCAAGTTGTTCCGCAGGGTTTTCTTGCAAATCTCCAAATTGCTCCTACCTTGGAAGATCAAGTCCGTGAGGCCCAGCTCAGTGATACCACGGTGAAGAAGGTGAAACATGGGATTGCAAAGGGCACTCCAAAATACAAGTGCTTCCGTGTTGATGAGAGAGATACCTTGTTCTTCGAGGACAGACTCGTTGTTCCCAAAGGTGATCTCAGGAAGCTCATAATGGAAGAAGCTCATGATTCTCTCCTTTCCATTCATCCTGGCAGTTCCAAGATGTATCAAGATCTCAAGCAATCTTACTGGTGGACACGCATGAAAAGGGAGATTGCCCAATTCGTGAATGAATGTGATGTATGCAGAAGAGTGAAAGCAGAACATCAACGTCCAGCCGGTCTTCTCCAACCTCTTCCTATTCCCGAGTGGAAGTTCGACCACATTGAAATGGACTTCGTCACTGGTTTTCCTAAATCCAAGCGAGGAAATGATGCTATCTTTGTGGTCATTGACAAGCTTACCAAAGTCGCTCACTTTCTTCCAGTCAAAGAATCAATCAATGCAGCTCAACTTGCAGAGCTGTACACTTCCAGAATTGTGTCCCTACATGGCATTCCTCAAGTGATATCCTCAGACCGTGGAAGTTTGTTCACATCAAGGTTCTGGGACTCCTTTCAGTCCGCCATGGGCACGAAGATCAGGTTCAGCACTGCCTTTCACCCTCAGACTATTGGTCAAGTCGAGCGTGTGAATCAGATTCTAGAAGACATGCTCAGAGCCTGTGTCATCTCCTTCGGCATGAAATGGGAAGACTGCCTTCCATTTGCCGAGTTCTCTTACAACAACAGCTTTCAAGCAAGTGCAGGCAAAGCATCGTTTGAAATTCTCTATGGAAGAAAGTGCCGTACCCCTCTCAACTGGTCTGAAACAGGTGAACGCCAACTTCTTGGCAATGACTTGATCTCAGAAGCCGAAGAAATGTGCAAAGTCATACGTGAGAATCTCAAGGCCGCTCAGTCGCGTCAGAAGAGCTACTATGATGGCAAGCACCGTGATTTGGCTTTCGACATCGGTGATCATGTCTATCTCCGAGTTTCTCCGATGAAAGGAACCCAAAGATTCGGTATCAAAGGAAAACTTGCTCCTAGATACGTCGGGCCTTTCAAGATTCTTGGCAAAAGAGGCGATCTAGCCTATCAACTGGAGCTACCTTCAAACTTCGCCAATGTTCATGATGTCTTCCATGTGTCTCAACTTCGCAAATGCTTCAAGGCACCTGAGCGCATGATTCCGTTTGAAGAGATTGATCTTCAACAAGACCTGTCCTACCGAGAGCATCCAGTTGCCATTCTCGAAGAAACCGAACGCAAGACCCGCAACAAGTCCATCAAATTTCTGAAAGTCAAGTGGTCACATCACACCGACCGAGAAGCTACCTGGGAACGAGAAGATCATCTTCGTTCCGAGTACCCTTCCTTTTTCCAGTCCTAGATCTCGGGACGAGATCTTTTTGTAGTAGAGGAGAGTTTGTAATGCCCCGGATGTAATACTTTCCCTATTGGGTATATAATATATCTCCGGCTTCATCTATTTCCATTCCGGGTTCCTTGTCTTTCGGGTTTCGTCGTTTTGTTGTGTGAGTGTGTGGCATTCATTCATATCATGTAGACATGTGCATTGCATTGCATTTGTGTTGTCGGTTGCATCCGGTTCCGCGCGTTTCTTCCCGTTGTCCGTTTCGCGTTCCGGAGCTCCCTCACGCGTCCGTGACATCCCATAGGCCTACTTTGTTGTTCGGGCGTTTAACGTTACCGGTGTGCCGCGAGGTTGTTGTGTGTGTTGTTGTTTTGTTGTGTGCAACCCGCCTCTCAAATCTCGTCTCGTTTGGACTCCGTTGGCTTTTCCATCCGTTGTTCGTGTGGGTCCGAAGTGCCTTCACTTCGTGTCCCGAAAACACCCCTACTGCAGTCTTTTATCTCCTCCTAGGCCCTTTAAAACTATCCCCGCGATCGGATCCATCGGATCGCGATCGGAGGGCTTCTAGCGCCCCTAAATCCCCCAAACCCTACAAAACTGCTATATATAGACCCCTCTAGGTCTATTTTGGCATCTCCTTCTTCTTTCCCCTTCCTCCCCTCAATTTTTGGGTCTAACCAACCAGCCAGCCTCCACTTGGCAGTCCCATCACCTGGGATCGGTCGATCTGACCAGCCCCTTAGATTCCGCGCCGGGTCAACCCCTCGAACCTCCAGCCGCCTCGCCCTCCGCTCGATCTGCCAGCTGGGTTCGAGCAAGGGCAGCCAGGACCACTTCGTCGCCCTGGGCCGACCTCCTCAGGCGCCTTCGCCCGATCCGACCTCCAGGCCGCGCCTGGATCCAATTCGCCACCGCAGGCCAGGCGGGGGACCACATCCCCGTCGGCCCACTTCTCCCTCGCCTCACGCCTCCCTCCATCCATCGCAGCGGCTGCCTCCTGAGCCGCTTCGGCCCAAGCCGCAGGCGCCAGCCGGGCCTTGCCTCCGCACCAGGCCGCCGCCTCCTCCGCGTCGGGCGAGCCAGCTCGCTGGGCCGCCAGGCGCCAGGCCGCGCGCGCGCCACCGCGGACCGCCGCGCCGCAACCTTCCGCGGGCCGCCGCCGCGAAGGGCCAGCTCGCCAGCTGCCGGGCCGCCCCGCGACCGCGGCCAGGCCCGACCGCACCGCCCCGCGGGCCAGGTCGAGCAGCGAGCCCGAGCCGCCTCTCCAGCCGCCGCCTCGCGGGCCGCCAGATCCGGCCCATTCGATTTCTCTAGATCTGGATCCTGAGGTTGAACTCCCTTTTTTTCCTCTAAGTCCCAGATCTGTTAATCTGTGATGCTATGTTTGACATGCTCTAACTTTTTATCTGTTGCTCCGTTTCGCGCGTGTAGCATGTCCAGACGTTCGTGGAGACTCGCTCTACGTTTTACCTGTTGTTGTCATGCATGTTAGAGATCATCTAGGTGCTTGTTTTGCTGTTGCAAGAGTGCATCATGATATAAACTGCTGTTATGTGTTGTTTTTATGCCACCTTTGCCATGTGATATCTTTTAGCTCGTTTGTCCGAATGATGCAAATGACATGAACACGTGTTCGTCTTGCCATGCTCTACGTGTTGCTTGTGATAGGTTGCATGGTAGATTTATTATTGCCTTGTTATCATCGTTGCAAAGTGCCATGTTCATGTGATGTTGTTTCACTTGTTATGAAATGCCATCTTGTTGAGCTCGTTGCAATCGTTGTGTTCACCTCTATGATGCATGCTTGTGTGTTTCGGGATCACCTTCATGTGTACTTTGATGAGGTGCTTACCCTTTGCCATGTTTAGTTTCGAGGTGACTTAAACATGCTCTTTTATATGCCTTGATGATATTGCTGTTTTAGGACTTAGTGGATTTTCACTAAGTCTGATATCTGTAACGTTCCGATGCCAGGTTCGTGTGCTGCTCTAGGACAAAGCATGATAGTTTTGGAGTGGTTTTTGATTGTTCCTTGTAGTATATATTGTTGTCTTTCCATTCATGTCCTCACATGTCCATTTGAGTGGCTGTAGCATGTTTATCTTTTGCTCTAAAGTTTCAATAAAATTCTGCTGCCAGAATTATATTGTCAAGTTCAATATGTCCAAGATCGTTGCTATTGATCCGTGGCTCCGTTGGGGGTGCACCTTGGACATAGTTGCTGTAGTATATGTCTAGTTTGTGTTCATGCCTTTTGCCATGTTATTTAAATGCTGTAGCTCAATTATTTTGAGCTCCGAAGTTGCTATGTTGATGTAATTCTCAGCTTTCGCTCAATTCTTGTTTCGGGCATAACTTTTAGCCCGTAACTCCGATTTCAGCGAATCTTATATCAAACTTGATTGTTTTTCCGTGTAGATTAATAATATCAGCTTGTTATCATGTTTTGAGGTGTTTTGCTTGAGTTATATTTTACGTGCTCCGTGTGCATCCTTAGTGCATCCATCATGCATTCATGTTTTTCGAGTGCGCATTGCATCTTGTTGATTGGTGCTTGGTGTGATTGTTCTGTTTAGAGCCGGAAGCTGAGACCGAGTACGAGGTTGAGCACGAGGTTACCAACGAGGTTGAGCACGAGGACCCTTCTTACGATCCGAACGACTTCTCTTCAGGCAAGATGACCGAACCCCGATAACATTACTATCTTTGCCTATTGCTAGTAGACTCGATCTCTAGTTTTGCCTCGATGCCCATGATCTTCTTGTCAGCCTCCTACTTGTAGCCAATTGCCATGTTTAACCAACCTACCTATGCAAACCGTTGCTTGGCTAAGTACGCTTTGCTCAGCCCTTCTTATAGCATTGCTAGTTGCAGGTGAAGATCGAAGATGCTTGCTTCATGTTGAAGTTTGGTTGGGTTATATCACACTATATAAATGCTTAAAATGAAATCATCTATAAATTGGCAAGGGTGGAAGGCTAAGCCTTTTGCTTGGTGATTTGTTCCACTCATGCCGTTAGGATCCGTATAAGCCGGTATTATGTTCCTTGATTATGCGTTCCTAACACGGTTGGGGTGTATGGGACCCCCTCGATAAACCGCTAAGTGCTAAGTCTTTTCCAGCAAGTCCCAACATTGGTACTATTTGCCTAATAACAAACTAAACTTGCATAGGGAGTAATTAACCCTCTTTCTTAATCAACAACCCCGGGCCAGTGCTCCACATGAGTGTTGGTCCGAAACGAGGAGCCTGCGGGGCCACCTCGAGGAAACTCAAGGTCTGGTAAAAACCCGTAGCTTCACCCATCCGGTCGTGTCCTGAGACTTAGATACGCGCGGCTACTATCAGGGTGTCGACACGCCGGGAGGATTTGCTGGATTAGCCTTACCTTAGCTCGGTATATCTTGAGCACGGGATTCCGAGGATACTCGGGTCTTCCCACTTTGGAGTTGCGACTCCGCGGATTGTGGGCTTGTAATGGGTCAAGTTGGAACACCCCTATAGGGTTTGAACTTTCGAAAGCCGTGCCCGCGGTTATGTGGCAGATGGGAGCTTGTTAATTCCGGTTGTAGATAACTTGACACAATGTTTCTAATACACTACCAGCGTGTGTTCCGTGACTGTCAATTTCCGAATAGGGATTCGGGAGTTGAACACGGAGGGGTTATGGTTGTGGAGCTTGTAGCTAGGATCACTTCGTGATCACTTCTCGCCGAGGCTTTCTCTTCTCGCTCTCACTCACGTAAGCTAGTTGCTAGTTGCTGCTGCAGACTTATTTTTTTCTTCAGCCTTTTCCTCACCCAAAGGCTTTGATAGTCTTGTTACCCGGAGACGGGATTGCTGAGTCCTCTGTGGCTCACAGTTACTTCACTCACCAGATGCAGGTCCAGCTGTGAGCTATCCAGGTGATGGCACCGAGCTGGATTGGGAGTTCGACGAGGAGCGTAGTCGGTACTATGTGCGATACCCGGATGATCAGTAGTGGAGACTCTTACTAGGATTCGATCCGCCTGTGGTTTATTTATCTAAGTTTGGTTCTTTGACATTTGGATTTTGCCCTTAGAGGGTTGTGATGTTCTTAATGTATGATGTTTGAGACTTGTACTGTAATTCTGTGACGTGGCGAGTGTAAGCCAACTATTTTCTGTTTACTATCCCCTCTTTTACATGAGTTGTGCAAAGATTACCGAACTTGAGATCATTCTAGGATGGATTTATGCCTTTAAGTCGTGCCTCGACACGTAGGAGGTATAACTCCATCCTGGGCATTACATAGGCCCCCCTCGACAGTTCGCTTTGAATAAAACTCCTCCAGCAAGGCCCGACTTTGGTTTTAATTTGTCAACATAATAAAACTATTAATAA
This sequence comes from Secale cereale, assembly GCA_902687465.1. NCBI lineage: Eukaryota > Viridiplantae > Streptophyta > Magnoliopsida > Poales > Poaceae > Secale > Secale cereale. The sequence goes on from LR738712.1 coordinate 222,813,507, forward strand.
TTAATTAATTTTGCATAGGGGGTCGCATACCCGGGGATTCTTAATTCAACATAATACAGGGGGCCAATGCTGATGGTGCTGGTCCAAACTAGAGCACTGTGCGGGCTACCTGGGGCAACCCGAGGACTTCAGTACTGTACGCGTAGCTCATCCGGTCATGGCCTAAGACGAGATACGCGCGGCTACTATCCGGGTGTCGACCCACCGAGAGGTCTTGCTGGACTTGTTTTACCATTGTCGAAATGTCTTATGCACTGGGATTCTGAGTCTGATCGGGTTGTCCCCAAGATGGAGGTTTTTTTTACCTCTGCTGGTCGTGAGAGCTTGTGATGGGTTAAGTTGGGATACCCCTGCAGGGTTATGATCTTTCGAAAGTTGTGCCCGCGGTTATGTGGTAGATTGGAATTTGTTAATGTCCGGTTGTAGAGAAGTTGACAGAGGATCCGAAATAAAATACACCAACTGCGTGAGTAACTGTGATCGTCTCTTTTCGAGTAAGTTCGGGAAGAGAACAAGATGGGGTTATGTTTGAGTCGTAGGTAGTTCAGGGTCACTTAGTGATCATTACTAGTTTGCGACCGTTTACGTAGCTTCTCGTCTATCTCTAGAAATTGTAAGTTAGCCACCATACAAATGCTTAGCCGCTCCTGCAACCTCACCACTATCCTTTCCATACCCATAAAGCTTTGCTAGTCTTGACACCATGGTTATGGGATTGCCGAGTCCTCGTGGCTCACAGTTACTGCAACAACAGTTGCAGCTATAGGTTTCTGATGTCTTGACGTGAGAGCGATGTTTACTTGTGTTGGAGTTTTTCCTTCTTCTTTGCCAGTCTTGGGATAAGTCCCTAGTTGGCAGCCTGGGATAGCAGGATGGATGTCGTTGTGTTTTTCATGTGTTTCATCCGTAGTCGGATGTCTTGTGTATGATGTGTTGTATTCATGTGGCTATTGTATAACTTGTATGTATCCCCGAAATGCGGTTGTGCCCCAATCACGAGTTCATCACGTGATCGGGATATAATCGCATCTTGGGCGTGACATCACCGAGTTAGGGTATGAGTTTGATCATTTGTGCTTTCTCAATCAGATTCTTAGCACAAAGTCAATGCCATGTTTGAGATCATCCTATCCAGCGAAAACTCCCTTTAGATTAGATTTGATTCAAAATTTTAGGGTTAGGTTTCCGCCGAACTCATCTCGGACTGACCGAGTTATAGAAATCGGGCTCACCAATTTGGCTTAGGCCATTGCACTTATAACTTTTGGTTTGACGAAAACTTACAAATCAGTGTGACCGAGTTCAACTCTCAGTGAAACCCTAGCAATCTCGGAGTCACCGAACTGTGTCTCGGTCTGACCGATTTCACCAGTTTATACTCTAAAAGTTGGTTCGGTGTCACCAAGTTTAACAAATCGGTAGCTTCGAAATGCTTTTGTAGAAACCTAAAACTATGTTTTTGACTCAATTGTTTTGGAAAAATCTCTGCACTTTGTGATGCTCATCCACTCTACCTCAACTATATCTATTCACAGGGCCAGCTTGGAGTTTCAGTTATGTCTGAGGGCAGTGACAACCAGAATAGGTCAGTGGAGCAGGCAGATATGAGTGAGGGCTCTAGTCCCTCCAACAGCAGCTACCATGAGAGCAACATAAGCACTTCAAGCAATCTGCCAAAGGCTGCCACCAAGAAAAGGAAGAATACAAATTCTCACCGTGAGGATGAAGACTTTGTGGCTCAACAGGTCACTTCAAAGAAGAAGGTTGTCAACAAGGAGTATGGCACTGCAGCTGCAACCAAGCGTGGGTTGCAAAAGAAAGCTCCAGCCAAGAGAGTGCCTATGTCAAAGGCAAGATCTTCCACTCAAGAAACCATGGTGTTCACTCTTGAAACAAGAGATGATGAGCCAGCTGGATCTAAGAAGAGAGCTATGAAGACTAATTCCAGAGTCATTGGCAAGCCATCTATGAGAGATGATGATGATGCAGATGAGCATGTTGCACCTGTTGCAAAGACTCATATGATGATGGGGGGTGCCATCAAAGCCAGGGCTGCTCCATCCAAGCCCATAGCTGCCCCAAGGCTTCAGCACCCAAGAGATCCACCAGAGACATTCCTGCAGCTGAGAAGAACAAGGTCCCAGTGCCAGATGTTCTAGAAGAAGAGCAAGATCAAGAAGAGGAATTCTCAGATGATGATGAGTCCATGATGCTCAGAAAGCTTAAGCCAAAAATTCTAGATCATAATGATGCCCATCTTGTAGTAGAAAACATGAAATTGATAAAGGATGCAGGTCTGAGACGTTGGAGACAAACTGATCTATATGCTATCAGGAGGAGAACTGCTGTGGACTACATATTTCACACCAATGAACAACAAGACTTCTATGAGACAGTCTTGTTGGATAAGAATCCAATTGTTTGCGACATGAAGTGGGTTGACTGGAAATACATTGACAAGCATACTAATTTCTTTCCAGGTGTGCGTGAAAGCTTCAGGCAGCATGAGGTTGACAAGTTTGTGGGAAGGAAACCGACCAAATGGAATGATGAGATGATCATGCAATTCTACTCCACTACTCATTTCTATCCAGATGGGTGTATTGTATGGATGACTGAGGCAACAAGATACCAATCAACAGTTGCTGAGTGGGCAAGTTTGATCAATGCCCCCAAGGAGGATGAAAATGACACAGATGTGTAGGCCAAGCCCAAGAAGGATCATGACTCTATGGGAAACATGTACAAGCCAATTCCTGACAAAGACTTGACAACTCACAAGCTTGGCTCTATATATCATCTGATGTCTGGACTAACCACCATCAACACCATATTGAGGCACACCTTGTTGCCCAAGTCAGGAGATCATAGGATGATCCAAGGTCACTCCATTAACTTGCTCCACATGTTTGATGTTCCAGAAAAGTTCAAGGTCATGAGCCTGATTGTGGAGACAATCAGAAGGACATCAGCAGACCAGAAGAGGTCTTGTGGATATGCCCCTCACATTCATATGCTGATCAACTCCAAGTTGGATAAAGGGACATATCTTCTTGACAAGAAGCATCTACCTCTTAGACCGGAATTTGAGGACAATGAAGTTGTCATGGATGCATCCCATCCTATATCTATTGAAGGTCAAGAGAAGATTGCGCAAGCAAAGACAACAAAGCTAGGAAGTGCTTCTGGAGTTCCCAAGACCAAGCAAGATCAGCTTAGTTATCTGCTTGAGGCCACTCTAAGGATTGAGAAGAGTTTGGCCAACTTGACTCAAAATCAAGCAAGTCTTGAGAGGATCACTGAGACTAAGTTCTATGATCTAGATGTGAAGGTCACAAAGATCCAGACAGCTGTGGAGAAACTCAAGGAAGATGCTGAGGACAGAGATACAACCAATGCTTTTCAGAGAGTCCCGACAGGACCAAGATCTTCAGCTGTGCCAGTTGTCGAGCCCAGGCCTACACTTTCAGCTCCTGCAGCCACTGCCACAGTTGTTCCTCCAGTATCAACACCTTAAGTTCCACATGCTTCATCAGAAGTGTTTGTAGATGCTCTTATCTCCACGCCATCAACATACACTGGAGCCACCAGCGAGAAGACTTCTTCAGCAGCTCCCGGAGATCGTGCCAAGAGTGTCGTATAGCACTATGCATTTTCAAGCTTTTTGGTAACTTGTTGCCAAAGGGGGAGAAAGTGTATAGATCATTAGGCTTCGAGAGAGAGAGAGAGAGTCTCTTGCTTCTATTTGTTGGTTTTTTTGCTTGCTACTTCGTTTGATCGTTTGGTTATTGCTACAATTTGCTTATGCGTGTGAGATACTTTATGTGCTTGATCATATCATACTATGCTTAATGTGTGCCTATTTGATTGTGTATCATCATTCACATGGTTATTTTGGTGATGAGTGCTTATTGCTTAAATCTTATCATTTTGAGCGCTCCACCAAGTTGTATGTGACATGGAAGAGTAACCCATGATCCTAATCGATTGTGCATTTGCATTGAAAAGCAAATCTTAAATAATGCACAAATTTAGAGGGAACTCTTGCTTATCACATACTTCTCAAAGCGACAATATATTTCATTCTTATCATTTGTCGAAGCTTTGATCTATATGTTGTCATCAATTACCGAAAAGGGGGAGATTGAAAGTGCAACTAATCCCGGGTGGTTTTGGTAATTAATAACAACATATAGCTCATTGAACTAATATCCTTTCAAGATAAATATTTCAGGAAGTTCAATGGTTGGCATGTCATGGATTAGAAATATGGACCCCTCAAAATGCTAAGGACAAAGGTTGGCAAAAGATCAAGACTCTATATTTTCATTTTAGTGATCCAAGATCACATTGAGTCCATAGGAAAAGCCAATACTATTAAAAGAGGATGAGGAGTTGCTTAATGGTCTACTTGCCCAAAGTGCTTAGTAATATGCTCCAAATCCCTCAACCATTTTCTCATTTCCACATATGTCCCAAAACTAAAAGTCAAACTCGGCCCCACTGATTTGATCTATCCGGCGCCACCGACTTCACTTGACATAGCCACTTCCACAAACCCTAATCAGTTCGGTCTCACCGATAGGGATCTCAGTTGCACCGAGATGGAATTGCAAACTCTGTGTTTCCTCTTCGTAACGTTTCGGTCTAAGCGACATGAGCGAATCGGTCCCACTGAGTTGGCAATGCAAACTCTTTGTTTCCTCTTGGTAACATTTTGGTCTCACCAAGATGAGCGAATCGGTGCCACCGAGTGTGCCTGACCAACACTCTGTTAGCCTATACCAAAATCGGTCTTACCGAGTTTGTGTAATCAGTCAAACCGAGTTGAGGTTCTGCCCTAACCCTAACGCATCGGTCTCACCGAGTTGATACTATCGGTCCCACCGAAATGTCTAACGTTCACATTTTGAACTGCTTCGGTCTGACCGAGTTCGTTTATTCGATCTGACCGAGTTGGGTCAGATGTTTGTAATGGCTAGATTTTGTGTTTAGGCTATATACCCCTCCACCCCTTCTTCATCAGAGAGAGAGAGAGAGCCATCAGAACGTGCCTACACTTCCACTATTCATGTTCTGAGAGAGAACCACCTGCTCATGTGTTGAGACTAAGTTATTGCAATCCAACCAAAAGAATCTTGATCTCTAGCCTTCCCCAAGTTGCTTTCCACTCAAATATTCTTTCCACCATATCCAAATCCATGGGAGAGAGTTGAGTGTTGGGGAGGCCATCACTTGAAGCACAAGAGCAAGGAGTTCATCATCAACACACCATTCATTATCTTTTGGAGAGTGGTGTCTCCTAGATTGGTTAGGTGTCACTTGGGAGCCTCCGACAAGATTGTGGAGTTGAACCAATGAGTTTATAAGGGCAAGGAGATCGCCTACTTCATGAAGATCTACCCTAGTGAGGCAAGTCCTTCGTGGGCAACAACCATGGTGGGATAGACAAGGTTGCTTCTTCATGGACCCTTCGTGGGTGGAGTCCTCTGTGGACTCGCGCAGCCGTTACCCTTCGTGGGTTGAAGTCTCCATCAACGTGGATGTGACACCCCGAGACCGGTGCGCCAGGTGTCAGCCAGATATTCGTCGCCGTTGCCATGCCATCTGCTTGCGTGTTGCATCTTGCCATGTCATCATGTGTGTTGCATCATCATGTTTTCAAAACTTGCATCCGTCCGAGTCCCCTCGTCCTTTCCGTTGTCCGTTCTGAGCTCATACACACTTGCACGCGCCCGCGGCGTCTCCGAATATTTATTTTATGAGTGGCCTAAAGATGTTCTCGGAATGGGATGAAACTTGGCGTGTGGTCTTATTATAGCATAGGTAGACCGCCTGTCAAGTTTCATCGCATTCGGAGCTCGTTTGATAGCCCAACGGTTAACCATGTTAACCGCCGGAAGCCTTTTTGTCTTTGGCCCAGCACCCCTTTCACACAGCCCACCAAGCCCATTCTAACCCCTCCATGCTCTTGGCCGTTCGATCACGATCGCGTGGCCGCGAACGGCTCCTCATTTGGACACTCCTAGCTCCCTATGCCTATAAATTAGCCCTCCCCGTCCAAATTCGCGGTTGAAACCCTAAAAATCCTCCTTCCCGCGCCGCCGGACATGTCCGCTCCGCCTCTGGACATGTCCGCCGCCTCCTGAGCCACTCCGGTGTCGCCACATGGTTGTCCCGCACCCCACATCGCCGCCGGCCCGCGGAGCCCATCCGAGGCCCGCGCGGGCCCGAACTGCCGCCGCGCCGTAGGCCGAGCGCCCGCTCGCCTGGCCCGCGCCCCGCCGCCTTCGAAGCGCTCGTCGCCTCCCGTAGCTGCCCCGCCGCCGATCTCCGATGCGCCACCGCCTGGAGCTCCCGCCGTCGCCGGGAATGGGTCTGCCCTGCCTGGATCTGTGCGGATCCGGCCGGACCCCGCCCTCTTCGCCACTAGTTCGCCGGAGCCCCGCCCGCCGCCGCGCCAGAATCGCTCCGGCGAGGCCCGTGCTCCTCGCTGCCTTGTCTGCGCTCGAGGAGGACGAAGGGGCATCCACCGCCCGCCTAGGCCAGCATCCACCGCGGCCCAAGGTGGCCCAGCTACCGCGCCTCCCCGGTGGCCCACCCGGCCGGCCTGCTTCCTCCTCCCCAACGCCGGCCTGGGCCCGTCTCGCCGTCGGCCTGCCTGGCCTCTTCCTCTTCTGGGCTGAATCCCACTCTGGTGAGAAGTCTAAATCCCGCCCCGGTCACACTTTACTTATCTTGCGCTCATTTTTCCCTCTGTAAAAAACTGCTAAGTCCTCTTCTGTCAGTATTTTTGTTGCATCTTTGTGAGCTTGTATTTAATTGTGTGCTTGTCCAAATTGAGTGAATGATATGTCAAAATGATCGTGGTGATATGCTCTACACTTTGTTCCATTGTGCCATGCTTGTTTGACTTCATCTTGATGCCCTAATCTCTGATGCAAGAGTGCTACTTGTTATAAACTACTGTTACTTGTTATTTTGTTGCCATGTTTGAGATGTGATGACTTGGTGCATGTTAATCTAAATGGTGCAAATGATATGTCAAAATGTTCATTATGAAGTGTACTACATGATGGTTGCTGTAGCATGCTTTTTTAAGTCCATATTTCCATGTTAATCTCTGTTGCAAAAGTGCATTTGGCTGTTATGTGCTGAAACTTGTTATGAGATGCTGATTTCAATTGCTCTTTGCTATTGATGTGTTTGTCTTCATGCCACATGTCTAGATGTTTTAGAAGCACCATTATATGGTCTTTGATGTGGTGCAATCATCTTTCCATGATATGCCTTGTGTTGACTTAAACATGCTTGTAAACATGCCATGCCAACATAACTGTTTTATACTTAGGGAAATTTCTGCTAAGTCTGGAATCTGTTATAACCTGATACTATGTTTGCTTGATGCCCTAGTCAAATCGATGCTTGTTTTAGAGTGGCCAATGATCACGTCTTGTTGTCCATGTTATTGTCTATCCATTCATGCCCTTACTTGCTCATATGACCTGCTGTAGCTTATTTATATCTTGCTCTCAAGTTGCTATAAATTATACCTGTCAGGATTTTATCAGCATGTTCAATTTGGTGTAGCTTGTTGCTATTGATCCATGCCTCCTATGGAGTTGCTCCAATGGAGTTGTTTGCTGTAGGATATGTCTACTACATGTCCATACTCTTTATATGCTTAGTAGAGTTGTTATGCATGTTGTTTTGTGCCTCCGAAGGTAGCATCGTGATGATGTTTTTGCCTTCCCAGATTTTGGCTAAGTCTGGATAATTTTATTGCAACTTGCCATGCTTGTTTAAATATGTTCCAGCAAGCTTTTGGGTGTGTTCTAAGTTCCTACTTGTTAAGCATCATGTCTACTTCATGTCCATGCTTCTCGTTATCATGTTTGGGTGATTTAGCTTATATTTACATTGCTCCAAAGTAGCTATGTGGCTGTTAACTTAAGCTTGTTGTTATATCGTGTTTCATGTGTATCTTTTAGCCCGTTGCTCCGTTTTGAGTGTGCCCTATATGAAACTTGTGTGATTTTGCATGCAGAACCATAATATCATATTGTTTCCATGTTTGGAGTGAGTTTGCTTGATGTTTGGGTGCATCTTGCACCGTTGCCATGCTTGTCTTGTTTTGCTCATATCTTCTAGGCCGTAGCTCCGAATTAAACAAACTTTATATGAAACTTGACTAGAATTTCGTGTAGATCATCATGGTGCATGTTAACTTGATGTTTAACAACTTTAACTTAAGGTTTTTTCAGATCTGGACCAATTTCAAACTATGCATATGAGGACTTACCGGATTTGTTATATGTAGTTTTCGGCCTCATTTAAACTTGTTGACTTGTGTTGGTTTTGAGTGCTTCCTGCCTTGCTATGTATTGCATCATATATAGACTTGTCTTGCATCATACTTGCTTGAGCATATTGTCATGTTCTTGTGTTTTTTTTCTGTGCTTCCTACCTTGCCATGTATTGCATCATATATAGACTTGTCTTGCATCATACTTGCTTGAGCATATTGTCATGTTCTTGTGTTGTGTGTTTACCGTATTGCTTGCTTCTTCTCGTTAGTGCTTGTTCCGTTGCGATCGTGAGGATTCGTTCGTCTACCCGTGGTTATTCTTCAAGGCTTCTTCTTCGTCTTCTTCATGGACCCGTTCTTCTTCCTTGTGGGATCTCAGGCAAGATGACCATACCCTTGGATACCTTTACTATCATTGCCATGCTTAGTGTCTCGATGCTATCGTTATATGTCGCGCTACCCATCTTTATTGTCAGCCCCTCTCCTTGTTGCCATGAACCTCTAATCTTTGACACCTTCCTAGTGAACCATTGTTTGGCTATGTTACCCGCTTGCTCAGCCCCTCTTATAGCGTTGTTAGTTGCAGGTGAAGATGAAGATCGTTCCATGTTGGAACTTGTTGTTGGTATATCACAATATCTATTATTATTATTATTATTATTATTATTATTATTATTATTATTATTATTATTATTATTATTATTATTATTATTATTATTAACACACCTATATACTGGGCATGGGTGGAAGGCTTGGCCTTTTGCTCGGTGTTTTGTTCCACTCATGCCACCTTAGGAGCCGATAAACCGGCATTATGTTCCTTGATTTTGCGTTCCTTACACGGTTGGGTATATGGGGACCCCTTGACACTTCGTCTTTGAATAAAACTCCTCCAGCAAGGCCCAACATTGGTTTTAATTTGCTCATAATAACAACTTAATTAATTAATTAAATTGCATAGGGAGTTAGCGCTACCCGTGGATTCTTCTACATAGCAGGGGGGCCAGTGCTGATGGTGTTGGTCCCAAACGGGGAGACTGCGGGACCGCCACGTGGAAACTCGAGGTATCTGGCTCCTGTAGGATCACCTATTCGGTTGTGGCCTGAGACGAGATACGCGCGGCTACTATTAGGGTGTCGGCACGCCGGGAGGTCTTGCTGGACTTGTTTTACCATTGTCGAAATGTCTTGTGCACCGGGATGCCGAGCCTGATCGGATTTCCCTAAGATAAGGGGTAATAATTATTATTACTTCAGATGATCGTGAGAGCTTGTGATGGGCTAAGTTGGGACACCCCTGGAGGGTTATGATCTTTCGAAAGCCGTGCCCATGGTTATGTGGCAGATTGGAATTTGTTAATGTCCGGTTGTAGAAAACTTGACAGAGGATCCGAAGTAAAACACACAACTATGTGAGTAACCGTGACTGTCTCTTTTCACTTTGAGAAGAGAACATGGTGGGGTTATGTTTGACTCGTAGGTAGTTCAGGATCTTTAGCGATCATTACTAGTTGCAACCGTTTGCGTAGATGCTCATCTTATTCTTGCACTCGTAAGTTAGCCACCATATTATGCTTAGCCGCTACTGCAACCTCACCACTTTACCTCTTCCTACCCCGTTAAGCTTTGATAGTCTTGTTACACATGGTTATGGGATTGCTGAGTCCTCGTGGCTCACAGATACTACAAAAACAGTTGCAGGTGCAGGTTTCCGATGACTTGACGTGAGAGCGTTGATCGTTATGTTGGAGTTCTTTCTTCTTCTCCTTCTTCAGTCTTGGGTTTGGTTCCGAGTCGGCAGCCTGGGATAGCAGATGGATGTCGTTGTGCTTTTCTTGTTTGCATCCGTAGTCGGATGCTTTGTATTGATGATGTTGTATTCATGTGACTTGTATGTTTTGTTGTATCCCCTATGTATGTATGTAATGGTTTGATGTAATGATATCCATCTTGCTAAGCGCCCGAAATGCGGTTGTGCCCCAATCACGTAAGTGTCACGTGATCGGGATAGAATCGCATCTTGGGTCTGACAGTGGATGTACGATAGCACCACCTATCGAAACCACGCCAAAAACATTCGTGTCTCCAACTGCGTTTGCACTCTCCAACCCCTCCGTTTACCTTCATATGCAATGCTTTACTTTCCGCAGCCACTACTCTAGAATTGCATGTGTAGGAAGATTGCTTGACTTGTGCTAAGTTGCTAAAATCTGCCAAAACTTAAAATTGGGAAAATGCTAAGTTTTTATTTGGTCAAGTAGTCTAATCATCCCCCTCTAGACATACCTTCGATCCTATAGTTGGCCTTAGTTCTTCATGTATCATGTTCTCTTTGAAATGCTTCCTTTCAAAACTCTAAAAAGTTCCTTTATGTTCAAAATAAAATGTTGATTTGAGATGTGTCAATTTCATTACGCAAAAACTGTGTTCCTAAAATAGTAGAATATATAGATGACACACGGTAACATCCTTATTCAAGTTAAATTATTCATAAATCTCCCACCACCAATTGCTCTATTCTGATTATTGTTGGGCCCAAGGATGCCACTACCGCTTACTCAAGCCGAAGAGGAGAAGAACTTGTGAGGCCCTCGAGGTGCATAGCCCAAAGTCGCAATATTTATGGTGGTCATTTGTGTTCTTAGGAGGAGACTCATCTTCATTAATCTCAACACTATTAGGATAAAAAATGTATCCTACTTGGACTTTTCCTTCATATCAATGATAGCCATTGCGTGTTTATTCTAATCAAATAGTGGATGTTAAACAATTACGGATAAGGATGCATGCATGTTGTATTATGAGCCAGAAAACATTACATCAACAATACAAGCTTGAGAGAAACTGCGATAGCAACCATGGTTGGAAAGAAGACGTTTAATTAAAATGTGGATGGGGCAGCTCGTCTCTGCCAATCAGAGCGCCTTCATCGCTGGTTGGAGCGTGCATGGAAATTTTCTCTTGGTCTAGAAAACGGCGCGCCTGCTTCACAACATGAAGGCCCTGAGGATCCTAATCAAGCTCGACATCACCAAGGCTTTCAATACAGTGTCCTAGCCCTTCGTTCTGCAAACTATACAACACCTCAATTTTGGGACCCGCTGGAGTGAGTGGGTGGGCATCCTCATCTCCACGGCATCCACATGCTTCCTCATCAATGGTAACCCCGGACTACCTGTGGACCACACGTGCAGACTTTGCCAAGGCGACCCCATCTCCCGGCTACTCTCCGCCATCGTGATCGACACACTAACCTCGCTCCTGTAGCATGCGGTATGCACCAGCATGCTTCAACGGCTCACCACCAGGCATGCCGCATCTAGCATCTCCTTGTTCGCCGATGACGTGGTCGTCTTCTAACACCCAACCAACTCCGAGCTAACCACAATCCGTGAGGTGGTCCTGGTATTCGGTGACGCCTCTGGACTCTACAGTGACTTTCTAAAATGCTCCGCCACCACCATATATTGTGGTGACGAGGTGACCATTTCCATTAGCTCCACACTCGCGTGCGCAGTCACCACTTTCCCCATCATCTACCTGGGCCTCCCCCTCTCCGTCTGCAAGACCCCCTCCTCAATTTTGCTACCATTGGTGGACAAGCTCATGAGGAAGCTTGCAACCTGGAAGGTCGCACTCCTATCTCGTGGTGAGCGCCTTGCACTTGTGGGCCACGTGCTCACCGCCTTGCCCGTCCACGTCCTCATGGCAGACGCAATCAACCCGGTGATCCTCAAGAAAATCATGCGCGTCATTCTCGACTTCCTGTGGCATGGACAACATGACGCCAACTTGGGTCGCTATTTGGTTAGCAAACCGCGCGTCTACCGCCCTTTGGAGTTTGGCGGCCTCGGCGTGCGTGATCTACACCTCATCAACATCTCGCTGCGATGTCGCTGGCTATGGCTCAAAGCCGTAGACCCCTCGCGCCCATGGAATCATCTTCAGCTTCCCCAGGACGATGAGACATGTCGTTTCTTCCGCACCTCAACCTCATGGCACCTTGGCGACGGAAGGACCTGTCGCTTCTGGAGCGAAAACTGGCTTGACGAGCAAACCATCTCCGATATCGCCCCTGCCCTTGTCTCTCTCATAACACGTCGATGGCGGCGCCACACATTGGTGTGCGAGGGCCTCACCTAGTGTGCCTGGATTAGAGACATACACGACACACTTGGGCCTCTCGTGGTCATTGAGTACGTCAACCTGTGACACAAGCTTCAACGAGTCACCCTTGCCAACGAGCCAGACCGCCTCACCTGGAAGTAGACGACAAATGGCACCTATTCCACCAAATCTTGTTACCAGTCGTTGTTTCATGGATCCACCTCGCCGCCATGCTGGAAACTACTTTGGAGGAGCTGTGCTCCTCTCAACAACAAAGTGTTTCTATGGCTCACCTCCCTTGACCGATGCTGGACAACTGATCGGCGTATATGCTGCGGCCTCTCCCATGACCCCACATGCATCCTTTGTGACCAAGAGCCTAAGTCCATCAATCACCTTCTCACCGGTTGTGTGTTCTCCCGCATCATTTGACATGAGATACTTTCATGGTGAAAGATCGTGGATGACGCCTAGAGGGGGGGGGGGTGGATAGGCGCTTTAAAATAATTATGGTTTAGGCTTGAAAAAATGCGGAATAAACCTAGCGGTTAATTTGTCAAGCACAAAACCTACAACAACTAGGCTTACCTATGTGCACCAACAACTTATGCCAAGAAAGATAAACTACTAAGGGCCAGTTCTTTTGGGCGGCTTAAAAAATAAGCTGCCTCTCCCTAGCTAAAAAAATAAGTCGTTCTTAAAATTTGTTGAGACTTCTTTATTAGTTATCCCATAACTAGTTCAGAAGCCCCAATGAATAAAAGAGATGGCTTATGGAGAAAGTTGGGTAGGAGGTGGCTTATTTTTTAAGCCGTCAAAAGAACTGGCCCTAAGTGATAACAAGATAGATGACAAGAAACGATATGGCTATCACAAAGTAAAGTGCATAAGTAAAGGGCTCAGGTAAGAGATAACCGAGGCACACAGAGATGATGATGTATCCCGGAGTTCACACCCTTGTGGATTGTAACATCCCAGATGTAAAACTTTCATAATTGGCAATGTATCCAAGTTCATCTTCATCAGTTCCATTTGGGCTTCTCCATTTTGGGTCATTTTGTTGTTTTTCTTTCTTGCATTATTGTGAATTGCCATATCATCTTCATGTTGTGCATGTCATCTTGTTTTGGTGCATTGTGGTGTTGTTCATGTTGTGGAGTGGTTCATCATTGTCATTTTGGAGTAATGTGTGTTTATCTCATGAGTGTCTTCATCACTCCTTCTCCCTCCTTCCTTCTTCTTTATGAATTTTGGCAACACTTCACCCATGCTCAAATTAATGTTCATATTTGGCTATTAATTCAAACATCATGCCCTACACCTCTCTGCCAAATTTCATCATATTTGGAGTTGTTTTGGTTAGGTTCAAAAATGCCTCAAGTTTGAACTAATTTCAAACTTGTTTTATTTTTCTACCTCTTAAAAATGCCCAAGGTAATTTATTCAAATATTAGATTTTATCAGGTTCATGAGGATATTTTGAAATTTCTCAAACTCCTTCTCAAACTCCCTATGATTTTCTCTTTTATTTTCTGTTTGAAGAAAATAAGATAAGGTAGTAAAAAACAGTAGGAGCAGTAACTGGGCCTCGGCCTCCAGCGCGGCCCAGCTAGCAGCAGCCGTAGCCCAGCTCCAGCCCGCGCGCACGTCCCTTCCCCTTTTCTCACCTGCGCACCCGCATACCCCTGTTGCTTACCTTCCCCATGGCGCAGCTGGCCCCACTCGTCAGCGACTACAGCCACATGCACACCCACCTTTCTTCCTCCCCGGTCCCCTCTCTCCAGCGCACGCACATGCCACGGCCGAGGCACCATCGTGATGTCCCCATTGCCCTGGACCCCACCTTTTAAGCCTTCTCCGTGTCTAGGAGAACCCTAGGGTTCCCCTCTTCCTATTTCCCCGCCGCTAGATGTGCTCCGGCCACCAGATCTTCCACCTGCACCGCGTCCCGAGCGCATCTGAGAGCGCGTGCTTGTCGCTAGTGTGATCCCTGTCGTGCCCCACGTTGCAGACCATGTTCGTCGTCTTCCCCATTGTCAACTACGTCCCTGACATCGACTACGTCCCTGACGTCGATGATGTCTACTACACAACTTTATTCTTTGAGCCTCCAAGCGTAGAGTTTTGTAGGACATTAGCAAATTTCCCTCAAGTGGGTGACCTAAGGTTTATCAATCCGTAGGAGGTGTAGGATGAAGATGGTCTCTCTCATACAACCCTGCAACCAAATTATAAAAAGTCTCTTGTGTCCCCAACACAACAAATACAATGGGAAATTGTATAGGTGCACTAGTTCGGCGAAGAGATGGTGATACAAGTGTAATATGGATAGTAGATATGAGTTTTTGTAGTGCGAACAATTAAAAACAGCAAGGTAGCAAGTAACAAAAGTGAGCACAAACGGTATTGCAATGATTGAAAACAAGGCCTAGAGTCCGTACTTTCGCTAGTGCAATCTCTCAACAGTGCTAATATAATTGGATCACATAACAACCCCTTAACGAAATCACCTGAAAATTATTCTTTCCGTTCAATCTAACAAGAGTTCGTACTAAAACAACATAAAGTTATCCTTTCCGATCTATCTATCAAGAGTAAGTACTAGAATAACACAAGGTTATTTTTTCGATCGATCTTTCAAGAGTTCGTACTAAGGTAACACAAAGTTATCCTTCCCGACCGATCTATCAAGAGTTTGTACTAAGATAACACCAAAACATATTCAAAGAGTGCCCCAAGATTTCTACCGGCGAAATAAACACAAGAACGTGCATCAACCCTTATGCATAGATTACCCCAATATCACTTCGGGAATCCACAAGTTGAGTGCCAAAACATATATCAAGTGGATCAATATGATACCCCATTGTCACCACGAGTATTCAATTGCAAGACATATATCAAGTGTTCTCAAATCCATAAAAGTATTCATTCCAAAGAAATCTCAAAGGGAAAACTCAATTCATCACAAGATAGAGATGGAAAAACACCATATTATCCGACTATATTAACAAAGCCCCCGATACATCAAGATCGTGCCATCAAGAACACGAGAGAGAGAGAGAGAGAGAGAGAGAGAGAGAGAGAGAGAGAGATACAACACATAGCTATTGGTACATACCCTCATCCCCGAGGGTGGACTACTCCCTCCTCATCATGGTGGCCTCCGGGATGATGAAGATGGCCACCGGTGATGATTTCCCCCTCTGGCGGAGTGCCGGAAAGGGATCTAGATTGGATCTCATGGAGTACAGAGCCTTGCGGTCGCGAAACTTCTGATCTAGGTCTGCCCCGAAGGGTTTCAGAATATTTGTGAATTTATAGGGAAAAGAGGGGGTGCGGGAGGCCACAGAGGTGGGCACAGCCCAGCTGGGCACGCCAGGGGGGCCTGGCGCACCCTGGTTGGTTTTGCCCCCCTTGGGGCACGCCCCAAGTGCAGCGTCAGCCCATTGGGTGTCTGCTCACCCATAAAAAATCTCCAAAAAGTTATGCGGTGTTTGGACTCCGTTTGATATTGATTTCCCGCGATGTAAAAAACATGCAGAAAACAGCAACTGGCACTTGGCACTATGTCAATAGGTTAGTCCCAAGAAATGATATAAAATGACTATAAAATGATTGTAAAACATCCAAGAATGATAATATAACATCATGTAACAATAAAAAAATTATAGATACGTGGGAGACGTATCAGCATCCCCAAGCTTAATTCCCGCTCGTCCTCGAGTAGGTAAATGATAAAAACAGAATTTTTGATGTGGAATGCCGCCTATCATGTCATATCACATTCTTTTCTTTATAGCACGGACATTTGGACATTTATATGGTTCAAAGCAATAGTCTAGTATTGACATGAGATTTAAATACTCAAACATGTCAACAAGCAACCATGTCTTTCATAATATCAAATGCTAAAGAACGTTATCCCTACAAAATCATATAGTCTTGTCATGCTCTGTCTTCCTAGCTCAAAGTATAAATCATGTACTACCCCGGTGTCAGCCAAGCTATTGGTTCATTCTTTTTAACGCGCTTCAGCATTTTCAACTCTCACGTAATACATGAGCGCAAGCCATGGATATAGCAATATATGTGGAATAGAATGTGGTGGTAGGAGACAAAAGAAGGGAAGAAAGTCTCACATCAACTAGACAAACTAATGGACTATGGAGATGTCCATCAATCGATATCAATGTGAGGAGTAGGGATTGCCATGCAATGGATGCACTAAAAGCTATAAGTGTATGAAAGCTCAATATGAAACTAAGTGGGTATGCATTAAATTCTACTATAGAAAATTCCCACTAGTATATGAAAGTGACATCGTGGGAGACTCTATATGAAAAACATGGTGCTACTTTGAAGCACAAGTGTGGTATTTGCACGCCCCTTCTCTTCTTTCTTTCATTCATCATTTTTTTTCTTTTTTTAATTTAGTCCGGAGTCTCATCCCGACTTGTGGGGGAATCATGGTCTACATCATCCTATCATCATTGGGACATGCCCTAATAATGGACAATGATGATCATCACACTTCTATTTACTTATAACTGAAAAGAAATAAAAATTACAACCCGATACCTATAACATAGTATGACTCTATATGATAAAAATGAATGCTCAAGTCAACTATATGATGGAACTGCAATGCAATATAACTCGGAATGGCTATGGCAATGCCATAATAGGTAGGTATGGTGACTGTGTTGAGGAAGGTATAATAAAGTTTATGCACCGACGAAAGTTGCGCAACACGAGAGAGGCTAGGAACTATGAAAGGGTGAGAGTGCGTATAATCCATGGACTCACATTAGTCATTAAGAACTCACATACTTATTGAAAAAGTTTATTAGCCCTTGAAGCAAAGTAATACTATGCATGCTCCTAGGGGGGAGGTTGGTAGGAGTTAACCATCGCGCGCCCCCGACCTTCACACAAAGATAGAACAATCAAGGATAAATTGTGCTCCAACTTCCCGGCATAACGAGAGACTATACGTGCATGTTTCGGGAATCACAATCCTTAACACCAATATCTTACTAAGGCACAATTACTAATCAACATGACTCACATATCACATCATCATGTCTCTAAACTATTACAAGGAAACAAGTTTATTTTGTCCAATGATCTTCATGAAAGTTTTTATTATATCTTCCTCGGATATCTATCATATTGGGACTAATTTTCATGTGTTGCTTTTGATTAGCTCAATCAAATATAAGTGAAGAACATGAGCATAATATTTCCTTCTCTCAAATTAATCTAAGTGAAGCAAGAGAGAATTTCTTCAAAAATACTAAAGCACACCGTGCTAAAAAATATATAAGTGAAGCACTAGAGCAACGGTGGTATAAAAGAGCTTCTTTGATGGAATGTGAATGCCGCTTATCTAGCTTTTCCGGAAACTATTTGGGCGCTATATTTTATTTAAAAACTTCCAGAGTTAAGTATTTTATTAAAACAGCAAGCAAACAAAATAAAATGACATTTCATGAAAAGCACATCTCATGTGAAGAAGCAAAAACTTAGGATCAACCGATACTAACCGATAATTGTTGATGGAGAAAGGTGGGATGCCTATCGGGGCATCTTGAAATATTATCTTGGGGTTCCTTGGGCATCCCCAATCTTGAGCTTTTGTATCTCCTTAATTCTTCTCATATCACGGTTTCCCTAAATCTCAAAAGCTTCATCGACACAAAACACAACAAGAACTCGTGAAATAAGTTAGTATAATTCAATGCAAAACCTTATCATCCTCTACTATAGAAAATCACTTAAATTATTATTCAACATTGCATACTAAATGCCTCTGCATATTTAATACTCCTATCCTCAAATAGAATCAATAAACACACAAACATATGCAAATAATGCAAACATAACAGCAATCTGTCAAAACAGTATAGTGTGTAAAGAGTGGAATTGTTCTCATACTTCCCTAGCTCTAAAAATTCTGAAACAATTACCAAGTTACAGAGAACTTATTCATGCTAACTTTGTAGAAATTTCAAGATTTTATCACGTTCTGACTATCCATAAGAATTCAGACAAAAATAGAAAACTTTCTGTTTTCAAACAACAACATGTATACTTGCAAAATAAGCATGGTAAAGGCTATCCTTGACACTTTTATTGAAATAAAAGATGCAAAACATTATTATAAATACCAGCAAGCAAATTCTAATAAAATAAAATGACACTCCAAGCAAAACACATATCATGTGACGAATGAAAACATAGGTCCAAGTGAGGTTACCGATAATGTTGGAGACGAAAGAGGGGATGCCTTCCGGGGCATCCCCAAGCTTAGTTGCCTTGGGCATCCCAAATCTTAGGGTCTTGTCACTCCTTATTCTCCTCATATCGACATCTCACCCAAAACTTGAAAACTTCAATCACACAAAACTTAACAAAACTTCGTGAGATGGGTTAGTATGATAAAACAAATCATTCACTTTGGGTACTGACAAAGACAAGATTAATAATTGTTCTCACACAATGCCTACTGTATCATATCATTTCTACAATTTATATTGATCAATATAAGCTATAGAAACTAGAAAACAAGCAAACTATGCATTGAAAATAGAATCTGTCAAAAACAGAACAGTCTGTAATGATCTGAAGATTCACCATAATTCTGCAACTCTAAAAATCTTGAAACAAATATGACCATGTGAGCAATTTTTATATTAAACTTATGCAAAAAGAATTAACTTAAAATCACTCTTCTGTAAAATAATATTTTTTCTCGTGAGCGCAGAAGTTTCTGTTTTTTAGCATGATCAAATCTACTATCACCCAACATGATCCCAAGGCTTTGCTTGGTACTTTATTGAAACAAAATCTTTAAAACATGATTACTACAGTAGCATAATCTTGTGAACACACAAAAACAATAGGTATAAGTGTTGGGTTGTCTCCCAACAAGCACTTTCCTTTAATGCCTTTTAGCTAGGCATGATGATTTCAATGATGCTCACATGAAAGATATGAATTGAAACACAAAGAGAGCATCATGAAGCATATGACTAGCACACTGTGTCTAACCAACATCCTATGCATAGGGATTTTGTGAGAAAACAACTTTTGGGAGCAAGAATAACCTAGCATTGGAAGGAAAAACAAGCAAAACTTCAAGACTTTCAACACATAGAGAGGAAACTTGACATTATTACAATGCCTACATGCATATGTTCCTCTCTCATAATAATTTTTAGTAGCATCATGAATGAATTTAAGAATATAACCATCACATAAAACATTCTTTTCATGATGCAAAAGCATAGAAATTTTGCTACTCTCCACATAAGCAAATTTATTCTCATGAATAGTGGTGGGAGCAAACTCAACAAAATAACTATCATGAGATTGAAAATTAAAGTCATGATGACAACTTTCGTGGTTATCATTATTCAATATAGCATACATGTCATCACCATAATCATCATGGGTAGCAACTTTGTTGTCATAATCAATTGCAACCTCCTCCAAAATAGTGGATTCATCATTAAATAAAGTCACGATCTCTCCAAATCCATTTTCATCAATATAATCATCATAAATAGGAGGCATGCAATCATCATAATAAATTTTCTCATCAAAACTTGGGGACTAAAAATATCATATTCATCAAATATAGCATCCCCAAGCTTATGGCTTTACATATCATTAGCATCATGGAAATTCAAAGAATTCATACTAACAACATTGCAATCAAGCTCATCATTCAAATATTTTGCGCCGAACATTCTATTGACTTCTTCTTGTAACAATCGAGCACAATTTTCCAAACCATCATTTTCAAGAAATATATTATAAACATGATCAATAATATGATGCAACCTCAATTCATTTTTTTAGTTTTCTTTTACAAAACCAAACTAGTGATAAAACAAGAAACTAAAAGATTCGATTGCAAGATCTAAAGATATACCTTCAAGCACTCACCTCCCCGGCAACGGCGCCAGAAAAGAGCTTGATGTCTACTATGCAACTGTATTTCTTGTAGACATGTGTTGGGCCTCTAGGAGTAGAGTTTTGTAGGACAGTAGTAATTTTCCCTAAAGTGGATGACCTAAGGTTTATCAATCCGTAGGACGTGTACGATGAAGATGGTCTCTCTCAAACAACACCACAACCAAATAATAAAAAGTCTATTGTGTCCCCAACACACCAAATACAATGGGAAATTGTATAGGTGCACTAGTTTGCAAGAGATGGCAATACAAGTGTAATATGGATAGTAGATATGAGTTTTTGTAGTGCGAACAATAAAAAATAGCAAGGTAGCAAGTAACAAAAGTGAGCACAAACGGTATTGCAATGATTGAAAACAAGGCCCAGGGTTCGTATTTTCGCTAGTGCAATCTCTCAACATTGCTAATATAATTGGATCAGATAACTACCCCTCAACAAAATCACCTCAAAGTTATTATTTCCCTCAATCTATCAAGAGTTCATACTAAAACAATATAAAGTTATCCTTTCCAATATCTATCAAGAGTCCGTGCTAGAATAACACAAGGTTATTTTTTCCGATCGATCTTTCAAGAGTTCATACTAAGATAACACAAAGTTATCTTTTCCGATCGATCTATCTAGAGTTCGTACTAAGATAACACCAAACCATATTCAAAGAGTGCCCCAAGATTTCTACCAGAGAAACAAAGACAGGAACATCCATCAACCCCTATGCATAGATTACCCCAATGTCACTTCAGGAATCCGCAAGTTGAGTGCTAGACATAAATCAAGTGGATCAATATGATACCCCATTGTCACCATGAGTATTCAATTGCAAGACATATATCAAGTGTTCTCAAATCCATAAAAGTATTCAATCTCAAAGGGGAAACTCAATTCAACACAAGATAGAGAGGGGAAAACACTATATGATCTGACTATATTAACAAAGCTCCTGATACATCAAGATCGTGCCATCAAGAACACGAGAGAGAGATAGAGATACAACACATAGCTATTGGTACATACCCTCAGCCCCGAGGGTTGACTACTCCCTCCTCATCATGGTTGCCGCTGGGATGATGAAGATGGCCACCGGTGATGATTTCCCCCTCTGCGGAGTGCCGGAAAGGGATCTAGATTGGATATTGTAGAGTACAAAGCCTAGCGACAGCAGAACTTCTGATCTAGGTCTGCCCCGAAGAGTTTTGGAATATTTGTGAATTTATAGGGTAAAGAGGGGGTGCGGGAGGCCACCGAGGTGGGCACAATCCACCTGGGTGCACCAAGGGGGCCTGGCGCGCCCTGGTGGGTTGTGCCCCCCCTCTGGGCACCCCCAGGTGCAGCTTCAGCCCATTGGGTTTCTTCTGGCCCATAGAAAATCTCCAAAAAGTTTCGTGGTGTTTGGACTCCGTTTGATATTGATTTCCAACAATGTAAAAAACATGTAGAAAACAGCAACTGGCAGTTGGCACTATGTCAATGGGTTAGTCCCAAAAAATGATATAAAATGACTATAAAATGATTGTAAAACATCCAAGAATGATAATATAACAACATGGAACAATAAAAAAATTATAGATATGTTGGAGATGTATCTGTCGACTACGTGGAGCTAGGAGCCACTTCAGCAACGTCAGCTTCCTCGTCTTCGTCTCCGGCCGCCGTAGGTGTTCGATCGCCGTCGTGCTCGCCTCTGACCACCTCCCGTCAAGACACCTGTAGAGCATATTTATAATCACCCAGTTACGTTGTGACGTTTGATAGCACACAAGGTGTTCCTCGGTATTCAGGAGTTGCATAATCTCTTAGTCATAGGAACATGTATAAGTCATGAAGAAAGCAATAGCAGTAAAACTAAACGATCATAGTGCTAAGCTAACAGATGGGTCTAGTCCATCACATCATTATCCTAATGATGTGATCTCGTTGATCAAATGACAACTCATGTCTATGGTTAGGAAACATAACCATATTTGATCAATGAGCTAGTCTAGTAGAGGCATACTAGGGACACTCTGTTTTGTCTATGTATTCACACATGTACTAAGTTTCTGGTTAATACAATTCTAGCATGAATAATAAACATTTATCATGATATAAGGAAATAAATAATAACTTTATTATTGCCTCTAGGGCATATTTCCTTCAGTCTCCCACTTGCACTAGAGTCAATAATCTACTTCCTCCGTTCCTAAATATAAGTCTTTGTAGAGATTTCACCATGAACCACATCCGGATGTATATAGATGCATTTTAAGTGTATATTCATTCATTTTGTTCCGTATGTAGTCCACCTAGTGAAATCTCTACAAAGACTTATATTTAGGAACAAAGGGAGTAGTTCACATCTCCATGTGTTTTAATAACGATAGTTCACATCGTTATGTGAATAACACCCATAGTTCACATCGCCATGTGACCAATACCCAAAGGGTTTACTAGAGTCAATAATCTAGTTCACATCGCTATGTGATTAACACCCAAGAGTAGTAAGGTGTGATCATGTTTTGCTTGTGATAGAAGTTTAGTCAACGAGTCTGACACTTTCAGATCCGTATGTATTTCGCAAATTTCTATGTCTACAATGCTCTGCATGGAGCTACTCTAGCTAATTGCTCCCACTTCCAATATGCATCCAGATTGATACTTAGAGTCATATGGATTAGTGTAAAGCTTGCATCAGTGTAACTCTTTACGACGAACTCTTTATCACCTCCATAATCGAGAAGACATTTCCTTAGTCATCCAGTAACTAAGGATAATTTTGACCGCTATCCAGTGATCTACTCCTGGATCACTTTTGTACTTCCTTGCCAAACTCATGGTAAGGTACACAACAGGTTTAATACACAACATGGCATACTTTTATAGAACCTATGGCTGAGGCATAGGGAATGACTTTCATTCTTTCTCTATCTTCTGCCGAGGTCGGGCTTTGAGTCTTACTCAACTTCATACCTTACAACTCAGGCAAGAACTCCTTCTCTGACTGATCCAATTTTGAACTACTTCAAAAAACTTGTCAAGGTATGTACTCATTGAAAAAACTTATCAAGCGTCTTGATCTATCTCTATAGATCTTGATGCTCAATATGTAAGCAGCTTTACCGAGGTTTTTCTTTGAAAAAACTCCTTTCAAACACTCCTTTATGCTTTCTAGAAAATTCTACATCATTTCTGATCGACAATATGTCATTCACAAAAACTTATCAGAAAGGCTGTAGTGCTGCCACTCACTTTCTTGTAAATACAGGCTTCTCCAAAAGTCTGTATAAAACCATATGCTTTGATCACCTCATCAAAGTGTATATTCCAACTCCGAGATGCTTGCACCAGTCCATAGATGGATTGCTAGAGCTTGCACACTTTGTTAGCACCTTTAGGATCGACAAAAAATTCTGGTTGCATCATATACAACTCTTCTTTAAGATATCCATTCAGGAATGCATTTTTGACATCCATTTAATCATAAAATGCGGCAATTGCTAACATGATTCAGACAGACTTAAGCATCGCTACGGGTGAGAAATTATCACCGTAGTCAACTCCTTGAACTTGTCGAAAACCTTTCGTAACAAGTCGAGCTTTGTAAACACTAACATTACCGTCAGCATCGGTCTTCCTCTTGAAGATCCATTTATTTTCGATGGCTTGCCGATCATCGGGCAAGTCACCAAAGTCCACACTTTGTTCTCATACATGGATCCCATCTTAGATTTCATGGCCTCAAGCCATTTTACGGAATCTGGGCTCATCATCGCTTCCTCATAGTTCGTAGGTTCATCATGGTCAAGTAACATGACTTCCAGAACTGGGTTGCCGCACCACTCTGGTGCGGAACGTACTCTGGTTGATCTACGAAGTTCAGCAGAAACTTGATCCGAAGTTTCATGATCATCATCATTAGCTTCCTCACTAATTGGTGTAGGAATCACTGGAACCAGTTTCTGTGATGTACTACTTTCCAATTCGGGAGAAATTATAATTACCTCATCAAGTTCCACTTTCCTCCCACTCACTTCTTTCGAGAGAAACTCCTTCTCTAGAAAGGATCCATTCTTAGCAACGAATATCTTGCCTTTGGATCTGTGATAGAAGGTGTACCCAACGGTCTCCTTTGGGTATCCTATGAAGACACATTTCTCTGACTTGGGTTCGAGCTTATCAGGTTGAAGCTTTTCACATAAGCATCGCAGCCCCAAACTTTAAGAAACGACAACTTTGGTTTCTTGCCAAACCACAGTTCATAAGGCGTCATCTCAACGGATTTAGATGGTGCCCTATTTAATGTGAATGCAGCTGTCTTTAATGCATAAACGATAGTGGTAAATCGGTAAGAGACATCATAGATCGCGCCATGTCTAATAAAGTGCGGTTACGATGTTCGGACACACCATTATGCTTTGGTGTTCCGGGTGGCGTGAGTTGTGAAACTATTCCACATTGTTTCAAATGAAGACCAAACTCGTAACTCAAATATTCACCTCCACAATCAGATCGTAGAAACTTTATTTTCTTGTTACGATGATTCTCTACTTCACTCTGAAATTCTTTGAACTTTTATGTTTCAGACTTGTGCTTCATCAAGTAGATATACCCATATCTTCTCAAATCATAAGTGAAGGTCAGAAAATATTGATACCCGCCGCGAGCTTCAACACTCACCGGTCCACATACATCAGTATGCATGATTTCCAACAAATCTGTTGCTCACTCCATTGTTCCAGAGAACGGAGTTTTAGTCATGTTGCCCATGAGGCATGGTTTGCAAGCACCAAGTGATTCATAATCAAGTGATTCCAAAAGTACATCACTATGGAGTTTCTTCATGCACTTTACACCAATATGACCTAAACGGCAGTGCCACAAAGAAGTTGTACTATCATTATTAACCTTGCATCTTTTGGCTTCAATATTATGAATATGTGTATCACTACGATCGAGATCCAACAAACTACTTTCATTGGGTGTATGACCATCGAAGGCTTTATTCATGTAAATAGAATAACAATTATTCTATGACTTTAAATGAATAACCGTATTGCAACAAACATGATCAAATCATATTCATGCTTCAATGCAAATGCCAAATAAAATTTATTTAGGTTCTACACTAACCCCGAAAGTATAGGGAGTGTGCGATGATGATCATATCAATCTTGGAGCCACTTCCAACACACATCGTCACTTCACCTTTGACTAGTCTCTGTTCATTCTGCAACTCTCGTTTCGAGTTACTAATTTTAGCAACTGAACTGGTATCAAATACCAAGGGGTTGCTATGAACACTAGTAAAATACACATCAATTATTTGTATATCAAATATACCTTTGTTCACTTTGCCATCCTTCTTATTGGCCAAGTATCTAGGGCAGTTCCACTTCCAGTGACCATTTCCTTTGCAGTAGAAGCACTTAGTTTCAGGCTTGAGTTTAGCTTTGGGTTTCTTCATGGGAGTGACAGCTTGCTTGTCATTCTTCTTGAAGTTCCCTTTCTATCCCTTTGCCCTTTACTTGAAACAAGTGGTCTTGTTAACCATCAACACTTCATGCTCTTTCTTGATTTCTACCTTCAACGATTTCAGCATCGCGAAGAGCTCGGGAATTACTTTCGTTATCCCTTGCATATTATAGTTCATCACGAAGTTCTACTAACTTTGTAATAGTGACTAGAGAACTTTTTCAATTACTATCTTATCTGGAAGATTAACCCCCACTTGATTCAAGCAATTGTAGTACCCAGACAATCTGAGCACATGCTCACTGGTTGAGCTATTCTCCTCCATCTTGTAGGCAAAGTACTATCAGAGGTCTTATACCTCTCGACACATGCATGAGTATGAAATACTAATTTCAACCCTTTGGAACATCTCATATGCTCCGTGGTGTTCAAAATGTTTTTGAATTCCCAGTTATAAGCCGTAAAGCATGGCGCACTAAACTATCAAGTAATCATCATACCGAGCTTGTCAAAACGTCTACACCTGCTCCTGCAATAGATATGTCACCTAGTGGTGCATCGAGGACATAATACTTCCATGCAGCAATGAGGAAAATCCTCAGATCACGGAACAATTCCGCAACATTGCTACTAACATCTTTCAAATTAGTTTTCTCTAGGAACATATCAAAAAACATAGGGGAGCTATAACGCGAGCTATTGATCTACAACATAATTTGCAAATACTATCAGGAGTAAGTTCATGATAAATTAAAGTTCAATTAGTCATATTACTTAAAGAACTACCACTTAGATAGACATCCCTCTGGTCATCTAAATGATCACGTGATCCAAATCAAATAAACCATGTCCGATCATCACGTGAGATGGAGTAGTTTTCAATGGTGAACATCTTATGTTGATCATATATACTATATGATTCACGCTCAACCTTTCGGTCTCCAGTGTTCCGAGGCCATATCTGCATATGCTAGGCTCGTCAAGTGTAACCCGGGTATTCTGCGTGTGCAAAACTGGCTTACACCCGTTGTATGTGAACGTGGAGCTTATCACACCCGATCATCACGTGGTGTCTCGGCACGACGAACTTTCGCAATGGTGCATACTTAGGGAGAACACTTATACCTTGAAATTTTGTAAGGGATCATCTTATAATGCTACCGTCGTACTTAGGCAAAATAAGAAGCATAATAAGATAAACATCAAATGCAATCAAAATATGTGACATGATATGGCCATCGTCATCTTGTGCTTTTGATCTCCATCTCTAAAGCACCGTCATGATGACCTTCATCACCAGCGCGACACATTGATCTCCATCGTAGCATCGTTGTTGTCTCGCCAACTATTGCTTCCACGACTATCGCTACTGCTTAGTGATAAAGTAAAGCAATTACATGGCGACTGTATTTTATACAATAAAGCGACAACCATATGGCTCCTGCCAGTTGCTGATAACTTTACAAAACATGATCATCTCATACAAGAACGTATAACTCATCATGTCTTGACCATATCACATCACAACATGCCCTGCAAAAACAAGTTAGACGTTCTCTACTTTGTAGTTG
Organism: Secale cereale; assembly: GCA_902687465.1. NCBI lineage: Eukaryota > Viridiplantae > Streptophyta > Magnoliopsida > Poales > Poaceae > Secale > Secale cereale. The sequence goes on from LR738712.1 coordinate 222,840,927, forward strand.
CAAGTTTTACGTGGCTGCTACGAGCTTAGCAAGAACCATTCTTATCTACGCATACAAAAACCACAACGATTTTTCATCAAGTATGTGCTGTTTTAACCTTCACAAGGACCAGGCGTAGCCACACTCGATTCAGCTAAAGTGAGAGAGACAGACACCCGCTAGTCACCTTTAAGCAACGAGTGCTCATAACGGTGAAACCAGTCTCGCGTAAGCGTACGCGTAATGTCAGTCCGGGCCGCTTCATCTCACAATACCGCTGAAACAAAGTATGACATGCTGGTAAGCAGTATGACTATTATCGCCCACAACTCATTGTGTTCTACTCGTGCATATCATCTACGCATAGACCTGGCTCATGATGCCACTGTTGGGGAACGTAGTATTTCAAAATTTTCCTACGATCACGCAATATCTATCTACCAGATGCATAGCAACGAGAGGGGAGAGTGTGTCTACGTACCCTCGTAGACCGAAAGCTGAAGCGTCTAGTGACGCGGTTGATGTAGTCGAACTTCTTCGCGATCCAACCGATCAAGCACCGAACGTACGGAGCCTCCGCGTTCAGCACACGTTCAGCTTGATGATGACCCACGAGCTCTTGATCCAGTAGAACCTCGCGGGAGAGTTTCGTCAGCACGGCGGCGTGGTGACGGAGATGATGAAGTTACCGTCGCAGGGCTTCGCCTAAACGCTGCAACGATATGACCGAGGTGTGTTTCTGTGGAGGGGGGCACCGCACACGGTTGGGAGAGATCAACTGATCAACTTGTGTGTCTATGGGGTGCCTCTACCCCCGTATATAAAGGAGTGGAGGAGGGGGAGGGCCGGCTCTCTCTATGGCGCGCCCTAGGGGAGTCCTACTCCCACCGGGAGTAGGATCCCCCTTTTCCTAGTAGAACTAGGATCCCTTCCAAGTAGTAGGAGTAGGAGAGAAGGAAAGGGAAATATAATAGAAGGAAGGAGGGGGCGCAGCCCCTCCCCCTAGTCCAATTCGGACTAAGCCTTGGGGGGCACAGCCTCCTCTCTCTCTCTCTCTCTCTCTTTCCCCTAAAGCCCAATAAGGCCCATATACTCCCTGGCGAAAAATACCCGAATCACTCAGAACCTTTTCGATTTCCGAATATAGTCGTCCAATATATCGACCTTTACGTCTTGACTATTTAGAGACTCATCGTCATGTCCCGGATCTCATCCGGGACTCCGAACTATCTTCGGTACATCAAAACACATAAACTCATAATACCGATCATCATCAAACGTTAAGCATGCGGACCCTACGGGTTCGAGAATTATGTAGACATGACCGAGACTCATCTCCGATCAATAACAAATAGTGGAACCTGGATGCTCATATTGGCTCCTACATATTCTACGAAGATCTTTATCGGTCAAACCGCTTAACAACATACGTTGTTCCCTTTGTCATCGGTATGTTACTTGCCCGAGATTCGATCGTCGGTATCACCATACCTAGTTAATCTCGTTACCGGCAAGTCTCTTTACTCGTTCCGTAATACATCATCTCGTGACTAACTCATTAGTCTTTTGCTTGCAAGGCTTATTATGATGTGCATTACCGAGAGGGCCCAGAGATACCTCTCCGACACTCGGAGTGACAAATCCTAGTCTTGATCTATGCCAACACCACAAACACCTTCGGAGACACCTCTAGAGCATCTTTATAATCACCCACTTACGTTGTGACGTTTGATAGCACACAAGGTGTTCCTCCGGTATTCGGGAGTTGCATAATCTCATAGTCATAGGAACATGTATAAGTCATGAAGAAAGCAATAGCAGTAAAACTAAACGATCATAGTGCTAAGCTAACGGATGGGTCTAGTCCATCACATCATTCTCCTAATGATGTGATCTCGTTGATCAAATGACAATTCATGTCTATGGTTAGGAAACATAACCATCTTTGATCAATGAGCTAGTCTAGTAGAGGCATACTAGGGACACTCTGTTTTGTCTATGTATTCACACATGTATTAAGTTTCCGGTTAATACAATTCTAGTATGAATAATAAACATTTATCATGATATAAGGAAATAAATAATAACTTTATTATTGCCTCTAGGGCATATTTCCTTCACGTGGTCCCAACAGGCATCTGGGCCACATGTGTGTTACGCAAGTGCACATGTAGTTACATCACTGAAGCTTCTGTTCGGCTCAGCCGGACACAAGTGGGTAGCTTCGGTTAATTAATTATACCTCAAAAGCACCCCTTTTAGTTGAAGAATGTATGAAATGTAATGAAATCTGTCATATTTATATGAAATCTGACCATGTATGAATGAATTTATCTCGATTAGTTTGAATTATTGTATCACTGGCATTGGATGAACATGCAAAACAATTCGTACAAGTTTCACATGTACTCCCAGGGTGATCACCTCGTTTGCAGCAGTTTCACATGTACTCCCTCCGGTTCTTTCTAGTCTGCATACAAGTTTTGTCTGCAGTCAAAGTATCTCTACTTTGACCAATCTTATAGAAAAAAGTATGCACTTTCACAATGTGCGAAGTAAAAAGGAACAAAAGGAGTACAAAGAGTTTGAGCAACTTTTTAGCGTTCCTATACATTGCAATCAAACACACATGCCTGGCAATTCATAGAGAACATTCAAAACAATCGATGATTATGCATCTCAGCGATTCACATGTCAGAGCCAATATTTACTTCACAATTAAAGAATAAAGAAAAAATGGATCTACGCTGCTGACAGCAAAGGGCGTCCCAATCGAAAATATCAAACGCATGTCTTCTTGCTAAAATCAATGAGCAAACTTTGAAAAGGTTTTGCCATTCCAAAATATCAAATGCCTACAATTGTGGAATGGGCAGGGTTTGCCATCAGTTCGGACATTGACATGGCACCTCGTGCTAAATAAACCAGCTGACCAGCAAGTTCTTTTTGTGCAGTTCCACCAAAATCAACCAAATTCGCGCGTAGCTTGTATGATTTCACCCTTATATGTTGCAATGCCTTGAACTTATCGGCACCTCCTTTCTAGTGGTGGAATCAAGCTGGGCACCCCTGTTTGCACAAATACAAAAAAGTGATTAGTATAAAGCAAACTGTACTATGAATTGATAGTTTAAACAGGCACCTACATGGTCGATGTAGAGCACACTTTTAGAAAAATGGAACTCACCGGAAAGAATCCTAGAACAACATTGTACTCACGCACCACAGCAAGAAAATAGAGATTTGTCAGTCCTTCTGAGCTGAAGTTAGTTTGGTCTTGTGGGGGGTAATGTAACCATCCTTCAACTGCTCCTTCTGATGAGAAGATAGACATGGCTTCTTCATCCTGGCATAATCGTGTCGGTGTACAAAAAGAGGGGTACACTTTTTGTACCCCTATGACTGTGCACGGGAAGTCTGAGCCACGGGCACCACCACACCAAGCATGGAAAGGGAAGCTCGATGGGAACTGGAGTAACACGAAGAACAAGGCCACAAAGAGCAAAGGGACGTAGCGGCTTCCCCCGGCAAGATCCTTGCCGGGAGCCAGTTTCAGCAGCCCTGACAGGGTCCTTGCCGGGGCGAGCTCTGGCAGCCCCAACAAGACCCATGCCGCGGCAGCTCGCCCCACGCCTACGGAGCGAATCACCCTTGAGTCCACTGCCCCCATGGGGCAAGGATTTTGGAGATATCCCCGTGGTGGCATGCAGATCTTTGTGAAGACATTCAAGGACAGATACACACACTAAGAAGACAACGACCGTTGGCGGCATCCTAGCCAAGGAGGACCACAAGGTCTCTGGCAAGCACCTTGCCGGGGATGACGGCAGGCGCTGCGGCAAGACCCTTGCTGGGGCCCCGACAAGGCCCTTGCCGAGGACACCCGCACGGCCACCATCAGGCCCGCACCAACTGAGTTTCCACCGCCCCATGCAGCTGCCGACCCAACCAGTCGGGCAGGCTTCTGCGTGGCAACATGCAGATCTTCGTGGAGACCCGTCATTGCGCCACCTCAGCTGCCTGCATGCCTACTTGGCACTTCAGGCATCGCTGGCCAGGGCGCGTGCCAACACAAGGAGGAGCGGTGACGGACAAGACGGACGTCTCCCCTCATTCCCGATAAAGCAAGGACACCTAAGCTAAGCGCATTAAATGCGCCTTGTCCTGTAATGCAAGGGATAACCTCGCATCATTGTACCCTTTCCACCTCCTGTGTGCCACTGTGGCAACCCCTTTTCCTATAAAAGGAGGCCCGAGGCGACCAGGAGAAGGATTCGGCTCTTTAGAACTCCTCGCGACTCTTTTGGAGCTCCTCACTAGCTCAAGAACACAAACATATAATCCACCAAAGGAGGAGTAGGGTTTTACGCATCTTTGCAGCCCGAACGTGGGTAAAGGAACCGTGTGCTAACTGTTAGATCTGCTCTTCTCTCAACCCCGCACCCCGCAACCGTAGTAGGGATTCTTGTGATCCCATAGGTGTCGATCCAAATACCCCGACATCTTTGGCGCGCCAGGTAGGGGGCGCAGTTGTGAGAATCGGCTCTAGCAGTTGACCCGACGCTCTCTCGTCTTCGTGGCCCTTTGAGAAGGAAGGAGGCCGGAAGATCTGCGCTCGAGCGGCTACAAATAGAAGCTAAGTTACATCGAACCTTGGATATTTCTATCCTATTATCTAAAGTTGTTATCCTCGGAGCTGTCGTTCTTTGTGCAAAAAGAAACTTGCACGCAAATGGGGCCCTTCCCGATCGGCAACGCCTTTGCTTTGTTCCGAGTCCACTCAACAGTTCAAACGGCTGCGTTGGAAACGGTAGGGTAGCCTTCCGCAATTGGCAAGGCTCTCGACTCTGACTCGAGTCAAACTCGATAGTTCGAGCGGCTGCGTTAAGAGCGGCAAGGTGGCGGACCCGGCAGCACGCTCGCCCGGCAGGCCAATGGGGACCCGTCCCTAAGACGCCACCATGGGTTTTTCGCGCCGGCAAGCCTACCCAGTTAGCGTAGGGTGGACACACAAAGATGCAGCAAACAGGAAAATAACATGCATGATTCTAAGGATATTTCAAAGTTATATTACATCATGTCATTGCTGCGGTTCTAACTAAAGATAAAATTTGTCTTGGTCATGAACCCGCAGCGGCGAAGAAGAACGGATGACCTAATCCCGGCGTTGACCCTCCACCCTCTTGATTTCGTCAATGCAGCTGATGACGGGCATGATGCGCTCCTTGAGCACTGTGAGGTCAGCATCCTCCGGCAAGCTATCCATCGCAGGTTCGAAATCGAGGGCGGGTTCCAGAACGCCATCTTGGTGAGGACCTTGGTCATGACCCCCCGGCAAAGCCGCCGGGCCTCCCCGGCGAGCGTGGCTGCTCTGTTGGAGTGAAGATCAACCAAGGCACAGAGGACGCCCTTGAATAATAGGGTCAGCTTGGCGTTGACGGACCCGCTCCACTCAGGGGCTTACCTCACGTTTGGCATCCCCATGAGGGCCAACTGTGAGGTAACCCTGCCGGCGATGTCCTCCAGCCGGCTGATCCACCTGTTCTCCCCCGCCACGTACTCTTGGTGGGAGGCGCCCTCGTCCGCCCGCAGCTGCTTCTCCTCCTCCAGGCTCTTGGTCAAGGCCTCCTCCCTAGCCGAGCTCTCCGCCAACATCTTCTCGAGGTTCTCCAGCCTCAGCTTGAGATCTCTGATGGAGTCTTGTGCCTCGGAGAGCTCCCCAGCCCTACTGATGACCGCTCCCTGCGCCTCTGTCAAGGCGCAGTTGATCCTGCTCTTCTCGTCGGACAACTTGAGGGCCTGCTCCCTCAACCCGTCCCGCTCTACTTCCAGCTCCTTCACCCTATCGGCGAAGACCAGAGCCTGGGCATCGAGCGTCTCCTTGTGCCTCTGCCCCAGCTCGCCAGTCCGCCGCTCGACAAGTACCTCGAGCTCCTCATCCTTGCCACGGAGTGTTGCGGCAAGCTTCGCCTCACGCACGGAGAGGTCTTCTTCCTGGGAATCGAGGGCGGCTTGATGCTGGTTCCGGGCGGCCTCCGCCGTGGCAGCCAAGTTCGCTGCCTCTTCCTAGGCCTTCTCGATGTCGGCCATCTTCATGATGAGCTCCGCATCACGCTTGGCCAATTCTTCCTGGAAGGCCCTCTGCTCCTCGCGGGACTGGTGGAGCCAGGTTTGCGCCTCAGCGACGCGTGCCTGGAAGTCCACCTCCGCCTCGTCCACCGCTAACGTTCTGGACTTAACCTTGTCCAGACGGGCGCGGTAGAGCGCCTGGAGCTTCCGGAAATTGGCCCCCATGGCCCGGAAGAGCTGCCCTTCTGGAGAGCCATCGCCGCTGGTGCCCAGTTCATCAACAACCTCGAGCCCGGTGGCGGCGAGCACCTCACCATCGAAGACTTCCCCTCCAGTGGGCACTCGGGAGCTTGACGCCCCGGCAAGATGGACGAAGAGGTTGTCGCCCACCTTCAGATACCTGCCGGGGCCCGAGGTTGCGGAGGAAGAAGGCTGATCATCAATCGCCTCTTCCTCGGTTGTGGCCTTGTCGGCCTCCTCGGCAGGCCCACCGCCGGCACCCTCGGCGGCGCCCTTGGCGGCATCCTCGGCGGCCTTGTCCGCGGCGGCCCCGGTAGCGTCCTTGGCGGCCTCCTCGGCGGCAATCTTGTCGGCCTCCGCCGCGGTCTCCTCAGCAACTTCCTTGATGACGGCGTCCACGTCCTCCACACCTGTTGAAGGAGGGCCTGGGCAGTGATGGGGATGATGAAGCCAAGAAAAAAGGGAAAAGCAAAGACAGAAGACAGGCGACTCACCAGTGCCGGGCTGGGAAGCAGAAGTCCCCTCCCCGCCGGCGTCTGGCGCCGTGGCAGAGCCACCAGCGCCCGAGTTCTCCTCTTCCTCCATGCGTGTGGGCTCCATGCTTGGTGCCCTTGCCAGAGACGCCCCTCGCGGCGGCGTGGTCGATGGGGGTGGTGCGTTGGGGGTAGCCCCCTGCGGCTCCTCCTGCTGCTGCTCCCGTCCTGCAAAACCGGCAAGGTCAGCACCATAGCATCAAACACCTACTGCATGTCGAGCGAGAAGAGGATGATGAACTCACGCTGGGAGCTATGCCGGGGGCTGCCGTCTGGGCTACTCAACACCACCAGTGGTGTCCCAGAAGCCCCAGCCGGGGGCTGGCTGCTCGCCGAAGCCTTGGCCCTCTTCATCCTCTGGGCCAACGTCTCTGCGTCCCTGAAGAAGCAAGAACAAATCAAGATAAGTGGCATGGTTTAGGAGGATGGAAATGGCGGTAAGGAATGGAATACTTACTCGTCGTACATCTCCTCCTCCTCCTCCGCTTTCCTCTTCCGCTTCGGGCTGAGGGGCCCGAGATCGAAGGGGAAATCTGCGTCGCCATCCGAGTCGACGTCTGTCGGAGGAGGCAAAGAAGGGGGCGGAGTTTGTGCGTGCCTAGGCAGAGAAAGGGCTGCCGCCTTCTTCTTCTCGGCGGCCTTCGTCGACTTCTTCCCCGCCGTTGCCCTCGTGTGGCGCCCGGATCCCTCCAAGGCCAATTGAGGCTGCGCAGTCTTGCCGGGCCGGACCGGCTCGCCAGAACAGGCCCGCCGCAGGACTCGCCCTCTTCCCCTGGCTGGCGCCGGGCCGGCCACCGCGTCCTCCTCCTCCGACGACTCATCGGCCGCGTCTTCGACTAGTAGAGCCCCGGTACCGGCGCTGCTACCCTCTCCGGCAGCCGCCGCCCACTGGGCGAACTCCTCCTCCTCCGCAGCCGTGGCATCCTTGTCTTCCACACCCCCGGTGCTGCCGGCCTCCATGACGAGCTATGCCTCCCTCTCCCTGGCAGCGATGTAGTCCAGCTCCTCTTGGGTGGTGTCCCTGACAAGCCACCGCTCGACGTCAGGCTTAACGCACACCTCGACCAGAGTATCGAATAATTGCTACACGACCTCGTCCGCCGGCTCCTGCCAACTCGGGATGGGGCCGTGCAGGTTGCATTCCGGCATCATGGCGACAATCTCGGACTGGCGCGAATTGTTGCACAGCGGGACCACCCCCACTGGCAGCTTGAAGAGCTGCCCCTTGATAGCCTTGCCGGCCTTTGCGGTAGCCTTCGTGGCCTTGCCGGTCCGTTCGACCTCGCCGTCGCGGCCCATGTCAAGCTGGAAGAGCCGCTGGCAGAAATGGGCGTGGCCCATCACCGTGAGGTTGTGGTCGAGGCCAGGGCGGAGCCGCATGACGTCGGCCGGGTTCCTGAAGAGCCAGGCTGGGCTCCCCTTGTTGTGCAGTGGGACGATCCGACGGCAGATGAAATCCGCCCCGATCATCTCAAGGGTGAGCCAGGCCTGGGCGAGCTAGTTGATTCTGGTGATGGCGATGGTGAGCCTCCCGTCGGCAGCGTCAACGTCGCCCCAGTCGCTGCCACGGACTGGCGGCACCCGGCGCACCCTGTAGAATGTTGGCGGCTCGTCTTCTTCAATCCAGCACCACCAGCCGCGCCATTCATCCCACCTCTCCTTCACGGCGCCCTCCGGGTACGCTCCCTTGGATCTCGGAATCCAGGTGATGCATCCAGAGACGACGCATCCCGACTGGATCCGAGGGGTGAAATAGTGGCGGAAGAGCGCCGTGTTGGGCTTCACCTCGACGAAGCCCTCGCAAAGGTACGCGAAGAAAGCCATGTACACCACCGCATTTAGAGTGAAATCCAAAAGGCGGAAGCCAAAGGTGTGCATGACATCACAGAAGAAATCGGAGAAGGGGGGACACAACCCGCAAGAAAAATAGTCGACGAAGAAGGGGTACCGATTTGGGCCAGGTTCGACGCAAGCAGCCGGAACGACGCGCATCGCCAGATGACCCAAGTTCTTCCCCCGTCTCCACCTCCCAAAGGGGTTTGAAGGCAGCCCGAAGCTCGAAGACGTCGACCGACGACGGGATTAAGAAAGTAGCCGTCGTCCGGTCCCCCGTGAACGTGCCCTCCGGCGGCCCCGCAGGCCCGGCGCCCTTGGCCACCGCCTTGCACTTGGCAGGTTTGGACGCCATGGCGGCTAAGTAGGAGGGCTAAGGGAGGGAAATGGCGAAGCAGCGGCGGCAGGCGACGGCGGAGGCTTCGGAAGGAAAGAAGAGAGAGAATAGCGGCTCTGAGATTGGAAGAGACGCGAGGTAAATGGAGGAAGTGAGCAGCGCGCTCGCGGTTATTCCTTTTTATGGGGGAAGACGCGAGCCGCCTCCTTTCGCATTTACAACAACGTGACGCATGCCCGCGGAAACCGCCCCACGCATGCCGCCCACGTCACGCACGCCCCTCCACCCTGCGCCATGCGCACGGGTCGTGGGAGGCGCAGCGCGCGGAAAATCATACCACGGTGAAAACCGCCCCGCCTGCCTGCACACCGTTCTGGGCCTGGCCCAACAACGCGTCGTGCTCATGTGTGGCCCAGACCTGGGGGCTCTTGTCGGTGTACAAAAAGAGGGGTACACTTTTTGTACCCCTATGACTGTGCACGGGCAGTCTGAGCCACGGGCACCACCACACCAAGCATGGCAAGGGAAGCTCGATGGGAAATGGAGCAACACCAAGAACAGGGCCACAAAGAGCAAAGGGACGAAGCGGCTTCCCCCGACAAGATCCTTGCCGGGAGCCAGTTTCAGCAGCCCTGACAGGGTCCTTGCCGGGGCCAGGTCTGGCTGCCTGCAAGACCCTTGCCGCGGCAGCTCGCCCCACGCCTACGGAGCGAATCTCCCTTGAGTCCACTGCCCCCATGGGGCAAGGATTCGGGAGATATCCCCGTGGTGGCATGCAGATCTTTGTGAAGACATTCAAGGACAGATACACACACTAAGAAGACAACGACCCTTGGCGGGATCCCAGCCAAGGAGGACCACAAGGCCTCTGGCAAGCACCTTGCCGGGGATGACAGCAGGCGCCGCGTCAAGGCCCTTTCCGAGGACACCCGCAGGGCCACCGTCAGGCCCGCACCAACTGAGTTTCCACCGCCCCATGCAGCTGCCGACCCAACCAGCGGGGCAGGCTCCTGCGTGGCAACATGTAGATCTTCATGGAGACCCGTCAATGCGCCACCTCAGCTGCCTGCCTGCCTACATGGCACCTCAGGCACCGCTAGCCAGGGCGCGTGTCAACACAAGGAGGAGCGGTGACGGACAAGATGGACGTATCCCCTCGTCCCCGATAAAGCAAGGACACCTAAGCTAAGCGCATTAAATGCGCCTTGTCCTGTAATGCAAGGGATAAGCTCACATCACTGTACCCTTTCCACCTGATGTGTGCCACTGTGGCAACCCCTTTTCCTATAAAAGGAGGCCCGAGGCGACCAGGAGAAGGATTCGGCTCTTTAGAACTCCTCGCGACTCTTTTGGAGATCCTCACTAGCTGAAGAACACAAACATATAATCCACCAAAGCAGGAGTAGGGTTTTACGCATCTTTGCGGCCCGAACCTGGGTAAAGGAACCGTGTGCTAACTGTTAGATCCGCTCTTCTCTCAACCCCGCGCCCCGCAACCGTAGTAGGGATTCTTGTGATCCCATAGGTGTCGATCCAAATACCCCGACAAATCGGAACTAGTCACTTCACGTACTCCATATTCTTCTTCATGCCTTGTTCGTTTAATCCTCCTCCCAAGGGGATTGGATTGAATTGGAGAGGATTTTGGCTTGTAAGGGATCTAATCCCCCTTCAAAAACCACCTCAACCGGACAAGGCCTCAGAGGAGGATGATCCTGTTGTGCAAACACAAGAGGATAATTAAATGCTAGTATCCCTGTTTGCTCGAAAAAAAGGAAAGGAAATATTTAAAACAACACAGATGAAGCACTTCTGAAGGACAATACCACTTTTTGATGACATTATCTAAACAGTAGCACAACACCATTAGAGATGACAAAGCTGAATCGTATGAATGAAATCTAGGCGAGTACGAACCTTTGTGAGGAGGATTATTGTGTAGAGCATACAGATGAAACACTTCTCCGGAACCATCTGTTTCTATCTACTGTGGTGGCCATGCCTACTATATACTCCTCGATTAGATTAATGTTTCCAACATCTTCTTGTGCAGTTCCACTAAAATATATGGTATCTTCAAAGAAGATCCCTGTTTGCACAAGTAGAGATAATTACGGATTACATTAAGAGTGGCATCAAATCAGTGGCAAAACAATTGCTCGTTCGAGCCATAGCAATAAATTAAGATGCAAAACTATATCATTACTTGTGTCATCACAGTTCCAGTGCTTCTTTACAGCACCAGGAGTTGATTTTTATTTTTCTTCCGCTCGTTCTCCCCCTTCATCACTTAGTTCAGTAACAGAGAAGCTTCACCTTCAATGTGAAAGAAGGCTAGTACTGACCTCTCATGACACGGAATTCAAACAACTCATAAGAAGAAGATCTGAACCAAATTTGCCAACACGGATAGGAAGCAAGATCTCCACTTGTGTAGTTCCACTAAGATCAAGCAATCAAGCAACATTGTTGGTGTGACCTTTTGGTTGAACTGCACAAAACACTCTTAAAACAAAAGTGTTTTGTGCAGTGCAACAAAAGGTCACAATGGCAACGAGGTGAAGTAGATAACCCTATTTACACAGAGGTGCAAAGGAAACAACTAGTGGTCAATAACTGTGGATGACACAAAAGCCAACAAAAAGAAGCATCTACCTTATCTAAATGGGAAATAAAGCAAGACAATAGTATTTCTCAAACGGTGGCATTGATTAATATTAACGGAGAGATTATATTAACAATAAAATTCGTTAAACATGTAATTTGCTTTTAACTGTGGCATTGCATCAATTTTCCAGTAGCATTATTAGAGGGTGCTTGTTTACATGGACATTTTGGTGGAGTGACTAAAAAAACTCTGTGTCAGTCCCATCTAAACCAAACAGGAGGGACTTTTAGGGACTAGAAGTGGGCATTTGGGACTAAAGAAAGAAGACCCCGAGGGAGAGTCTTTTTGGGACCTTTTCCAGCTGTTGCCCCTGCCACGCATGGCACCTTGTCTCTATTAGTTCATTACTAGGGGTAACATGGTCTTTTAGCATGTCATTTAATAACCTCTAGTCCATGTTTAGTCCCTGGAACCAAGCAAGTAGGGACTAGGGAGTTTTTAACCAAACATGGCCTTAGATTAAAAACAGCTAAAGAGTTGCACATGATAGTGGACGCACCAGCACCATGTGCATCTAACGATGTACTGGGGTGATGCACAGTCTGTTGCAACAAAGAACAAACAACCAAGGAGCATACTTGTGTTGGTCCCAGTTTTGTTATCTTTAGACACCTATCCCTATGTGGGCGCAACAAATCTAGTCCTGCTCAAACTCTCTAGCCTTGTCCCCCAAAACAAAAGATCAGTTCGTTACAGATGTGCGTACTGCGTTTGTCATTGTTTTCCCTTTTCGACCAACGTAGGTGTTGGATAGCTAGTCTGTACTAGTACTTTCCCCACTTCGTTTCCTCTGCGAACCACGTCCTAGATTTATGCTATACAACTTTCCCCCATTCCCGTCCTCTTTGAACCATGTCTTAGATTCATGCGATACAACTTTCCCCACTACTTTCCCCATTTCTTTCCTTTTTGAACCACGTCCTAGCTTCATGCTATACAACTTTTCCCACAACTTTCCCCCATTCCTTTCCTCTTTGAACCACGTCCTAGATTCATGGTATAAAACTTTCCCCACTACTTTCCTATTTGATCCAACACCTTGATTCGAGTGCAGAAGCGGAAAAAGCCCACATGCAGCTAGAGAAATGCATGTGGAATAAGTAAATTATACCTTAAGGTTCTTGGAGTGTGGTTCGGTGGGCGATCGGAGGCCGTTCGACCCACACTATGTACGGCGGAGAATAAGAAGGGATCGGAGGCCCTCCCGCGTCGCCGCTGGGTGAAAGTGAACAACTGCGCTGGTAGTGGATTCCCTCCCTCGTCGACGGCGACAGCGTTAAGCCTCCTTCCCTTCCCGGCGGACGGATCTAGCCAGCTGAGAGAGTGTGAAGAGAGCAACTACAAGCAGACCAGCAGTGAGGGGAGAGAGAGAGAGGCCAAGAAGTCTTATTTAGATCTGGAGAGGGTGAGAGAGTGTGAAGAGAACAACTATAAGCACTGAGGCTGCAGCGTGTATATATATACTAGAGAGAGTGTGAAGAGTGCAAACCCTAGAAAACAAGTGCCGATGCTGCAGCTTATACGTGATGAGGTGCTTATACGTGATGAGGTGATTATACGGTCACTACGAGATCGTATAGCTCCATCCATCCATTTTCACCAGTCAAAGAATCCTCCTGGCACGAATTATGGTCAAGTGTAGTTATCGAACTCGAGACCTCAAGTTTGATGAGCGAACAGGCTAACCAGCTACACAACCCTCCATTATGTTCAACAATAGGAAAATAACCTTTTATACATTTTTGTGTGTGTGTGGGAGTCATTGGGATTTGAATCATAATCGTGTCATGTGGCTTTGGTGGTAAGACTATCCAAAGTGGTGCAAAAATAATGCAGCCTTAGTCACCTTACCTCTCTCCACGTAGTACGTTGGGTCCCACTCGTCAGAGGGTGAAACAAAAAAAATTAATAAGAAAAATTAAAAGCGCCAGCGGTGTATCTTACCTCACACATCTCGCTACTGCTCGGGAACACTGTCCAATTGATCCCTCTGTTCGCTCACGTACTATTTTAAGTGAATCCTTATTATAACACGCACACAATTTTGGGCACTTGTATTTGACCTAAGTCAGTGTGCCACTGTATCTCGTACGACTCCCTCCGTCTAGGTGTAAATAAGTCACGTTAGAAGGTGTAGCGGGACCAAAGTGCAAGTAGATTGGAGGAGAAAGAGAAACTCGACCAGTCATTCCTCCAATCAAAGCCCTGATTTCTGTCTCTAAATGCAACAATTGATCAAAACAACTAAGATACGATGCAGGGCCACGTATTAACTCGCATGCAAGCCGACTTTGATTTCTTGACTGATCAACGCGTAGTTTCGCTCCATGCATTGGGTTTCCGGGGGAGATAACAAGGAAGAGTAAGGAGCGTTTGGTTATATTGCTTAGGCTGGTCATAGTTTGTACGTACTCCATTTGTATCTCACTTCCTGTGGCTTCGCACTTGCATGATTTTCCTATTCTATGAACCTGTGTGTGCGTGTGCGTGTGTGTGTTTAACATAATGTGTGTGTTAGAGAGAGCGACAGATCGACCTACTCCTACAGAGAGATGGTGTGTAGTGTACGATTTTAGCCACGAGAGTTGGTGCATCCTCTCATTTCCGGGCGTCCGATAGGGACGGGCGGACAGCTGCCATGCCCGCTCCTGACCAGCCTAGCCCACCCAAAGCCCCTCCATCGCCCGCGCCCGCTTCCCGCCCGAAACGGTCAGCGCCGCTACAAAGAATCGGTGCCGCAATCATGCTCGGGCAGAGCGGACGCGACCTCTCACTGGAGCCTGCGTTGAAGGGAGAAGCGGATTCAAGAGTGATGGTTGCTTCGTCCGTCCAACTTACTGCTGGGTCTATGTGATTTGACGGCTCATTGGTCATTATTACTGAGGTGGTAGGACTGCTGGATGTCCCACGCTTTCGGCGAAAGGAGGTACTACTATATTACAATTCACTCCATTCTTACGGCGGAGGAGTGCAAGAGCAATGAAAACACGCAAGCTCAGTGATTACATGGCCCACCTCACACTATCACCATATTTTCTGGATACCATGCGACACCTAACTCTTTACATAGTAGAATCGCAAAAGAAAACTCTTTGCATAGTAATAGTACTTCCTCCATTCCTAAATATATGTCTTTGTAGAGATTTCACCATGAACCACATACAGATGTATGTAGATGCATTTTAACTGTAGATTCATTCATTTTGTTCCATATGTAGTCCACCTAGTGGAATCTCTACAAAGACTTATATTTACGAACGGAGGGAGTACGTACTGTAATTTATCATCGAGATAGTACAATGCTATGAAGCTTCCAGCTTCTCTTACATGTATCTTGCATCCAAGGTTGCCCGTTGCAACATTTCATCAAATACAAAGGAGACTAACATGCATGCTATTGCATCTCAATGATTGACAGATCATAGCAAATATGTACTCCCTCCGTTCCAAACTAAGTGTCTCAACTTTATGCTACATACGGAGCAAAATGAGTGAATCTACACTCTAAAATACGTCTATATACATCAGTGTTTGGAGTATGTACTAGTAGTTCATATTGAAATCTACTAAAGGACATATATATTCCTAACAATATGATAATCTCTCTAACCAAGGTAGTAGGGACGAGGAGTAAACGGAGGGAGTAGTAAAATTGTCTCCTCGTCCTGCGAGCCATCGCGTGAGTGGGCGAGGGAGCGCGCGTAAGGCGTAGTAAGCAAGCTTCACCTCGTCCTACGAGCCACCGCGCCCGTGGGCGGGGGAGACGGTGTACTAAGCAAGCTTCTCCTTGTTCTGCGAGTTGACGGGACACATGAAAAGTACTCCAGTGTATATAGCCTTGCCTCTAAGGTAGGCCCCACATGGTTTGCCTCTTTTTTAACATAACACGTCAAGTCGCAATTTGTTTGTTCACCCGTGGTAGACGATCCTTCCCCCATCTACTGGACAACCAATACACGTGTCAAGTTATCACGTGGGCTGCCTTTTCGTACAGAAATGAGCTCCACCGTGTACCCGCGCGGGTGTGGTTGGGAAAGAGACGGGAGTACGTGCGTCGTGCGTGCACCTCTTCTCTTCGTGCACTTCCCCCACCTACGTGGGTGTGTGTGAGAGATACAAACCTAAACAAATGGCTTGTGTGCGTTCGTGAGTGTTTTTTGTTTTTTTGGGGGGGGGAGGTTGATTTCGTGAATGTATTTGTGGGAATATGTGTCGATGACATCTCAAACAAAATTTTGCATGCAATGTGTGTGAAATGGAGACATATCCATATCATATATAGAGGGTCGGGTGATCCACGAGAAGAGAGGGAGGGGTCATAGATATTGATAGAGTCGAAGAGAGGATCAAGTGGGTGGGTGCGAGATCGATGAAGAGAGCCATCGAAATTGTGTGTGTGTGCAAGTCAAAGATATAGGACGACTGACCTAGCTACCGGAACATTAGAGGGCACAGGTCAAGTTTGTGTGTGGCAAGGAGACATGACTAGAGTGCTCGATGTATCGGTGTGTTTGTGTGGGAGGGGGTTTGGGGATGGGTAGGCAGAGGCCTAACTATAGGGGTAGAACGGCTCGTATATGTGTTGAGAAGGAGAGACCCAACTATGTCTTGAGGGAGATCGGTCGACATCCATACACAACTGAAGGACGTGAAATAGGATGGGACAGAGAGAGAGAGAGAGAGGAGAGAGAGAGGGAGGGAGAGGGGTAGA
Source organism: Secale cereale (assembly GCA_902687465.1). Classification (NCBI taxonomy): domain Eukaryota; kingdom Viridiplantae; phylum Streptophyta; class Magnoliopsida; order Poales; family Poaceae; genus Secale; species Secale cereale. Next base: position 222,857,297 of record LR738712.1, read on the forward strand.
GTGTTGGATGGGTGATGGAGTTGCTTCTCGAAGATGGTGGGAGAGGCCTACTAGACAAACTAAGGGCGGAACTGCAATATTGTCAATAAGAGTGGGGATGTGTTTCTGTGTGTGCCTATGCGTGATAGATCCGTCGGAACACATCCTTGGATGATGAAGGGGAACCATGTGTTTGGTAAGAAAACCAAACTAGATCGGTAGATCAATTGTTGTTTGTCCGAGGAAGGGAGAGACATAACTAATGAGGTAGATCGATTGACGCGTGGGGAAAAACAAGTTATAAGGACCTAGCTAGCTATATGTATAGAGGGAGATCGGTCGATGTACGTCCATTTGTTAGAGGCAATTAAGGCCCGACGAGACGGATAGACAAAGCAAATGGAGCTAGGAGGTGGTGCGAGAGGCCCAGCTACCAGCTAGATAGGGGGAGGAGTGTGCGGTTGTGAGATCGATGAAAAGAGGGGCGAGAGTTTACATGGGTGTGGGACCGTATGAGAGACACGAGGCAAGGACACATAAAGGAGGAGATTAAAGGTGCGTGTGTATGTTGTAGGCAGACATCGCTGGAGAGGTTTATCGATCGGTTTGTGTCAGAAAGGAGTTGTGGAGACTATGGGAGAATGACCTAAAGAAAACAAAATGAATGTGCGTGATGGATAGAATGCTGAGGGAGGGGGAGGGCGAGGAGGGCGTGTGCATGCACGAGAGAAAGTTAGTGGTGGCTACAAAGGTTAGAGGATTGTGTGGGTGTAAGAGACTAACAAAGATCATAATTTGATGTGAAAGTGGATTCGTATATTTGAATAGCATAGTTTTTTAAACATATGCAAATCAACATAAAGTGTATTCAAAAAATTGAGTTCGAGTTCATATAGTACACATAGTTCATATGTAACTCGAGACTAATCATCTGGTGTGCTGTGAACATAATACACAAACAACGGTTTAACTTCTCAATAATGACGATTATAGATCTTATTAAAACGGAGAAACGAATTCAAATGCTTTGACTTCACAACAATCATTATTGTTGATCTTATTCAAATGGAGAAACGAATTCAAATTTAGTTCATATTGAAGCGGTAGTATATACGTTTGGAATGCACTAAAACGTTCATTTGAGTACTAGATTGCATGCATTATACACGTAGCGAAATATTTTAATTGAACATAACATGAATTCAAAGTTTTGAATGAAATTTGTAGTGCGAATTGATTTGGTACAGTACACGTCAGGCTTGTCCGGAAATTTCAACCCGCGCCTTGTTAGCCCGAAATATTTAAGATATATCTTTGTCTCGTTGTGCTCTGACAACTCCTTCCATCTCAACTCGCGCCTTGTTATTCCAAAATTTCAATGCGCGCGAAAACTCCCACCTCCTGTGAAATCCCGACACGCGAAATGCCTGTGATACCCCTGAACCGAAAGAACCGCCTCAAATTGGTAGGGGTACTTTCATAACTTACCCCACATTTCGGACAAGCGCGTCCCTAAGCCATGGTTCCCCACTCCCATCCCATCCACCCACCCATTCGTACCCCGAGCCAGGCAAAACCCGCGAAGCCCCACACCCTCCTCCATCCGCCACCCAGCCAGAGCGTCTTTCCCGACGACGTCGTCCACAGCAACACCTCGACGTCCCTCATCCACCGTACCAGATGAGGATCCGTCATCGATTTAGTTATCCTGCCGGTTCAGCCACCCCGTCCTCCACCTCCAAGGAGCTGCCCCGATGTTCCCCTCGTCTTTTGCGCCACCTCCATTCCCACACCGCCGTCTTCACCTGCACCACCGGAAGAGCATCATCATCACCGTTTCCTCGGATGAAGCTGCGGCCTAATCGGCGCCACCAAAGAGGTTGTACATTAATCGCCGCATTTTCTTCTTGATTCCATCTCACGGTGCTACCAGCGCTCGGTCCCGAGCCAACACGATGCGGCTCCATCCACGGCGGCATCGCCGGCCACTTCCTCCATGGCGTCGCTCCCTCTGCGGCGACGTCCACATCAGTAGGAGCTGCTGCTGCTTTATCTCTCGCTCGCGCTGCTGCTCTGCTCTTGCTCTCGGTCCCCTGTCTGGTCTGCTCTTGCTCTTGCTCTTGCTCACGCTGCTGCTCTCGCTCTTGCTCTTGCTTGCAATGCTACTCCGATTTAGCTACACTTCAGTCGACTAAATTGACTTTTGGGTCAGTCGATTTTCAGGGGGTGGGGGAGCTCGCCGGAGTTAAAGAAGAACCAGCCGCAGTGGGGAGGAGGGCTCGCTGGAGAGGCACCCCACTATCTATCATAGGGTTCAGGGTGGGGGCGGTGGTTGCCGACGGTGGTGGGGCGGTGGTGTGGGGATCTCCGGAGAAAAAGCTCGGCATGGGGGGCCTACAGGGATGGCCGGGGCGGTGGTGGACCGGCGGTGGGGAGTGTTTTCCGAGTGGGCGGGGAGGGGCACCGCCGGCCACGGGCGGCGGGGGCCGGCTGTTTGGCCGGTGGTGGCTGGCGGCTCAGGGGGGTGGAGGTTGAAGATGAACTGCATGCCCTTGATTTCATATCCAACGGCTGCAAAATCGACTGACCAGAGATGAAAAGGTCAGTCGACTTACGTGTAGGCTCACCTCTAGTGCATTCAGTTTTTACAGTTAAGGTCAGTTTTGACAGTAAAATTCAGTTTTGACAGCAAAATTCAGTTTCGACAGTCAAGTTCAGTTTCGACAGTTAAATCCAGTTTCGACAGCAAAATTCAGTTTTGACAGTTAAGTTTAGTTTTGACAGTTAAATTCAGTTTCGACAGTTAAGTTCAGAGATGAGCGGCTGATGTATACATCTAGCACGTTGTGGTTATGTATTTTACGTCATCTGTTGGAGATGCTATTAGAATTCCACTCAGGTTAACGTTGTCTCTCTTGTCCTGCTTCAGCCTCAGCGTTGTACAACTCACCGGAGCTGCTCCAACGACGAAACCATCCATCACAGCAAAGCAGTACCTCGGGCTCCATCTCCAGACTCCTAAGATCTTCTTCCCCTCCTTCGACAGCCAAGTCAGCCGGAGCATCCTCACCGGCCAACCCAATCACGCTGAGATCGACATGGCTTCGCCAAAGAGGTTGTACACTTCTTGTGGTTTGACTTAATCTCACCATGCTTCTTTGCATCTTGTGATCTTCCAATTCTTGTGAACCAAACACCCAGATTGGTAGAAATCCTGTGTTTTTAAATTCTCTCTTTTGCATGTGTATTCCTATCCTATTCCTGTCTATTACCTATCCCTGCATTGTCAGAATCCTCAAATTCAAACAAGCCCTTACACAATTACTTCTGTTACAGATATGTGTCAAAGAAAACCTTGTGTGGTTTGTTCTGCTCCTGCGGTGCTGTGTTCCACCCCAGCTCAGCTGCTCGAATGACGGAAGGGTTCACCACAGCAGGGATTCGCTCTCCAGACTATCTTTCGCCGCCTCAGATCTTCTTCCCCGCCGCCGGTTGCCACGACAACTGCATTACCATCATCAACTGAGGAGATGACCTTGAGGACTACACGGGTCCACAAGAGAAGTCGCACTCTTCCATGTCTGCTTACGTTATGCATCGCTTAATACGATGACATGCTACTTTATCGTCGTGTTCACCTATTAGACTCCGACTCAGGTCTAAACTTATGCTGAAACTTGAGTTTTTAAATGGTTGTGGGGTACATATTGGGCCAGCATTCAGTACTATCTGTCTACTATCTCGTTAATCTCGGGTGTCTACTATGAGTTTCATGTTTGGTGCAAACAAACATCAAAGGAGCAATTATCTGTATTTTTAACTAAAGCTATTATCTGCCTGCTATCATTGGTTTTGGTTCTATCCACAGTTTGCTACCTTCACTCTGGATTTGTGCATGCATTCCTTACATAATCTCACTATGTTTTATTCCTATGCATGTTAGTTATTGTACACAATGGAACTGAACATGTAGAGCAAAAGAGACGAGCCTTGCGTGGCAATAAAATTTCATGCAGACATCACTCCATGGTGGACGCAAAGGCAGCCCCCCTCCACCCATTTCAGATCGTAATCAAGAGGAAGATAACTCCTCAAAGGAGGACTCAGAGACAGATGACCAGTCCTATTCCCCCCCGAGGTGCATGCTCTAACTTGGCAGGGTTAGGTTGCTCATATCGTGCGTATGGTATCTTGCATAGCTATGTCATTTGCTTAGTTTAGACATGGTTTGTGTGAATGCCACCTGTTTAGTGTCTAATTACCATATATGTGAATTATGCAATGCCATCTTTTTGCAAGACATTATATATGTGAATTATGCAATGCTATCTTGTTGCAAGGCATTATATATTTGAATTATGCAATGCCATGCTGTTTAGCCAAGCGTCATATTTGTGAATTATATCATGCCGTCTTTTTTTGTATTTCTCATTGCTTTTGTCGACAATGTTTGTATATTCAACTGCTCTTCCTGAGCATCAACCATTTGAATTGGCGATGGAGAAATCTGGAGTGAAAACAAGGTCTTCAGAGTAGATAATGCTACCTGGTGAAGCAGATATGTTGCTGGTTACAGATAGCTCTTCAGAAGAGGATTCAGAGGCAGATAAGCAGTCCTATTATCCCCCCCGAGGTGTATGCTCAAACTTGGCAGGGTTATATTACTCATATCATGCATATGTTGTATTGCAATGCTTAGTTTTTACATCATATACACGATATTGAATGCCATCTCCTTAGTTGACACATCATTTATGCGATTGCCCTCTGCTCACTTCCTTAGTATATAAATCATATATTTGATTTATATCATACCATGATGTTTACCTAAACAACATGTATCTGAATTATGGCAATGCCAACCCATTTTCTAAGGACATAATATAGGTATATCATCTCATCCTGTTCACATAGTCATAATATTTTGAATTATGTCATTCTATCCGTGAATTATCATGCCATCATGTTTCCATTGACGTCATGTTTGTGATTTATGGCATGCCAACCACTTTAATAGACACGTCGTATAGTTATATCATGTCATCCTGTTTACATAGTCATCATATTTTGAAGTATGTTATTCTATCCTGTTTAGTTAGCCATCATACATGTGAAATTGTGTCATGCTATCCTGTTTAATTAGCCATCATATATTTGAAATTATGTCCTGCTATTCTGTTTGGTTAGACAACATAAATATGAATTATTTCATGCCCTGTTTTCTTCCCTACTATCCATTTCACCTATCTATCTTACAATGTCTGTACATTCAATTAATTTTGTTGTTTATTAGCCATATCAATTGGAGGGGGTGATGACAGTATCTGTGGGAGTAAAAACACGGTCTTCAGAAAAGATCGTGCTACCTGTCGATGGAGATAGAACCACGGCTGTACTTGCCCAAGAACCAGCCCCACCATGCATAACCCAGACTCACGCAGATTGTACCCCTACCCAGTTGGACAGAGAACCAGCTACACCCTTCTAAACCCAACCCCGGTAGATAGTAACCCAGTCCCCGTTGACACATCACCGTTTCTACCATAGAGCACCCAAACACGAGCAGTTAGTAAGGCAACTCTAGTTCCCAAAGAACGAGGACCACCACTCTGAACCCCAAGTCAACGCTTAAAGCAGAAGAAGAATTGTTCTCAGGTCAGGTTCCGTAGCTATGGTTCATACCACTTTGCTCTTGCATCACTGTATTTACTCATACCAACTAATTTCAAATTTGAAGGATGCAATTGAAACTCCAATGGCGCAACATGTATGTTTTAAACCTGGTTCTTTAACGTGTTTGCTGTTGTAACTGGCTCTATTTTGATTTCAGTTTCAATTGAATAAACAGTTATGTTCTCATGCCATGCACATTACAAGTGTTGTTACTGTTGTCTAGTTTCCCACACTTATATTCTTTCTATGCTGCTTTGTCTTAAATAGATATGGTTCGAACTGTATCTATTTTGATTTGGCAACATAAACTAGAATGATATAGACCATACAGTGACCATACTACATAGATATATGTTTGTTTCATGCTGTTATCCTGTCCACCTTACTGCTGAATTGGTTTACCAAAATGAGTTTCATATACTACATTGTAAATCTGTGATGTGTTTGTTTGTTTCTCCGTTAGAACGCGGATAAAATATTGGAGAAGAGTACCCTGTTACGCAATGGTAAAGGAAGTAATGCAGATCAAGTTCAAGATAGTGAGACATCCCTGTTGTTCTCCAAGAAAGCTGATAAAAACTATATTGAAGACACTGAGACAACCCCAAAGTCCTGTCATGATGTAGTGTTCGAGTTACTGGCTACTACTGCTGGCACCAGCTCTTCAAACTCGCTGCCTGAATCAGTTCGGCTTCTTGAGTCTCAACTTCAAGTTGAAAGACATCGATCAGATGTTATGCGAAAGGAAGCCAAAGGACTAAGGAAGTCCCTGCAGAATTCAGATGCATACTTTCTGGTGCAACAACAAGTGCTGGAGGAATTAAGCGCCAAACAAGAGAAAGTTAATAAGCTTTCTAAGCATCTTGCCAGCATTATGGGTACCCAGGATATTGTTTCTTGAGCTCTTCTGAAGTGGTTTCAGTTCTCGACTTGTTTTGCTGCGGCGTTTATATGCTGCTTTGTTCCCTATATTTGCACTTGTGGCGAACTTTGATGCCTAGTGGATGCAATATGTGTAATAGACGTGATAGCCTAGCGTAAGTTGCTTGCCTATTTATTTCCTTACTTTCTTGTTTATTTGTTTTCTTGTAGTCAGTGCAGTTCTTTTTCCACGGTTTGCTAGTAGCCGCAATAGCCTATTTTTAAAAACTAGGCCACATTAACCATGGGCTACATATTTACTGTAGTTTACATGGGCCTCTTACGGGCCGTAGAAAAAATGGGCCTTCTAAGGGCCGTAGAATCAACGGGCCTTCTATGGGGTGTAGAAACAATGGGCCTTATACGGGCTGTAGACACAATGGGCCTTATACGGGCCGTATGATCGGTTGGCCAAACATGGGCCAATAACACACCATGTTATGGCCGTAAATGGGCTAGAGTTGAAATCGTCCGTTCATGGGCCGACCATAACGGGACGACCGTAACGGGCCATCGTTAATCGGCTGTATTTGATGACGCTATGAAAACGGGCCAACGTATTAACGGGCCACAAACGGGCGGACTATAACCACGGGCTGAATTTGGCCCACAAGCAAAAAATGACAGTAACAGGCCTAAAGTAAACGAATGCTGGAAATGTGCCCAAGAATACATGGGCCCTGAGAAGGCCAAAAGATAACATGGGCTGGAAACAGCCCAACGGAATAATGGGCCGTTAATGGTATAAAGTGAAACACTATTCAATATGGGTCAGTTTTACCATGGGCCGTTAATGGGCCGAGGGTTACTAAGGACCTCATGTGGGCCGAAAGACGTCATGGGCCATACATGGGCCAGAAGTTAAACCGGGCTGGAATTATATTGGACGGCCCAGATGACGCTACTGGACCTTATTCGGATAGGCCATAAACGGGCCCTGGGTTAGCGGGCATAGACCGTTAACAAGCTTGCCGTGGGCCGACCCGTCACCTTTTGAGCAAGTTAAATGGGACCGGCCTTTTCACAGGAATGGGCCTCTGTTGGGCACTGTTCAATATGGGCCAGTTTTACCACGGGCCATTAATGGGCCGAGGGTTACTAAGGGCCTCATATGGGCGGAAAGACGTCATGGGCCATACATGGGCCAGAAGTTAAAACGGGCTGGAATTATATTGGACGGCCCAGATGATGCTACTGGGCCTAATTCGGATAGGCCGTAAACGGGCCTTGGGTTAGCGGGCTATAAATGGGCTATATGCGAACATGCCATTAATAGGCTTACCGTGGGCCGACCCACCACCTTTTAACCAAGTCAAATGGGCCGGCCTTTTCATTGGAATGGGCCTTTGTTGGGCCGTTCCATGTGTCGACGTATCATAGGCACTTTGGGTCCAATGAGTGGATGACATCTGTTCCAACGGTGAGCCGACACGTGTTTCCTCCAGCCAATGATGATTTTACACATGGAAAATCCCCATTGGCCGGGGCTGTTAATGGGTTATCAGATCCAAAACTGGACCCGATAGCTTAACGACGTTCCGTTACGGTGGATGCCACCTGTCGGTCACCCTTGACGAAAGCACTTCTGTGATGCGTGATTTACGTCATGGAAGTGGACAATTCCGTGATGCTAATTTTGGTAATGTCATGGAACACTTCTATGACAACACCGGTATGACTATCTTGATTCTATCATAAAATCGTCATGGATGTACATGCATGACAGAAAACATGACCTACTGTGACAAACACGTTCATCACGGAAGTATATATTTTTTGTAGCGCGGGGATTCTTAATCAACCCCCGGGTCAATGCTCCTCATGAGTGTTGGTCCAACCTAGAGCACTATGCGGGGCCACCCCATGGCAACCTGGGGTTTTTTGGCACCTGTACGTGTAGCTTCTCCGATCATGGCCTGAGACGAGATACGCCAGCTCTTACCAGGGTGACGGCTTGTCGGGAGGTCTTGCTGGATTAGTGTTACTATTGTCGAAATATCTTCAGCACGAGATTCGAGAATACTCGGGCCTTCCCAATTTAGAGTTGTACCTCCGCTGATCGTAAGAGCTTGTGATGGGCTAAGTTTGGACACCCCTGTAGGGTTATTATCTTTCGAAAGCCGTGCCTGTGGTTATGTGGCAGATTGGAGTTGTTAATATCTCATTTAGCTAACTTGACACAAAATAGAACACACAACCTGTGTGAGTAACCGTGATGGTCTTTTTCCGAAGGGGTTCGGAAAGTGAACACGGTGGGGTTATGAATGAACGTAAGTAGATAGGATCACTTGTTGATCACTACTAGTTGCGACCGTTAGCATAGTTTCTCACCTCACTCTGATGTTTAGAACTTCCTGCAAAACCCCCCTTTATAACCTTCCACACCTAAAAGGCTTTGATAGTTTTGATACCCGGGAACAAGATTAATGAGTCCTTGTGACTCACAGTTTATTACACAAAACATGTGCAGGTACTAGTGAGTATGATGTGGGAGATGGGAGGAGCTCCAATGGGAGTTCGATGAAGAGCATGGGCGTATGTACGTGACATACCCCGATGATCAGTAGTGGTTCCTACTAGGGCTGATCGGGCATAGCATGGGTGGTTATCTTTTTCATTTGATTCCGTCCGTAGTCGGACTTTGTGTGTACTCTGAATGATGTATGAATAATTTGAGCATTCTGTGACGTTGGGTGTAATGCCCAGGATGGGACTATACCTCCTACGTGTCGAGGCACGATTTAAAGGTATAAGCCCATCCTAGAATGATCTCAAGTTTGGTATCTTTGCATGACTCATGTAAAAGAGGGATTAGATTGCAAAAGGAGATAGTTGGCTTACACTCGCCACTTCACACAATACATTACATAAGCATAACATCATTCAAAACATCACATCCCATCTAAGGGTAAGATCCAAAAGAAAGATACCAAAACAACATAAAGCCACAGGTCAGGATCGAATCCTAGTAGAAACCACTACTGATCGTCGAAAACGTCACAAGCATACAACCACTCTCTTCATTGAGCTCCCAGAGAAGTACTTGAACTAGCTCCTGCTTCAAACTCGGCTGAACCTGCATCTGGTGTTGTAGTATCTGTGAGCCACGAGGACTCAACAATCCCATAACCATGGGTATCAAGACTAGCAAAGCTTTGTGGGTAGGAAGAGGTAAGGTGGTGAGGTTGCAGCAGCGGCTAAGCATAATATGGTGGCTAACTTACGAGTACAAGAATAAGATGAGCATCTACGCAAACGGTCGCAAAAGTAGTGATCGCTAAAGATCCTGACTACATACGGTCAAACATAACCCCACCGTGTTCTCTTCTCAAAGTGAAAAGAGACAGTCACGGTTACTGACATAGTTGTGTGTTTTACTTCGGATCCTCTGTCAAGTTTTCTACAACCGGACATTAACAAATTCCAATCTGCCACATAACCGCGGGCATGGCTTTCGAAAGATCATAACCCTGCAGGGGTGTTCCAACTTAGCCCATCACAAGCTCTCACGATCAGCTGAAGTGATAAATATAATATCATCACCCCTTATCTTAGGGAAAACCGATCAGGCTCGGCATCCCGGTAGCACAAGACATTTCGACAAAGGTAAAACAAGTCCAGCAAGACCTCCCGGCGTGCCGACACCCTGATAGTAGCCGCGCGTATCTCGTCTCAGGCCACGACCGGATGGGAAAAGCTACGAGTAAAACCAAACCTCGAGTTTCCCCAAGGTGGCCCCGCAGGTTGCCCGTTTGGGACCAACACCATCAGCACTGGCCCCCCTGCTATGTAGAAAGAATCCTCGGGGACGCGACGCCCTATGCAAATTTAATTAATTAATTAAGTTGTTATTATGAGGCAAATTAAAACCAATGTTGGGCCTTGCTGGAGGAGTTTTATTCAAAGTCGAACTGTCAAGGGGTCCCCATCCACCCATCGTGTAAGGAACGCAAAATCAAGGAACATAATGCTGGTTTATCGGCGCCTAAGGTGGCATGAGTGGAACAAAACACCGAGCAAAAGGCCAAGCCTTCCACCCATGCCCAGTATATAGGTGTGTTAATAATAATTATAGATATTGTGATATTCCAACAACAAGTTCCCTCCTGGAACGAACTTCATCTTCACCTGCAACTAACAACGCTATAAGAATGGCTGAGCAAGCGGGTAACATAGCCAAACAGTGGTTTTGCTAGGAAGGTGTCAAGGTTAGAGGTTTCATGGCAACAAGGAGAGGCTGACATAAAAGATGGGTAGCGCGCCATGTAACGATAGCATCGAGACAACTAAGCATGGCAACGGTAGTAAAGGTATCCAAGGGTATGATCATCTTGCCTGGGATTCCGCAAGGAAGAAGAACGGATCCATGAAGTAGACGAAGCAACAGTCGAGCGAATCCTCACAACTCCGGAACGAAACCGAAGCTAACAAGAGAAGCAACCGGAAAGAAACAAACAACACGGTAAACACACAAGCATAAACATGGCATACGATGCACATCCAAGTATGATGCATGTCCGGTTTAAATATGCATGGCATGGCAAAGTGCACAAACAACACTACAAGTTAAGTGGAGCTCAATATGCAACGAGTTGCATATTGACGAAACACCACATTTTAATTATTTAGTTGACTCTCGTTTATTACAAGGCAATATTAAATGTTTTTAACATAGCAAGAGGTGAAGCATAATAAAGCTACACTATTTAGACATTTTAAATAAGGCCGAAAAATAACAACAACATACTCCGGAAAATCCCCATGAGCATGTTTAGTAATTATAAGCAAACAGCAATTCACACATTTTAAATGTTGTTAACATGATGCGGATGACATGATCAAGTTTATGCAATTTAGTTAAACATTAACATGAAGAGATAAGAAGCATTTGTCACCGTGGTGGAAGAAAAGGGTGCCACGGCAACAATCCGAAAATGATGCAACGCAACATATCGGTACCGGTAACTCGTTGAGGGACCGGTGTAAAAGAAAGGGTGGCGTGAGCGAGCGGAACAAGATGAAAGGTGGGGGTGATCCCGTCACCGGGTTCCCACGGGTCGGCGACGAGGCAACCGAGGAGCACGACAAAAGATGATACGGGCACGGTGCACACAAGGGAAAACATCTCATACATCACAACATTCATCCACGGGTCATCGTCTCGGGTTATACCTTCGGAGCGATCGTTCTCGGAGGGGTTCGAGGAGTCGAGGGACGTAGTGGAAGTAGGCGTTCTCGCGGGTCGTAGAGGAAGTAGTGGAAGTAGTCCTTCACGGTCATCGGTAGGGGTACTCGTTCCGTAGCGGGTAGTTGTTCCGTTCGTAGTCGTTCACGTTCGTCGAGGTACTTGTCGCATCGCCGAGCGTAGTGGTACTTGATGCGTCGCCGTGTAGGTGTACCCGTTTCTTCACCGAAGGTAGTCGAACTTGGCATCAGGCGCCGAGGTACTTGTCGGGGTCGGTCTTGTCGGTCTTTGCGAAACCTCACCACTTGTGTACTTGGTGTTCAACGGGCGTCGTGGTACTTGACGAGTAGTGGTACTTGTTGAATCCCCATAGTCGTACACAGGGCCCTTGGGGCATCGGTGCTGGATGGACTTGCCGGCCTCGATGGTCCAAAACGAAGCAGCAGCAAGGACAGCCATGGCGGCACAAGGCTGCTGGAGACGAAGTAGGGGCACGAGGAGGGCCATGCCGGCCAGTTCCGTTGGACCTGCAGTTGCTGACAAAGACGACGGTGCAGACGAGCTCAGGTCGAAGCCATGCTCTCCCATTGACCCAGGAAGGAGCGGAGCGTGGCCGCCTCGTCTCTGCTCGGACAAAGAAGAGGTGCGGCCGGCGGGGACGTTGCTGGTCTGACGAGGGCGATGGGGATTGACTCGGGGCGGTCCATAGCTGCATCCTGCTGGATCCAGGCCGAAGATGGTCGGGGCGACAGCGGCGTAGGCTGGCCGCGGTGGCCGGCGCTGGAGGGCGCGGTGCGGCTCTGGAAGGAGGCGCTCGGGGCGGCACGGACGGAGGGAGGCCAGAGGGCCGGGGCGCTGGAGGAGGGAGCGGGATGGGGAGGCGCGCCGGCGCACTCTGGCGGCGGACGTGGAGCACGGAGGGAGGCGCTCCTGGTGCTGCGAGGAAGGCGGAGGAGGGAGGCCGCGGGCCTGGTCGGTCGTTGCTGACGGACGGCGCGGCCTTGGCCGCTGGAGGGGGAGGCCGTCGGGCCATGGCGCGCGGGGCGAGAAGAGGGAGAGCGCGGGTCTCTCTAGGTCGAGGGAAAGAAGAGCGCTGGGGCTCGAGGGGAACAGGAGCAAGGAGATCGAGGTGTGGCGACGACCGAGGGATCCAGAGGGAGAGAGATGGGGTCGAGAGGGAGGATGCGGCGCTGAGGGAGACGAGGGGAGCGTGCGGTCGGGGAGCCTAGGGTTGGCGCTGCTGGGCCAATGGGGGGGGGAAGTATGGGTCGGAGGGATGGGCCTATTGACCTAGAGGATGGCTGAGGGAGGCTTGGGCCAAAAGGAGGGCCAGGGAGGCCGGCTGGGCTCTTCTGCTATGATGGCCTAGAGGCCATTTCTCTCTCCCTTTCTGCGTTTCCAAATCATAGAAAAACATCAAGATGAATGAAAAAGGAAGGGAGGCTAGGAATAGGCTTAGGGCAAGAGGTAAAATTCCCTGGACTCACAAAAATGTGAGGAATATAAATAAAATTGTTTGAAGATTTTTGGAAGATGAAAATTCAAAACACGTTTGAATAAAAGCCAAATTGTTTGACTTTAGAAATCCCTTTAGATGGAATCCAAAAGGGCTCGAATTTGAGGATGGGGCTCGACAAACGGGAAAAGAATTATTGGCAAGGTTTGATGATGAAACTTGAAGTAAAGAGGCATGGGGAATATATGCAAGTGTGTTTGGGTGATTCCAAAGCAATGTAATATTTATATAACTCCGTATATTAAGAGGATATGTTTTAAAGAGAAGTCATCCTTCCCTCGATTTAAATGGACCGAAGGTCCACACAATTTATTTGGTTGAGATGCAAAAATTAATGACATGATGTAAAGCAAAATAAATAACGCAAGCACAAAGAAACACACGGGAAACCCGGAACATCTGGAATCTCTAGAATCTTCTGGGACGTCGGTCTTCGGGCGTCACAACTCTCCCACACTAACAGAGGATCTCGACCCGAGATCCTAGAGATAGCACCGGGTAAAAATGGAAGAGGAAGAGGTAAAACAAAGTTGCTTCTTTGACAGACAAGTGAAACCAAGAACCTTGAGAGGTTAAACAATCTGAAAGAAGAATACAACGGAGATGAACGAATATGAAAACTCCGTTATAAAAGAGGAACAAGGAACATTATGAGAACCTTGTAGGTTGAAAGACATGAAACAAGAGCTCACGGATGACGAAGAATTTCAAAACCACTCCGGTTAACCAAGATTGAGAAGGAATAAGAAAGAAATAGTTTGGACAGCACTCCGTCTGAAAATGGAAGGAATTGAACAAGAACTTGCCAAGTTGGATGATCTTGATGAAAACAACAACACATTGCCTCCGAAACAATTAAAAGAATGGCACAAGGGGTAAGAAAGATTCAGACAACACTCCGGTTGAAAAGATAGGAAAAACTAGATAAGATGACGTAACTTGAATGGAGGACACCACACTCCGGTTAAATAGACAAGCAAGGGAGAATATGATCTTGATAAAAACAAGATGATGGTCAAAAAGAGCAATATCACAAAGCCTCCGGAACGAAAGAATAGATGCAAGATCGTTGGGAAGAAAGAACGGAGAAGAAAATGACAACTTCTCCGGCAAATGAATATGAAAAACATCCTTACGAAGAAGGGTGGAATGGAGTTGTTGGAAAAAATCAACAACGAAAACGAATAAGCTTGATGTGGGCTTATGGAAAACATCTCAAAATTAAGAGGTGACATGCTGCCACTAACGGAAACAGTTGATTGGCTTGAGATCAACAAGGAAACTTATCTCGCCGGAATGATAAATGAAGAACTTGGGTCATTTATAAGCACCATAATAGCAACAATCTTTAGGGAAAGCTTTTAGGTGAATTATAACCCAAGATAACTCCAACAGATAAATTGAATGGTTGAAAAGATCTCCTGGACAAGGAAAATGATGGGTTTAAATATCCCATTCTTGATAACTTGTGAATCATGAAACATGAAGTAAAATTGTCAAAAATGGCATAACACCATCTCAAAGATAAGGTAGAAAGGATTGCAATTGGAAAGCATGATGAAGCATGCTTGAGCTCCGACAAGAATCTTGATGAAGACTACGAGGATGTATTAAAACATGATGAACCACCATGAAGAACTCCGGTAATGAAAGCATGAGAAGTGAAAGATGAAAATAATAAGATTCAAGGCCTGCGATGAATTGGATGGAGCTTTGAAATGATGCTTGAAATAACTTGGAACTCCGGAAAACAAGATGGACAACTTAGAACCAAGGATATGATATGATGAACAAGCTCCGGAGAAAGAGATTAATCACTTCGAGGAGATAAGAATAAGATTTACTATATGCTTATCCTTCATCAAATTAAATTGATGACAAGCAACGGAATTGGCCTACTACTTATTCTTGTTGGAAAGATATAAAGAGAGATCTTGCACAAACTTGGGTAAATCTTCAACGAACCACCGGTAGGATTATGAAAAGAACAAATGAATTAAAACGATAACAACGGAAGGGTAAACTTGAAAGAACCACCGTAAGAATAGGGAGACGAACGAAGAGACATCAATGAAGAATATTTGGAGGACGAAGTTGAAAACTGAGAACGAAGAAATCCTTTGAGATGATGGCCTTCGGAGGATCACAAAGAAAAGAATTCATGAAATTCTTCGGATGGGTATGAAAATAATTCCTCACAATCGAAACAATAATGAGGATGGCATGAATCTAGAACCACGAATCTTGAGAGAACGGGCCAAGATTTAAGAGAAACACTTCTCTGGTCTTCAAAATCTGAGAAGACGATGAGATACACCACCATGAATTGTATAGGCACTCCGTAATGAAGGATTAAAAGGTTGAACCAATGATGAAAAAGAATTTGAAAGCGATCTTGGAGAAGGCATGTGACTGATGGGAATCATACTTACGTCACACTTTGAAAATAATTTGAGTATAACTCCAGAAAAATTGGAAGAGTCAGGTAAGATCCTGGAAAAGAACTGTGGGTTAGGGCCCACTAAAGAATCACCGTTGGAAAAGATTGCTTAAGAGATATTGCACCGGTTGAATTAAATGGCTTGAATAAGATAACAATCTCAAAATAGCTTGAACGGATTAAGAATGGAATTATGAATCTTCAGCACTCCGGATATGAATAGCAAGAGGAGAATGATTAATTGGTGCACCGGAATAAGAAAACATTGTGAAATGAGGAAAAGGATAAGATCAACACCGAAATCTTCAATTACATCCACCGGCAGAATTTGAGAACAAAAGAATGATGAACTTGAAGCTCTTGAGCATCTTCACGATAAAACACCGGATAAGAACATTGAAGGAAAGACTGAAGAAACATCACATGAATAAAATTGATATTTCATCTGAGAATTTCTGGCTCCGAGAAGAAGAAGGGTGGGAGGGTGGGGAAAACAAAGACAACTTGGGATGAATGAAACAGACAAATCGTCAGATTTCTCAACGACGTCCATATGGAATAACTTGAAGAGAAGGCACACCGGTCGAAAATAATTAACATGAAAATCTCGATGGTCAAGAAGAATTAGCACTCCCATAGAAATATGAGAATACCGATTAGGAAAGGTATGGAATCAACATTTGACATCGAAGCAACTCGAATACCAGAATCAAAATGAAACAAAGGATAGATATGTTTATGATGAAGATTATGTTGCAACATATTTATCCGAACAGAGAATTGAACGAATGAATTCCGCAGGTACATCAACTTGTCGAGAAGCCACTTGGGAGAACAAAAGGTAAATAAAAGGAACAAGGAACAGATAGAACAAATACAAGATAGAAGCTTCGTCCCACATGTTCGTGCTGGAAGCTCATGGAACGTGTTACAAAAGGGTTTTGCAATCCCCGGATCAGCATAGCCAAGGACCCTTTAAGATGCAACTCCCGATCGGAACAAGCCCATAAAACCACTTCACTCAATGCAGAACCCCAAACTTCATATCATGCATTCGTTGGAAGAATGCCTAGAACTACTAGATGAACCCACCTATTAATTTCCGAAAGTTTCCAGTTATGCAATCAGGTGTTGGGGATACAGGGGAAGCACCGCGCACTCAACTCTAATCCTACATCCAGCTGTATCCATCCTTCAACACATAACCAGTCTTTCTCGGAAACCGTTTACCTCGGACCTTCGAAATGCATCCACTATACAAGCTATGGCAATACTCCCGAACTACCTCCCCAGTACTGGGTGATGTCGGGGTTATCTTGCCACTAACCGCATAGGAGAGTTTTCGATGTCGGCCGTCTTAAGTATTCTAGTACTACCGCGATGGATTTGTGACGACAACACCTCGGAGCTCAACTCCCCGGGACACTGCCACAACCCCTAAATGACAGGAGGCATCGAGAACAATGTTCTCGTCACAAAGACATCGAAACAATCCAAACAATACTCGCGAGATCCTAAAATTTTTTTGTGCATTTTTTGAAAGTAGAAGAGGCAAGAGTAATCGTCAGGAGTCCTCACCAGAGTAAAAGGGGATGAGGAGCAAAGAAATCCTACTCTCCGATATAAATATAGGACTCAAAATATATTTTCAGTGTGTGTCTAGACTCAACCGTCAACGATTCGGTCAATCAGTGGGGGCTTCTAGGTTGGAGAAGGCTCTGATACCAACTTGTAATGCCCAGGATGGGACTATACCTCCTACGTGTCGAGGCACAATTTAAAGGTATAAGCCCATCCTAGAATGATCTCAAGTTTGGTATCTTTGCACGACTCATGTAAAAGAGGGATTAAATTGCAAAAGGAGATAGTTGGCTTACACTCGCCACTTCACACAATACATTACATAAGCATAACATCATTCAAAACATCACAGCCCATCTAAGGGTAAGATCCAAAAGAAAGATACCAAAACAACATAAAGCCACAGGTCAGGATCGAATCCTAGTAGAAACCACTACTGATCGTCGAAAACGTCACAAGCATACGGCCACTCTCTTCATTGAGCTCATAGAGAAGTACTTGAACCAGCTCCTGCTTCAAACTCGGCCGAACCTGCATCTGGTGTTGTAGTATCTGTGAGCCACGAGGACTCAACAATCCCATAACCATGGGTATCAAGACTAGCAAAGCTTTGTGGGTAGGAAGAGGTAAGGTGGTGAGGTTGCAGCAGCGGCTAAGCATAATATGGTGGCTAACTTACGAGTACAAGAATAAGATGAGCATCTACGCAAACGGTCGCAAAAGTAGTGATCGCTAAAGATCCTGACTACATACGGTCAAACATAACCCCACCGTGTTCTCTTCTCAAAGTGAAAAGAGACAGTCACGGTTACTCACACAGTTGTGTGTTTTACTTCGGATCCTCTGTCAAGTTTTCTACAACCAGACATTAACAAATTCCAATCTGCCACATAACCGCGGGCACGGCTTTCGAAAGATCATAACCCTGCAGGGGTGTTCCAACTTAGCCCATCACAAGCTCTCACGATTAGCTGAAGTGATAAATATAATATCATCACCCTTATCTTAGGGAAAACCGATCAGGCTCGGCATCCCGGTAGCACAAGACATTTCGACAAAGGTAAAACAAGTCCAGCAAGACCTCCCGGCGTGCCGACACCCTGATAGTAGCCACGCGTATCTCGTCTCAGGCCACGACCGGATGGGAAAAGCTACGAGTAAAACCAAACCTCGAGTTTCCCCAAGGTGGCCCCGCAGGTTGCCTGTTTGGGACCAACACCATCTGCACTGGCCCCCCCTGCTATGTAGAAAGAATCCTCAGGGACGCGACCCCCTATGCAAATTTAATTAATTAATTAAGTTTTTATTATGAGGCAAATTAAAACCAATGTTGGGCCTTGCTGGAGGAGTTTTATTCAAAGTCGAACTGTCAAGGGGTCCCCATCCACCCATCGTGTAAGGAACGCAAAATCAAGGAACATAATGCCGGTTTATCGGCGCCTAAGGTGGCATGAGTGGAACAAAACACCGAGCAAAAGGCCAAGCCTTCCACCCATGCCCAGTATATAGGTGTGTTAATAATAATTATAGATATTGTGATATTCCAACAACAAGTTCCCTCCTGGAATGAACTTCATCTTCACCTGCAACTAACAACGCTATAAGAATGGCTGAGCAAGCGGGTAACATAGCCAAACAGTGGTTTTGCTAGGAAGGTGTCAAGGTTAGAGGTTTCATGGCAACAAGGAGAGGCTGACATAAAAGATGGGTAGCGCGACATGTAACGATAGCATCGAGACAACTAAGCATGGCAATGGTAGTAAAGGTATCCAAGGGTATGATCATCTTGCCTGGGATTCCGCAAGGAAGAAGAACGGATCCATGAAGTAGACGAAGCAACAGTCGAGCGAATCCTCACAACTCCGGAACGAAACCGAAGCTAACAAGAGAAGCAACCGGAAAGAAACAAACAACACGGTAAACACACAAGCATAAACATGGCATACGATGCACATCCAAGTATGATGCATGTCCGGTTTAAATATGCATGGCATGGCAAAGTGCACAAACAACACTACAAGTTAAGTGGAGCTCAATATGCAACGAGTTGCATATTGACGAATCATCACATTTTAATTATTTAGTTGACTCTCGTTTATTACCAGGCAAGATTAAATGTTTTTAACATAGCAAGAGGTGAAGCATAATAAAGCTACACTATTTAGACATTTTAAATGAGGCCGGAAAATAACAACAACATATTCCGGAAAATCCCCATGAGCATGTTTAGTAATTATAAGCAAACAACAATTCACACATTTTAAATGTTGTTAACATGATGCGGATGACATGATCAAGTTTATGCAATTTAGTTAAACATTAACATGAAGAGATAAGAAGCATTTGTCACCGTGGTGGAAGAAAAGGGTGCCACAGCAACGATCCGAAAATGATGCAACGCAACATATCGGTACCGGTAACTCGTTGAGGGACCGGTGCAAAAGAAAGGGTGGCGTGAGCGAGCGGAACAAGATGAAAGGTGGGGGTGATCCCGTCGCCGGGTTCCCACGGGTCGGCGACGAGGCAACCAAGGAGCACGACAAAAGATGATACGGGCACGGTGCACACAAGGGAAAACATCTCATACATCACAACATTCATCCACGGGTCATCGTCTCGGGTTATACCTTCGGAGCGATCGTTCTCGGAGGGGTTCGAGGAGTCGAGGGACGTAGTGGAAGTAGGCGTTCTCGCGGGTCGTAGAGGAAGTAGTGGAAGTAGTCGTTCACGGTCATCGGTAGGGTTACTCGTTCCGTAGCGGGTAATTGTTCTGTTCGTAGTCATTCACGTTCGTCGAGGTACTTGTCGCATCGCCGAGCGTAGTGGTACTTGACGCGTCGCCATGTAGGTGTACCCGTTTCTTCACCGAAGGTAGTCGAACTTGGCATCGGGCGTCGAGGTACTTGTCGGGGTCGGTCTTGTCGGTCTTGGCAAAACCTCACCACTTGTGTACTTGGCGTTCAACGGGCGTCGTGGTACTTGGCGAGTAGTGGTACTTGTTGAATCCCCATAGTCGTACACAGGGCCCTTGGGGCATCGGTGCTGGCTGGACTTGCCGGCCTCGATGGTCCAAAACGAAGCAGCAGCAAGGACAGCCATGGCGGGCACAAGGCTGCTGGAGACGAAGTAGGGGCACGAGGAGGGCCATGCCGGCCAGTTCCATTGGACCTACAGTTGCTGACAAAGACGACGGTGCAGACGAGGTCAGGTCGAAGCCATGCTCTCCCATTGACCCAGGAAGGAGCGGAGCGTGGCCGCCTCGTCTCTGCTCGGACAAAGAAGAGGTGCGGCCGGCGGGGACGTTGCTGGTCTGACGAGGGCGATGGGAATGGACTCGGGACGGTCCATAGCTGCATCCTGCTGGATCCAGGCCGAAGATGGTCGGGGCGACAGCGGCGTAGGCTGGCCGTGGTGGCCGGCGCTGGAGGGCGCGGTGCGGCTCTGGAAGGAGGCGCTCGGGGCGGCATGGACGGAGGGAGGCCAGAGGGCCGGGGCGCTGGAGGAGGGAGCGGGATGGGGAGGCACGGGGAGGCGAGCCGGCGCACTCTGGCGGCGGACGTGGAGCACGGAGGGAGGCGCTCCTGGTGCTGCGAGGAAGGCGGAGGAGGGAGGCCGCGGGCCTGGCCGGTCGTTGCTGGCGGACGGCGCGGCCTTGGCCGCTGGAGGGGGAGGCCACCGGGCCATTGCGCGCGGGGCGAGAAGAGGGAGAGCGCTGGTCGCTCTAGGTCGAGGGAAAGAAGAGTGCTGGGGCTCGAGGGGAACGGGAGCAAGGAGATCGAGGGGTGGCGACGACCGAGGGATCCAGAGGGAGAGAGATGGGGTCGAGAGGGAGGATGCGGCGCTGAGGGAGACGAGGGGAGCGTGCGGTCGGGGAACCTAGGGTTGGCGCTGCTGGGCCAATGGGAGGGGGAAGTATGGGCCGGAGGGATGGGCCTAGAGACCTAGAGGCTGGCTGAGGGAGGCTTGGTCCAAAAGGAGGGCCAGGGAGGCCGGCTGGGCTCTTCGGCTATGATGGCCTAGAGGCCATTTCTCTCTCCCTTTCTGCGTTTCCAAATCACAGAAAAACATCAAGATGAAAGAAAAAGGAAGGGAGGCTAGGAATAAGCTTAGGGCAAGAGGTAAAATTCCCTGGACTCACAAAAATGTGAGGAATATAAATAAAATTGTTTGAAGATTTTTGGAAGATGAAAATTCAATACACGTTTGAATAAAAGCCAAATTGTTTGACTTTAGAAATCCCTTTAGATGGAATCCAAAAGGGCTCGAATTTGAGGATGGGGCTCGACAAACGGGAAAAGAATTATTGGCAAGGTTTGATGATGAAACTTGAAGTAAAGAGGCATGGGGAATATATGCAAGTGTGTTTGGGTGATTCCAAAGCAATGGAATATTTATATAACTCCATATATTAAGAGGATATGTTTTAAAGAGAAGTCATCCTTCCCTCGATTTAAATGGACCGATGGTCCACACAATTTATTTGGTTGAGATGCAAAAATTAATGACATGATGGCATGATGACATGATGCAAAGCAAAATAAATAAAGCAAGCACAAAGAAACACACGGGAAACCCGGAACATCTGGAATCTCTGGAATTTTCTGGAATCTTCTGGGACGTCGGTCTTCGGGCGTCACATTGGGATTGTAAGGCAACTATTTACTTCCCTTTTTATTTACATGTGAATGTGTGAAGATGACCCTTCTTGCGATCATACCAAAATGCAGTTATGCCTCTAAGTCGTGCCTCGACACGTAGGAGATATAGCCGCATCTTGGGCGTTACACGGACACTAATCTCCGTTGGGAGCGGTGTGGAGGCACAATGCTCCCAAAGAAGCCACTAGGGCCACCGTAATCTCCCCTCGCCCTCACATAATGCATGATGCCGTGATTCCAGTAAGGGACCCTTGAGTGCGGTCACCGATCCCGTACAAATGGCAACCCGTGGGGGTGGTCACCGAACCCGTACACTTTGGCAACCCCTGGGGACGGTCACCGGAACCCGTAAAATTTCTCGAGGCAATATCCACAACCTTATTGGAGACCCCGATGCTTTCCTGGAGCTTTACACCACAATGGTTCAGCTCCGAACACCACCAACCGTCTAGGGAACCAAGGCACCCAAGAGGAACAATCTCAAGGGTACCAATCACCCAAGAGTAATAAGCTTCTCAACTTGTAACTTCCATGTATCACCGTGGAGAACTCAAACTGATGCACTGAATGCAATGGCAAGGGCACACAGAGTGCCCAAGTCCTTCTCTCCCAAATCCCACTTTCGGTGTTAAAACCGGCGGATCTAGGGTAGGGGGCCCAAGCTATGAGTCTAAGGATCGATGGTAACGAGGGACAGTAGGGACATAATGTTTACCTAGGTTCGGGCCCTCTTAAAGGAGGTAAAACCCTATTTCCTGCTTTATTGTTCTTGATGAATATAGGGGTTAGAAGAGTTGATCTACTTCAAGATCGTAGTGGCCAAACCCTAGCCGTCTAGCCTATGATTATTCTGTTAGCCTCTATGGACTAAACCCTCCGGTTTATATACACACCAGAGGGGCCTATGGTCGTACAGAGTTGACTTGCAGAGGAAGGAAACATCACACCCAGACATCAAACTTGCCTTTCTAAATACATAGGAGTCCTACCCGGACATGGGGATGGTCTTCTGCTTTGTCTTCGCAACCCATTAGTCCGGCCCATAATGAATAGTCCGGACACCCAAGGACCCCCAAATCCAGGACTCCCTCAGTAGCACCCAAACTTGCCTTCAATGACGATGTAGTATCCGGCTTTATGTCTTCGGCTTTGCAAGGCTGGTTCTTGGTTATACTTTAGAGTGGTGACTGTCCGGTCTTGACCTTTATACCCCGCCTTGATGATCCCTTCCCGTCATCGCCTCAATTTTCACGCGTTAGGTGAATGCGAACAGTCCATGAACTTTTTACAAATAAAACCCTGACCATGCAAGAGCGGCGTCTATTTGAGGAGGTCAGATCTCAGATGCCCTTCCACATCGCGCAAAGATCATCAGAGCAAACAACGAAAAACCTCAAAGCATGGCAAATGCCCCTAGCTCTTCCTCGCGCCCACATGACCCCTCAAGCGGGTGGTTAGGGAAGCTGCTAGGTATCTCACATCCAGCCGAATAGAATTCAGGCCGAGGGATATCTTCCTCCTGCGGATCTAGTCTCCGTGCAGGCTGGATTAGCATCAATTGGGAACGAGGCGCCAGCAGAAAATTTCCCCAACCCTAGTAAGGAGGAGAGGGTGTGCTTCGTTTCGTTTCTTCTCGTCCCCCGTTCCCAAAAAGGTTCCATATTTGAAGTGGGCGGCGCCGAAGTATGGCGCATAGCCGGAACAGGTTACCTGGCCGGCACTCCCAAGAAGAAACCCGAAGAGTGGACATCGGAATGGTTCTATATTGAAGACGTTCCCCTTCTGGACCCAGTTTGGTGCAGACTTCCCGAATTCTCCACAGCTCCTTTAAAGAAACGCTTCAATTTGCGCCCCCGGAGCCCCAAGCAAGGGGATAATGAGGAAGTTAAGAGGCTAGTCAACAAGGTCAGGGTACTTGCCCATTCTAAACTCTCGATAATCGAAGTCATGTCCATTGCGATAAAGCGATGCGTCCAGCCCCTTCAATCCAGGGGGTTCCCTCAGTGGTATTACAATGGATGGACGACGTGTCCTGTTACAAGCGCGAGGGTCCGGATACCCTGACCGCCCTGGCCGCCATTCTGGCGGATCTTTATAAGGGGAAGAAAGAAGAGTTTGCCTGTTTAAATTGTCGGGAAGGTTTTTCCATGTATAACCCTATCGACTGGGTAAGCTTTTTGATTATCACCATTATCCAACCTCTTTATTGAGATGTGCTAATCGAATTATTCTAGTCGTTTAAAAACAGACATGGAGGAAGGTGGTCAAAAAGATTCATTGTCCTGCCCCACAGCCAGAGGAACATGCTCGCGACTAAGATCCTCGATTCAATGAGGATCCATATATATTTATAGAGCTTATTGATGGAGTCTTTGATCAAGCGAGCCTCGATGGCTCAGAAGTGGCTATTATGGTGGATTACCCCGGCCTTCTCCCTTCCTCTGATGTAAGTAACCAGAAGACACTCTCACAAAAGGAGCCCTCCCCTTGTGCCTCACCCACTGCACTCACTCGTGCTCAAATGGGTCGGCGCTCGGCACGCCGCACTGCATTGAGGGCGGCTTCTAAGAAGACATCGCCTACGTAGGGCGAGCCTTCAAAGCAAAAAGAAATGGGGGGCGCTGTCGAGCCCCCTCCTTCATCAAAGAGGTATAATCTTTGATATGTGCTTAGGCATAAGACCAGATTGTTACGCTTCACCTCCTATCTTATTTCAGAAGGAGCGTACGACGAACCGTGTCCGAGGACCCACTTGGCCGATCACCATCTAACCCGGCTCCGGACTCATCAACAAGGACGAGAGCCAATATGGATGCAGCGTCGAATTATCTACCTAATGAGAATTCGGATGACGTATTGGTCACAAATTACGAAGTGGAGAGCGCGATGAATCATCGACAACGAAAAGAGGCCATGCATGCTCCAGCTTTTACTGAGTAGGAATTCAATGCCCTCAACTTCGTGGATGCATATATCCGAGCTACCTGAGATGGACTTGCGGGAGTCACTCGCCTGTTCTCAAAGGATATGCAGGTAAAAGTTTGTGTAAATTTAATAGGAATATGCCAGTAGCCCCCGAGACTTGAAATGGTTAATCCAACCGATTTAAGGATCGTTATGTCCGCAGGTTCTCAAAGAGAAGTACAACATGTTGTCCCAGGATCTTGAAACAAGCCGAACAAAGCTAACTGCCTCCACCACCGAGCCAGAGGAAATGAAGAAATCCACGAGGGGAGCTCATGGTAAGGAAAAAATAATATCCAAAAAATATGATCCGCCGCCATGATGTCATAAGCATACATTGTTGTATTTTAGCAGCAGATTCTATAGGTCAACTGCAAGAAAGCTTGACGGCTGCCAAGAAAGCCCAAGAATATGCTGAGAAGCAAGAAGCAGCCGGTCACCGCGTGCTATCACGGGCCATTGACCAAATAACAACCTAGAAGAAGAAAATGATAAGCAAGCCGAAGAGATAGAGAGCTTAAAGGCTCAATTATCGGATGCCCTGAAGGAGAATAAAAAGCTGAAAGGTGGCATAATCGGCATGATCTTTAAACCATCCACAGAAATCATATTGTCCGGTAGTTTAGAGTATTATAATGCTATTCCCATAGGTGTGTTAACCGGGCGTCCTGAAGAAGAGGTATCCGGCTTCCGAGGTGACTTGCTAAAAGATTTGTCCATAGTGCATGAGCGGGCCTGGAAAGCCATGAAGAGTATGGTTAAAGCCTTATGGCCATCCGATGATGCACCTCCTGAAAGTATGGAGGATTTGGCGAACCTATTCAAAGGTGCTCGGCGCTGCTTTGAGCTATGAAAGGCGTCAACATACCAAGAATGTGCACGAGAGGCATGGGCCATGGTGAAAACACGCTATACTGGGCTTGAGCCGAATCATATGGCTTGAGTGGAACCTCAGGGCCGGACGGGCAAGAAATTCCTGTGAGCTTGTTATATGACCAAGTGATGATAGCTACGAAATATTCACAATAAGACTATACCTTAGATAATCTTATGTGGCATAGATAAAGAGTATGCATTTGACTCGATGTATCTATGTACTTTATCATGAAACTTATCTCCGACGGACCTTGGCAAAATTTGTCATGGCAGGCCTTCGGCTTCAACCACTGAACCAAAAGGTTGGAGTGTTTCCAGATACCAATGTAATAAACACTCATTATGTTCGGAAACCAGGCAATCCGGTCATATTGCTTGAGGAGACAAAATTTGTTCGGGGAGTTATGTTATATTACTATTTAACATAGGAAACATCTTCCAGGGAAAATAATTTTGTTAAGGGTTCATTTCCCTAGGTCAGTGTGCTTGATTATGCATGCGTATGCTTTTTGATCCAAAAGGTGGAATTACAAGCAGCCTATCCCTTAGAGTTATGTAAACGTAGATATTTTGTCATTCCTTGCCAACCACTTATTCCTTTAAGTACGCTAGCTTTCGGCTTCACCCGTCTAAGGTACAGATCCGGATTACCCGGTTGTAGCAATCTCAAAGGTGCTCCCTTCACACCCTAGCCAAACAATCGGGAAAGTAGGGTATAAACATAGGAGCGAGGCAACCCAACTTGGCAAAAACTTAAGTCATAGAGGTGCATATAATGGCGAAAAGGGAACAAATGACATGAACAAATGTAAGCAACAAGCTTTAGTGGTAAGCTTCGTCAAAGAAGCCCCAGTTATCGTGGGGTATGTACATTTCAAGATGTGTACCCCTCATACTTCGGTAGATCCGAATACATCCTGGGATATTAAAGGAAAAATAAAAAAGAAGAGAGGAAAAAGGAACCAAGTCAAAATAAAAGAAAAGGTGCTACTGAATTATCCGTAGAATCGTTGGAGCCGAGCAGCGTTCCATGGATTCGACTCAAGGCGATTATCCGATGCATTGCGAAGGCGATAGGCTCCTCTAGTGAGAACTTCAACTATGATGAAGGGACCCTACCATCGTGGTTTGAGCTTATCCTTTTTCTTCTCTGGGAGACGTAAGAAAAGATCGCCAACGTTACATTTTTAGCCCGCACTTCTCTGCTTTGGTACCGCCTGGCCTGTTGTTGATAAAATACGGAACGAGCTTGCGTGATATCACGCTCCTCTTCAAGGCCGTCTAGATCATCCTGCCGATCGAGCTCAGCTTCTCGCTCCTCATACATGCGCACTTAGGGCTGGAAAAAAAGCTCGAAGCTCGCGAGCTAAACGAGTAGCTCGTGACTCGGCTCGAATCGACTCAAACTCGAACAATAACGAGCCGAGCCGAGCTTTGATTTAAGATCGTTTATAGACCAAGTTAAACGAGCCAATCTCACGATTACTCTTGTAACTCGTTAGGATCGGTACAAAAGATCAACCACTCCCAATCTAAAAAAGGCTAGACACACAACACCCTGCGTCCGAGGCGCACAACATAAGGCCCAACCATTGAAGGCCTAGCCGCCCAGGAGAGTCATGCATTACAAGGAAATTACAATTGTTTAGTGATGTACATGTTTAATATATACATAATCATTTTTATCATATTTAAGGATTGTATATTCATATATTTAACGAGCTTAACAAGCTAAACAAGCCAGCTCGTGAGTTATACGAGTCGAGCCAATCCTGAGTTTGAGCTCGTTATTGTAACGAGTCGAGTCAAGCTAGCTCGTTAATGAAACGAGCTCTAGCGAGTCGAGCCGAGCTGGCTCGACTCGGCTCGAATTCCAGACCTATGCGCACTCTAGGTGAGTCATGAATAATGTTGCAGGGTAGAACAACTTCTGCGCTGTACGCCATAAAGAAAGGTGTGTATCCGGCTGTTCGACTAGGTGTGGTCCACAGCCGCCAGAGAACGGAATCGAGTTCCTCAACCCAGTGTTTATCTGACTCCCGTAGGGAGCGCACTAGTCGGGGTTTAATGCCGCTCATTATTAGGCCATTGGCCCATTCGACCTGACCGTTTGTTTGAGGGTGGTAGACAGATGCATAGTCAAGTTTAATGCCCTACCTAGCACACCAGTTTTCACTTCATTGGCCGTAAAATTGGAGCCATTATCTGTGATGATGTTGTGCGGGACACCATAGCGGTGTACCACACAGGATATAAAATAAATCACTGGTCCTGCTTCAGCCATTTTTACTAGTTTGGCCTCTATCCACTTAGTGATTTATCCACCATAACCAGTAAATATTTCTTTTTGTGGCTTCCCCCTTTAAGGGTTCAGACCATATCCAGCCCTTAGACCACGAATGGCCAAGTGATGGGGATTTTCTTAGGGCAGTGGGAGGCATATAACTTTGATTGGCGAAAAGATGACACCCCACATAATGTTGGATGAGGGCTGGTGCATCTGCTCGGGCCATTTTCCAGAAAAAGCCTATTCAGAAAGCCTTGTTTATGAGAGCCCGAGCTTCGGTGTGATGGCCGCCTAGACTAGAATGTATTTTGGCCAACAGTTTCCGTCCCTCCTGTTTGGAGATGCACCTTTGGAGAACACCAGTAGTGTTGTTCTTGTATAGTTCACCTTCGTGAACTTTGTAGGCTTTAGAACACCGAACTATGCAACGGGCCTCATTTTGATCATCGGGAAGCTCTTGCCTATTAAGGTAGGCCAGGAAGGGTTTGGTCCAAGGAGCAGTGACGACCATGATCTCATGAGCAAAGAGTGTTATTTCCATATCCGAACCCCCAATGATATCTGTATTGTGTTCGGCTGTTGGTGGTGTGATCAGGTATGAACTAGCGTCTTTGCTCTCGTCCTGCCATACTGCGGATGGCTTGAAGAGCCTTTCCACATAGGTGTTAGGTGGGAATGGGTCGTGCTTGGTGCCCATGCGAGCGAGTATGTCCGCTACCTGATTACTATCTCGAGCGACGTGATGAAATTCGAGCCCCTCAAACCGAGCTGATATTTTTAATATGGTGTTTCGATAAGCCGTCATTTTTGGATCTTTTGCATCTAACTCTCCGTTTACGTGAGATATTGTCAAATTTGAGTCTCCGCGCACCTCTAGGCATTGTATGCCCATGGACACAACCATGCGCATACCATGTAGTAGTGCCTCGTATTCGGCAGCATTGTTCGAGTCCGTATACATGATTTGCAACACATAACAGACTGTGTACCCTGTAGGGGTAGGGGATGTCAGGATGATGCTAGCCCCCAGTCCAGCTAGCATTTAGAGCCGTCGAAGTACATGGTCCAGTTGGAGTATGACTTGTACTCTTTAGGTAGCTCGGCTTCCGTCCACTCTGCAACGAAGTCGACTAGCACATGAGATTTAATGTAATGCCCCATATGTAACACTTTCCAATAATGGCAATAAAGCTTCCTCTTTTGATCCTTGTCATTATCCTTGGGGTTCTTGTCTTTTACTTTCTTTGCATTGCCATACCTTTTATTATTTTGCATTCTTGCATTGCTCATCATCATATCATCATGGCATCATAGTTTACTTATTTTGTGCATATGTGAGACCTTGTGATGTTGCTGTGTGTGAGGTCTAGCTATGCCTAGCTAACCTACCCCCTTCTCCCTTCTTCTTCTTCTTCTTCTTCTTCTTCTTCTTCTTCTTTCCTTTCTTCTGGCCTTTTCTTTGCTCTATTGTGCAAGCCACCTAGCCAAGTGCCTTATGTTTCTATCTCCTCCTTTAAATCTTGCACCATGTGAACATCCTCTCCACCAAATATCAACCCTTTTGAATATGATTTGGTTGGGTTTTAAAATGACTTGACTTTGATCCATATTCAAACTCCTTTTATTTTTCTGCCTCTAAAAAATGTCCAAGTCAATTTATTTAAATAGGGCATAATTCACTGAGCATGGGGATATTTTTCTTTTCCCCTAACTCTTCTTCTTTATTTCTGTGCCTTTTCTTTTTCTTTTTCTGCCTGAAGAAATAATGAAAAAGGAGAAAGAAGTAGCCTGCAGTGCAACTGGCCCCTCCTCCTTCTCTCTCTCTCCCCAGGCCCATCCCCTCTCCACCCGCAGCGCAGCCCAACTCCACCGCATGCCCAACCAACAGCGTTGCCGTCACGCCGTGGCCTTTTCGTGCCTAGCCCCACCTGTCTGTGGCACAGGGCCACGTCGCCGTCTTCCTCCATCAACAAACCAGAGCAGCGCCCGCGCTCACCGTCGCACCGTGAATTCACGGACGTCGAGGCCCCGTGCCCCCCTTTTAAACCCAAACCTTGTCCTCCTCTCCTCTCTAGGTTTCCTCTTCCCCCTCTCGTCGTCTGGAGAGCCGAGATCCTCCAGATCCGCCGCCCCCATCGACACCCGAGCGCATATGAGAGCAACCCCTCGTCGTCGGCAAGCCCCGCGTCGTCCTCAGCCTAGCCAAAGTTGTACGTCTGCTTCCACGACGTCGACTCCAATGTCTACGTCAACTACGCGGACCCGATCGCCTCCACGACGAGCTCTTCTTCCTCTCCGGCAGCCGTAGGTTTTCGAGGCACCGTCGTCGACTCCGTCCACGAATGGGCCAGACGAGCACTCCGCCGTGCTCGTGGTGAGCTCCTCTTTCTCCCCATGCCCTTTTCCCCTTTCTGCGCGTACTCTAGGCCCTAGTTCCTCGAGCGCCCGATCGCGTCGCCGTCGGACCTCGTCGCCGGCGAGTGTTCCGACCCCACTAGGTCGTGCTATGCTGCCCGTTCGCTTCGCCTAGTCGCGTAGGAGCTGCCTGTCTAGTCACCATGCCGCCTAGGGCTTTGCATCGCCTCGCCGTTGCTCCGTCGCCGCGGTGCTGTCATTGCTCTCCGCCGGTGTTGTAGTGCCCCGTAGGTGCAGCTAGCATGCGGGTTGGATGCGGAACTCCTCAAGGAGCATCTCGCACCCCTCCGCCGTGCTATTTGGTCCCTAGAGCGGCTCTGACGAGCAGCTCCAACGAGGACCAGCGCTTCCCCTATTTCTGCTTCTGCTGCATATTCTTCAGATATACTACATGTTCTGTGTTGAGTTTAGTTCAGTAGCGCAGTGGTTTGTCTCCGTCAGTTTCAGCAAGAGGGTGTGGGTTCGATCCCTCGCGGGCGCAGTGGTATTCGCCCATTTTTTTGCTTTTCGCCTGAGGCTGATAGGTAGGCCCCACCTGCCAGCCTCACAGCGCCGTCCCAGCCCCCACGCGCACCCACGTCGCTAGCTCAGCCCCGCCGGGCCCCCTTGTTAGTGGGCGTGGCTAGCTGAGCCTGGGTCTTTCTAGACGCTGGCGCTTATATTGTTTTGATTTCTTTTTTCTGTTTTTCTTTTTCTTTTCTGTTATTCTTGTTTATTTAATATCTGCATATTTATGTTTCGGCTGAATATGAGTCCTATATGGAAAGTGCTTAGAATTTTATGTAGATTATGAATATGCTACTTGCTGCCTTCTTTAAAAACATTTAAAATGCTGTTTGAATTTAAACTTGTTTTAAATATGCTTAAACTTGTAAAAATCTTAACTAAATATCTACAACTCCAAATTTAACAAACTTTATATGCATTTGGGGTAGAAATATGTGTAGAATATTTTGGTCCTGTAGTTTAGCATGTTTGACAACTCTTTCACACAAGGTATTCAAATATATCCCAAATGAAAATAAATTAATATGGGAGTTTCTAGATATTGTTGTGTTTAATCCTAGCCCATTTAAATGTGCTAGCATTTTGCTGTTATGATAGCTGCACCCTTGCCATGCTAACCCACTTTTTTAAAACATGTTGGTTGCTTGTTTGTTAATCAACATAAACTTGTTGAGTTGTTCTTTTGCTTGTTTCTTGTTTGTGTGATCTTGTTTGGTTATGATGTGGATGCATCCTTGTGACCCCTAGGCCATGCATCATTTCTTCCATGTTCATATGCTTCATGTGCATGCATCATGTGGTTGAGCACTACATGTTGATTGATTTTGTTCTGTTGTTGCATTGTTGTGTTTGGTTAGAGCCCTGTGACGATACAGAGTACGAGGTTTCTACCGAGGTTGAGTGTGAGGAGGAAGGTTACGTTCTTCCCGAGGAATCAACAGGCAAGATGACCTTACCCTGATATCACTACTCTCTTTGCCTATGCTAGATGTCTCGCTCTTTAGCTTATTGCCTCGGTGCCTATGTCTGTTTGTCAGCCTCCTATTGTTGCCATGAAACTCTCTAACCACCCAACCTAGAAAACCTTTGATTGGCTACGTAAGCTTCGCTTAGCCCCTCTTATAGCATTGTTAGTTGCAGGAGAAGATTCGAAGATCCCTGCTTCATGATGAAGTTATTGTTGGGATATCACAATATATAATCTGTTAAACTAAATCATATATATTTTTTGGCAATGGGTGGAAGGCTAAACCTCTTGCTTGGTGTTTTGTTCCACTCATGCCACCCTAGGAACCGTTTAAACCGGTGTTATGTTCCTTGATTTTTGCGTCCCTAACACGGTTGGGGTTTATGGCCCCCCCTTGATAACCCGCTTAGTGCTAAAGCTTTTCCAGCAAGGCCCAACATTGGTTTTACATTTGCCTAATAACTATAACTTGCATAGGGAGCTATAAACCCTTTTCTTAATCAACAACCCCGGGCCAGTGCTCCACATGAGTGTTGGTCCAAACTGGGCAGCCTGCGGGGCCACCTCGAGGAAACTCAAGGGCTGGTAAAAACCTGCAGGATGTCCCATTCGGTCGTGGCCTGAGACGAGATACGCGCTGCTACTATCAGGGTGTCGGCACGCCGGGAGGTCTTGCTGGATTAGTTTTACCTATGTCGGAATATCTTGAGCACGGGATTCCAAGAATACTCGGGTCTTCCCACCTTGGAGTTGCGACTACGCAGATCGTGAGCTTGTGATGGGCTAAGTTGGGACACCCCTGCAGGGTTTTGATCTTTTGAAAGCCGTGCCCGCGGTTATGTGGCAGATGGGAATTTGTTAATATCCGGTTGTAGAAAACTTGACACTATGTTCATAATACACTACCAGCGTGAGTAACCGTGACGGTCGCTTTCCGAAGGGGTTCGGGAAGTGAACACGGTGGGGTTATGTTTGACGTGCTTAGATAGGATCACTCCGTGATCACTTTGGCGATCGTTGGCACTTTCTCTTCTCGCTCTAAACACGTAAGCTAGTGCCAGTGCATTTGCAACCTTGTTCTCAGCCTTGCTCCACACCAAAGGTTTGATAGTATTGCTACCCGGGAACTGGATTGCTGAGTCCTCCGTGGCTCACAAGTTATACACCACACCAGTTGCAGGTACCGATGAGAACTACACAGCTGGTGGTTCAGAGTTGTACTGGGAGTTCGATGAAGTACATGGGTGAAACTACGTGTCTTACCCAGAGGATCGGTAGGGCTCTTACTAGGATGATCGGGACCTTGTGTTGTTTTATCTATGGTATCTTTCATTTGGATCTTCGTCCGTAGTCAGACTCTGATGTTATTTGGATGATGAATGTTTATGTAATGCATTGTGTGACGTGGCGAGTGTAAGCCAACTACTCTTTTACATTTTCATCCCTATTTTACATGAGTTGTGCAAAGATACCATTCTTGAGATCATTCTAGTATGAGACTATGCCTTTAAGTCGTGCCTCGACACGTGGGTGGTATAATCTCATACTGGGCATTACAAGTTGGTAATCAGAGCCTTCTCCGACCTAGGAGCCCCCACTGATTGATCGAATCGTTGACGGTTGAGTCTAGGCACACACATGAAATGTTTTGAGTCCTATATATATATTGGAGAGTAGGAATTCTTTTACTCCTCATCCCTTTATCACTCTGGTGAGGACTCCTGACGATTACTCTATCTCTTCTACTCTCAAAAATTCACTAATATTTTTTTAGGATCACGCGAGTATTGTTTGGACTGTTCCGATGTCTTTGTGACGAGAACATTGTTCTCAATGCCTCCTGTCATTTAGGGGTTGTGGCAGTGTCCCGGGGAGTTGAGCTCCGAGGTGTTGTCGTCACAAATCTACCGCAGCAGTTCTGGAATACTTAAGACGGCCGACATCGAAAAGTCTTCTATGCGGTTAGTGGCAAGATAACCCCGACATCACCCAGTACTGGGGAGGTAGTTCAAGAGTATTGCCATAGCTTGTATAGCGGATGCGTTTCGAAGGTCCGAGGTAAACGGGTTCCGGAAATAACTGGTTATGTGTTGAAGGATGGATACAACTCGATGTAGGATTAGAGTTGAGTGCGCGGTGCTTACCCTGTATCCCCAACATCCGATTGCATAACTGGAAACTTTCGGAAATTAATAGGTGGGTTCATCTAGTAGCTCGCAGGCATTCTTCCAACGAATGCATGATATGGAGTTCGGGGTTCTACATTGAGTGAAGTGGTTTTATGGGCGTTTGTTCCGATCGGGAGTTGCATCTTAAAGGGTCCTTGGCTATGCTGATTCGGGGATTGCAAAACCCTTTTGTAACACGTTCCATGAGCTTTCAGCACGAACATTGGGGACGAAGCTTCTATCTTGTATTTGTTCTATCTGCTCCTTGTTGTTAATTTACCTTTTGTTCTCCCAAGTGGCTTCTCAAGAAGATTGTTACCATTAAACTGTGGATTACATTCGTTCATTTTGTTCGAATGTTCTTGTGAAGACTTATGTTGCAATTCTAGCCGTTGATTCAGCTTATATATTTCAATCAATGGCTAATAGTTGTCATCTCATTCAGGATGGCTCCTAAGAAGGTTCCCAATGCTAACCCAGAGGGTGAAGAAGTTCCTGATCGTCCTCCTTCCCCTCCTCCTCCGTCTAAGGCCTGGAGAGCAATTATGCAAGCGACAAACCAGAACACCCAGATGCTTATGCAAATGATGCAGAACATTCAAGCCAACCAAGCAAATCAAGGTGGTCATGGGAACCAAGGCCAAGGCAATTTGTTCAACCAACCTCACTTTGCAACCCTCAACCAATTCCTGGCAAACCAACCGAAGGCGTTCAGTTACTATGTGGATCCGCTAGATGCTGAAGACTGGATAACAGACATCAAGAAGCACTTTGAATGCAGTAACTTGAGACCCGAGGATTATGTCAAGTTTGTCGCCTTCCAACTCAAGGATCAAGCTGCTGATTGGTGG
Organism: Secale cereale; assembly: GCA_902687465.1. Classification (NCBI taxonomy): domain Eukaryota; kingdom Viridiplantae; phylum Streptophyta; class Magnoliopsida; order Poales; family Poaceae; genus Secale; species Secale cereale. Next base: position 222,892,285 of record LR738712.1, read on the forward strand.
CAATAATACACAGATTCCAGAGAAGGACGCGAGATCTCGTGGACTGACTTCTGCAAGGATTTCCGCTCTCACCACATTCCAACTAGTGTCACTGAAGGCATGCGTGAGCAATTCTGCAACCTAAAGCAAGGCACCATGTCCGTTTATCAATACAATGTCAAGTTCCAGAACCTTGCTCGCTATGCCAAGCAAGACATCCCAGATGCCAAGAGCAAGATTTATCAGTTCCGTGGTGGCCTGAAGGATCAACTCCAACTAGCTCTCACCTTCTTTGAGCCGGATGAATTTGATCAATTCTATAACATGGCTCTTAAGCAAGAGGCAGCCCAGCTTAAGGTTGAAGATTCCAAAAAGAGGATCAGAGATGCTGTTAACTCCACCTCTTCTTCCCAAGTGGTCGCAAAGCAACAGAAGTTTTGGCTTCCACCTCCTCCAGTGCTCCACCCTCCCAACAACAACAACAACAAGCACTCAGGTGGCCGTGGTTTCTCCCACCCACCCAACCCAAGCAATCAGTCCAAGAATCACTTTCAAGCTTCGAAGTCAAGTGGTCCTTATCACCATCCTCTCTCAGAAGTGGTTTGCAACAAGTGCACTCAGAAGGGTCACTATGCTAACAAGTGTCCCGACCCAAGGCACCTTCCGCCTCCTCCACCTGTCAGCACTGCTATTGTCAAGCACAATCCCAAGGATGCAAGAGTGAATCTGATGAATGCAGCTCAAGCGGAGAATTCTTCAGATGTGATACTTGGTAACCTTCCAGTCAACCTTAAACCTGCTAAAGTCTTGTTTGATTCTGGTGCATCACATTCTTTCATGTCATATCCATTTGCATCCAAGCATAATGTGAACACAGTGGCATTACCTCAAAAGTTGCAAGTCACCTCTCCGGGGAAACAATGACTTCTAGTATGGTGGCTCCAGATATATCTATTTATATGGGTGATTACCGCTTCCTGGTTTCTCCGATTATTCTCGGTAACTCTGACATTGATCTTATTCTTGGGATGGATTGGCTTTCCAAGCATGATGCAAACATTGATTGTGCAAATAAGGAAGTCAAGATTACTCATCCTGACGAAGACGTGATTATCTTCGCCTCTCGAGATAACACAATCAGGCTATTCTCTCTCAATGACAAGGGCGAGATTAATGCCATCTCACAGATTCCTGTGGTCAACGAGTTTGAAGATGTTTCCCCTGAAGAGCTTCCAGGCATGCCTCCGCATCGTCAAGTTGAATTCGTTTGAACTCAAGCCTGGTACCGAGTGAGCATACCGGCGTTCGTACAAGCTTTCTCCTGATGAGTTGAAGGAGCTGAAGAAACAACTCGATGAGCAAGAGCGTATGGGTCTAATCAGGCCTAGCACTTCTCCTTGGGGTTGTGGTGTTCTATTTGTCAAGAAGAAGGATGGCACGGAGCGCCTTTGCGTTGATTACCGGCTATTGAACATGTAGACAATAAAGAACAAGAATCCGCTCCCCAACATCAATGAATTATTCGAGCCGCTCAAAGGAGCAAAGGTGTTCTCAAAGCTCGATCTCCGGATGGGTTATCACCAGATCCGTATCCGCGAAGAAGATATTCCCAAGACCGCATTCAGAACGATTTTTGGCTCTTATGAATATACAATCATGTTTTTGGCCTCGCAAATGCTCCACCCACTTTCTCGAGGATGATGCACTTCATATTCAACACCTACACCAATGAATTTGTTCTCGTCTATCTGGATGATATCTTGGTATTCTCCAAGAATGAAGAAGACCATGCCAAGCACCTCCGTTTGGTCCTGGACAGGCTCCGTGAACACTAGTTCTATGCGAAGTTCTCCAAATGTGAATTTGGCTGGATAAGGTCTTATATCTTGGCCATATCATCTCTGCTGAGGGTATTTCTGTCAACCCCGAGAAAGTTGAAGCTATTCTCACTTGGGAACCCCCGCAAAACGTCAAGCAACTCGGAAGCTTCCTTGGTCTCGCTAGCTATTGCAGAAGGTTCGTTGAGAACTTCTCCAAGATTTCCAAGCCTCTTTCCTACCTGTTTGCAGAAGAATGTCAAGTACAACTGGACTCCTGATTGTGATGTGGCATTCAAAACACTCAAAGAGAAACTCATTTCTGCTCCGGCTCTTACTCCTCCCGATGAGTCCAAGCCCTAAGAAGTCTTTTGTGATGCTTCTTTACAAGGACTTGGTGGTGTTCTCATGCAAGACAAGAAGATTGTGGCATACACTTCTCGTCAGTTGAAGCCAAATGAGAAGAATTACCCCACACATGATCTCGAGCTAGCAGCAGTTGTACATGCCTTGATCACGTGGAGACACCTTCTGTTGGGCAGAAAAGTGGACATCTTCACCGATCACAAGAGCTTGAAGTACATCTTCACACAGCCTAACCTGAACCTTCGCCACACTCGTTGGGTTGAGATGATCCAAGACTATGATCCAAGCATCGAATACACACCCGGCAAGGGCAATGTCATTGCAGATGCCTTGAGCAGAAAGGCATATTGCAACAGTCTCCTTCTCAAGCCGTTCCAGTCCGAGCTTTGTGAATCATCCAGGAACCTCAACCTCCAAGTTGTTCCGCAAGGCTTTCTTGCAAACCTTCAAGTTGCTCCTACCTTGGAAGATCAGATCCGTGAGGCCCAACTCAGTGATGCTATGGTGCAGAAAGTGAAACATGGTATTGCTAAGGGTACTCCCAAATACAAGTGCTATCGTGTTGATGAGAAAGACACCCTGTTCTTTGAGGACAGAATTGTGGTTCCCAAGGGTGATCTCAGGAAGCTCATAATGAACGAAGCACATGACTCCCTCCTCTCGATTCACCCCGGAAGTTCCAAGATGTACCAAGACCTCAAGCAATCTTACTGGTGGACTCACATGAAAAGGGAGATTGCCCAATTCGTGAATGAATGTGATGTCTGCAAAAGAGTGAAGGCAGAGCATCAACGTCCAGCCGGTCTCCTCCAACCTCTACCTATTCCCGAGTGGAAATTCGACCACATTGAAATGGATTTCGTCACTGGGTTTCCTAAGTCCAAGAAGGGGAATGATGCTATCTTTGTAGTGATTGACAAGCTAACTAAAGTAGCTCACTTCCTTCCCGTCAAAGAATCCATCAACGCAGCTCAGTTGGCAGAGTTGTACACTTCCAAAATTGTTTCGTTGCATGGCATTCCTCAAGTCATCTCCTCAGACCGTGGAAGTTTGTTCACATCCAAGTTCTGGGACTCCTTTCAGTCAGCCGTGGGCACTAAGATTCGTTTCAGCACTGTGTTTCACCCTCAGACTAGTGGTCAAGTCGAAAGAGTGAACCAGATCTTCGAAGACATGCTGAGAGCTTGTGTCATCTCTTTTGGCATAAAGTGGGAAGATTGTCTCCCGTTTGCCGAGTTCTCTTACAACAACAGTTTCCAAGCAAGTGTCGGCAAAGCTCCTTTTGAAATCCTCTATGGCAGAAAGTGCCGTACCCCTCTCAACTGGTCTGAGACTGGAGAACGTCAACTTCTTCGCAATGATTTGATCTCAGAAGCCGAAGAAATGTGCAAAGTCATACGTGAGAATCTCAAAGCCGCTCAATCGCATCAAAAGAGTTACTATGATGGCAAGCATCATGATTTGGCTTTCGACATTGGTGATCATGTCTATCTCCGTGTTTCTGCTATGAAAGGAACCCAAAGATTCGGTATCAAAGGAAAGCTTGCTCCTAGATACGTGGGCCCTTTCAAGATTCTTGGCAAAAGAGGCGATCTAGCCTATCAACTTGAGCTCCCCTGCAACTTTGCAAATGTTCATGATGTGTTTCACGTGTCTCAACTCCGCAAGTGCTTCAAGACACCTGAACGCACCATTCCGTTCGAGGAGATTGATCTTCAACAAGACTTGTCTTATCGTGAGCACCCTGTTGCTATTCTTGAGGAAACTGAGCGCAAAACCCACAACAAGTCAATAAAGTTCTTGAAAGTTAAGTGGTCACACCATACCGACCGAGAAGCTACGTGGGAACGAGAAGATCACCTTCGTTCCGAGTATCCTTCCTTCTTCCAGTCCTAGATTTCGGGACGAGATCTTTTTGTAGTGTAGGAGAGTTTGTAATGCCCCATATGTAACACTTTCCAATAATGGCAATAAAGCTTCCTCTTTTGATCCTTGTCATTATCCTTGGGGGTTCTTGTCTTTTATTTTCTTTGCGTTGCCATACCTTTTATTATTTTGCATCCTTGCATTGCTCATCATCATATCATCATGGCATCATAGTTTACTTATTTTGTGCATGTATGCCTAGCTAACCTACCCCCCTTCTCCCTTCTTCTTCTTCTTCTTCTTCTTCTTCTTCTTCTTCTTCTTCTTCTTCTTCTTCTTCTTCTTCTTCTTCTTCTTCTTCTTCTTCTTCTTTCCTTTCTTCTGGCCTTTTCTTTGCTCTATTGTGCAAGCAACCTAGCCAAGTGCCTTATGTTTCTTTCTCCTCCTTTAAATCTTGCACCATGTGAACATCCTCTCCACCAAATATCAGCCCTTTTGAATATGATTTTGTTGGGTTTTAAAATGACTTGAGTTTGATCCATATTCAAACTCCTTTTATTTTTCTGCCTCTAAAAATATCCAAGTCAATTTATTTAAATAGGGCATAATTCACTGAGCACGGGGATATTTTTCTTTTCCCCTAACTCTTGTTCTTTATTTCTGTGCTTTTTCTTTTTCTTTTTCTACCTGAAGAAATAAAGAAAAAGGAGAAAACAGCAGCATGCAGTGCAACTCGGCCCTCCTCCTTCTCTCTCTCTCCCCAGGCCATCTCCTCTCCACCCGCAGCGCAGCCCAACTCCACCGCAGGCCCAGCCAATAGCGTCGCCGTCGTGCCGTGGCCTTTTCGCGCCTGGCCCCACCTGTCTGTGGCACAGGGCCACGTCGCCGTCTTCCTCCGTCAGCAAAGCAGAGCAGTGCCCGCGCTCACTGTCGCGCCATGAATTCACGGACATCGAGGCCCCGTGCCCCCAGCCCCCCTTTTAAACCCAAACCTTGTCCTCCTCTCCTCTCTAGGTTTCATCTTCCCCCTCTCGCCGCCTGGAGAGCCGAGATCCTCTAGATCCGCCGCCCCCATCCACACCCGAGCGCATCTAAGAGCAGCCCCTCGTCGTCGGCGAGCCCTGCGTCGTCCTCAGCCTCGCCAAAGCTGTATGTCTACTTCCACGACGTCGACTCCGTCGTCTACGTTAACTACGCAGACCCGATCGCCTCCACGATGAGCTCTTCTTCCGCTTCTTCCTCTCCGACAGCCGTTGGTGTTCGAGGCGCGACGTCGTCGACTCCATCCACGACTGGGACAGCTGAGCACTCCGCCGTGCTCGTGGTTAGCTCCTCTCTCTCCCCGTGCCCTTTTCCCCTCTCTGCGCGTACTCTAGGCCCTAGTTCCTCGAGTGCCCGATCGCGTCGCCGTCGGACCTCGTCGCCGGCGAGTGTTCCGACCCCGCTAGGTCGTGCTATGCTGCCCATTCGCTTCGCCTAGTCGCATAGGAGCTGCCTGTCTAGTCGCCGTGCCGCCTAGGGATTTGCATCGCCTCGCCGTTGCTCCGTCGCCGCCGTGCTGTCGTTGCTCGTCGCCAGTGCTGTAGTGCCCCGTAGGTGCAGCTAGCGTGTGGGTTGGATGCGGAACTCCTCAAGGAGCGTCTCGCACCCCTCCGTCGTGCTATTTGGTCGCCGGAGCGGCTCCGATGAGCAGCTCCGACGAGGTCCAGCGCCTCCCCTGTTTCTGCTTCCGCTGCATAGTCTTCAGATATACTACCTGTTCTCTGTCGAGTTCAGTTCAGTAGCGCACTGGTTTGTCTCCGTCAGTTTCAGCAAGAGTGCGTGGTTCGATCCCTCGCGAGCGCAGTGGTATTCGCCCATTTTTTTTGCTTTTCTCCTGAGGCTGACAGGTAGGCCCCACTTGCCAGCCTTACAGCACCGTCTCAGCCCCCGCGCGCACCCACGTCGCCAGCTCAGCCCCGCTGGGCCCCCTTGTCAGTGGGCGTGGCTAGATGAGCCTGGGTCTTTCTGGACCCTCGCGCTTATATTGTTTTGATTTCTTTTTCGATTTTTCTTTTTCTTTTCTGTTTTTCTTGTTTATTTAATATCTGCATATTTATGTTTCTGATCAATATGAGTCCTATATGGAAAGTGCTAAGAAGTTTAGGTAGATTATGAATATGCTACTTGCTGCCATGTTTAAAAACATTTAAAATGCTGTTTGAATTTAAACTTGTTTTAAATATGCTGAAAGTTGTAAAAATCATAACTAAATATCTACAACTCCAAATTGAACAAACTTTATATGCATTTGGGGTTCAAATATGTGTAGAATATTTTGGTGTTTGTCGTGGAAATAACACAGCAGATGTCCGGTTTAACGGACTTGATGATGGAACCATCGCACATGTTAGATTGAAGAGGTTAAAAGCACACAAAGGACACGGAGGGTTTATACTAGTTCGGCCCCTTCGATGAAGGTAAAAGCCTACGTCTAGTTTGGTTTGGTATTGCTTGGGCGTCGATGAACAGGGAGCGGATCGCTTGCCTGTGCCTCGACGGGTTGTTTCTTGCTTGTCCGTAAACCGTCGCCGGGTCGTCCCTTTATATAGAGGCGACGCCCGGTCCGGTTTACAGAGTCCCGAGGCCGGCTATACTCGTGTCCGCCTCGGTCTCTGCTCTTTCTTCCTTATCTCTCAAGTTACATGATCAGGCGGTTTACAAACCATAACTCTATACATGGGCCCTAAGATCTCATGGGCCGTAGCCTTTGCTAAGTATTACAAGGATACAAATATATTATAGTAATCCGGTTTACACTAGCCGGTTCATACCTGCTAGTAATATCCCTGACATTAGGCCCCAGAATGATTTGAACTTGTTCACATCAATCTTCCCAGTCTGCATAATCTTCCTTCTTATGTTTTCTCATTTTTGTAAACCGGCCCTGACGTCATCCTCGAGAATCACTTAATCTGACCATGACATCACTTCCGCATTTAACGCACCCAGCTGTCCATCGGCTTTGTTTAAGGGTCGTCCAGAGAATCGAGGCGACAGAGGATCTTTATCCAATCTTTTGTCTCCTCAAATCTCGCACCTGTCGTTTCAACTCTGCTCTTCTATAAATACTGCTGCCCTCATTCTTTATCTCCCTCCGTTCGTTCTTCTTCCTCCGTCGCCCGAGCTCAAGACTCCATTGTCACCCGAGCTCAAGCCGCCGCCGTCGACCGTCGAATCCAAGTCTTCGCCGGCCGCTGCATCAACCTGAGTGCGACCAGAGAAGCTCCGCCGCCGCTTCTTGCTGTTCCAGGTATATCTCCTTCCTCACTGTAGATCCATAACCTCTAGGGTTCCTTCTCGTATCTCCGCCATTAAACTTCAGTGGTAGTTTCGTCTGTTCATCGTAGATGCCAAGTTTCGCCGAAATTTCAACCTTTAATTTCTTGCTCTTTAAACTTACTTTGGTTTTGCCGCTATATGCTTTATCCGCTCTGTATAGGACCCTTGTAGTTCTTCCCGTAATATCCTTGCCTTTGTTTTTCTTTTTCTTGGGTGCTCAGATCTGTTCTACTTTAGCTGTCTGTGAAAACCTGTTTCTTCTCATTTGTAGATCTGTTAAGTATGCTCCGGTTTAAACTGTCATGCATTGGTTCTGTAAATTTTTTGGAGATGAACGCGATGGTTTAGCTCTTTCTCTTTTGCTGTCATGAACCGGTAGTAACACAGTTCCCTGTTTATTGCCGGGTTAGCCATATCATTAGTCCCTTGTCTAAACCGTAGCGTGATCCTTGCATATGTCTTCCGGTTTATGCCACTATACTCGAATAATCCGGTTTTACACTTTACTCTTTCAGCACTTGCTCTTCTGTTGCTATGGCCAAACAGTTTGTCTCTTGCAACTGGGTTCCTTCCACTATTATGGAAAAAGATTTAGCCAACGCTGTGTCAATTGGCACTTTAGGCCCTCAATCCGTTTTAAAGTGGCGGGCTCCAGGAGATGAATGTCCTCCTACTCCCAAGGAGGGGGAAATTATTGTATTGTTTGATCACATTGCTCGAGGCTTTACTCCTCCCGGTTCAAAGTTCTTCCGGGATGTGCTTGCCGCCTTCCAACTTCATCCTCAGGACATAGGTCCCAATTCTGTTTCCAACATCTGTGATTTTCAAGTTTTCTCCGAGGTGTACTTGCAAGAAGAGCCATCTGTCGATCTGTTCCGGGACTTCTTTCACCTGAACCGGCGCACTGAATTCACCAGCGGACCTCATCAAGAACTGGGCGGGGTCAGTATTCAGAAAAGGAGAGACGCAGTCTTTCCTCATGCCGCTCTCCATACACACCCCAAGGACTGGAATAAATCTTGGTTTTACTGTATTGGCACTTCACCTGAGGGGGAAAATCCATTGCCGGGTTATCGCGAGCACCGTCTTCCGGAAGATCATCCTTTGCCGCAGCGCCTCAGCTCCTCAGAGCGGCCCCGATTTTCTTCTCAGCTTGCCAGGCTAAAGGCTTTTATGGCCAATGGTTTAACCGGAGTGGATTTTACACGCTGCTGGCTCTCTTGGAGTATCCTTCCCTTGAGCCGGCGCCCAAGCTTAATGTGTAGATATTCTAGTAAACCGGATGATCCTCAACGGTTTACCAAGGAAAAACTTTCCGAGTCAGAAGTTATTGAATCGGCCAAGAAAATGCTCAATGTCTCCTTAGACAAATGCAGCCAAACCGGGTTGGCTTCGTACTACAGGAAAAACAAACTGCCCGCAATAAGTCTTACCCTGTGTCATGTATTTGTAATCTGTTCCTTTAAACCTTTCTTTCAATTATCTTTCTTCTTTTGAACAGGCCGATGATCCCTTTTGGAAGAGGAAACCTCAGGAGAAAACCGGAAAACAGGCACGCCGGAAAGCCTTTGCTACCAAGAAGAGAAAAGCGGCCGGTGGCTCCAGTTCTCATGCTGAGGATGACGATCCGGACTCTGAGGTATGAATTAATCCGGCTTTGACTTGTTCACTTTTACCCATATCTGTATTTAATGGTAACTTTTCACAGGAGTTGGCTGAAGGAGATAAACCGGCCGAAATTGAGGTAACTATCCTTTCTTCCGACTCAGAACCACTTCCACAAAAAAGTCGTCGGACAGTCCGGAAATATCAGTTTTCTCACCCTTATGCTCAATTGGATCCTAATTTTCTTTTGAAGAAACAACAACATGAAGCACTTCGCCGGACCACTCGCCATAGCGGTCTTGCAGTGGAATCATCCGGAATATCCCTAACTCAGGCTCGGAGGCGCCGCTATGAGGTTATACTCTCTCCAACCCTCCTTCATCCCAAGGCCGGGCTTATACGCAAACCTCTTAAACCGTCTGACCCTTATTATCAGGATACTCCGTTATCTTCTTTCCGTGAATCAACTACCACACAACTTCCACCCCTGAAAACTGTCCTAGGGTAAGTCTTTTTAATTTATCCGGTTTATGATTGCACTTTGCTTCACAGTTCTAACTTTTTTTTCCAACTTCCTTCAGCAAGCCAAAGCCTAGCAAAAAACCGAAAACCAACCAACCAACTGCTGAGACTGCCGTTGATGATCCGGCGGCTGATCCGGACTCAAATATCCCTCCGGAAGGCATACCCACAATTCCACTTGAAGATCCTACTCCTACAGATCACACTACTATGCCTGAGAATCCCAATACTGAGGATGGTCGTGAACCGGCAAGTCCTGCTCGGGCCAACTCTCCTCGGACCAATCCGGCTCCTGCTAGCCCGGTTCACACTGCGACCCCACCACCAACAACTACTTCTCCGGAAGTTGAAATAACTCACACAGATTACACCGCTCCTGCTGAGCCCACTGTCTTAGCCAAACATACGGCTAAAGCGGAGAAGCTGCATCAAGAAAAGGGTAAATGGAGTACCGAGCTGTCTAGCTTTGCTGACATGAGTGCCCAGGAGCTCTATTCCAGGTACTTGAATCGGCTCCACACTGGTCGAGACTATGAAGCAGGCTTGATTAACATGATGAAGGACAAGTATGAGGTAATCCTTTGCATCTTCTTTTGACTTTCAATGTACTTCTGTCTATACCTTATCATCCCCCAAGTTCCGGTTTAGCTATGTTTAGAAGGTGAACCGGTACTTCCTGATTAATCAAATGATCTTACATTAGCCCCCAAGTGCCAGGGGCATAACTCGGTTTATGTGCCTGGGACTTGCCTGACTTTTCCTTTGATACTTCAATTATCCATTAGTCCCCAAATGTCAAGTAGACAACTTGTTTGTGTGCTTGAGACTTGTCTTTAAATTGCTATCATTTGACACTTCAACTGCCCATTAGCCTCCAATTGTCAAGTAGACAACTTTTTGTATGCTTGAGACTTGTTCTGACTTTTGCTTTCCTTTGACTTGATTTTCTTTGCAGGCTGATTTGAACCGAAGGGCAGAAGAAATTACTGAACTCCGGAGCAGGCTTGCTGAAACGGAATCTGCTGCTTCGAAGGCCAAAAAAGACTTGGCGCTGAACTTGAAGACTGCTGAACAACTGAAGAAATTCTTTGAAGAAGAACGGACCTCCTTTGAAGTGCAGAAGAAGGATTTAGAAAAAAGGGCTAAGGATGCTGAAGAAGCCCTTAATCCGGTAACTGAAGAGTTAACCGGTTTAAAGCGGCAAATTGAATTGATGACTTCTGCTGTCTTTGGTAAGCACTTAATCTGTATTCCTGCTTTCATTCTTGCGATTCTTCAATCCATTCCGGTTTAACTATGATATTCATATGCAGGGCGCCGTGTCACCCATCTTGGGGATAACTTACGGAAAAAACTCAAGGCTTGTTATACTTTGGTCGAGCAGCTGTATTCCGGCGCTCAAAGGATCATAAGTGCAACATCGTTCAATAAACCGGACCCAACCACTATCCAAGGCACATTAGAGAAGCTGTCTGTCTTGCCGGTGCGCTTAGAGGAAGTGAAAAAATCTGCTGCTCGAGCCGGTTCTCTTATGGTGCTTACCAGAGCTAAAGCTTGGGTCCCAGATTTTGACCTGGAAGAAGCCTTGAGTGGGTATCCTGACACTAAAGAAGACGGCTCAGCTTTTACTGCAAAGGATCTCCATGCCTTGACGAAGGAGATGCGTCCTCTCGCCAGCAAACTTGCAGCCGAATCAGATTTATCCAGGTATCATCCGGGGTATGATTTACAGAACGAGCGGGTGGAGCGGCCGGTTTATGACACCGTCAATCTAATCCCACCAGTACGCCCTCATACCTTCGCCCCAGATATCGATCCGTCTGAACACATCAATGAAGAGATGTACTTTCGTGCCTTAACGAAAATCGATTGGCGCGTCCCCGATTTCCAGCCGCTTCAAGAAGAGGAGGAGACTCCAGACCAAGTTGATGCCCAGCCATCGCAGCAGGAGGGAGCGTAGTTCATAACATGTCTTTGTAGTTGCATTCTCATTTTGCCGAACAATCTTTAATCCGTCAGGCTTGCTATGCCTTGTAATAGGATAGCTGAAAACATTATCCGCTTTAATCTGGATACTCCGACTTCTTGCTTTAATATTGCCAATTTGGTCTGATATGGATTATCTTACATATCATCTGTTCCTGCATAGATAATATTGAAAATGTGTCCTAGCGGTTTGACCGCTGGACCCATTAAATTGTTCTCATAATATATCAAATAAGTGTATACTTATATCAGAAACAACTTTATACCTGAGATCAAGTATGCTCGATATTCTTAATCCGGTAGAATTCAAAATTTCCGGATGGAAACCTTGATAGACCCAATAATAGTCCCGGGTTTGATAAAAGACACCGGTTTATATCACGCTGAAACTTTGTCCAGAAATTTGTAGCTTATACTTGACTTTTGCCCGATGAATGATCCGGGTTATAATGAATACCGGTCTATCTCATGCTGGTATTCATGACCCAGACTTTTAAATTTATAGATATGTGGTCAACTTCTGGAGCTGTTCCACTCCGGTTTAGAGAATCATAAAACATAAACACCAGAAATGCAAGTTTTGCAAAAAAGAAACCATGTAGTCGAGGCTTTTTACGAGCTGCCAGGCTCAAAGCAAGGTTCAGCCAATCAATGGAATGGGCTTACCATCCAGAGGGCCGGGCGATGGATGCGGGTACCATCCATAGGAACCATAAGAAAAACTTTTAGCCAATCACTGGATGGTTGTCACCTGTCCAGAGGGCCTCCATGGTTCCATAGAACCATAGGTAAAACTTTAGCCAATCACTGGATGGCTGTCGCCTGTCCAGAGGGCCTCCATGGTTCCATAAAACCATAGGTAAATCTTTAGCCAATCACTGGATGGCTGTCGCCTGTCCAGAGGGCCTTTGCGCCATGTCTTCTTTGGTTCGAATACGACCTATGATTGAACAGGAAGCCCTTCAGTGAGCTGTTGCTCCCGCATACATATGCCCTGTATACTTATTTTAAACCAATCAAAATGTTTGGAACATGATATAATAAATGTATGGTTGTCACCATAAGATACTTATATTGGAAAAAAGGCTGAGCCCCCGGTTTACCAAGGGTGCCGGTTTATTCGTTAGTCATAATATATACATAGGATACAGTGGAGCTCATGGCTCAGGTATAATAGGGCCGCAAGAGGGCAGTGTTGTTGTTTAATGTTTGACAAATCTTTCACAGAAGTTTTTCAAATCTGTCCCAAATGCAAACAAATTAATATGGTAGTTTTTGGATTGTTGTGTTTAATCCCAGCCCATTTAAATGTGCTAGCATGTTGCTGTTATGATAGCTGCACCCTTGCCATGCTAACCCACTTCTTTAAAACATGTTGGTTGCTTGTTTGATAATCAACATAAACTTGTTGAGTTGTTCTTTTGCTTGTTTCTTGTTTGTGTGATTTTGTTTGGTTATGATGTGGATGCATCCTTGTGACCCCTAGGCCATGCATCATTTCTTCCATGTTCATATGCTTCATGTGCATGCATCATGTGGTTGAGCACTGCATGTTGATTGATTTTGCTCCGTTGTTGCATTGTTGTGTTTGGTTAGAGCCCAGTGACAATACGGAGTATGAGGTTTCTATCGAGGTTGAGTGTGAGGAGCAAGGTTACGTTCCCCCCGAGGAATCAACATGCAAGACGTGTCTTAGCCAGAGGATGAGTAGGGCTCTTACTAGGATGATCGGGACCTTGTGTTGCTTTATTTATGGTATCTTTCATTTGGATCTTTGTCCGTAGTCGGACTCTGATGTTATTTGGATGATGAATGTTTATGTAATGCATTGTGTGACGTGGTGAGTGTAAGCCAACTACTCGTTTACATTTTCATCCCTGTTTTACATGAGTTGTGCAAATATACCATTCTTGAGATCATTCTAGTATGAGACTATGCCTTTAAGTCGTGCCTCGACACGTGGGTGTTATAATCTCATACTGGTGTGGTCCACAGCCGCCAGAGCACGGAATCGAGTTCCTCAACCCATTGTTTATCTGACTCCCGTAGGGAGCGCACTAGTCGGGGTTTAATGCCGCTCGTTATTAGGCCATTGGCCCGTTCGACCTGACCGTTTGTTTGAGGGTGGTAGACAGATGCATAGTCAAGTTTAATGCCCAACCTAGCACACCAATTTTCACTTCATTGGCCGTAAAATTGGAGCCATTATCTGTGATGATGCTGTGTGGGACACCATAGCGGTGTACCACGCAGGATATAAAATCAATCACTGGTCCTGCTTCAGCCATTTTTACTATTTTGGCCTCTATCCACTTAGTGATTTATCCACCATAACCAGTAAAAATTTCTTTTTGTGGCTTCCCCCTTTAAGGGTTCAGACCATATCCAGCCCCTAGAACACGAATGACCAAGTGATGTGGATTTTCTTAGGGCAGTGGGAGGCATATAACTTTGATTGGCGAAAAGCTGACACCCCACATAATGTTGGATGAGGGCTTGTGCATCTGCTCGGGCCATTTTCAAGAAAAAGCCTATTCAGAAAGCCTTGTTTATGAGAGCCCGAGCTGCGGTGTGATGGCTGCCTAGACTAGCATGTATTTCGGCCAACAGTTTCCGTCCCTCCTCTTTGGAGATGCCCCTTTGGAGAACACCAGTAGTGCTGTTCTTGTATAGTTCTCCTTCGTGAACTTTGTAGGCTTTAGAACACCGAACTATGCAACGGGCCTCATTTTGATCATCGAGAAGCTCTTTCCTATTAAGGTAGGCCAGGAAGGGTTCGGTCCAAGGAGCAATGACGACCATGATCTCATGAGCAAAGAGTGTTATTTCCATATCCGAACCCCCAATGATATCTGTATTGTGTTCGGCTGTTGGGGGTGTGATCAGGTATGAACTAGCGTCTTTGCTCTCGTCCTGCCATACTGCGGATGGCTTGAAGAGCCTTTCCACAAAGGTGTTAGGTGGGACTGGGTCGTGCTTGGCGCCCATGCGAGCGAGTATGTCCGCTACCTGATTACTATCTCGAGCGACGTGATGAAATTCGAGCCCCTCAAAGATATTTTTAATATGGTGTTTCGATAAGCCGTCATTTTTGGATCTTTTGCATCTAACTCTCCGTTTACATGAGATATTGTGAAATTTGAGTCTCCGCGCACCTCTAGGCATTGTATGCCCATGGACACAACCATGCGGAGACCATGTAGTAGTGCCTCGTATTCGGCAGCATTGTTCGAGTCCGTATACATGATTTGCAACACATAACAGACTGTGTCCCCTGTAGGGGTAAGGATGGCAATGGTTCGGGTTTGGATCGGGTTGAACAATACCAAATCCATATCCATATCCATGAAGACAGTCTCTGTCCGCCCATGAAAAAACCCATGGGCGAAAATTTGTGTCCATGTCCAAACCCGATGGATATCCATATCCGTTGGATATCCATGGGGTCCTCTCAAGACATATACATAAGAAACAACACAACATGCACATAAGTTATTGCACCCATGCATCAATGCGTGTGTGAAAAAGCAGAGACAGAGGGGTCGAGGGGATACTTAGTTGCATTGTCATAGGTCAGTGGTGCTGGTTGTTGAAGTGCTCCACCATACATGGAGATAGCATCTGACAGTGTTGGCCATCTCTTGGGATGCAGGAGGAGTAAGAAGAGGAGACAGGGTTGATTCTTAATGATGAGTCATTTAACAATGACATAAAAGATCAAAAGGGGGCTGAAGTAATATTAAGGCGGGGATTGAATGTCAACTAATAAAAGTTACGGTGGGGATTATGCAATTTCCTTTGAATATTTTAGATTATAATGGGTAAAATTACAGTGGGACATGTGACTGTAAGGTAGGGATAGCCGAATATTGCCATTAAGTCAGACTATCGGGTCGGGTTTGGATATATCCATGGGTACAAGATTATGTCCATGCCCTACCCATGAGTAAACGGGTTCGGTTTGGGCGCTGCCCATGGGCGCAAAAGCATATCCAAACCCTATCAATACGGGTCGGATATCCATGGGTATCCATGTCCATGTGTAAAATTGCCATCCTTTGTAGGGGATGTCAGAATGATGCTAGCCCTCAGTCCAGCTAGCATTTAGAGCCGGCGAAGTACATGGTCCAGTTGGAGTATGACCTGTACTCTTTAGGGAGCTCGGCTTCCGTCCACTCTGCAACGAAGTCGACCAGCACATGAGATTTAATGTAATGCCCCATATGTAACACTTTCCAATAATGGCATTAAAGCTTCCTCTTTTGATCCTTGTCATTATCCTTGGGGGTTCTTGTCTTTTATTTTCTTTGCATTGCCATACCTTTTATTATTTTGCATCCTTGCATTGCTCATCATCATATCATCAAGGCATCATAGTTTACTTATTTTGTGCATGTGTGAGACCTTGTGATGTTGCTGTGTGTGAGGTCTAGCTTTGCCTAGCTAACCTACCCCCCCTTCTCCCTTCTTCTTCTTCTTCTTCTTCTTCTTCTTCTTTCCCTTCTTCTGGCCTTTTCTTTGCTCTAGTGTGCAAGCCACCTAGCCAAGTGCCTTATGTTTCTTTCTCCTCCTTTAAATCTTGCACCATGTGAACATCCTCTCCACCAAATATCAGCCCTTTTGAATATGATTTGGTTGGGTTTTAAAATGACTTGACTTTGATCCATATTCAAACTCCTTTTATTTTTCTGCCTCTAAAAATGTCCAAGTCAATTTATTTAAATAGGGCATAATTCACTGAGCATGGGGATATTTTTCTTTTCCCCTAACTCTTCTTCTTTATTTCTGTGCCTTTTCTTTTTCTTTTTCTGCCTGAAGAAATAAAGAAAAAGGAGAAAGCAGCAGCCTGCAGTGCAACTGGCCCCTCCTCCTTCTCTCTCTCTCTCTCTCCCCAGGCCCATCTCCTCTCCACCCGCAGCGCATCCCAACTCCACCGCAGGCCCAACCAACAGCGTTGCCGTCATGCCGTGGCCTTTTCGCGCCTAGCCCCACCTGTCTGTGGCACAGGGCCACGCCGCTGTCTTCCTCCGTCAGCAAAGCAGAGTAGTGCCCGCGCTCACCGTCGCAGCGTGAATTCACGGACGTCGAGGCCCCGTGCCCCCGTTTTAAACACAAACCTTGTCTTGCTATCCTCTCTAGGTTTCCTCTTCCCCCTCTCGCCGTCTGGAGAGCCGAGATCCTCCAGATCCGCCGCCCCCATCGACAACCGAGCGCATCTGAGAGGAGCCCCTCATCATCGGCGAGCCCCGCGTCGTCCTCAGCCTCGTCAAAGTTGTATGTCTGCTTCCACGACGTCGACTCCATCGTCTACGTCAACTACGCGGACCCGATCGGCTCCACGATGAGCTCTTCTTCCTCTCCGGCAGCCGTAGGTGTTCGAGGCGCACCGTCGTCGACTCCGTCCACGAATGGGCTAGACGAGCACTCCGCCGTGCTCGTGGTGAGCTCCTCTCTCTCCCCGTGCCCTTTTCCCCTTTCCGCGCGTACTCTAGGCCCTAGTTCCTCGAGCGCCCGATCGCGTCGCCGTTGGACCTCGTCGCCGGCGAGTGTTTCGACCCCGCTAGGTCGTGCTATGCTGCCCGTTCGCTTCACCTAGTCGCGTAGGAGCTGCCTGTCTAGTCGTCGTGCCACCTAGGGCTTTGCATCGCCTCGCCGTTGCTCCGAAGCCTCGGTGCTGTCATTGCTCGCCGCCGGTGTTGTACTGCCCCGTAGGTGCAGCTAGCGTGCGGGTTGGATGCGGAACTGCTCAAGGAGCATCTCGCACCCCTCCGCCGTGCTATTTGGTCCCTAGAGAGGCTCCGATGAGCAGCTCCAACGAGGACTAGCGCCTCCCCTATTTCTGCTTCTGCTGCATATTCTTCAGATAGACTACATGTTCTCTGTTGAGTTTAGTTCAGTAGCGCAGTGGTTTGTTTCCGTCAGTTTCAGCAAGAAGGCGTGGGTTCCATCCCTCGCGGGCGCAGTGGTATTCGCCCATTTTTTTGCTTTTCGCCTGAGGCTGACAGGTAGGCCCCACCTTCCAGCCTCACAGCGCTGTCCCAGCCCCCACGCGCACCCACTTCGCTAGCTCAGCCCCGCCGGGCCCCCTTGTTAGTGGGCGTGGCTAGCTGAGCCTGGGTCTTTCTGGACGCTGGCGCTTATATTGTTTTGATTTCTTTTTCTGTTTTTCTTTTTCTTTTCTGTTTTTCTTGTTTATTTAATATCTGCATATTTATGTTTCTGCTGAATATGAGTCCTATATGAAAAGTGCTTAGAAGTTTATGTAGATTATGAATATGCTACTTGCTGCCATGTTTAAAAACATTTAAAATGCTGGTTGAATTTAAACTTGTTTTAAATATGCTTAAACTTGTAAAAATTATAACTAAATATCTACAACTCCAAATTTAACAAACTTTATATGCATTTGGGGTAGAAATATGTGTAGAATATTTTGGTGTTGTAGTTTAGCATTTTGACAACTTTTCACACAAGGTTTTCAAATCTGTCCCAAATGCAAATAAATTAATATGGGAGTTTCTAGATATTGTTGAGTTCATATGCTTCATGTGCATGCATCATGTGGTTGAGCACTGCATGTTGATTGATTTTGTTCTGTTGTTGCATTGTTGTGTTTGGTTAGAGCCCTGTGACGATATGGAGTACGAGGTTTCTACCGAGGTTGAGTGTGAGGAGCAAGGTTATGTTCTTCCCGAGGAATCAACAGGCAAGATGACCTTACCCTGATAAAACTACTATCTTTGCCTATGCTAGATGTCTCGCTCTTTAGCTTATTGCCTCGGTGCCTATGTCTGTTTGTCAGCCTCCTATTGTTGCCGTGAAACTCTCTAACCACCCAACCTAGCAAACCTTTGATTGGCGACGTAAGCTTCGCTTAGCCCCTCTTATAGCATTGTTAGTTGCAGGAGAAGATTTGACGATCCCTGCTTCATGATGAAGTTATTGTTGGGATATCAGAATATATAATCTGTTAAACTAAATCATATATATATTTTGGCAATGGGTGGAAGGCTAAGCCTCTTGCTTGGTGTTTTGTTCCACTTATGCCACCCTAGGAATCGTTTAAACCGGTGTTATGTTCCTTGATTTTTGCGTCCCTAACACGGTTGGGGTTTATGGGCCCCCCTTGATAACCCGCTTAGCGCTAAAGCTTTTCTAGCAAGGCCCAACATTGGTTTTACATTTGCCTAATAACTAAAACTTGCATAGGGAGTTATAAACCCTTTTCTTAATCAACAACCCCAGGCCAGTGCTCCACATGAGTGTTGGTCCAAACTGGGCAGCCTGCGGGGCCACCTCGAGGAAACTCAAGGGCTGGTAAAAACCTGCAGGATGTCCCATCCGGTCGTGGCCTGAGACGAGATACGCGTGACTACTATCAGGGTGTCGGCACGCCGGGAGGTCTTGCTGGATTAGTTTTACCTATGTCGGAATATCTTGAGCACGGGATTCCGAGAATACTCGGGTCTTCCCACCTTGGAGTTGCGACTCCGCAGATCGTGAGCTTGTGATGGGCTAAGTTGGGACACCCTTGCAGGGTTTTGATCTTTTGAAAGCCGTGCCCGCGGTTATGTGGCAGATGGGAATTTGTTAATATCCGGTTGTAGAAAATTGGACACTATGTTCACAATACACTACCAGCGTGAGTAACCGTGACGGTCGCTTTCCGATGGGGTTCGGGAAGTGAACGCGGTGGGGTTATGTTTGACGTGCTTAGATAGGATCACTCCGTGATCACTTTGGCGATCGTTGGCACTTTCTCTTCTCGCTCTATACACGTAAGCTAGTGCCAGTGCAGTTGCAACCTTGTTCTCAGCCTTGCTCCACACCAAAGGTTTGATAGTATTGTTACCCGGGAACGGGATTGCTGAGTCCTCCATGGCTCATAGATTCTACACCACACCAGTTGCAGGTACCGTTGAGAACTACACAGCTGGTGGTTCAGAGTTGTACTGGGAGTTTGATGAAGAACATGGGCGATACTACGTGTCTTACCCAGAGGATCGGTAGGGCTCTTACTAGGATGATCGGGACCTTGTGTTGCTTTATTTATGGTATCTTTCATTTGGATCTTCGTCCGTAGTCAGATTCTGATGTTATTTGGATGATGAATGTTTATGTAATGCATTGTGTGACGTGGCGAGTGTAAGCCAACTACTCTTTTACATTTTCGTCCCTATTTTACACGAGTTGTGCAAATATACCATTCTTAAGATCATTCTAGTATGAGACTATGCCTTTAAGTCGTGCCTCGACACGTGGGTGGTATAATCTCATACTGGGCATTACAAGTTGGTAATCAGAGCCTTCTCCGACCTAGGAGCCCCCACTTATTGATCGAATCGTTGACGGTTGAGTCTAGGCACACACATGAAATGTTTTGAGTCCTATATATATATCGGAGAGTAGGAATTCTTTTACTCCTCATCCATTTATCACTCTGGTGAGGACTCCTGACGATTACTCTATCTCTTCTACTCTCAAAAATTCACTAAATATTTTTTTAGGATCACTCGAGTATTGTTTGGATTGTTCCGATGTCATTGTGACGAGAACATTGTTCTTGATGCCTCCTTTCATTTAGGGGTTGTGGCAGTGTCCCGGGGAGTTGAGCGCCGAGGTGTTGTCGTCACAAATCTACCACAGCAGTTCTGGAATACTTAAGACGGCCGACATCGAAAAGTCTTCTATGCGGTTAGTGGCAAGATAACCCCGACATCACCCAGTACTGGGGAGGTAGTTCGGGAGTATTTCCATAGCTTGTATAGCGGATGCGTTTCGAAGGTCCGAGGTAAACGGGTTCCGGAAATAACTGGTTATGTGTTGAAGGATGGATACAGCTCGATGTAGGATTAGAGTTGAGTGCGTGGTGCTTCCCCTGTATCCCCAACACCCGATTGCATAACTGGAAACTTTCGGAAATTAATAGGTGGGTTCATCTAGTAGCTCGTAGGCATTCTTCCAACGAATGCATGATATGGAGTTCGGGGTTCTACATTGAGTGAAGTGGTTTTATGGGCGTTTCTTCCGATCGGGAGTTGCATCTTAAAGGGTCCTTGGCTATGCTGATCCGGGGATTGCAAAACCCTTTTGTAACACGTTCCATGAGCTTTCAGCACGAACATGTGGGACGAAGCTTCTATCTTGTATTTGTTCTATCCGCTCCTTGTTGTTAATTTACCCTTTGTTCTCCCAAGTGGCTTCTCAAGAAGATTGTTACCATTAAACTGTGGATTACATTCGTTCATTTTGTTCGAATGTTCTTGTGAAGACTTATGTTGCAATTCTAGCCGTTGATTCAGCTTATATATTTCAATCAATGGCTAATAGTTGTCATCTCATTCAGGATGGCTCCTAAGAAAGTTCCCAATGCTAACCCATAGGGTGAAGAAGTTCCTGATCGTCCTCCTTCCCCTCCTCCTCCGTCTGAGGCCTGGAGAGCAATTATGCAAGCGACAAACCAGAACACCCAGATGCTTATGCAAATGATGCAGAACATTCAAGCCAACCAAGCAAATCAAGGTGGTCATGGGAACCAAGGCCAAGGCAGTTTGTTCAACCAACCTCACTTTGCAACCCTCAACCAATTCCTGGCAAACCAACCGAAGGCGTTCAGTTACTGTGTGGATCCGCTAGATGCTGAAGACTGGATAACAGACATCAAGAAGCACTTTGAATGCAGTAATGTGAGACCTGAGGATTATTTCAAGTATGCCGCCTTCCAACTGAAGGATCAAGCTACTGATTGGTGGCAACAGTACAAAGATTCTAGAGAAGGACGTGAGATCTCGTGGACTGACTTCTGCAAGGATTTCCGCTCTCACCACATTCCAACTAGTGTCACTGAAGGCATGCGTGAGCAATTGCGCAACCTAAAGCAAGGCACCATGTCCGTTTATCAATACAATGTCAAGTTCCAGAACCTTGCTCGCTATGCCAAGCAAGACATCCCAGATGCCAAGAGCAAGATTTATCAGTTCCGTGGTGGCCTGAAGGATCAACTCCAACTAGCTCTCGCCTTCTTTGAGCCGGATGTATTTGATCAATTCTATAACATGGCTCTTAAGCAAGAGGCAGCCCAGTTTAAGGTTCAAGCTTCCAAAAAGAGGATCAGAGATGCTGTTAACTCCACCTCTTCTTCCCAAGTGGTCGCAAAGCAACAAAAGTTTTGGCTTCTACCTCCTCTAGTGCTCCGCCCTCCCAACTACAACAACAACAAGCACTCAGGTGGCCGTGGTTTCTCCCACCCACCCAACCCAAGCAATCAGTCCAAGAATCACTTTCAGGCTTCGAAGTCAAGTGGTCCTTATCACCATCCTCTCTCAGAAGTGGTTTGCAACAAGTGCACTCAGAAGGGTCACCATGCTAACAAGTGTCCCAACCCACGGCACCTTCCGCCTCCTCCACCTGTCAGCACTGCTATTGTCAAGCACAATCCCAAGGATGCAATAGTGAATCTGATGAATGCAGCTCAAGCGGAGAATTCTTCAGATGTGATACTTGGTAACCTTCCAGTCAACCTTAAACCTGCTAAAGTCTTGTTTGATTCTGGTGCATCACATTCTTTCATGTCATATCCATTTGCATCCAAGCATAATGTGAACACAGTGGCATTACCTCAAAAGTTGCAAGTCACCTCTCCGGGGAAACAATGACTTCTAGTATGGTGGCTCCAGATATATCTATTTATATGGGTGATTACCGCTTTCTGTGGTCTCCGGTTATTCTCGGTAACTCCGACATTGATCTTATTCTTGGGATGGATTGGCTTTCCAAGCATGATGCAAACATTGATTGTGCAAATAAGGAAGTCAAGATTACTCATCCTGACGAAGACGTGATTATCTTCGCCTCTCGATATAACACAATCAGGCTATTCTCTCTCAATGACAAGGGTGAAATTAATGCCATCTCTCAGATTCCGGTGGTCAATGAGTATGAAGATGTTTCCCCTGAAGAGCTTCCAGGCATGCCTCCGCATCGTCAAGTTGAATTCGTTTGAACTCAAGCCTGGTACCGAGTCAGCATGCCGGCGTCCGTACAAGCTTTCTCCTGATGAGTTGAAGGAGCTGAAGAAACAACTCGATGAGCAAGAGTGTATGGGTCTAATCAGGCCTAGCACTTCTCCTTGGGGCAGTGGTGTTCTATTTGTCAAGAAGAAGGATGGCACGGAGCGCCTTTGCGTTGATTACCGGCTTTTGATCAGGCAGACAATAAAGAACAAGTATCCGCTCCCCAACATCAATGAATTATTCGAGTAGCTCATAGGAGCAAAGGTGTTCTCAAAGCTCGATCTCCGGATGGGTTATCACCAGATCCGTATCCGCGAAGAAGATATTCCCAAGACCGCATTCAGAACGAGTTTTGGCTCTTATGAATACACAGTCATGTCTTTTGGCCTCGCAAATGCTCCACCCACTTTCTCGAGGATGATGCACTTCATATTCAACTCCTACACCAATGAATTTGTTCTGGTCTATCTGGATGATATCCTGGTATTCTCCAAGAATGAAGAAGACCATGCCAAGCACGTCCGTTTGGTCCTGGACAGGCTCCGTGAACACAAGTTCTATGCGAAGTTCTCCAAATGTGAATTTTGGTTGGATAAGGTCTTATATCTTGGCCATATCATCTCTGCTGAGGGTATTTCTGTCAACCACGAGAAAGTTGAAGCTATTCTCAACTGGGAACCCCCGCAGAATGTCAAGCAACTCGGAAGCTTCCTTGGTCTCGCTAGCTATTGCAGAAGGTTCGTTGAGAACTTCTCCAAGATTGGCAAGCCTCTTTCCAACCTGTTGCAGAAAAATGTCAAGTACAACTGGACTCCTGATTGTGATATGGCATTCAGAACACTCAAAGAGAAACTCATTTCTGCTCCGGTTCTTACTCCTCCGGATGAGTCCAAGCCCTATGAAGTCTTTTGTGATGCTTCTTTACAAGGACTTGGTGGTGTTCTCATGCAAGAGAAGAAGATTGTGGCGTACACTTCTCGTCAGTTGAAGCCAAATGAGAAGAATTACCCCACACATGATCTCGAGCTAGCAGCAGTGGTACATGCCTTGATCACGTGGAGACACCTTCTGTTGGGCAGAAAAGTGGACATCTTCACCGATCACAAGATCTTGAAGTACATCTTCACACAGCCTAACCTGAACCTTCGCCACACTCGTTGGGTTGAGATGATCCAAGAGTATGATCCAAGCATCGAATACACACCTGGCAAGGCCAATGTCATTGCAGATGCCTTGAGAAGAAAGGCATATTGCAACAGTCTCCTTCTCAAGCCGTTCCAGCCTGAGCTTTGTGAATCATCCAGGAACCTCAACCTCCAAGTTGTTCCGCAAGGCTTTCTTGCAAACCTTCAAGTTGCTCCTACCTTGGAAGATCAGATCCGTGAGGCCCAACTCAGTGATGCTATGGTGCAGAAAGTGAAACATGGTATTGCTAAGGGTACTCCCAAATACAATTGCTATCGTGTTGATGAGAAAGACACCCTGTTCTTTGAGGACAGAATTGTGGTTCCCAAGGGTGATCTCAGGAAGCTCATAATGAACGAAGCACATGACTCCCTCCTCTCGATTCATCCCGGAAGTTCCAAGATGTACCAAGACCTCAAGCAATATTACTGGTGGACTCACATGAAAAGGGAGATTGCCCAATTCGTGAATGAATGTGATGTCTGCAGAAGAGTGAAGGCAGAGCATCAACGTCCAGCCGGTCTCCTCCAACCTCTACCTATTCCCGAGTGGAAATTCGACCACATTGAAATGGATTTCGTCACTGGGTTTCCTAAGTCCAAGAAGGGGAATGATGCTATATTTGTAATGATTGACAAGCTAACTAAAGTAGCTCACTTCCTTCCCGTCAAAGAATCCATCAACGCAGCTCAGTTGGCAGAGTTGTACACTTCCAGAATTGTTTTGTTGCATGGCATTCCTCAAGTCATCTCCTCAGACCGTGGAAGTTTTTTCAAATCCAAGTTCTGGGACTCCTTTCAGTCATCCATGGGCACTAAGATTCATTTTAGCACTGTGTTTCAGCCTCAGACTAGTGGTCAAGTCGAAAGAGTAAACCAGATCCTCGAAGACATGCTGAGAGCTTGTGTCATCTCTTTTGGCATGAAGTGGGAAGATTGTCTCCCGTTTGCCGAGTTCTCTTACAACAACAGTTTCCAAGCAAGTGTCAGCAAAGCTCCTTTTGAAATCCTCTATGGCAGAAAGTGCCGTACCCCTCTCAACTGGTCTGAGACTAGAGAACGTCAACTTCTTGACAATGATTTGATCTCAGAAGCTGAAGAAATGTGCAAAGTCATACGTGAGAATCTCAAAGCCGCTCAATCGCGTCAAAAGAGTTACTATGACAGCAAGCATCATGATTAGGCTTTCGACATTGGTGATCATGTCTATCTCCGTGTTTCTCCTATGAAAGGAACCCAAAGATTCGGTATCAAAGGAAAGCTTGCTCCTAGATACGTGGGCCCTTTCAAGATTCTTGGCAAAAGAGGCGATCTAGCCTATCAACTTGAGCTCCCCTCCAACTTTGCAAATGTTCATTATGTGTTTTACGTGTCTCAACTCCGCAAGTGCTTCAAGACACCTGAACGTACCATTCCGTTCGAGGAGATTGATCTTCAACAAGACTTGTCTTATCGTGAGCACCTTGTTGCTATTCTTGAGGAAACTGAGCGCAAAACCCACAACAAGTCAATAAAGTTCTTGAAAGTTAAGTGGTCACACCATACCAACCGAGAAGCTACGTGGGAACGAGAAGATCACCTTCGTTCCGAGTATCCTTCCTTCTTCCAGTCCTAGATCTCGGTACGAAATCTTTTTGTAGTGTAGGAGAGTTTGTAATGCCCCATATGTAACACTTTCCAATAATGGCAATAAAGCTTCCTCTTTTGATCCTTGTCATTATCCTTGGGGGTTCTTGTCTTTTATTTTCTTTGCGTTGCCATACCTTTTATTATTTTGCATCCTTGCATTGCTCATCATCATATCATCATGGCATCATAGTTTACTTATTTTGTGCACGTATGCCTAGCTAACCTACCCCCCCTTCTCCCTTCTTCTTCTTCTTCTTCTTCTTCTTCTTCTTCTTCTTCTTCTTCTTCTTCTTCTTCTTCTTCTTCTTCTTTCCTTTCTTCTGGCCTTTTCTTTGCTCTATTGTGCAAGCCACCTAGCCAAGTGCCTTATGTTTCTTTCTCCTCCTTTAAATCTTGCACCACGTGAAGATCCTCTCCACCAAATATCAGCCCATTTGAATATGATTTGGTTGGGTTTTAAAATGACTTGAGTTTGATCCATATTCAAACTCCTTTTATTTTTCTGCCTCTAAAAATGTCCAAGTCAATTTATTTAAATAGGGCATAATTCACTGAGCACGGGGATATTTTTCTTTTCCCCTAACTCTTCTTTTTATTTCTGTGCTTTTTATTTTTCTTTTTCTGCCTGAAGAAATAAAGAAAAAGGAGAAAACATCAGCATGCAGTGCAACTGGGCCCTCCTCCTTCTCTCTCTCTCCCCACGCCATCTCCTCTCCACCCGCAGCGCAGCCCAACTCCACCGCAGGCCCAGCCAACAGCGTCGCCGTCGTGCCGTGGCCTTTTCGCGCCTGGCCCCACCTGTCTGTGGCACAGGGCCACGTCGCCGTCTTCCTCCGTCAGCAAAGCAGAGCAGCGCTCGCGCTCACCGTCGCGCCGTGAATTCACGGACATCGAGGCCCCGTGCCGCCAGCCCCCCTTTTAAACCCAAACCTTGTCCTCCTCTCCTCTCTAGGTTTCCTCTCCCCCCTCTCGCCGTCTGGAGAGCCGAGATCCTCTAGGTCCGCCGCCCCCATCGACACCCAAGCGCATCTGAGAGCAGCCCCTCGTCGTCGGCGAGCCCCGCGTCGTCCTCAGCCTCGCCAAAGCTGTATATCTGCTTCTACGACGTCGACTCCGTCGTCTACGTCAACTACGCGGACCCGATCGCCTCCACGATGAGCTCTTCTTCCGCTTCTTCCTCTCCGGCAGCCGTAGATGTTCGAGGCGCGCTGTCGTCGACTCCGTCCACGACTGGGCCAGCTGAGCACTCCTTCGTGCTCGTGGCGAGCTCCTCCCTCTCCCCGTGCCCTTTTCCCCTCTCTGTGAGTACTCTAGGCCCTAGTTCCTCGAGTGCGCGATCACGTCGCCGTCGGACCTCGTCGCCGGCGAGTGTTCCGACCCCGCTAGGTCGTGCTATGCTGCCCGTTCGCTTCGCCTAGTCGCGTAGGAGCTGCCTGTCTAGTCGCAGTGCCGCCTAGGGCCTTGCATCGCCTCGCCGCTGCTCCGTCGCCGCCGTGTTATCGTTGCTCGCCGCCAGTGCTGTAGTTCCCCGTAGGTGCAGCTAGCGTGCGGGTTGGATGCGGAACTCCTCAAGGAGCGTCTCACACCCCTCCGCCGTGCTATTTGGTCGCCGGAGCGGCTCCGATGAGAAGCTCCGACGAGGTCCAGTGCCTCCCCTGTTTCTGCTTCTGCTACATATTCTTCAGATATACTACCTGTTCTCTGTCGAGTTCAGTTCAGTAGCGCAGTGGTTTGTCTCCGTGAGTTTCAGCAAGAGGGCGTGGTTTGATCCCTCGCGGACGTAGTGGTATTCGCCCATTTTTTTTGCTTTTCGCCTGAGGCTGACAGGTAGGCCCCACCTGCCAGCCTTACATCACCGTCCCAGCCCCCGCGCGCACCCACGTCGCCAGCTCAGCCCCGCTGGGCCCCCTTGTCAGTGGGCGTGGCTAGCTGAGCCTGGGTCTTTCTGGACCCTGCCGCTTATATTGTTTTGATTTCTTTTTCGGTTTTTTTTCTTCTGTTTTTGTTGTTTATTTAATATCTGCATATTTATGTTTCTGATCAATATGAGTCCTATATGGAAAGTGCATAGAAGTCTAGGTAGATTATGAATATGCTACTAGCTGCCATGTTTAAAACATTTAAAATGCTGTTTGAATTTAAACTTGTTTTAAATATGCTAAAACTTGTAAAAATCATAACTAAATATCTACAACTCCAAATTTAACAAACTTTATATGCATTTGGGGTTCAAATATGTGTAGAATATTTTGGTGCTGTTGTTTAGCATGTTTGACAAATCTTTCACAGAAGTTTTTCAAATCTGTCCCAAATGCAAATAAATTAATATGGGAGTTTCTGGATTGTTGTGTTTAATCCCAGCCCATTTAAATGTGCTAGCATGTTGCTGTTATGATAGCTGCACGCTTGCCATGCTAACCCACTTCTTTAAAACATGTTGGTTGCTTGTTTGTTAATCAACATAAACTTGTTGAGTTATTCTTTTGCTTGTTTCTTGTTTGTGTGATTTTGTTTGGTTATGATGTGGATGCATCCTTGTGACCCCTAGGCCATGCATCATTTCTTCCATGTTCATATGCTTCATGTGCATGCATCATGTGGTTGAGCACTACATGTTAATTGATTTTGCTCCGTTGTTGCATTGTTGTGTTTGGTTAGAGCCCAGTGACAATACGGAGTACGAGGTTTCTACCGAGGTTGAGTGTGAGGAGCAAGGTTACGTTCCCCCCGAGGAATCAACATGCAAGATGTCCTTACCCTGATATCATCACTACTATCTTTTCCTATGCTAGATGTCTCACTCTTTAGTTTATTGCCTCGATGCCTATGTCTGTTTGTCAGCCTCCTATTGTTGCCATGAAACTCTCTAACCACCCAACCTAGCAAACATTTGATTATCTATGTAAGCTTCACTCAGCCCCTCTTATAGCATTGTTAGTTGCAGGAGAAAATTTGAAGATTCCTGCTTCATGATGAAGTTATTGTTGGGATATCACAATATAATCTGTTAAACTAAATCATATATATATTTTGGCAATGGGTGGAAGGCTAAGCCTCTTGCTTGGTGTTTTGTTCCACTCATGCCACCCTAGGAACAGTTTAAACCGGTGTTATGTTCCTTGATTTGTGCGTCCCTAACACGGTTGGGGTTTATGGCCCCCCCTTGATAACCCGCTTAGCGCTAAAGCTTTTCCAGAAGGCCCAACATTGGTTTTACATTTGCCTAATAACTAAAACTTGGATAGGGAGTTATATACCCTTTTCTTAATCAACAACCTCGAGCCAGTGCTCCACATGAGTGTTGGTCCAAACTAGGTAGCCTGCGGGGCCACCTCAAGGAAACTCAAGGGTTGGTAAAAACCTTTAGGATGTCCCATCCGGTCGTGGCCTGAGACGAGATACGCGCGGCTACTATCAGGGTGTCGGCACGCCGGGAGGTCTTGCTGGATTATTTTTACCTATGTCGGAATATCTTGAGCACGGGATTCCGAGAATACTCGGGTCTTCCCACCTTGGAGTTGCGACTCCGCAGATCGTGAGCTTGTGATGGGCTAAGTTGGGACACCCCTGTAGGGTTTTGATCTTTCGAAAGCCATGCCCGCAGTTATGTGGAAGATGGGAATTTGTTAATATCTGGTTGTAGAAAACTTGACACTATGTTCATAATACACTACCAGCGTGAGTAACCGTGATAGTCGCTTTCCGAAGGGGTTCGGGAAGTGAACACGGTGGGGTTATGTTTGACGTGCTTAGATAGGATCACTCTGTGATCACTTTGGCGATCGTTGGCACTTTCTCTTCTCGCTCTAAACACGTAAGCTAGTGCCAGTGCAGTTGCAACCTTGTTCTCAACCTTGCTCCACACCCAAGGCTTTGATAGTATTGCTACCCGGGAACAGGATTGCTGAGTCCTCTGTGGCTCACAGATTCTACACCTCACCAGTTGCAAGTACCATTGAGAACTACACAGCTGGTGGTTCAGAATTGTACTGGGAGTTCGATGAAGAACGTGGTCGCTACTACGTGTCTTAGCCAGAGGATGAGTAGGGCTCTTACTAGGATGATCGGGACCTTGTGTTGCTTTATTTATGGTATCTTTCATTTGGATCTTCGTCCGTAGTCGGACTCTGATGTTATTTGGATGATGAACGTTTATGTAATGCATTATGTGATGTGGCGAGTGTAAGACAACTACTCTTTTACATTTTCATCCCTGTTTTACATGAGTTGTGCAAATATGCCATTCTTGAGATCATTCTAGTATGAGACTATGCCTTTAAGTCGTGCTTCGACACGTGGGAGGTATAATCTCATACTGGGCATTAGATTTAATAGCTCGGCGTGGCTTGTATGTTATTCCCAACGGTAAGAGCTCAACGACCCATTTGGCTATGCGGCCGGTGGCGTCCTTGTTGTTTTAAATATCATTAAGTGGTACTTCGGATGCAACTGTGATCGAACACTCTTGAAATTAGTGTCGGAGCATCCGAGATGCCATAAAGACCGCGTAAGCTATATTTTGATAATGAGGGTATCGCTATTTGCACGGTGTGAGGACCTCCGCTACGTAGTAGATTGGTTTTTGGACGGGGAATTTATGTCTCTCTTCCACTCGTTCGACAATGAGCACAATGCTCACAACCTGGTGAGTTGCTGAGATGTAAAGCAACATCGGCTCGCCAACACTTGGAGCGGCTACGATTGGGTTGCCTGCTAATACGGCTTTTATTTCTTCCAATCCGGCTTTGTTCGCTACCGTACATTCAAAGTTTCTGGTGCATTTGAGCAGTCTGTAAAGTGGTAATGCTTTTTCTCCTAGTTTGGAGATGAAGCGGCTTAAGGCTGCAACGCACCCTGCTAGGTTTTGAACCTGCTTTAGGTCACTTGGTGTAGCCAACTATGACAAGGCTCATATTTTAGCTGGGTTTGCTTCAATTCCTCTATGGGAGACAATGAACCCCAGTAGCTTTCTGGTTGGAACGCCGAAGACGCATTTTTTCCGGATTGAGCCGTATGTCGTATGTTCGGAGGTTATTGAATGTGAGGCAAAGATTGTCCACCAATGATTCGTGTTTAGTCTTAATGTCTACATCGTCCACATATGCCGCTACTATTTTGCCAATTTGTTTCTCCAAGCATGTTTGAATCATGCATTGATAAATGGCGCCAACGTTTTTGAGCCCAAAAGGCATAGTGTTGAAACAGAAAGGCCCGTACGGGGTGATAAACGCTGTTGCGACCTGGTCGGATTCCTTCATTTTAATCTGATGGTATCCGGAGTAAGCGTCAAGGAAACATAGTGAGTCATGTCCCGCAATCGCATCAATGATCTGGTCAATGCGGGGCAATGAAAAAGGATCCTTGGGTCAAGCCTTGTTGAGGTCTTTGAAATAGACACAGAGGCACCATGATTTATCCTTCTTCAGCACCATGACCAAGTTGGCTAGCCAATATGGGTGTTTAATTTCTCTGAAGAACCCGGCTTCGAGTAATTTGGCTAGCTCCTCCCCATGGCTTGTCTTTTTAGGTTTGGAAAATCATCGCAGTGATTGCTTGACCGATTTGAACCCTTTGATTATGTTGAGGCTATGTTCGTCCAGTCTGCGTGGGATCCCAGGCATGTCTGAAGGGTGCCAGGCAAAGATATCCAAGTTTTCACGCAGGAATGCGCATAAGACGGTGTCTATCGTTGTGTCTAGCTGTGCTCTGATGGATGTTGTTTTATTAGGATATGTCGGGTGCATTTGAAATTTAACAATTTCATCTGCTGGCTTAAAAGAGGTGGATTTAGACCTCTTGTCCACAGTGGATCATAGGGTGGTTAATTCTTCGGCCGCAAAGGCTTCGGATAGTGCCTCAAGAGAGAACGATGCGGTTATGTTTTCGATGCGGAGTGCTCTGTCCGGATCACTCGTGACTGTGATTATTCCATTGGGCCCTGGCATTTTAAGTTTCATGTATCCATAATGGGGTATGGCTTGGAAGCGTGAGAAAGCGTCCCGCCCTAGAAGGGCGTGGTGTCCACTATTGAAGGGAACAATGTGAAAGACCAGCTCTTCTAACCTGTTTTTTCACGCATGCCGAATACTACATCGAGTTTAATTCTTCCCGAACATCAGGCCTCTCGGCTGGGGATAATGCCTCAAAAGGTGGTATTACTTTGCTCAATGCAGGTTCTATTGACCCGCATTTTGTCGAGCATGTCCTCATATATGAGGTTAAGCCCACTACCACCGTCCATGAGCCATTTGGTAAGTCGAAAGCCGTCCACAATTGGGTTTAGTACTAAAGCGATGGGTGCTTGGGCTGATCGGACCCTTGGTTCGTCATCAGTGGTGAATGTTATTACCGCGTCGTTCCATGGGCTCACTACAGTTACTTGGTGGACCTCGGCGATTATTTGAAGTGCCCTACATCGTGTTGGGCTCACTACAGTTACTTGAAGTGCCCTCTTATGACGATTATTTGAGGAGAAGGTCTCGAAGACCGTAAGGACATTAAAATCGTCATCTTTTGAACGGTGTTTCTTTGGAGTGGCGGTGGCGAGGATGGCTTCGCCACTTTTAGCTACCTACCAGAGTACCCCAACACTCTCGAAGGCTCTGAGTTGGGACCGTGCCAGATATCGCATGTATTGGGCAGGGCTTGTCTCGGAGTTCGTCAAGAATGGACCTGTATCCCGCAAAGGGTTTATTTTTCTTGCCGGCGGACTTATGATCGGGTGCCCCATTAGGGTGTGTCCTTTTTGCTCTAGCAGTACATTGCTCGAAGACAGCAGGTTCCCAATGGTTGTTCTGGGCCTTCCATGTGCTATCCATCGCGCAATACTTCTGTACTAAGTGTGACAACTCCATGAAACTTTGTATGAGCCAGCGGTCGTCCCTCATCAGTACAATTGCGATGATAGACCGAAACCGCATCATCATCACAACAATCTTTAATCTTGTTTTTAACAAGTAGGAACCTGGCCCAGAAGTGATGGTCCGTCTCCTAAGGTTGCTACTGTACATACATCAAGTCATATATGTCTGGAGGGCTAGAATTACTTGGAGAGTATTGGTTATCGTGGGTGGGTGTGGTAAAACTTGTATCCCGACCCAAGATAGTAACCGGAGTATGCAAAATCTCCGTGGTCGTTAGTTCGAGCCCAGGGGGATCCAAGTGCTCCCCGGACTCTATATCCGACCCTGAGCTCGGAAGGTGCGGAGTCCCACCCAAAGGAAGGGTATCCGGCTTGCAGAGTTTGGAGGTCCGAACAAGGTTGGTCTCCAGTTTTGGAGAAAAATCATTTTTGGCTCCTTCCTCGACGACCGCTACTAGGTGAGTGATCGGTAAGGGATTGCTTCCCCCCTGTTCAGGTTTATGCCCGATCCGATCATTGGCCATTGGAAGCCCCAAGGCGGCGATGCGATCTAGCAACTCATTTAAGGACGAGGTGTCCGCCGGATCTGTCTTTTTCGAGTATTCAAGACCGATGTTGGGGTGATGCTTGGCGATTGCAAGGGATGCAGTCGGCTTAATGGCCATGCGGGCACATACAGTCAAATCATCGAGGTGGAGGACCAGTCCGAAAGTCCGGCTCTTTCCAGAAGTGATATCGTCGTTGATAACAACGTGAGCCACATATCGCTTTTCGCGACTACACAACGGGGCTCTCAATGAAAGCACCATTGTCGGTGTTAAAATCGATGGATCTTGGATAGGGGGCCCAAGCTGTGAGTCTAAGGATAGATGGTAACGAGGGACATTAGGGACACAATGTTTACCCAGGTCCGGGCCCTCTTAAAGGAGGTAAAACCCTACTTCCTGCTTGATTGTTCTTGATGAATATAGGGGTTACAAGAGTTGATCTACCTCGATATCGTAATGGCTAAACCCTAGCCGTCTAGCCTATGATTATTCTGTTAGCCTCTACGGACTAAACCCTCTGGTTTATATACATAATGGAGGGGCCTAGGGTCATACAAAGTTGACTTGCAGAGGAGAGAAACATCACACCCGGACATCAAACTTGCCTTTCTACATACATAGGAGTCCTACCCGGACACGGGGGATGGTCTTCTGCTTTGCCTTTGCGGCCCATCAGTCCACCCATAATGAATAGTCCGGACACCCGAGGACCCCAAAATCCAGTACTCCCTTACCCACCACAACAACTAATGCTATGGAGCAAAATGAGAGAAAGAACGAAGGAGAGAACATGAAGAACTCCAAGATCTAGATCCAAAGGGTTCCCCTCACATAGAGGAGAAAGTGATTGGTGTAAATGTAGATCTAGATCTCCTCTCTCTTTTCCTTCAAGAACTAGCAATAATCATTTGAGGGATTGACAGATAGCAAGCTCAAAGAAGGTCAACAATGGGGGAAGAACATGAAATAAAGAGATAAGGTTCATTTGGGAAGAAGACCCCCTTTTACAGGACCTCCTGAATCCAACCGTTATGTGCTCAGCCCGCACACAAGCGGTACTACTGCTCAGGGGAGTGGTACTACCACCCGGGCAGTAGTGCACATGTATTGGTATAAGACCCCGAGTCGGTAGTGAAGGAAATATGCTCTAGAGGCAATAATAAAGTTGTTATTTATATTTCTTTATATCATGATAAATGTCTTTTATTCATGCTAGAATTGTATTAACCGGAAACTTGATACATCTGTGGATAGATAGACGAAACACAGTGTCCCTACTAAGCCTCTACTAGACTAGTTCATTAATCAAAGATGGTTGAGTTTCCTAACCATAGATGTGTGTTTTCATTTGATTAACAATATTACATCACTAGGAGAATAATGTGATGGACAAGACCCACTCCTTAGCTCAACATTTTGATCGTTCAATTTTACTGCTATTGCTTTCTTGATGTCAAATACATGTTCCTCCGACTATGATATTATGCAACTCCCGGATATCGGAGGAATGCCTTGTAAGCTATCAAACGTCACAACGTAACTGGGTGAATATAATGATGCTCTACAGGTATCTCCGAAGATATTTGTTGGGTTGCCATAGATCTAGAATAGGATTTATCACTCCGAGTATCAGAGAGGTATCTCTGGGCCCTCTCGGTAATGCACATCATAAGAAGCCTTGCAAGCAATATGACTAATGAGTTAGTTGTGAGATGATGCATTACGAAACGAGTAAAGAGACGTGCCAGTAACGAGATTGAACTAGGTATGAAGATACCGACGATCGAATCTCGGGCAAGTAACATACCGATGACAAAGGGAATAACGTATGTTGACATTAGGGTTTGACCGGTAAAGATCTTCGTAGAGTATGTGGGAACCAAAATATGCATCCAGGTTCCGCTATTGGTTATTGATCGGAGAAGTTTCTCGGTCATGTCTACATAGTTCTCAAACCCGTAGGGTCCGCACGCCTAATGTTCGATGATGATTTGTATTAAGAGTTATGTGTTTTTGGTGACCAAAGATTGTTCCGAGTCCCGAATGAGATCACGGACATGACGAGGAGTCTCGAAATGTTCGAGAGGTAAAGATCGATATATTGGATGATAGTATTAGGACACCGGAAGGGTTCCGAGGGGTACCGGGTGTATATCGGAGTTCCGAGGGAGGGGGGGGCTACCGGACCCCCCGGGGAAGTGTTGTGCCTACATGGGCCATATGGGAGAGAGAGAGAGGGCAGCCCACAAGGGGGTGGCACGCGCCCCCAAGGGGAATCAGTAAGACTCCCCCCATGGCATGCCCCTTGCCCGGGCTCCTGCTCCTCTCCTCCTTTATATACATGGGAAGGGGGCACCCCAAAGCACATCAATTGTTCTTAGCCGTGTGCGGTGTCCCCCTCCACAGTTTACACCTCAGGTCATATTATCGTAGTGGTTAGGCGAAGCCCTGTGCGATCTACTTCACCATCACCGTCAACACGCCGTCGTGCTGCCAGAACTCCCCCTCCACACTCTGTTGGATCAAGAGTTCGTGGGACGTCATCGAGCTGAACGGGTGCAGAACTCGGAGGTGCCGTACGTTCGGTGCTTGATAGGTTGAATCGCAAGGACGTTTGACTACATCAACTGCGTTCATCTAATGCTTCCGCTTTCGGTCTACGAGGGTACGCGACATACTCTTCCCGTCTCATTGCTATGCATCTCCTAGATAGATCTTGCGTGAGCGTAGGATTTTTTTGAATTACATACTACGTTCCCAATAGTGGCATCAAGAGCCAGGTCTATGCGATTATGATATGCACGAGTAGTACACAAAGGATTTGTGGGCGGTGAAGTTCATACTTCTTACCACCGACATCTTATTTTGATTTGGTCGTATTGTAAGATGAAGCAGCCTGAACGAACATTACATGACCACGTTCATGAGATCGGTTCCGCCGTTACATGCAACTTGTTTTCATAAAGGTGGCTGGCGGGTGTTTGTCTCTTTTGCTTTAGTTGAATCGAATTTTACTACGGCCGATCCTTGTTGAAGGTTAAAACAGCAAACTTGATAAATCACCGTTGTGGTTTTTGTGCCATAGGTAAGAACGGTTCTTACTAGAAGCCTGTAGCAGCCACGTAAAACTTGCAACAACAAGGTAGAGGACGTCTAACTTGCTTTTGCAGGGCATGTTGTGATGTCATATGGTCAAGACGTGATGAGTTATTCATTATTGTATTAGATGATCATGTTTTGTAAATTATCGGCAACCGTCAGGAGCCTTACGGTTGCCTCTTTATTGTATGAATTGTGAATGCCATGTAATTGCTTTACTTTATCACTATGTGTTAGCGATACTAGTAGAAGCAATAGCTGGCGAGATGACCATGATGCTACGATGAAGATCATGGTGTTAAGCCGGTGACGATGGATATCATGATGATGCTTTGGAGATGGATATCAAAGGCACAAGATGATGATGGCCATGTCATGTCACATATTTTGATTGCATGTGATGTTATCTTTTATGCATCTTATTTTTCTTAGAACGACCGTAGCATTATAAGATGATCCCTTAATAAAATTTCAAGGTACAAGTGTTCTCCCTAAGTATGCACAGTTGCGACAGTTCATCGTGCTGAGACACCACGTGATGATCGGGTGTGATAAGCTATACGTTCACATACAACTGGTGTAAGACAGTTTTACACGTGTAGAATACTCCGGTTAAAGTTGACGAGCCTAGCATGTACAGACATGGCCTCGGAACACTGGAGACCGCAAGGTCGAACGTGAATCATCTAGTAGATATGATCAACATAAGATGTTCACCATTGAAAGCTACTCCATCTAACGTGATGATCGTACATGGTTTAGTTGATTCGGATCACGTGATCATTTAGATGACTTGGGGGATGTCTATCTAAGTGGGAGTTCTTTAGTAATATGATTAATTGAACTTAATTTATCATGAACTTTGTCCTGATAGTTTTTTGTATATCTATGTTGTAGATCAATGGCCCGTGCTACCGTTCCCTTGAATTGTAATGCGTTCCTAGGGAAAGCTAAGTTGAAAGATGATGGTAGCAACTACACAAACTGGGTCCCTAATTTGAGGGTTATCCTCATTGCTACACAGAAGCATTATTCCTTGAAGCACCGCTAGGTGAAAGGCCTGCTGCAGGAGCAACTGCTGATGTTATGAACGTCTAGCAAGCTCGATCTGATGACTACTCAATAGTTTGGTGTGCCATGCTTCATGACTTAGAATTGGGACTTCAAAAAAGTTTTGAACGTACTGGAGCATATGAGATCTTCCAATAGTTGAAGTTAATATTTCAAGCAAATGCCCGAGTTCAGGGATATGAAGTCTCCAACAAGTTCTATAGCCGCATGATGGAGGAGAAAAGTTATTTCAGTGAACACATACACATAATGTTTGGGTACCATAACCACATGACTCTGCTGGGAGTTAATATTCCAGATGATAGTGTTATTAACAGAGTTCTTCAATCACTGCCACCAAGCTAAAAAGGCTTTGTGATGAATGATACGTCTCCAATGTATCTATAATTTTTGATTGTTCCATGCTGTTATATTATCATTCTTGGATGTTTTACAATCATTTTATATCATTTTTGGGACTAACCTATTGACATAGTGCCAGGTGCGAGTTGCTGTTTTCTGCATGTTTTTTACATCGCAGGAAATCAATATCAAATGGAGTCAAAACACCGCGAAACTTTTTGTGGATATTTTATGGACCAAAAGACTCCCGATGGGCCAGAGTAGCACCTCAGGGGTGACCCAAGGGGGGCACAACCCACCAGGGCGAGCCTGGGGCCCATGCGCGCCGATGTGCGTTGTG
Source organism: Secale cereale (assembly GCA_902687465.1). Taxonomy (NCBI): domain Eukaryota; kingdom Viridiplantae; phylum Streptophyta; class Magnoliopsida; order Poales; family Poaceae; genus Secale; species Secale cereale. The sequence continues at coordinate 222,929,834 of LR738712.1, forward strand.
CCCACCTCGGTGGCCTCCCGCACCCCCTCTTTACCCTATAAATTCCCAAATATTCCGAAAACCCTCAAGGCGAACCTAGATCATAAGTTCTGCCGCCACAAGGCTCTGTAGTTTGTGAAATCTAGTCTAGAGACCTTTCCGGTACTCCACCGGAGGGGGAAATCATCACCGATGGCCATCTTCATCATCCCGGCGACCACCATGGTGAGGAGGGAGTAGTCCATCCTCGGGGCTGAGGGTTTGTACCAGTAGTTATTTTTTAATCTCTCTCTCTCTCTCGGAATCTCGAGATGTCATGCTATTGATATATCACTACTAGAAAAATGGCTATAGCTAATATGGACATTAATGGCGCACCATGTATGTGGTGCGCCACTGCTATATAGCAATGGCGCACTAGATATAGGTGCTCCATTAATGTCATATTACTAATGGCGCACCTGACGTGTGATGCGCCATTACTAGTTTTGTCCTGGCCCCACACACCTTCCCAGACTTAGGAGTGGCGCACCAGGGTATAGTGCGCCATTACTAGTTTAACTAGTAATGGCACACCGCACCCACAGTGCGCCACTACTAACATTTCTTTTTTCGATTTTTTTTCAAAACTAGTAATGGCGCACTGCACACCAGGTGCGCCATTACTATGTCAAACTTAGTAATGGCGCACCTATATAAAGTGCGCCATTACTAACTTTGACTAAGGTTTGACCAAGTCATACACATAGTAATGGCGCACTTTGTAAAGGTGCGCCATTACTATGTCCAAATTTCACCAAATGCACCCCTTGTGGACCGCCTTTTCAGTATAAAAATAAATAAAAGAAAATGATGGAAATGTCATAAAACTAAAAGAAAATAAGTTTGCCATGTGATATGTGGTCTAGTTGTTGGGAAAATTTACAAATATGAATTTTGACTTTATTTACAAAATCGCTTTGGAATTTAGTAAAACGGGCATAACTTTTGCATACGAACTCGGATTAAAAACATTTTTATATGAAAAATCATCTACTCGAAAAGTTACATCCGAATTCAACCAAGGGAAACCCCGTTGAAGATTTTTAGAATCCCCAAAAACCTAACAGAATAAAAGATACGAGGCTTTTAAGATCTAGAGGGGGAAAATTGAAAAAAATTCAAACTTAGTAATGGCGCACCATTTGTTAGGTGCGCCACTAGTAACAGAAAAAAATTTGGTTTCGAATTTTTTTAAAACAAAATGTTCAAAATATGATACATAATATGACCGGGAAGTTTGAAATATTCTTTCAAAATTTCATCACACTCATGAACATGAACAAGGTCCTAGACATCAACAAGGTTTAACAGGATTGATATGATAGATATATCAACAAGTGCCTGTTAAGTGAGCTGGTAGTGGGGTTGGATAGAACTCAGAAGTTAAGCATGCTCGGGCTGGAGTAGTGCGAGCATGGTTGACCTTTCAGGAAGTTTGACCACGGAGTGCGATTTGACTTGAGATTAAGCATATTGACCCGAGATTAAGCCATCGTGACACGAGATTAAGAAAAAAACAAAAAAAAAATTCTTATTTTATTTTTGAAAAAAATGTTAGTAATGGCGCACTTCTATGTGATGCACCATTACTAAGTCAGATAGTAATGGCGCACTTCTAGGCATAGTAATGGCGCACTATAGGTGCGCCATTACTAACAATTACTAGTGGCGTGGTAATAGTGGCACACCTATAGTGCGCCATTAATGGCAAAAACAGGTGCGCCTTTTTTCTAGTAGTGTATCATGGGCTTTGTTAACATAGATGGATCATATGATGTTTCTCCCCTCTCTACTCTTGTTGTGATGAATTGAATCTTTACCCTTTGAAGTTTTGTCATGTTGGATTGAATGTTCAGATTTGAGAATACATGATGTATGTCTTGCGGTATGAATACTGGAGGTGACAATGGGCTATAATATTGATTCACTTGATGTATGTTATGGCACTCAACTTGCAGATTCCCGCGGTGACATTGGGGTAATCTATGCATAGGGGTTGATGCATGTTTTTATTATCTTTTCTCTGATAGAAACTTTGGGGTCTCCTTGTAGTTCTTTGTGTGGATTGAATATTATGATCATGAATTTGTTTGATGCATATCGTAGAATCAACTCATGGATATTTGTGGTGACATTGGAATATCTAGGTGACATTAGAGTTGGTTGATGTGTGTCATATGGGGTTATTTAAGTACGAACTCTTGGTTAGATTGATCGGAAAGAATAGCTTATTGTTATTTTAGTACGAACTCTAGGAAGGATTGATCAGAAAGAATAGCTTTGAGGTGGTTTCGTACCCTAAAAAAAAATTCTGATTTTTTTTTCAAAAAAATTGTTAGTAATGGCGCACTTCTATGTGGTGCGCCTTTACTAAGACAGATAGTAATGGAGCACTTCTAGGCATAGTAATGGCGCACCAAATGTGCGCCATTACTAACAATTACTAGTGGCGTGGTAATAGTGGCGCACCTATAGTGCGCCATTAATGGCAAAAAATAGGTGCGCCACTAACAGCCTTTTTTCTAGTTGTGTATCATGGGCTTTGTTAACATAGATGGATCATATGATGTTTCTCCCCTCTCTATTCTTGTTGTGATGAATTGAATCTTTACCCTTTGAAGTTTTGTCATGTCGGATTGAATGTTCAGATTTGAGAACACATGATGTATGTCTTGCGGTATGAATACTGGAGGTGACAATGGGGTATCATATTGATTCACTTGATGTTTATTATGGCACTCAACTTGCGGATTCCCGCGGTGACATTGGGGTAATCTATGCATAGGGGTTGATGCATGAAACTTTGGGGTCTTCTTGTAGTTCCTTGTGTGGATTGAATATTATGATCATGAAGTTGTTTGATGGATATCGTAGAATCAACTAATGGATATTTGTGGTGACATTGGAATATCGAGGTGACATTAGAGTTGGTTGATGTGTGTCATATGGTGTTATTTAAGTACGAACTCTTGGTTAGATTGATCGGAAAGAATAGCTTTGTGTTATTTTAGTACGAACTCTAGGAAGGATTTATTGGAAAGAATAGCTTTGAGGTGGTTTCGTACCCTACAAACAATTTCTATCTTTTGTTCTTCACTAATGGAACTCGGGAGTGATTCTTTATTGCACTTTGAGGGATAATCATATGATCCAACTTTGTTAGCATTGTTGAGTGATTGCACTAGTGAAAGTATGCTCCCTAGGCCTCATTTTCCATCATTGCAATACCGTTTGTGCTTTGTTTTACTATTTACTACCTTGATGTTTTTTATTGTTTGCATTACGAAAATCAATATCTACTATCCATATTACACTTGTAACAACATCTCTTCTCCGAACTAGTGCACCTATACAAGTTCCCATTTGTGTTTGGTGTGTTGGGGACACAAGAGACTTTTTATTATTAGGTTGCAGGGTTGTTTGAGAGAGACCATCTTCATCCAAAACCTCCCATGGATTGATAAACCTTAGGTCATTCACTTGAGGGAAATTTGTTACTGTCCTACAAAACTCTGCGCTTGGAGGCCCAACACGAGTCTACAAGAACAAGTTGTGTAGTAGACATCGATGAACTATGATATGCAAGGGATGGGAAAGACAATTCCTGAGCTCTTCGCAATGTTCAAGGCTACGGAGGTAGAAATCAAAAAGTAGCATCAAGTGTTGATGGTTAACAAGACCACTAGTTTCAAGAAAAAGGGCAAGGCAAAGAAGGGGAACTTCAAGAAAATAGCAAGCCAGTTGCTACTCCTGGGAAGAAACCCAAGTGTGTAGCCAAGCCTGAAACTGAGTGCTTCTACTGCAAAGGGACTGATCCTAGAAGCGGAACCGCCCCAAGTATTTGGCGGATAAGAAGCATGACAAAGTGAACAAAGGTATATTTGATATACATGTTATTGAAGTGTACCTTACTAATGCTCGTAGTTGTGCCTGGGTATTTGATACTGGTTCGGTTGCTCATATTTGTAACTCGAAACATGGTCTACAAATTAAACAAAGATTGGCTAAGGACGAGGTGATGAAGCGCGTGGGAAATGGTTCCAAAGTCGATGTGATCGCCGTCGGCATGCTACCTCTAGATCTACCTTTAGGATTAGTTTAGACCTGAATAATTGTTATTTGGTGCCAGCGTTGAGCATGAACATTATATCTGGATCTTGTTTGTTGCAAGACGGTTATTCATTTAAATCAGAGAATAATGGTTGTTCTATTTATATGAGTAATATCTTTTATGGTCATGCACCCTTGATGAGTGGTCTATTTTAGTTGAATCTCGATCGTGGTGATACACATATTCATAATATCGATGCCAAAAGATGCATAGCTGATAATGATAGTGCAACATATTTCTGGCACTACCGTTTAGGTCATAATATCGATGCACATGGACTTTTGGAATCACTTGAGTATGAATCATTTGATACTTGCGAACCATGCCTCATGTGCAAGATGACTAAAACTCCGTTCTCCGGAACAATGGAGCGAGCAACTGACTTATTGGAAATAATACATACCGATGTATGAGGCCCGATGAGTGATGAGGCTAGCGGCGGGTATCATTATTTTCTGACCTTCACAGATGATTTGAGCAGATATGGGTATATCTACTTAATTAAACATAAGTTTGAAACATTTGAAAAGTTCAAAGGATTTCAGAGTGAAGTAGAGAATCATCGTAGCAAGAAAATAAAGTTTCTACGATCTGATCGCGGAGGCGAATATTTGAGTTACAAGTTTGGTCTTCATTTAAAACAATGTGGAATAATTTCGCAACTCATGCCACCTAGAACACCATTGTGTAATTAGATATGGTGCGATCTATGATGTCTCTTACCGATTTACCACTATCATTTTTGGCTTATGCATTAGAGATAGCTGCATTCATGTTAAATAGGGCACCATCTAAATCCGTTGAAACGACACCGTATGAACTATGGTTTGGCAAGAAACCTAAGCTGTCGTTTCTTAAAGTTTGGGGTTGCGATGCTTATGTGAAAAAGCTTCAGCCTGATAAGCTCGAACCCAAATTGGAGAAGTGCGTCTACATAGGATACCCAAAAGAAACTGTTGGGTACACCTTCTATCATAGATCTGAAGGCAAGACTTTTGTTGCTAAGAATGGATCCTTTCTAGAGGAGTTTCTCTCCAAATAACTAAGTGGGAGGAAAGTAGAACTTGATGAGGTAATTTTACATTCTCTGAAATTGGAAAATAGTTCATCACAGAAAATCATTCCCGTGATGCCTTCACCAATTAGCGAGGAAGCTAATGATGATGATCATGAAACTTCAGATCAAGTTACTACCGAACCTCGTAGGTTAACCAGAGTACATTCCGCACCAGAGTGGTACGGTAATCCTTTTCTGGAACTCATGTTACTAGACCATGACGAACCTACGAACTATGAGGAAGCAATGATGAGCCCAGATTCTGCAAAATGGCTTGAGGCCATGAAATCTGAGATGTGATACATGTATGAGAACAAAGTGTGGACTTTGGTTGACTTTCCCGATGATCGGCAAGCCATTGAAAATAAATGGATCGTTAATAAGAAGACTGACGCCGATGGTAATGTTACTGTCTACAAAGCTCGACTTGTTGCGAAAGGTTTTTGACAAGTTCAAGGAGTTGACTACGATGAGACCCTCTCACCCGTAGCGATGCTTAAGTCTGTCCGAATCATGTTAGCAATTGCCGCATTTTATGATTATGAAATCTGGCAAATGGATGTCAAAACTGCATTCCGGAATGGTTTTCTTAAAAAAGAGTTGTATATGATGTAACAAGAAGGTTTTGTCGATCCTTAAGGTGCTAACAAACTGTGCAAGCTCCAGCAATCCATATATGGACTGGTCCAAGCATCTCGGAGTTGGAATATACGCTTTGATGAGGTGATGAAAGCATATGGTTTTATACAGACTTTCGGAGAAGCATGTATTTACAAGAAAGTGAGTGGGATCTCTGTAGCATTTTTGATATTATGTGTGGAGGCCATATTGTTGATTGGGAATGATGTTGAATTTCTGGATAGCATAAAAGGATACTTGAATAAGAATTTTTTAAAGAAAGACCTCGGCGAAGCTTCTTATATATTAGGCATCAAGATCTATAGAGATAGATCAAGACACTTAATTGGACTTTCACAGAGGACATACCTTGATAAAGTTTTGAAGAAGTTCAAAATGGATCAGTCAAAGAAAGGGTTCTTGCCTGCGTTACAAGGTGTGAAGTTGAGTCAGACTCAATGCCCGACCACTGCAGTAGATAAAGAGAAAATGAAAGACATTCCCTATGCTTCAGCTATAGGTTCTATCATGTATGCAATGCTATGTACCAGACTTGCTGTGTGCCTTGCTATAAGTCTAGCAGGGAGGTACCAAAGTAATCCAGGAGTGGATCACTGGACAGAGGTCAAGAACACCCTGTAGTACCCAAAAAGGACCAAGGATATGTTTCTCGTTTATGGAGGTAACAAAGAGCTTGTCGTAAACCGTTACGTCGATGCTAGCTTTGACACCGATGCGGATAAATCTAAGTCACAAACCGGATACATATTTGTCAGATTCAGGGCTCCGCAAAACCCGTTAAGTTCGAACACAGGGGCGTGAACGAAGATCTCTCCCACTCACGTCTACCTAACGCCTCGCTCTTGTCTTGGTGGAAGGATTCAAGAAAACAACGAACAAACACACAAGAGTTTATCCAGGTTCGGGCCACCGCGAGGTGTAAGACCCTACTTCCTGCTTTGGTGGATTGGCTTCAGGCGAGCTAGAATATGAACTGGTACAAGGGTTCCTGAGCTCAGGAGGCGGGTTCAGGACGGTCAGGAGGCTAGTGCTCTTGCTCCTTGTGCGGTGGCAAAGCGTGTGAAATTGATCCTCCTCCTTTGCAGTGGAGTTCCTAGCTACTTATATAGGCAGCCACGGTCCTCTTCCCCCGAAATGTTTAGGAGGGAAGGGATTCCACAACGGCCATTTTTGAGCGGGAACACAAGGACGTTCCTACCCTGACAAAAGCAGTCTTCGCCTGCAAAAGGATCAGGCGGTGACAAGATGGTGGGCTTGACGGTGACATCCTCCTTATCGTCCTTGCGGTCTTCGGTCTGGTTGCACCAAAGAGGAAACCTTTGCCCCGCTCCTTGGGAACCAACGGCCGCGCTGTCGCCTTTGCACCGAAATGGCAACAGTGCCGCTAGCGGGCGCTGGCACTTGCTGGCGCGGTGCATCACTGCTGACATCACTGCCCCCTCCTGAGGCAGGCTTGGCCTTGGATTCTCCGCCCCTCCGGAACGCCTTGCCGAGGCTGCTCCCGAGGGGGTCTTGGCGTTGTTCTCCTCGCGAAGCCGGGCCCCTCGCGAGGGTCTTGAGTAGATGGTCGATCAGCTGGGCCGTACCAGGCCGCTTGTAGGAGCGCGTCGCGGCCCGTAGAGAGGAAAGTCTGGGTACCCTAGTTCCCAGGACGCCGACAGTAGCCCCCGGGCCCAAGGCGCGCGCGGAGTTGGCTTCGGGGCGAAGCCTTAGTCGAGGACGAAGCGTCGCGGGCCCAAACAAGGCTGCAGGCCAGGCTGGCGCGTGACGGTTGGATGGGATGCGAATGATCCCGCTCCCCATGCCGTCTCAGTAACCGTGTGTCTTGACAAAAAGGGGCTTCTCCGCTGGGGGAGTTATCGCCCTCCTTCCTTCCTGCTTGGATTTCTTCCCTTTGCGCCTCTTGCCTCTCTACATCCTTCGGCCCTCCTTGACCATGGCGAAGAAGAACAAGGGCACCGAGTCGGCGCCTGGATCTGCTTCTTCTCTTAACGTGGCGCTTGAGGAGTCCTCCATCATCTGGGAGGAGGACTACTCAGAGGTCCAGCCGTTCCTATCGAGCTCCCACAATGAGCATGGCCGGGCGCATATCTGGGCTAGATCCACCATGGCGCGGACCTTGCCGAAGTCGTGCTACCCCTTCTTCCTCCACATCATCTCCGTGGGGCTCGTGCCCCTTTCTCCGAGGTCTTCTACGCCATCCTGGAACATTACCAAGTGCACACTCTCCATATCCAACCCCGCTCCATCTTCATCTTTTCGCTCTTCGCCTTCTACTGTGAGGCGTTCGTGGGGGTGAGGCCGACGGTCGCCCTCTTCCGCCACTTCTTCTCCATGCGTCAATACGATGATGGCCCGTGCTCGGGCTGTGTTTCCTTTGTCTTCCAGCACCAGGGCTGTCGCCTGATGACGGCCGGGAAGAAGATAGAGTTCCACCGGAAGAGGTGGGCCTATCTGGATGCCCAGCACACCCATCCTCTGTTGGCGCTGCCTATTGCCCATCCGGAGAAACTTGACGGCCGGCGCCACGTGAAGCTCACCGGCTCTCTCGCCGGGCCGGTCTTGGCGAAGATTGAGGCCGACCTGAGCTCGAGGCTCGAAGGAGGCCAGATCGTGAAGGATTTCTTGAGGTAGTGTCTGGCTCCGCTATAGGATCACTCACACCCCATGTGGGAGCTGACGGGTGATGACGATAGGCTCCGCTTACACCCTGGGATGCTAGCCGAAGACGATCTGGACTTCACCTCGAGGGCCCTCCTAGGGATGGTTCCGGAGGATCTTGCTGGGAACTGCCTGCCGCTGTACAGCCGTCCCGACAAGGCCGAGCTGCTGAAGGCCATGCCGGACCTCGGTGCGCCCGTGGAAGCTCCGCCCATGTTTGATGTGTCTTCTAGCGATGACGACGAGGGCGACGACGAGGGCTCGGAGGATACCCTGGACGATGAAGGGGACTCCTTCGAAGTGTTCGCCAGGGCAACAGGCGTAGGCGCCACCGGACGATCCCAAGTTCCACTCCACGTTGGTCCGGACGCACTGCGTCCGGGGGAAGCAAGGTGGCGACCCTACTGAAGGGCACCACGCCGGCGAACCTGGCGACCGCGGCCGTGCCCAGGACCGTGGCCTCGTGTCTTGCCCAGGCCCGGGCTGTCGGCACGCCAGGCGCACTAGGAGCTGTTGTTGACTCGCTGGTGAAGATAAGGGCGCGCCTCGCCTCCGACGAGTAAGTGTGCAATTTCTCACTCATTCTTATTTGCCGTGCCCCTGATGCGCTCTCCTTTGACGCTGCAGCCTGGGAGGTGTGATGAACAGGGTGAAGGGGGAGGTCCTGCCGCGGTGCCCTGCTCCTTCGGCTCCTGGCGCAACCTCGGGGAAGGATGCCGCGGCGCTGGGCACCTTGATAGGCCGGGGGCACCGCGAGTGTGGTGACGGTGCCACCCAAAGACGTCCCTGTCTCCGGCGAGGTTGCAGAGTTGGCTTCTGCTCCGGCTGCTCTAGCGAGGGGGGCCGGAGCCCCCGAACCCCTGGTCGAGCAGCCAGTCTTGTCGGTGCCCGTGCGCCAGCCGGCGCAACTTGGTCCTAAGGCTTTGGATGCTGCCTCCGCCGCGCTGGGTCGTCTTCGTGCTGATCCGCAAAACAATGATGGCCACTTGACAGAAGGGCGTATGGGGCTGATCCACGGGTGGCTCTAGGCAGAGGAATCTGTGCGGGCCTCCTGGGATCAGGCCTTGGCGGCTGCTGCCAAGGGTCGGGATGAAGCCGCGGCGGCCACGCTGGCCCGTGACACCGCACGAGCTGACGCCGCGTCCTCCGAGAAGCGCTGCCTCAAGGTAGAGAGCGAGCTGGGGGCCCTCCGCGAGAAAGACACTAGGCGCGCCCTGGAGCTCAAAGGGTTGGAGAAGGAGCTCGAGGCGGAGAAGGCCGCGACATCCCGGCTGCAGCAGGAGCAGCTTGTTGACCGCACCGCCCTGGAGAAGCTGAAGGTTGAAGTTGAGCAGGCCAGGGCGGCCCAAGCCGCTCGTGCCCAGGAGGAAGCTCTCACGGCTTTGGCGACGGTGATTCCCGAGGAGCTTACCGCCTTTGACCTTGAGGCCCGCAAGGCGTTGCATGCTGCCTACGGGGAAGGGTTCAAGGAGCCGCTAGCTGCCCCTGAGGGAGGCCCCGCCGGGCTCCTTGCTGCGCTCGTGGAGTCCCTGCGTGATGTTACAGCCGCGATCGGCCAGTTAGCCGATGCTGAAGGTCGCACGCTGCTTACCTTGGTCCTGACGCAGGTGTGCAGCCACTTAAGCCTTCGCGACCCCACCCTTGACCTGGCCTAGCTGTCCGAGCCCGTGACCGCAATCATGGAGAACTCGGCTGCCGAGGCCCTGAGGGCGAAGGTCACGTCGCTGGTGGATGCGTTCCTCCAGTCTATCGTTACCGTGGCCGAAGGGGAGACGACCGATACTGCTGTGCCCGGCGATGCTTGATCCATCATGTTTAGTGAGTGGAGTGCGAGTGCCTCGGGGAGGCGTAAGAACTTGGTTGAATTTGAAAAAACTTGACATTATTGTAATAGCTAGATGATTCCATGCTTGCTTCATTTCATGTTTGCTTTAGGTGCTCTGCGTCGGCAGGGCCCAAGCCCACGCATACCTCGACCGCCGCTGAGCCCTCTGGATGACCGGGGTTACCGTAGTAACTAGAATCGTTGGTGAGCCCTCCGGACGCCAGGGTTACCGTAGTAACTAGACTCAAGGGGTGAGGGGCTACGTGGCTAGTGAGGCCGTTGGGTCGCGATGCCCAAGGGTCCCCCTTGACGTTCAAGTAGTCCCGTTTTTGTTCTGTGTCGGCAGGGCCCAACCCCGCACATACCTCGATCGCCATTGAGCCCTCCGGAGGACCGGGGTTATCGTCATAACTAGGCTCAAGGGATGAGGGGCTACGTGGCCAGTTAGGCCCCTAGGTCGTGATGCCCAGAGGTCCCCCTTGACGTACGAACGACTCTTCATGAAGGAGAACAAGCACCACACCTTGCCCACGAGCCTTCGCCTTGGATGGGGGCACAAGAAGGTCAGGTGTCTGGGCACCTGGTAGGGTGGTGTCTGCCAGGCATGACCTGAGCATAGCCCCCATGCCTAGCCCCTCTCGTGACAGACATCCAAGAAGAAGATGTGAGCGTCGTGAGCTGAAAAGCTCCCTGAGGTTGGTGCGACCACTTGGGGCCACCCTCAGTTGTTTATAACTAGCACGGAGCATAGAGCTACCACACTTGCGCGGAGTGTGGGCATAACCGTGCCTCGGTCGTATCGGCCAGCGCGGAGCTTGGTGCTTCCACTGGTTCCTGGGCATAATCGCTCGTCAGTTGGATCTGCCAGCGCGGAGCTTGGTACTTCCACTGGACCGTGGGAGGGAGCCTCCCACCGGGAGACACCCCGGGGCGTGTAGAGCCCCGTCCTGACGCGTGGCTAGCACAGTAGGACAGCCAAGGTGTATATGGGCCCTCCTTAGGATGAGCTGAACGACTCTGAGGAAGTTCTCGTGAGCTTACGCATCACTCACGAGACCCTACCCTGAGGCGGGTTGCGCCTGAGTCTTCTCCTGCAAAATGTGAAAAGAGAGGTGTTGTGTCGACCTGCGCCGAGTGCATCCCCAGGGGATATTGCATGAGAAGGCCGCATCACCAGTGACCCCAGGAGGTAACGTCACGGGGTTAACCCGCGAGACAGAGCTCAGCCATTGGATTTGTCGACGCTGCAGGGATGGACACGAGCACATACGCCGTGCCCAGTCTTCTCATGCCACGATCCAAAGGAAAAATAGCCAGTGCGCGGTTCCCGCATGAGCGAGGCACCTGCCACGGGCCCCTACTTACCCATCCATGGTTAGCCCATGCGAGATCAAGGCACCAAGGACCATGGGAGGTGCCGTCACGGAAATGGATCGCAAGGCAGAGCTCAGCCCTTGGGTTTATCGACGCTGCAGGGACGAACCCGAGCACATATGTCGTGCCAGTCCTTAATCATGGGCGGTCGCGAGTGGGCTCACAAGGGCTCATGACCTTAGTGGTGGTGAGGATGCCAAGCATATAGATAATGCGAATGGAAGGAAATATCTGGCCATGATCATGCAAAAAGGGAGACAGCCGCGGGGGAACAGCCCCCGGCGGCCCGAGGATGATGCAGCCCGAGAGGTGCCCTCGTTTAGATACCTGAAGTATCACTTGATAATTGCCGAAGAAGAGTTGGGGTAGCTGAAGACGTGAGCCGTGCGGGTCGCTCCCGAGGATCGCCGGACTCCTGAGGCCCAGGGGCTCCTGAGTCTCTTAGTGGTCGCGCAGCTCCGGCTCCCACTTCGTCCGGACCGCCTGCCACTGAGCCTCCCGAGCCCCCAAGGCCTGCTGTGCGAGATGCTGGAACGTGGCAGCTGCGTTGCAGAAGCCTAAGAGCGTGCATACGTAGCTGCAGGGGAGGGCCCTCCTCCAGCCGACCGCCGTCGGCCAGAAGGGCTCCTGAGAAGTGACTCGGTTGAGACCCGCGATGTCGAAGCACACGTGGAAGTAGTTACTCGGGTTGCGAGCAGGTTGACTTGGGGTTGTGCCGTTACGCCCATCGCGGATGAGTCTTGTGTACTGAAGTTCCTCCGTAACTTGGTCGATGAAGTCCTGAGCCCCTAGCGCCGGACGGCTCGCGCTCGGCTCACAAAAACACGCATCAAGATACGCTTGCAGGTGTTGCTTGAACACCTCCCTCGGGGCACGGGTCAGCTCAGGGACACTCCAGAGGAGAGCCACCGAGCCCGTCATGAGAGGGGCGTCGAGCGCGCCTCCCTATGCAAGGGTAAGGCGCGAGTCCTGAGGCCGGGTCGTCGGGAGCCCCCGCGTCCTGAGGTCCGTTGACGGGTAGGTTCTTCTTCTTCTTTGGGGCGGTCTGCAGGGCGAGGACGGCTTCATCCTCATCGGGGTATTCAATCGCCGCAGTCTGGTAGGGACGCTCCAGGGAACGCACCGCTTCCTTCTCGTCGGAGGCAATCGTGATGACTCCGCCGCTTCCGGGCATCTTGAGGATGTTGTAGCTGTGATGGGTCGCCGCCATAAACTTGGCAAGGGCAGGATACCCCAAGATGGCATTGTACGGGAGGTGGATGTTGGCGATGTCGAAGTCGATGTGCTCGGTGTGGTAGTTGTCGTGGTCTCCAAAGGTGGCAGGGAGGCGGACTTGCCCCATTAGGTGCGTGGATCCATCCGTGACTCCGTATAATGGCTTGGTGGGGTGGAGCTGATCGTAGGGAACCTGGAGTGTCTCGAAGGTCTGGACGGAGAGGACGTTGAGCCCTGCCCTGCCATCGATGAGGGTCTTGGTCACGAGGACGTTGCTGATGGTCGGGGTGCAGAGCATCGGGAGTGCGCCTGGGGCCGCAGTGCACTTGAGCTGGTCTTTGGGGTCGAAGGCGATGACTTGCTTGGTCCACATGAGGTTGCGCGCGGTGTTAGGCCTAGGAAGCGCCGCGTTCACCTCACGGGCGAACTGCTTGAAGATGCGGTGAGAAGCCGGGGCATGGGCTCCTCCTAGATTGCACGCGACTGCACGCGGTTCCTGGAAGCCCCCTGCCCCATCTCCCTGGCGGTCGTCGTCGTTTCTCCTTGGTGGTTGTGGCAGCGGAGGCAGGCCTCCGTGGCCCTGAGGGCGACCCTCACGAGGCTCGTCGTGCCAGGGGGCGTCACAAGGCTGCTCCTGCCAGTGGTCTTCACGAGGCTGCTCATGCCACCCTTGGCGGGAGTTCCTGCCGTTCCAGCGTCCTCCTCCTTGGCCTCCTCCACGGCCATAGCCGCATTTTTCACGCTCAGGGCGCTGCCTGACGCGCCCGCCGCGCATCGCCCTGAGCTCCTGACAGTCGTTGGTGTTGTGGTTGTGGATGTTGTGGAAGACGCAGTACGGTCGGTTGTCTTTGGGGAGGTCATCGTAGCCGCAACCACGCTTCAGTTCTGGTTCCGCAGCTAGCACAGCGGGACCCTTGCGCTTCGAATCCTAGGCCTTGGTCTTCTTGTCGTCTGCCTCCACCACAGGCAGCTCCTGAAGGGAGAGGCGGCCTTCCTCCGCCCTGGCGCACTTTGCCGCGAGCTTGAACATCTCGAGGGTTGTGCACAAGTCTTCGTGGATGGCGAGCTCTTCCCTCATCCTGGCATCGCGGACGCCATCGGAGAACTCGGAGATGATGGCCTCGTCCGAGACACTCGGGATACGGAGGCGCATGGTGTTGAAGCTTTGGATGTACTTTTACAGGGTTTCTCCCGGCTGCTGCTTCACGTGATGCAGGTCGGCAGCTGCCGGGGCTCGGTCGCGGGTGCCTTGGAAGTTGGCGACGAAGCGCTCGCGAAGCTCTCCCCAGGAGGAGATGGATCCCACTGGGAGGTTCAGGAGCCAGGAGTGCGCACCGTACTTCAGAGCCATGGGGAACCAGTTCGCCATGACCTGCTCAGTGCTGTTGGCCGCCTTGATGCTTAGCTCGTAGAGTTGGAGGAACTCTGTGGGGTCGGTGGTGCCGTCGTAGCGCGGAGGCAGGTCCGGCTAGAACTTGCCGGGTCAGACGAGGCGCCGTAGCTCCGGAGCTAGGGCGCCACACCCGCGTACGCTCATGATCACAGGCGCCCCTTGCACCTGTGACGCTGGTTCTTGAGGTGCTGGCGCCACCACCTCCTGTGGTGCACGGTCTGGGCGTTGTGGTCTAGGGAGACCACGAGCCCCTGCATGTGGGTGTGGGATCACCTGGCAACTCTCCTCGTCGCGGGCGTGGGCTCTACGGTGTTGTTCACGTCGAGGGGCCTCGCGTTGGCCCTCCTGGCCGGCTGGGCGAGGGTGAGGCAGAGCCGGGACCCCACGGCCCTCGTTCGCCGCCGGGCGTGACGGAGGACGCGAAGAGTGCGTTGGTGCAGGCGCTTCCCCAGCTGCGTTGACGATCTCGGTGATGCGGTGGAGCCACTCGTCGTAGACATCGTCTGCCGGGCGGTAGCGCAAGAGCTCCCGCGCAATCAGTAGCGCAGGCTGCTGGTAGACCGGCCCACGGCGGACCAGCGAGGACGATGCTGCGGCCGGCGAGGGTGAAGGTGTTGCCGTGCGACCATCCCGCCGCACGGACAGCGGCAGCGAAGAGTTATGCTGCTCGTGGACTGCTGGGTCGATGCCGGCGTTGGCGCTTTGCGAGTTGGGCCGGAGCGGTGCGCCGTTGCCCGCGGGCGCCGTCTGAGCGACGTTCGCAGCGCGGCGGGCGGCGCGAGCTCGGTGTGTGTCCACCATGGTTGTGGAGCAGGGTCGGTGACGAGAACGCGACGAGGTCGTCGGAGAGGTGAGATTTCGACACGCCCCCTACCTGGCACGCCAAATGTCGGATTCAGGGCTCCGCAAAACCCGTTAAGTTCGAACACAGGGGCGTGAACGAAGATCTCTCCCACTCACGTCTACCTAGCGCCTCGCTCTCGTCTTGGTGGAAGGATTCAAGCAAACAACGAACAAACACACAAGAGTTTATCCAGGTTCGGGCCACCGCAAGGTGTAGGACCCTACTTCCTGCTTTGCTGGATTGACTTCGGGCGAGCTAGAATATGAACTGGTAAAAGGGTTCCTGAGCTCAGGAGGCGAGCTCAGGAGGGTCAGGAGGCTAGTGCTCTTGCTCCTTGTGCGGTGGCAAAGTGTTTGAAGTCGACCCTCCTCCTTTGCGGTGGAGGTCCTAGCTACTTATATAGGCGGCCACGGTCCTCTTCCCCCGAAATGTTTAGGCGGGAAGGGATTCCATAACGGCCATTTTTGAGCGGGAACACAAGGACGTTCCTACCCTGATAAAAGCAGTCTTCGCCTGCAAAAGGATCAGGCGGTGACACGGTGGTGGGCTCGACGGTGACATCCTCCTTATCTTCCTTGCGGTCTTCGGTCTTGTTGAACCAAAGAGGAAACCTTTGCCCCGCTCCTTGGGAACCAACGGCTGCGCTGTCTCCTTTGCACCGAAATGGCAACTGTGCCGCTGGCGGGCATTGGCACTTGCTGGCGTGGTGCATCACTTCTGACATCACTGCCCCCTCATGAGGCAGGCTTGGCGTTGGATTCTCCGCCCCTCCGGAACGCCTTGCTGAGGCCGCTCCCAAGGGGGTCTTGGCGTTGTTCTCCTCGCGAGTCCTGGCCCCTCGCGAGGGTCTTGAGCAGCTGGTCGATCAGCTGGGCTGTACCAGGCCGCTTGTAGGAGCGCGTCGCGGCCCACAGACAGGCAAGTCTGGGTACCCTGGTTCGCAGGACATCGACAATATTTTTGTTGAACCATGGAGCTGTCAGTTGGTGTAGTTCCAAGCAGAGCATCGTGGCGGGATCTACGTGTGAAGCGGAGTACATACCTGCTTCGGAAGCAGCAAATGAAGGAGTCTGGATGAAGGAGTTCATATCCGATCTAGGTGTAATACCTAGTGCATTGCGTGCAATGAAAATATTTTGTGACAACACTGGAGCAATTGCCTTGGCGAAGGAATCCAGGTTTCACAAGAGAACTAAGCACATCAAGAGACGTTTCAACTCTATCCGCGATCAAGTCAAGGAGGGAGACATAGAGATTTGCATAATACATATGGATCTGAATGTAGCAGACCCGTTGACTAGGCCTCTTCCATGAGCAAAACATGATCAACACTAAGACTCCATGGGTGTTAGAATCGTTACTATGTAATCTAGATTATTGACTCTAATGAAAGTGGGATACTGAAGGAAATATGCTCCAGAGGCAATAATAAAGTTGTTATTTATATTTCCCTATATCATGATAAATGTCTTTTATTGATGCTAGAATTGTATTACCCAAAAACTTGATACATGTGTGGATACATAGACAAAATAGAGTGTCCCTAGTAAGCCTCTACTAGACTAGCTCATTAATCAAAGATGGTTGAGTTTCCTAACCGTATACATGTGTGGTCATTTGATTAACGGGATCACATCATTAGGAGAATAATGTGATGGACAAGACCCATTCGTTAGCTCAGCATTTTGATTGTTCAGTCTTACTGCTACTGATTTTTTCATATCAAATACATGTTCCTCCAAATATGAGATTATGCAACTCCCCGATACCGGAGGAATGCCTTGTGTGCTATCAAACGTCACAATGTAACTAGGTGATTATAAAGATGCTCTACAGGTATCTCTGAAGGTATTTATTGGGTTTGCATAGATCGAGAATAGGATTTGTCACTCCGAGTATGGGAGAGGTTTCTGAAGGCCCTCTCGGTAATGCACATCATAAGAAGCCTTGCAAGAAATGTGACTAATGAGTTAGTTGTGAGATGATGCATTACGGAACGAGTAAAGAGACTTGTCAGTAACGAGATTGAACTAGGTATGAAGTTACTGATCGAATCTCGGGCAAGTAACGTACCGATGAAAAAGGGAATTACGTATGTTGACATTACAGTTTGACCGATAAAGATCTTTATAGAATATGTGAGAACCAATATGAGCATCCAGGTTCCGCTATTGGTTATTGACCAGATAAGTGTCTCAGTCATGTGTACATAGTTCTCAAACCCGTAGGGTCCGCATGCTTAACGTCTGATGACGATTTTTATTGAGAGTTATGTGTTTTTGGTGACTGAAGATTGTCCAGAGTCCCGTATGACATCACAGACATGACGAGGAGTCTCAAAATGGTCGAGAGGTAAAGATCGATATATTGGAAGATAGTATTCGGACTCTGAAAGGGCTCCGAGGGGTACCGGCTACATATCGGAGATCTGGGGGGCTACCAGAACCCCCCGGGGAAGTGTCGGGCCTACATGGGCCATAGCGGAGAGAAATGGCAGCCTACAAGGGGGTAGCACGTGCCCCCCCAAGGGGAGTCCAAATTGGACTAGGGGAGGGGGCGCGGCCCCCCTTTCCATCTCCCTCTCCTCTCCTTCCCTCCTTCCAACTCCAAAGAAAGGAAAAAAGAGGGGGCCAAATCCTACTAGGAGTGGAGTCCTAGTAGGACTCCCCCCCATGGCGCGCCCCTTGGCCGGCCTCGTCCTCTTCTCCTCCTTTATATACGTGGGCATGCGGCATCCCAAAGCACATCAACTGTTCTTAGCCGTGTGCAGTGCCCCCCTCCACAGTTTGCACCTCAGGTCATATTGTCGTTGGGCTTTGGCGAAGCCCTGCGTGATCTACTTCACCATCACCATCAACATGCCTTCGTGCTGCTAGAACTCTCCCTCGACACTCTGCTGTATCAAGAGTTCATGGGACATCATTGAGCTGAACGTGTGCAGAACTCGGAGGTGCCGTATGTTCGGTGCCGTACGTTCGGTGCTTGATCAGTTGAATCGCGAAGACGTTCGAATACATCAACCGCATTACTCTAACACTTCCGCTTTGGTCTACAAGGGTACGTGGACATACTATGCATCTCCTAGATAGATCTTGCATGAGCGTAGGATTTTTTTAAGTACATGATACATTCCCAACAAACCGCCGGAGTGGTATTACCGCTCGCCCCAGTGGTACTACCACGGGGGTTGCTGCTCAGGGCACTAAGGAGGCAGAGCAGGATAGATGGGGCGAAATAGATCCGTACCGGTGGTACTACCGCTTAAAGGAGTGGTACTACCGCTTAGAGACTGTAGTGCTACACACCCACATGCGCTCTACAACTGCTGGGAGCGCGCACGGTCCTAGAGGGGAGCGAAAGTGGAGCGGTAGTGCATGGGCGATACTACCGCTTACAAGCGGTACTACCACTCATACTACCATTCCACTATCGTGCAACCCGACATGAAAAATCGCATCCCGAGAAGCAGCGGTACTACGCGCGGCACAAGGCCGCGGTACTACCGCTCGCGAGAGCGGTACTACCGCTTGAGGCCTTCAAGAACACATCAGAGAAACCAGATGCAGCAAAAAAACTAGAACTTTTGTCGACAATGTTTGTATATTCAACTAGTCTTGCCGTGCATTAGCCATTTGAATCGGTGATGGAAGTATCTGGAGTGAAAAAGGGCTTCATAGCATAGAATGCTACTTGCTGAAGAAGACATCTTGCTGGTTAGAGATAGCTCTTCAAAGGAGGATTTAGAGACACATGACCAGTTCTATTCCCCCCCCCCTGAGGTGTATGCTCAAACTTGGCACTATTATATTACTCATATCATGCATATGTTGTCTTGTATTGCTTAGTTTTTACATCATATACACACTATTAAATGCCATCTTCTTTGTTTAGACATCATATATGCGATTGCCATCCGCTTACTTGCTTTGTATATAAATTATATATTTGAATTATAACTTGCCATCATGTGTACATAGATAGCATCTATCTGAATTATGGCATGCCAGCCCATTTAATAAAGACATCATATAGCTCATCCTGTTTAGCGTTTACATAGTCATCATATTTTGAATTATGTCATTCCATCCGTGAATTATATCATGCATCATGTTTCCATAGGCGGCATGTATGCGAATTATGGCATGCCAACCTATTCAATAAACACATCATATAGTTATATCATTTCATCCTGTTTACGTACTCATCATATTTTGAATTATGTCTTTCTATCATGTTTAGTTAGCCATCATATATGTGAAATTGTGTCATGCTATCCTGTTTAGTTAGCCATCATGTATGTGAAATTGTGTCATGCTGTCCTATTTCGTTAGACAACATAAATGTGAATTATTTCAAGCCCTCTTTTATTCCCCACTATCCCTTGCACCTATCTATCATACCATGTCTGCACATTCAGTTACTTTTCTTGTTTATCAGCCATTTGAACTAGAGGGGTGATGGCAGTATCTAAGGGAGTCACAACATGGTCTTCAGAAAAGATAGTGCTACCAGTCGATGCAGATAAAACCATGGTTGTACTTACCCAAGAATAAGCCCCAGCACACATAACCCAGACTCTTGCAAATTGTACCCCTACGCAGTTGGACAAAGAACCAACTACATCCCTTCTAACCCCAACCCTAGCAGATAGTATCCCAGTTCCAGTCGACACAACACCCTATCCACCAGAGAGCACCCAAACATGAGCAGTTAGTAAGGCAACTGCAGTGCCCAAAGCACAAGGACCACCACTCACAACCCCAACTCAACGCTTAAAGCAGAAGAAGAATTGTTCTCAGGTCATGTTATGTAGCTATGGTTCATACTCCTTTGCTCTTGCATCACTATATTTACTCATACCAACTAATTTCAAATTTGAAGGATGGAATTGAAACTCCAATGGCGCAAGAGGTATGTTCTAAACCTACTTCTTTAACTAGTTTGCTGTTGTAAACTTGCTCTATGTTGATTTCAGTTTCAATTGAATAAATAGTTATGTTCTAATATCATGCACATTACAAGTGTTGTTATTGTTGTGTAGTTTCCCACACTTATATTCTGTCTATGCTGCTTTGTCTTAAACAGATATGATTTGAACTGTGTCTCTGTCTTGATTTTTAGAAACAAAAACTAGAATGATATAGACCATACAATACCCATGGTACATAGATATATGTTTGTTTCATGTTGTTATCCTGTCCACTTTACTACTAAATTGATTTACCAAAATGAGTCTCATATACAACATGGTAAACCTGTGATGTGTCTGCTTGTTTCTCTTTTAGAATGCGGACAAAATATTGGAGAAGAGTACCCCGTTATGCAATGTTAAAGGAAGTACTGCATATAAGGTTCAAGATAGCCAGACATCCCTGTTGATCTCCAAGAAAGCTGATAAAAACTATCTTGACGACAGTGAGACAACCTCAAAGTCCTGTATTGATGTAGTGTTTGAGTTACTGGCCACTACTGCTGGCACAAGCTCTTCGAACTCGCTGCCTGAATCAGTTCGTCTTCTTCAGTCTCAACTTCAAGTTGAAATACATCGATCAGATGTGATGTGACACAAAGCCGAAGGATTGAGGAAGTCCCTACAGAATTCAGATGCGTACTATCGGGTGCAACAACAAATGCTTGAGGATTTAAGCGCCAAACAAGAGAAAGCTAATAAGCTTGCTAAGCATCTTGCGAGCATGCTAGGTACCCATGATATTGTTTCTTGAGCTCTTCTGAAGTGGTTTCAGTTTTGGACTTGTTTTGTTGCGGTGTTTATTTGCCCTGGTCGCGAACTTTGACAACTAGTGTATGTAATATGCTACTTTGTTCCCCATATTTGCACTGGTGGCGAACTTTGATGGCCTATTGATGTAATATGTGTAATAGCCGTAATAGCCTAGCATAAGTGGCTTGCTTATTTATTTCCTTGTTGTCTTGTTTATTTGTTCGCTTGTAGCCAGTGCAGTTCTTTTTTTTCGCGGTTTGCTAGTGGCCGCAGTAACCTATTTTTTAAAACTAGGCCACAGTAACCATGGGCAACATACGGACCAGTGTCTCCATGGTCCTGCTATCTGCTGTAGTGACCATAGGCCTCCTATGGGCCTTCTACGGGCCGTAGAATCAATGGGCCTTGTCGGTGTCAAAACCGACGGATCTCGGGTAGGGGGTCCCGAACTATGCATTCGAGGATCGATGTTTACCGAGGTTCAGGCCCTCTCAATCGAGGTAATACCCTACTTCCTGCTATATTCACATGGATGAATATGATTACAAGAGTTGATATGCCTAGAGATAGTAATGTCTAAACCCTATAGTCTAGCCTATGAGGATGTTATGATTCTCTACTAGCCTCTACGGACTAAACCTTCCAGTTTATATATGCACCGGAGGGCCTAGGGTTTGTACATAACCGACTTGCAGAGGAAGGATTGATTATACCCGTACCTAAAACCTGACATTATATGAATACAGGAGTCCTATCCGGATATGATCTTCATCAATGATCTTCACAGCCCAGCAGTCCGGCCCACCACGAGTTATCCGGCCACACGAGGACCCCTCAATCCAGGACTCCCTCAGTAGCCCCTGAACCTGTCTTCGATGTCGATGAGTTCGTCTTCTGTACTTTCTTCTGCATTGCAAGGCGGGTTCCTTCTTCCGTTCATATCTTTTGCAATAAACGTACTGTGTTCGGCTCTGCAACCCTTAGCCTCGAAGGCAAGGCTTTTGAAAGAAAATGAATAATGTGTCTTTACTAACAAGTCTTTGGTGAAGCGTCGTGTCCATCCCACTAATATATCGAACCGTTTTGTTTGGTCCTAGTTTCGCGTTTCGAGGTATATCCTCATTGACATGTCCTATCAAAATAGAGATCATGCCCGCTTATTGTGGGATCCTTATCAATGTGACGTCAGCATCCACACCGCGCATTACGCACGATTGCCTTGCGAACCGGAGAGGTTTATGGCTAAAGTGGGGGATGTTCTGTATTCACAACGTTATAAAAGGATACCAATCCCTTTCATCAGCCCCATGCTTCCCTCAAGCTCAAGTTCTCCAATCTTCCTAGCCCGAGCACCCTCTTCTCTTTCACCCACCGCTCTTCGTTCCTCAACCACTACTTCCTTCCCTAGCCATGACTGGATCTGGCGCCAGGGGCAAGTGGGAGGCCTCCAAAGTCACTGACAAAACTGTGGAGGATCTTCAGAGTGCGGGCTATCTTGCTCCTGACATCGCACACTGAGTCCCCGCCAAGGGCCATGTGGTTCCCGTCCCAGAGGCGGGTGAGAGAGTCGTGTTTCTCTTACACTTTGTTTGGGGGCTAGGGTTTCCGCTCCACCCGTTTGTTCGGGGTTTGCTATTTTTCTACGGACTAGATTTCCATGATCTAGCCCCGAACTCAATTCTCCACATCTCCGCTTTTATAGTGGTGTGTGAAGCTATCCCCCGCGTCCCTCCACACTTCGGCCTATGGCTCAAAACCATCAACATGAAGCCAAAGGTTGTGGACCTACAACACGCGGAGTGCGGGGGCGCTATTATAAGCAAGCTCCCGAATGCAACTTGGAAAAAAGGGTCGTTCGTGGAGACGAACAAGGTCTGGCAGCAGGAGTAGTTCTACATGATTGAACCCCGCGACACCAAATGGGTGGCGTAACCTGCTTTCAGATCTAGAGCCCCGGAGAGGTTGACCTCCTGGACTGATAAGAGTCCGAACTGGGGGTCTCAGGTTGAGGTGACGGCACTCCAGGGCCGTGCGTCCGGTGCGATTTCCAATGGCTATCAGCTGTCGACCGTGGTCTAAGTAATGCTGGCCCAGCTTGTCCTCCCTTGCCAAACCTGGGACTCCTCCCTATGGGAGTTCGATTCGGCAGGAGAGCGGTCCCTAAAGCATCTCTTCAGCTTTACGCACAAAGAGATCTGGAAGCATCTCTTCAAGAGCCGGAAGGAGTGGCCGAAGGAGACTGAAGACGCGGGCTATAGTATCGCGTTCTCCACCCGAGAGGTAATAGAGAATTTCACCGAACATGGATCCTTTTTCTTATTAAATAATAACAGGAGTTGGAGTCTTTGCATGATATACAGGGCTGGGCGAAAAAGGCAATCCGGATTAAGTGTCCGTCGCCTCCGCCCGACGACCCTGAGTCGCCTCGACTGACGACGATGCTGGTCTCGGCGCCACACAAGGCGCCGGTCAAGAAGCCCAAGAAGAAGAACAGCAAAGAGGCCAAGGGTGGCCCCCGCCCAGCAGACGGGAAGTCCGAAGAGATCAACATCCTCTCCTCCGAAGAGGAGGAGGATGACGAAGAAGAAGAAGAAGAAGAAGAAGAAGAAGAAGAAGAGCCCCCTGTGCAAGGTAGGCGGATGAAGAGGGTGGCTACTGCCGACGCGGGCACGATCGCACCCCGAAGGAGGCTGAACCTCTCTGCTCGTTTAGACTCATTGTTCGAACATAGCTTTGTGGTGATGCCCAGGGAGAAACCCCTGACCGAAACGTAAGTTTGTCCAGATTGCTTCACCTTGTTTGTTTAGCATTTTAATGCTTACTTGGTATTTCTCACCTACTGACATGCAGCCCTCCCCGAGCACACCCCGACGCCTCCTTATCGGAGGGGAACTCTCTAGCACCTTGAGAGACAGAGAGTGACCCGCTGGTCCGAGCTCCATCGCCCATGATCGGGAGGGACACCGAACTGTCCTCCCAGCTGGTGTGTTCTGCTCAAGGAGATGGGGGCGGGGCAAGTGACAGGGCGACCAAGGGTAACACCTCGACTTCCACTGACCATTCGGAAATAATCCCCATGGAGACCAAAGACGGGGGGCCCAAACAATCCAGGGCCCCGCCGAATACTGCTCTGTAGCCTAGCGCGGCTCGGGGGTCCAAAGACCAGACTCCCCAGGCGGGGCAGGATACAGAGGCGCCCAGAGTCAATTCGGCTGCGCCGGACCCTATGGAGGGAGCACTGCAAAGTGCTTCTGTCGTGGAGGAGCACCGCACCGTGATGGGTGCGGTGATGAAGAAGATTCAGTCCGTCAAAGGTGGACTGAATGAAGCCTTCAACAGCCTGCTAACGGGCTTTGAGGTAAGCAATGCAATGTTCTTTATGGAGCTTTTGTTTTATATGCACATATATTGCCAGTAGCCCCTGATGCTTTGTATGATTCAAAATCTAATCAGATGAAGTACCCACAGTATAACATGTTTATGGAGCTGAACTGTTATGCTTCTGTTATTTGAACAGGCTTCACTAGTTACGGTAACTGCACGAGATGCAGAGGTTGCCGAACTAAATCGGAAGCTCTTGTTGGCCAACGCAGACCCCGACCGCGTCAACCAGCGTTTAGATGGAATGCAAGGTATGCAGATTTTAAAAAATAAGATGTCAAGAAGACTAATAACATTTAATTGAGTATGGGTATAACTCTTTATGATATTCTGTATTACACAGTTGGCGCCATTGAGATTGAGGCCCTGAAGGGCGAGCTCACGAAGGCCAAGGAGGAGGCCGAGGCGACCAAGGCGATCGTTGACAAAGCGGTTGCCGAACTAGAGGCCAAAAAGACCGTGTGCAAGAAGCACCAGGCTCGGGTGTCTGAAGTCGTGGTTGAGCTCAACGGTGCCATTCGCAAATGCGAGGCATTGGAAGAGAAGGCTTCAGAACAAGCTTCCGAGCTCGCTGCGGCAGTTAAGGCTCCCCAGGATGCGCGGAGTGAGTCGCGCAACGCCTATGAAGAAATCAAGCAGGCACGACAGATAGCATCTGGTAAGACTTTTCTCTTACAGAGCATCTTCGGAGGGCAAAGGTATCTCTGGCTGACACGGTTGTGGAGTTCTCCAGGCGGGTTTGCTGATCTTCCAAGGAGCAGTGCTGACGCTGCCCAATACTTCCGAGCCCAGGAGGGGAACGACACAGAGAAGTTGTTTTGGTCACAGTTCTATGCGCCAAAACATCCGGTGCCCCTCAATGACCAGATGAAGCAGCTGGTCGAGCTGCATAATATGGCGGGTTCGGCCATGAAGGACTTGATAGTCCGGCTATGGCCTGCTGGTCCACTCCCAAGTAGCTACTTCGGATTGGTGAAGTGGCTCGTCGAGGTGAGTCTGAGGGTCGACGCATTGAAGCATTCAGGCTTCATAGAAGGTGATCGGATGGCCTTTGCTCCTGTAAAAGTGCACTGGGCGGAGATGAGGGCGTGGGATATAGCTACCGCTGGCCCACCCGCAGGCAAGGAGCACCGCAAGACGGAGAAATACTTCGAGGACGTCATAGAAGGAGCCCGCCTTGTAGAAGGCCAATGCTCGAAGGATATTATCTTCGAGTAATTGTATCCGGTTGTAAAGACTTAAAATTATGAACCGATGTATATAACTTTTGTGCTATTATGAATGTGAGCGACTTTTACCTCCCGTGTGACTGTTTATGTAAATCTAAAAGTTTCCAGTCGTCGGCTTCAGCCCCCAGGTACATAGTACTGGGGTGTTCGGTCATATGCATATACACTCTTTATCCAACGTCTTGGTCTGTGTAGGAGATGTATGCAGAGCGAACCAGGCAATCAGACTATGCGGCGTTATTGCTTTCACTTAGCCATAGGAGTTTGACAAGTGGGGCTAGGTACCAGCCCCTCGTGCATATATGATATTTCCGAATTAAGGTATCCAATTGCACCTGGCTGGGCGAAAAAACCAACCCTTCATATAACACGGGGTAGATCTCTATCTATCATAGTATAAAACTAAGTCATCGGATTGCGGACCAGGTTCTCGCCTATCATTATAGTCAGCTTTCGGCTTTCTCTGTTGAGGTACTTCATCAGACGAGCCGGAAGTAGAATCGTTGTAGTTCTCCCTTTACACCCTAGCCAAACAATCGGGAACGTAAGGGTATGCACACGAGTCGGGCGACCCGACTATTGACCCAAGACATGATTCAGAACTGATGCATATAAAGCAGATATCCAGGACGCCGAACACTCCCTATAGGTGTTCGGACTTTTCAACATATACCGGAGCTGCATACCCCTACGTCCATTGCCCCTGGCAATGGACCCTGTTGTCAAGGCACATGTGGCAATCTGATATGGGGAGAGAACACATGTGGTTAGAGAATAAAACTCCATACATAATATAAGCCAAGCTGTTTCGTAAAATATCCCGTTATAGTACGGCGAGCCGTATGTTTACAGATAATGCCGATAACTTCCTTGGACATTTTACATGCCAGAGAAGTACAAAAAAAAAGAGAAAAAAGGTTTACACAGGGTCTTAATCTAAAAAGAAACCTTAGCGCGGGTCCCTGCTGCACGTGTGCGCCGTTTCTCCTTTGTGATGTGTCCTTCAAGGGGGGAGTGTGATGGCCATCTATAAAACAGAAAAAATAAAATAAAAAAACTGAAATAAAAGGAAATCCAGTGTGGCCATAAAAAACTGGTTCATTTAGTGAACCTTGAAATATAATTTTAAAGTCCGAATAGGGTCGAGCCGAACTATGGACTATGTGTATGAAGTGTGCCCTCAGCGTCGCCCAAGGGGTTTCGAGGGCATAATTATGTACACGAGGCATGCATGCTATCACCTTATGGAGCAGTCAATGGGGGCGTAACTGCTAATCTAGCTCAGGTTCATCTGAGCTGCCGCACTAAGGCGTATGCCAGACACGTTTAACTTTGTCCACGATTTTAATGACCGATAAGTTCTCTGGCTTGAATAGGCCGTTTTTGACCTCGGCTGCTAGGGCCACAGTGTCCTCCTCTGTAGGGAGAGAGTGTTCCATATTTCCATTGATCGTGGTGACGCCACGTGGTCCAGGCATTTTAAGCTTTAGATAAGCGTAATGCAGGACTGCATTAAAACGGGCGAAGGCCGTTCTTTCGAGGAGTGCATGGTAGCCACTTCGGAATGGAGCTATGTCAAAGATTAGCTCTTCGCTTCGAAAGTTATCAGGAAAGCCAAATACGACCTCCAATGTTAAAGAGCCCATGCAGCGGGCTTCCACACCCGGTATCACTCCTTTAAAGGTCGTGCTGCTTGGCTTGATTCTTGACGGGTCGATCCTCATCTTGCGGACAGTGTCCTAATATATTAGATTAAGACTACTGCCGCCGTCCATAAGGACTCGGGTGAGATGGTATCCATCGATTATTGGGTCGAGCACTAGGGCAGCCGAACCCCCATGACAGATACTAGTCGGATGATCCCTGCGATCGAAAGTGATCGGACAGGCCGACCATGGGTTGAATTTGGGGGCAACAGGCTCAACGGCATAGACATCTTGGAGTGCGCGCTTGCGCTCCCTCTTTGGGATATGAGTGACATATATCATGTTCACTGTTTTGATCTCCGGTGGAAATTTCTTCTGTCCCCGTGTGTTCGGTTGGCGAGGTTCGTCCTCGTCTTCGCTCTGAGATCCTTTTCCCTTGTGTTCGGCGTTAAGCTTGCCGGCCTACTCGAAGACCCAACAATTACGGTTGGTGTGGTTTGCAGGTTTATCTGGGTGCCATGGATCTGGCAGGGCCAATCCAATATTTTGTCCAGGCTGGATGGACCATCTTTGTTGCCTTTGAATAGCTTCTTCCATTGACTGGGTCTGGAGCCTCTGAATCCGGCGTTTACCGCTGTATCATTTGGGCTTCCTGCATTATTTCGACGTTTGTGTTTCTTACGCCGTGGCTTTCCGTTGCCGTCCCTGACTTCGGATGTTCCAGGGTCGCTGGTGCTGCTACGAGCTAGCCAGCTATCCTCGCCCGCGCAAAAACGGGTCATGAGTGTAGTTAGGGCAGCCATTGTCCTCGGCTTTTCCTGTCCGAGGTGTCTAGCTAGCCATTTGTCCCGGACACTGTGTTTGAAGGCCGATAAGGCTTCGGCATCCGGACAGTCGATGATTGGGTTCTTAGTGAGAAACCGATTCCAAAGCTTGCGGGTTGACTCCCCGGGTTGTTGGATGATGTGACTTAGGTCGTTAGCGCCCGGGGGCTGGACATAGGTCCTTGAAATTTGGCCCGAAAAGCATTCTCAAGTTCTTCCCAGCTCCCAATGGAATTCTCTGGGAGGCTGTTTAGCCAGTGCCGAGCTGGTCCTTTTAGCTTGAGGGGTAAGTATTTAATGGCGTGGAGATAATCTCCGCGAGCCAGTGGATGTGAATAATAAAGTCTTCTATCCAGACGACATGATCCGTCGTTCCATCATACGCCTCAATGTTTACGGGTTTAAACCCTTCTGGAAAATCGTGATACAACACCTCATTGGTGAAGCACAGAGGGTGTGCAGCACCCTTGTATTTTGCTATTACATGGCGTATGTCCGATGGTTGTGATGTTCGGTATTGACCCCGAACTGGTATATGACCGGCATGATTGGCTTGATAGCCGCCGTCCCGTGCACGAGCATGGTCCCTGGATCCGTAGATGCATCTGGTCTTGCCAGCCTTTCTGTTCAAGTCCTCACGTAGATTGTGTTTCTGGGCCTGAGCCGCATCCTCCTTTCCTTTATGGGTTGGGGGTGCGGGCTTGTACACGCCGTTTCTAGCCACTCTGTCCCATCCATGAGGTGGTTGGTCCGGCGTATCGGCGGTGTTATTCTTTGGCGGTATAGGCGCAGTGGCCTCGTCGTCGAATTTGGGCAGCAGTTTATGCTTGGGATAGCATTTGGTTTGGCAATTATAGCCATATTTTTGCTCAGCATCTAGCACTTCGTTCCATCTATCATTGAGCGTGTCCTGTGTGGCTCGTAGCCGTCTCTACTGCTTTTCAGGCTCCTCGCGGTGGCAATAAGCCTTCGATGGAAGCGTTTTTGTTCTAAGGGTTCTTCTGGGACGATATATTCGTCGTCGCCCAGGCTGGCATCCTCTTCGGAGACATGTTCGTAATTACTGTCTTCGGCATCGCTGTCACCGGACAGCGGTTTCGGACTATGTTCACCGTCCTCTCGCTCATCCTGCTCCATTGCTCGGTGTGCGGGGTCTTCGGTTTGTTTCGGACTGTCACCGTCGTTAGTGACAGTGTTGCTACTTTTTCCTTTGCGGGATTTAGTTCGGCGCTTCGGGCGCCGACGTTTGGGAGGTTCTTCGAAAGGCTTGTCCTTTGTGGGATCGTTTTCGCCGTCGCCCTCCTTATCCTTAGGTGTATCCACCATATACACATCGTATGAAGACGTGGCTGTCCATCGCCCGGTGATGGGCCGATTTTCTTCTAGATCTGCTTCGACTTCGAGGTCCATCCCTTCGAAGTCTTCCGAAGCGTAGTCAAGTAGATCAGTTAGATCTTCAACCGTGCCTACCAAGCGGGTGGTGGGTGGGTAGCGAAATTCTCCATCACCAGCCTCTAGTTCGAACCAGATATAATTCTGCTATCTGTCCCCAGCTAAGGAGAGAGATTTTAATGAGGTCAACACATCACCAAAAGGAGAGTGTGGGAATATATCTGCGGCACTGAATTCGGCGATAGACGCCTGATCGAGCTTGAAGGGCGCAGATATGCATGGTTCGTAACTTGCGATAGGAGACAAGTCCGGGGTTCCGGTAACACAAATCCTGCTCAGATTTGGGTCCGTGTGCGGCTCCAAGGCCGTTGAGTCCGCGGCTTCTGCGGAGGGGTTGAGCTTTCCATCCTCGGGTGACATGATTTGTTTCGGATCTAAGGCCAGAACAGTTACAAGTGCTATTTCCTGGTCCGATGACAGAGTTAGGTCATGTTCATCGTGGTGGCTGGGAGAGGTCGCCGTGGACTTGAATCCATCGAAGATCAAGTCTCCACGGATATCAGCGACATAGTTCAAGCTTCGAAATCTGACTTGATGGCCAGTGGTGTAGCTCTCAACCTGCTCGAGGTGGCCTTCTGTGTTTGCACAGAGCATGAAACCACCGATCCCAAAAAGCTGGCTGGGAGGGAAAATTCCCTCGGTGGCGCCGTTGTGGTTGACAAAGCGACCCATCAGTCCTTCGGTCGACAACATAGTGGAACTCTCAATGAAAGCACCAATGTCGGTGTCAAAACCAGCGGATCTCGGGTAGGGGGTCCCAAACTATGCGTCTGAGGATTGATGGTAACAGGAGGCTAGGGATACGATGTTTACCTAGGTTCAGGCCCTCTCGATCGATGTAATACCCTACTTCCTGCTATATTAATATGGATGAATGTGATTACAAGAGTTGATCTACCTCGAGATCGTAATGCCTAAACCCTAAAGTCTAGCCTATGAGGATGTCATGATTCTCTACTAGCCTCCACGGACTAAACCCTCCATTTTATATATGCACCGGAGGGCCTAGGATTTGTACATAACTGACTTGCAGAGGAAGGAATGATTATACCCGAAACTGAAACCTACCATTATACGAATACAGGAGTCCTATCCGGATACGAGAGATTATCTTCATCAATGATCTTCACGGCCCACCTCCGGCCCACCACGAGTTATCCGGCCACACGAGGACCCCTCAATCCAGGACTCCCTCATGCCTTCTACGGGCCGTATGATCATTTGGCCAAACATGGGAGAATAACATACCACATTATGGGCCGTAAACGGGATAAAGTGGGAGTCATCCATTCATGGGCCGACCATAGCGGGCCGTTAATAGGCCGACGAGTATAACATGCTTAATTCTATCGACAGGCATAACGGCTCATTAATGGGCCGTATTTGATGACGCTATGAAAAGGGCCCAACGGATTAACGGGCCACAAACGGGCCGACTTTAATCACGGGCTGAATTTGGCCCACAAGCGGAAAAGGCTAGTAACGGGCCATAAGTAATCGAATGCTGCAAATCAGTCAAAGAATGAATGGGCCCTTAAAAGGCCGAATGATAACACGGGCTGGAAACGGCTGAATGGAGTAATCGGCCGTTAATGGGTATAAAGCGATGTATTGTTCATTATGGGCCAGTTTCACCAAGGGCCGTTAATGGGCCTAGAGTTAGAAAGGGCCTCATATGGGCCGAAAGACGTCATGTGCCATGCAGGGGCCGGAAGTTACAATGGGCTGGAATCATATTGGACGGCCCAAATGAAGTTAGTGGGCCGAATTCAGAAAGGCCAAAATGGGCCGTGAGTTATCGGGCCTGAATGGGCTATATGCGAGCATGCCATTAACATGCTTTCGATGGGTCCGCCCTTTAACATTTGATCAAGTCAAACAGGCCGGCCTTTTTACCTGAACGGGCCACTGTTGGGCCAAGCCACGTGTCGATGTATCATATGTGTGTCCCGTCCATTGGCTGGATGACATCTGTCCCAATGCTGAGCTGACACATGGATCCTCCGACGAATGAGAATTTTACACGTGGAAAACCTCCACTGGTCCTGGCTGTTAACGGGTTATCGGATCCAAACCAGAACCCGATAGCTTAACGACGACCCGTGACGGTGGATGCCACATGTCGGTCACCCTTGACGCGCCATTTATCTTCATGGAAGTGGAAACTTCCATGATGATAGTTTTGGTATTGTCATGGAACACTTTTATGATAGCACATGTATGACTATCTTGATTCCGTCATAAAATCGTCATGGATGTACATGCATGACAGAAAAGGTGACCGACTGTGACAAACACGTATCATCACGAAAGTGCTTTTTTTCTAGTGGTGCCCTTTGATGCTTTTGTACATGCCTATGACGTACAATTCCTTCAGACCTGCATTGTCGTCAGTAACACTTGTGGTCTTCTTAGATGAGGGAATTGAAACCACAAAGACATTTCAAGATATAGCAGTAGTTGAAGCATTTGAACATTCAGCAGCAGAATTTTCATTATCATGTTCAAGGCATTTTAAGCATGGAGCAACAATTTTTTCTTAAGAGGTGCTGATCTGTTGAGTGTGTAATGAATTTTCATTATCATGTTCAAGGCATTTTAAGCATGGAGCAACCATTATCTGTTGAGCATGACGCCCTCAGCTTCTTGAGTTCTTGCTTCCTTTGAAGAATTTCATAGGAAAGCTTCTCATGTTCTGTTGATAGGGCCACATGATAAATTTCAAGTTCGTCATACTATGACCTTAGGTGTTAGAGATCGTCAGACAAGCCTTGACTTCGATCCATTTCCTCATCTAATAGATCATTACTTTGTCTAGCATTTTTTGCATCTTTTCCATAGAAGTTTGTTATTCAATTGCAATTTTAGCCAATTTCTTATAGCTAGGTTTTGCTTCACATTCAGAGTCATAACCACTTGAAGTACTAAAGTAAGCTTCTCGTGAGGTTACCTTGGAACCTCTTGCCATGAAGCTATAGGTGGGAGTGTAGTCATTAGCACAGTCTTCAGAGTTGGTGGAGTCACCAGTTTCTTCATGGTTGAACATGATCTGGCTGAGAAAATCAGTTGCGAGGGCCAAGCTTGCAACCCGAGAGTCAGACTCCTCCTAAGATTCCTCAACATTATCTTGGTCAGATTCTTCCTAAAAATTCATTTCCTTCCCAATGAAAACGCAAGCTCTACCAGACGTGCTTTTCTTCCTTGATGATTTTTCTGAAGACTTTGAAGATTTCTTCTTTTCCTCATCAGAGTCGTCATCCTTGCTAGACTTCCTCTTCCTTGAGTTCTTCTGCCAGAGGGGATAGTCTGCGATGTAATGGCCTGGTGAAAGAATGTGGATGTCACCTAGAAGGGGGTGGGGGGTGAAGGCGCTTTAAAATAATTATGGTTTAGGATTGAACAAATGCGGAATAAAACTTGTGTTTAATTTGTCAAGCACAAAACCTAAAACAATTAGGCTCACCTATGTGCACCAATGACTTATGCTAAGCAAGATAAACAACTAAGTGATTGCAAGATATATAATAAGAAACATTACGGCTATCACAAAGTAAAGTGCATCAGTAAGGGGCTCGGGTAAGAGATAACCAAGGCACGCGGAGACAGCGATTTATCCCGAAGTTCACACCCTTGCGGATGCTAATCTACATTTGGAGTGGTGTGGAGGCACAATTCTCCCCAAGAAGCGGCTAGGGCCGCCGTAATCTCCTCACGCCCTCGCACAATTCAAGATGCCATGATTGCACTATGGGACCCTTTAGGGCGGTCACCAAACCCATACAAATGGCAACCCTTAGGGGCGGTCACTGAACCCGTACACTTTGGCAACCCTTGGGGGCGGTCACCGGAACCCGTCAAATTGCTCGAGGCGATCTCCACAATCTAATTGGAGACACCGACGCTTGCCCGAAGCTTTACACCACATTGATTGAGCTACGAACACCACAAACCGTCTAGGGCACCAATGCACCCAAGAGGAACAAGCTCAAGGGTACCAAGCACAAGAGTAATAAGCTTCTCAACTTAATCACTTTCACGTATCACCGTGGAGAACTCAAACCGATGCACCAAATGCAATGGCAAGGGCACACGGGGTGCCCAACTCCTTCTTTCCCAAATCCCACCACAACAACTAATGCTATGGAGGAAAACGAGAGGAAGAACGAAGAAGAGAACACGAAGAACTCCAAGATCTGGATCCAAGGGGTTCCCCTCACATAGAGGAGAGAGTGATTGGTGGAAACGTAGATCTATATCTCCTCTCTCTTTTCCTCCAAAAACTAGCAATAATCCTTGGAGGGATTGAGATATAGCAAGCTCAAAGAAGGTCAACAATGGGGGAAGAACACGAGCTAAAGGGATAAGGTTCAATGGGGAATAAGACCCCCTTTTATAGGTGGGGAAAATCCAAACGTTATGTGCTCAGCCCGCACACAAGCGGTACTAATAAGAAAATTGAGCAACGACCATACCAAGAAAGAGAAAAAGATTCCCCAAAAAATGAAGAGTCTAAATAAATTAGAGAAAAAGAAAGAAGGGGCAATGTTACATAGCGTAATGGACAATTCTTACCATACCATACCATGGAATCACTTGATCCCTCTCGGTACATCTTCTACACTTTTTGTGTTGATCAATTTGATTCACTCTTTGACTTAGTCTTGATCAACCTCTCACATGACCAATTTTTAGATAATTCCTTGAATAGCACCTTGGTCATCACATACTCTCCTTGAAACCAACAAATGGACTTCAAGAAAAGCATATGGACAAATCCTTCAAATATAACTTAAGGCAACCATTAGTCCACATAGATTGTCATCAATTACCAAAACCAAACATGGGGGGACCGCATGCTCTTTCACATGGTGCCGCCTTGTTGCCCCTCCGATGGATGTCGTAACGAGCTTCTTCGCATGGTGGTCTCTGGCGCCCGATACCTCCCAAGGCTGTTTGAGGAAACGCCTCAACTCCATAATCGCGTTGGTTGCCTCTACCATCTAGAAGCATCGCAATGCGGCTATCTTCGACGGCTAGCGACCTTCCACTGACAATCTGATCACAACTATCAAGGGCGATGCTCGCCTATGGGCCAGGGCGGGTGCGAAGGGATTAGCTAGCATTATACATGTAACCTGAGCTAATTGTACTAAGGCTGAACAACCTCCCCTTCTCATGCTTGCTGCCGCACCCTCCCAGATGCCTGGCCGCGTACGTCTGTGAGGCAGCACCTTATAACACCTTGTAACATTCACTTTCTCCCCTCATATTCACCAAAAAATATGTTGAGTGAGCCCAAAAGAAATAATGACAAAGCCAAGGCAGTTAAAAACAGATGGTTATATCACAAAGTAGAATCCAAGATCAGGAAATAGAAAAATTAATGTTCAACAATATTAACATATCTGAAAGAAAAGTTAAGATTGGCCAAGATGATATTTTGGAGCTGTGACCATTGGTGAAACCTAAAGAGATTAGAAATTTCATACATTTCAAATTGGCAAAATGGTGGTAGAATTTAGAGGGAATAATTTGTAGGCACTGCAGCAAGTTGGTAAAATGTTGTACGCTAGAGCAATGGTAAGGTGTATTTTTTTTAAAAGAAATGGTTCAGTGCAAAGGTCGTACTAGTCCATGGAGTAATTGCATTAACACCTCCAGGATTTATCAGTCAAGGACTAACCATAATAATAATATCCACTGTGGAGTCGCTAGATGGGTAGCAAGAGGCAAACCTCATAGAGTGTCGCGGAGCCACGGGGATGGTCTTGGAACAACTGGTTGTGGTTAGCATGCATCCCATCACGAACTATTTTTTAATTGATAAGAGCTTTCACCATGTACGTAGGCCATAATCATTTGTAGTGGTAAAAAGAACAGAGAAAACTAGTAAGCACATCCTGATCAACAATGCTCACATTGCAGTTCTCTGTTTTATGCACTTGACTTTGAGGAAACAACTAATTCTAGTAAGAACATTTTGATCAGCTTAATTAAATCCTAAATCTCAATTTATGGAAATTAATATAAAAGAGACTATAAATTAGGTGGCAAATAGTAAGAAAAAACGTACATGTCATCAACACATCGCCTGATCTACATTATCTCATTTCACTACCAATGATGGATATAGAAGAAAAACAGAGAAAAGAAAATAATGTGTATTCAAAGGAGATGAGTAATGCAATCCACAAACAGCCATGCTCAACCTACACCAACAAATTATTGGAATTAAGAGATGTATTAGTTTAGTGGAAAATATACTTAACCTGCCAAACATAAACTCCAATATAGCACATCAACATCAATTACAATATACATCTCGGCTTCATTTTGAGCATCAGACATGTGTACTAATGATTCCAAATCTAGTTCAATAAATTTAGGCGAACATATTATAGAAATGATGTACAAAATAAAGTGGAGAATGGGATTCTTCTATATTTGTTTGTCGTGGGATATCCGCGGCCACCAATGGGACCGGGCGGCCCCTTGCTAGTTCGGCGGGGGGACGGCGTGTTGCACAAAGAGCAAAACGGTGCACGCCAGCACGACAGAGAGCACACAAGCAGTTTACCCAGGTTTGGGCTGCCGCCAGGCGTAAGACCCTACTCCTGCTTTCGTGGATTGATGGTGGAATGAATGTGGTGGTGCATAGTACACTTGCCCGACAAGACATGCCTTAGGGCCGCAGTGACTACGCGTGTATGGTGGCTGGGGTTCATCAACTCTCCAACCCCTCCTACGGGTGCCATGGGCCTCCTTTTTTAGATTAAGGGATCACCACAGTGGAAAAATGGTCATTTATCAACTGGTATGACAAAGAATAGTGCTATCATACCTAACTCTCGGGACGATAGGGTGCATTAAATGCACCACTTAGTGTCACATCGCTGGTTGCCCGGCAAGGCTCGGCGGGCTGTCTTTCCAGCTCCGCATCTACTTCCGTGACACTTCGCAGGACGGGTGTCCTTTGTGGGTTTCTTCCGTAAGGAATGACTGCCATGTGGCGAATGGCTGCCACTTAATCACTTCGCGGCTTGACACCGTGCTGATCGATGACGTGAGTCATGCTTGAGGGGTTGGCGGGGCGGTTTACCCGCCGCGACCCCCGGCAGGCTCTACCAGGGAGTCCCTGATGGCTTGTCTCCGGTGTGGGTCTCGCCTGCCCGGCAAGGGACGCTCTTCTCTTATCAATATCTCGTTCTTCTAGCTTGACCTTGGTCTCTCTGGCTGCGTGTTGGTTCTTCAAATCTCTTGGTTATTCAATCTTGGGCTCGAGCCGATCCTTCATCCTTTGTCGTGTGCCTGCACGCAGTTGGGCCATAGACCAAGGGTTTGTTGCACCGACATAAGCCCGTCGGCCTACCCCGAATGTGCTGCGGAGCATCGTCGAGGTAGGGCCTAATAAGTGCACAGGCAGGATTGCTGAAGGGGTTGACCCCTTGAGATTTCCATCGTTGCTTCCTTCATCTTGATTTTGGGGACGGTTTCCGATTCTCCCGCGCGTTAATGTAAAGCCAATAGTGGTGGGGCCGCTGCAGTGACGGCCCGTGAATGACTTTAACGCACGGGGTGGAAATCGCTAATTTACTCCTCCCACTGCGCATCCTTATCCTTAGCCACGTATGCTGCATGCATCGCGCGGGGTAGGTGACGGAGGCCCGTGGCATGAAGGAGTGTCTTCGAGTTGGTCCGCCATCCTAGAATTGGCGGAGGAGGACGGTGGTCGCCCGTTGATGGAGCGGCTCTGCTCCTTGCCCTACCTATAAAAGGAGGGGCAAAATAGAATGGAGTCATCCATATTTGCCATCTTGTTCTTCTTCCCCCCTTATCCTCTGCTTCCTTTGGTGATGTCAAAGAGAGGAGCTCGGGGTCAGCCCCTAGGCTCCACCTTGAAGCTTCTCCTTGGTTTAAAAGGATGACTCGGGCGGCGCAGTGAGAACACCGGAAGTGGTAATTCCGGTGCGCCTATCGCCGGACCGCCCATGGCCTTGATTTTAGTGGGAGGGGACGTGAATGATACCACGCCGAGGCTCGAGGTGGGCCTTGTGCGAGGTAATCAGTTGTTCCCATTCTTCCTCCCTCTGTGGTGCTGAAGAGGAGTTCCGAAAGGGGCCCACCGCTTTAAAGGGTGGATGTGACTCCTCCCCGGCGTCGCCTTCTTGCTGTGCGACAATTCTTCTTGCTCCCATAAGCGTCTTTGAGACGTGCAGTGTCTTCTAACGTCAGGGCTTCTAGGGACGACCATGCTCTCTGGAGAATTACTCGGAGCATGGCACCCGAGCCCCCTACCGCAAAAGGGGCTTCGGATGTTAGTGGCGCTGAGGGCGGCGACAACCCACAATGCATCAAGAACGGAGGCGTCCGTTCTGACAAGTCGTGTTTGCCGGTGACTCCATAGCCCCCGCTCGGGGCTTTCGGCAGTACCACCATCCATCCCTGCCCTCTTGTTCCTTCTTCCTAGCTGAAAGGTGGTGGTGCCTTCCTGATCATAGGGAGGCGCCGAACCCTAGCCTCGCCGACCTCCGGCCTCTTCGGCTTCGTCCTGTAGTAGATGGACAGGAGCAGAGGCATTATGGGGCACTTATCTTTTTTCAATCTTAAACTTGCAGGAAAATGCCAAATATTAATTCAAATAATGTAAACCCTCGAGTCCGTCTTTGTGTTCTGTAATGTTTGTACTTGTATCATCATGTGAATGAAAAGGATGGAACTTGTCAGGAACCCGTGCATGTGTACGTCTGTGCAGAGGTGGAATGCCTCTTTAATGAAAATAAACGGGGTTCGAGTCAAGATATCCTGCCGGCACCCTCTTTGTCTGCAGAAGAGTCAAGTTTGCCGGGGAATAGACAGAAGGGCCAGCCCCCACCAACTCCTTTTTATGAAAGGCTACTGCGACCATCCTGACCGAAGCAGCATTCGAGTCATGGATGGGAGCACCTAAGTTTCAAAAGAGAGAGGCGAGGTTTTCCCATGCAAAGTTATAGATTTACACAACACCAATGGATAGGAGGTAAGCTTATTTGTCTGGCTTGCCGGGGATCGCTGTGCCGTGCAATCTTCTCTTCCTTTGTTGGAGCCAAGTTTGCGGCAGGGACCTGCAACTCCATGTAGATGAGAATGAATGCAGGATGCAATTCTATCTATATGCATATGCTAATGAAGTGATCTTGGTGCGCATGTGCATGCATGCAATCTTAGTTGGGGCCCCCATACAGCGCTTCTTTATTTTCTATTGGACGGGGTCATTTCCCTGGCTTTGTACGAGGGGTTACATGCAACCGCGACAAGGCCTGTAAAAAAGGGTGGCTGTCGGGCGGTGCCCGGCAGCCTCGCACCTTACGGGTAGTACTTACGGAGATGCTCAATATTCCATGAGTTTTGCAACGAAGTGCCATCTCCGGTCTCTAGACGGACTGTGCTGGGTTTGGTGACTCGTACCACCCGGTAAGGGCCTTCCCACTTCGGTGACAACTTGTTTGTACCCTTGGCAGACTGAACGCGCCTAAGGACAAGGTCACCTTCCTCAAAACACCAGGCATGAACCCTACGGCTGTGATAGCGACACATGGCTTGCTGATAGCGTGCAGCACGCGTAGCAACCCGGAGATGGTTCTCTTCGAGTAGCACATCATCGTCACGCCGGTGCTGATGTTGCGCTACTTCATCGTAGGCAAGCACTCTAGGAGACCCGTAAATGAGTTCCATTGGGATAACTGTTTCTGCCCCGTAGACTAGGGAGAAGGGAGTCTGCCCGGTAGCTCGGTTAGGTGTCGTTCCGAGGGACCAAAGAACTACCAACAACTCCTAGATCCACCGCTTGCCGTGCTTCTGCAGCGTATCAAAAGTTCTTGTCTTGAGTCCATGAAGCACTTCGGCGTTCGCCCTCTCAGCTTGTCCATTGCTCTGGGGGTGTGCCACGGAAGCGAATGAGATTTTGCATCCGAGGGCATGAACATATTGCATGATGGCGTGGCTCGTGAACTGGGTGCCGTTGTCAGTGATTATCCTTGCCGGAACTCCGAAACAACACACCAATTCTTTCATGAACTTGATAGCTGACTGGGCAGGCACCTTTCTCACGGCTGTCACTTCTGGCCACTTTCTAAACCTGTCGATGAGAACGAACAAGTATTCAAATCCCCTGATAGCTCGGGGGAAGGGGCCGAGATTATCGTGCCCCCAAACCGAAAATGGCCATGAGAGAGGGATTGTCTGAAGAGCTTGGCCAGGCAGGTGTGTTCTCTTGGAATGGAACTAACAGGCTTCACATATCATGACGAGCTCGACAACATCTTGGAGGGCTGTGGCCCAATAGAATCCTTGCCGAAATGCTTTCGCAACTAACGCCCTTGATCCAAGGTGTGATCCGCATATTCCTTTGTGAATCTTAGTCAGCAGTTCCATTCCATCCTCCCAGCAAACACACTTCAATTTCACTCCATTGGGTCTCCTTCTGTATAGAGTGTCATCGACAAAATGATACATACTGGCCCTCCGGGCTACTTTATCAGCTTCATCTTGGTTGCCAGGGAGTTCTCTAGTTTGGAGGAAGTGGACAATGTGCCTTGCCCAAGTTGGAACCTAAGGCTCAGCAACAAGGACTAACGGCACCTCCTCTGCTATGGGAGCAATAGCCTCGCGCGCGGGGTCCTTGATCCCGGCAGGAGGGGGCTGTCTGGCAGGCTATGCGGACTTGTTTCCGGCAGGGTCTTTGTCGGGAGCAGATCGCTCTGCTGGGAGAGGCTTACCGTAGTCCAACTTTCTCCTTTTCTGGGCCATTGTGGCTGGTGATACAGAGGGCTGAGAGAGACAGAGAACAAAAGTTCCTGGTTCCACAGGAAGCTTATGTGCAGCACACTTTGACAAGTGATCAGCTATGCTGTTTTCTACACGGGGTACGTGCTTTGTTTGTAAACCATCAAAGTGTTCCTCCAATCTCCTCACTTCCTTGACGTATGCTTCCATCAACGGGCGTTGATAATATTTGTTGACTTGTTTCACCACAAACTATGAATCTCCTCGTATGATCAGCTTCTTAATTCCCAATTCTATTGCAATCCTGAGCCCGACAAGGATCCCTTCATACTCAGCGGTATTGTTGGTGGCTTCTACCCGGGCAAAGTGCGTTTGGAAGATGTACTTCAAGTGCTCCCCGGAGGGTGCAATGAGAAGCACACCAGCCCCTGCACCTTGTAGGGAAAAAGCACCATCAAAATACATGATCCATTCTTGGGGTGATTCCTTGCCGAGGAGAGCTGTTTTTGTTACTTCGTCATCAAGGGTTGGCGTCCATTCTGCAATAAACTATGCCAGTGCCCTGCTCTAAATGGTTGAAGTGCTCTCAAACTTCAAAAGAAAGCTGGATAACTCCAAAGCCCACTCCACTATTCTTCCAGTAGCCTTAGGGTTTCGGAGTATCCTTTACAACGGGAAATGAGTGCCAACCATTATCTCATGGGCTTGGAAGTAGTGGTGCAGTTTCCTTGAGGCCATGGCAAGGCCAAATATCAACTTTTGCACGCCAGAGTACATCGATCAAGCCCCTTGTAACAAGGAGATGACGAAATACACTGAGGGCTGCACCACTTACTTCCCTGCCGCGTCCTTGGGGTTGATCTCATTACCGTGCTAATGGCTGTCCTGATGCTTTATTGATTCTGCCGTAATCTGTCCATTTTCTGCTTCATCTACTTCTCGCTGTGCTATCAAGGCCGCACTGACCAATTGGTTGGTCGCCGCCAAGTAAAGCAACAACGGCTCTTGGGGTTTGGGTGAAACCAAGGTAGGCAGAGACGATAGGTAGGCCTTCAACTCCTGCGATGCTGTATCTGCTTCCGGGGTCAACTTTATTGACCCTGCCTTCTTCAGAATTTTAAAGAACGGCAAGGCGCGCTCGGGCAGACTTGGAGATGAATCTGCTTAGCGGGGCAACGCTTCTGGTCAGGCGCTTCACATCCTTGACTATCCTTGGTGCCTGGATCTGTTCAATGGCCTTGATCTTATCGGGGTTGGCTTCAATCCCCCGATGGGATACATAGAATCCAACCAGCTTGCCTGAGGGAACACCAAACACACACTTCTCCGGATTAATCATGAAGTTGATCTTACACAGATTAGCAAACGTCTCCTCCAAATCCTGGATAAGGGTGGCCTTATCCTTGGTTCTGACCACAATTTCATCCATATAAGCTTCTCTATTCATGTGTAGCTGTGGCTCAAAACCAAACTGGACTGCTCTTGCAAAAGTGGACCCGGCACTCTACAATCTGAAAGGCATGCAGACAAAGCAGTATGTGCCACACAGAGTGATGAACGATGTCTTTTCCACATGTTCTTTGGACATGAATATTTGGTGGTCCTCGGAGTATGCATACAAAAAGGAGAGCAGATCACAACCCGATGTGGAATCCACAATCTAGTCGATACGCGGCAAGGGGAACGGGTCCTTTGGGTAAGCCTTGTTGAGATGTGCAAAATCATTGCAAAGCCTCCATTTCCCATTAGCCTTCCGGACTACCACTAGATTTGCAAACCATGTAGGGCGTAGTATTCCTCTGACCAAGCCAGCTGCCTCTAGTTTCTTGATTTCCTTGGCAATGAAATGCTGCACCAAGGCTTGCTTCCGAACTCTTTGCTTGACAGGCCGGGTGTGTGGGTAGACAACAAGGTGGTGCTCGATTACCTTCCTGGAAACACCGGGGATATCAGATGG
The DNA here is from genome assembly GCA_902687465.1 of Secale cereale. Classification (NCBI taxonomy): domain Eukaryota; kingdom Viridiplantae; phylum Streptophyta; class Magnoliopsida; order Poales; family Poaceae; genus Secale; species Secale cereale. Next base: position 222,971,946 of record LR738712.1, read on the forward strand.
TTGCCAGGCAAACACATCGATATTCGCCCACAGGAAGGAAACGAGTGCGCTTTCCTATTTGTTATCAAGGGTGGCTCTGATAGTGAAAGTACCATCTCGCCAGCCAGCCCTGCTGGGACCTTTTTCACTTGGGGTGCAGCAACCTTGGGCCTCTTGCCATTGGAACACTCCTGCACGTCGTCAACGGATGCCGTGCACTCGGAGGGGGCACGCTTCTCGGACTCCTTGCCGGAGGTCCAACAATCCCTAGTATTTCCTTTGCTTACCGAGGCGGGAGCTCCCGCTGTTGCAGCCTCTGCTGCGACTGCATCCAGGTACATCTTGTCCATGCAGATAATGGCGTCCTTCTTATCTAACGGGATAGTGATGACTCCCAGTGGTCCATGGATCTTCAAGGTGTTATAAGCATAATGGGATGCTGCCATGAACTTAGCCAGGGCTAGGTGTCCCAGAATCACATTGTACGACAGGGGGAGGTCAACCACATCAAACACAATCTGCTATGTCCGGTAGTTCAGCTCTCCCCCAAACGTCACCGGCAACATAATCTTTCCCTTAGGACGGCTTCTACCGGGGTTAACTCCTTGAAACGTGCCGGTAACCTCTAGCTCTTCTTCTCCTATCTGAAGCTTCTTGATGACTGCCGGGGAAATTAGATTCAACCCAGCCCCGCCATCCACTAGCATCTTTGTGACCTTGAGGTTGCGAATTGTTGGAGAGACCAACAATGGGAAATATCCTACCGCTGTGACGTGGCCAGGGTGGTCCTCTTCATCAAAGATGATGGGCGTGCAGGACCACTTGAGCTGCTTCCGGGCTTCTGGCGTTGGCTCCACAGCATTGACCTCCCTTGCCCATCGCGTGACTTGGCGATGGGATGTGTGCAAAGATGCACCTCCGTCAATGCATAGGGCGTCAGTGGCCCTCTCAAATTCCTGCTCACTGGTTTCCTCTTCATCCCCTCCATCACTCACATTGCCACAAATTTCCTTCTCTTGGGCCCTTGCGGGTTTTCCTTGGTTCCGAAAGGGTTTGCTGGGGCGATTTGCTTCACCGCCTTGGCCCTTACCGCTGGCAGCATTCTAACCTCTTTCCTTATGTCTCTTATTATACTCTACCCTATGTCTCTTGGCAAGATGTTCAACCTGATAACACTCCTGAAGGTTGTGGCCCTCGGTCCGGTGGAACTTGCAGTACGGACCATCACTTTTCCTAGCTTTCTCGGTAGGAGCGGCTTCCCGGCAAGCCGTGCAAGCAGCAACTTCCTTGACGGGGTCCTCAGCCTTGGCCTTCTTGCCGGTACTAGGCGTTCCTGAACCTTCCATAGTCATCGCTACCTTATCTCTTGGTTTCTTATTGCGCTTCTTGCCCTTCTTCTGACTGGTTGACTCATCTTCATCCTTTGAATCAACATTGATGCAATATTCCTCTCTAGGAAATTTCCTTCCTTCCTTCATCCAAGCACACTTATCCACCAGTGTGTATAGTTCCTTCATAGTCTTCGGCAACCGCACATTCATTTTGGAACGAATGCGGTGGTTGCGCACATTGGACTGGAAAGCTGCTATAGCGGCTGCCGGATGGATATTTGGAATATTTTTATGAACTTTACTGAATCTCTGTAAATACTTACGAAGGGTTTCTCCTTCCTTCTGCTAAAGGAGTTTCAGGTCACTTGGCCTGCCGAGTTCTTGGTGCCCATCGGTGAAGGCTCCGATGAAATCATGGCACAGGTCCGTCCATGACGAAATGGAGTTCTCCGGCATGTGCATCAGCTAATACCTCACATTGGACTTGAGGGCCAAAGGGAAGTAATTGGCGAACACCTTCTCGTCTCTTCCCCTGGCAGCCTGAATAGCGATGGTGTAGATGCTCAGGAACTCTGCCGGGTTCAGCCCCCCGTCGTACTTCTCGGGTGTCTCTGGCTTGAACGTGTAGACATATGGCCAACAGACTTGCCGCGGCTCTCCTGTAAAGGCAGGGCAGCCGAACTCAAAGGGCAGGTACTGGCCAATACCAAGCGCAGGATCATCAGCGTGGAGGCCGCCGCACCCGTCGGTTGGGCGAGGGATGTCGCGGCGTCGATCTATGTCAGCGCGCGCGTCTCCCCATCGCCTATCCCCCGGGGTCCGGCGCTGTCCTAGACATGCTCGAGGGTCAAAAGAGGCCATCGAGACGTCATCGGGGTCTTGATTTGGCTGCGCCTGCGCTGGCTGCCGTGGTGGGGACTGTACGGTGGGGATGACCCCCTCCGTTCGGCCAGCCGTGCGGGCGGTTGCTGTCACTTGGTGAGGCTATGGCGAGTAGGCTCGTCGCGAGCCCCCAGCTTCGGCAAAACCAAGCAAGCTCTGGATGGTGGCACGCCATTCATCTATCTCCTCGGCTGTTGGCGGGAACCTTAACAGTAGTTGAGCTCACGCCATGGCTTCCGTGGTTGTGCTTGGCATGGATGTCGAGGACGTCGACCGCGCCGTCACCTGCCTCCTGATGGTGCCAATGGCGGCGGTGGCGGTGTCGTGCCTGCGCTGCTGTGGGATGACCGCCTGGGTAGCGGGATTGCGCGGCGGTGATGCTTGAAGATCAGCAGCTCCATTCGGCGTAGCGGTTTGGTTGGCTCGTCCGGGAGGAGGCGCACGAGCCGCACTCGCTCCCTGGGTGGGGGTGACTGGAGGGCGGTGATTTGCCTCGAACTGAGTGCCGTTGCCGCAGCTGTGCACATCAGCGGGAGGAAAGGGTATGGATGGAGTGACCCCCCTCGACTGCACCTTGCTGAGCATAATCGACGAGACGCTACAGGTGCTGTTCACCTCCGACGCCTTCAGCCACCGTGTCGGCTGCAGGGGGAGTGGCAACGACGCCACCTGGTCCAACCATGCCCCCAGCGGCGCTCACGTCCTCACTTGTCTCCGCATCCCCCGCGGCAATAGAGGCCGCGGGCAGCGGGGCCTTCGAGGTAGATGGCTGGGCCAAAGGGCCGAATTTCTTCTTCTTAGGTGCCATGGTTGATGGCGTCGTCGAAGATGAAGATGGCGGTGAAGATGATGCGTTGTGTACGCTTTCAGGTTCATGCAAGCACCCCCCCTACCTTCCGCGCCAAAGATGTCACGGGATATCCGCACCACCTATGGGATCGGGCGGCCCCTTGCTGGTTCGGTGGGGGGGCCCACGCATTGCACAAAGAGCAGAACGGAGCACGACAGCTTGGCAGGGAGCACACAAGTAGTTTACCCAGGTTTGGGCCGCTGCGAGGCGTAAGACCCTACTCCTGCTTTGGTGGATTGATGATGGAATGAATGTGGTGGTGTGTAGTACACTTCCCCGGCAATACATGCTTCAGGGCCGCAGTGACTACGCGTGTATGGTTGGTGGGGTTCATCAACTCTCCAACACCTCCTACAGGTGCCATGGGTCTCCTTTTATAGATTAAGGGGTCACCATAGTGGAAAAATAGTCATTATCAACTGATATGAGAGCGAACAGTGCTATCATACTGATCGGCCTTGAACCCCTCGTTGGTTACCCCAAGTGGAAGGTGTAAGATGCAGTAAGTAGAATTGTTTTCCCCTAGCAAAGATGCCAAGGATCGATTCCCCAGAGACTCCTAGGTTCAACAAGTAGGTGTCAATTGCTACGGCGACAGATTAGTAGCAACCAACATGGACCTACACACAGATACAAATAACTTTGCTCCCAACGAGTACAGAGAGGTTGTCAGTCTCTCCGGCCTTGTAGTTCACAAAGGGTTAAAAGCAATGATAGTAGTGATAGATAGTTTTTGCAATAGTAAGTAAATAACGGAAAGTAAATAGTGGATGTGATCAATGATGGTAATATGGACCGGAGTCTCATGATGTTCACTAGTGATGTCTCTCTCCCAAAAGACGATAAAACAGCTATGTGAGGTAAACAAATTACAGCTGGGCAATTGACAGGACCACGAACGCAAACCAATGCTGACTACATTGCAAGAAATGTTGAGGTTCAAAGCATGGGCAGTACGCCAAAGTAAGTAGAACGAAATCCATCAATATCTACTACTAATCATCCACCTTGAGATATCTATCCAGAACATCTCGCTGGTATTAAGTTGCGAGTCCCACCCATAGTGTAAACTCAATGCAACAGACAACTGCATTAAAAGAACTTTGCGTAAAGTAAACAATCCTTGCACCCGCGGGCACAAGCACCGTTGTTTTCCCCCTTGTGGCAACATGTAGGATCGAAAGTAGGTCTAGAGGGGGGGTGATTAGACTACTTGACAATATAAAAAATCTGCCTTTAGATCATGCAAAGTTTTTGGCAGTTTCATAAACAAGATCAAATCAAGTAACACCCTACACATGCAATTCTAGAGTATATGTAGCGGAAATTAAATTGCACATGTAAAAGAGAGGTGGAGAAGATCAAACGCAGTTTGGTGACACGGAGATTTTTGTCGTGGTTCCGATAGGTGGTGCTATCGTACATCCACGTTGATGGAGACTTCAACCCACGGAGGGTAACGGCTGCGCGAGTCCACGGAGGGCTCCACCCACGAAGGGTCCACGAAGAAGCAACCTTGTCTATTCCATCACGGCCTACGCGCACGGAGGACTAGCCTTACTCGGGGTAGATCTTCACGAAGTAGGCGATCTCCTTGCCCTTACAAACTTCTTGGTTCAACTCCACATCATCAAGACGGAGGCTCCCAAGCGACACCTAACCAATCTAGGAGGCACCACCCCCCAAAAGGTAATAGACGGTGTTGATGGTGATGAACTCCTTGCTCTTGTGCTTCAGATGATAAACTCCCCAACACTCAACTCTCCTCACTGATATGGCTGTGGTGGAAGAAAGGTTTGAGTGGAAAGCAACTTGGGAAGGCTAGAGATCAAGTTTCATATGGTAGGAATGGAATGGCTTGATCTCAACACAAGGGTAGGTGGTTCACTTCTCAGAAAGTGTATGGTAGGAATGGTAGTACTTTCTGATGGCTCTCCTCACGAATGAGAAGGGGGTGGAGGGGTATATATAGCCTCCACACAAAATCCAACCGTTACACACACATTTGACCAATCTCGGTTAGACCGAAGTGAAAACTCGGTCAGACCGAAAGTTCAAATATAGTGAACGTTGGGATTTTCGGTGGGACCGAAAATACCATCTCGGTGAGACCGAAGTGAGTCAAAGGTTAGGGTTTGCCATTTCGGTGAGACCGAAAATATAAACTCGGATATTCCGAATTGATGTCAACTGATCACAGAAGGTTGGCAGCCCTTTTTCGGTGAGACCGAAACTCAGAATCGGTTTGACCGAGAAGCTAGGGTTTGGAGAAACAACTGAAGAGGTTCATCTCGGTGGGACTGAGTTGGAGAAATCGGTGTGACCGAGATGTTAGGGTTTGTGATAAGTAGTGAATAGTGCTGATAGTTGAGGGAGTTAGATCACCAAGCACTTGAGCAACAAGAACATTAACACAACCTCATCCCCTTTTAATAGTATTGGCTTTTCCTATGGACTCAATGTGATCTTTGATCACTAAACCAAAAATGGAGTCTTGAGCTTTTGCCAATGCCTGTCTTAGCATTTTGAGGGGTCCACTTCTTCAGACATTTCCATACCCATATCATCGAACTTCTCTGAAATGATTCTCAAGATAATATTAGTTCAATGATATATATGTTGTTATTAATTACCAAAACCACCCGGGGATTAGTTGCACTTTCAATCTCCCCCTTTTTGGTAATTGATGACAACATATAGATCAAAGCTTCGACAAAAGATATAATCAATGAATAACATCGTCGCTTTGAGAAGTATGTGATAAACAAGAGCTCCCCCTAAATTTGTGCATTATTTAAAATTTGCGTTTGAATGCAAATGCACAATCGATTAGGATTATGGGTCACTCTTCCATGTCACATACATCTTGGTGGAGCGCACAAAATGATAAGAATGAATAACATGCACTTAATCACCAAGACAAGAGTAAATAGCCATACAATAAGGAATAGCATAGGATAAGCAATGAGCACACATTAAAGCATAGTATGGCTAAGCACTCATTAAGGTAGCATCAAACGTAGTAGCAAGCACACTTAAAGTTTCAGGAACCAAAAGAAACCAATGTATCTCAAGGAAAACCGGCAAAAGAACGAAAAAACGAAAGAGCACTCTCTCTCTCGAAGCCCTATGATCTATAACAATTTCTCCCCCTTTGGCAACAAGTTACCAAAAAGTTCGAAACAGTATAGAGCTAAACGTCACTGCGGGCTCGGCTGGCTGCTCCCGTCTGGGTCGATGTCGGTGTAGAGATAGCTGCATCTGCGAAGACCTCTGCTGATGTCTGCGGTGGAGGAGTGGATGCTGGAGCTGTAGGAACTGCTGGAGCTGTAGCTGGTGCTGAAGTGGTAGCCCTGGAGTCTATCACTGGGATAGCTGCAGATCTGGATCCTCTGGGAACCTGAGCAGTCTGGCGATGAGAGTCCTGGACTAGATCATCCTGCATAAGCTCTGCTCTCTCCTGCCTAGTCTCCTCCATGTCTGCCTCAAGCTTGTTGACAGACACCTGAATCTCAGTCAGCTTCACGTCTAGAGCGTGGATCTTGTCCTCGAAAATCCTCTCAAGGCTCTCCTGAGATTGCTCAATGCTGGCCAGGCGTTGTTCAATTCTCCGGGTTGCTTCAAGAATCTGATCTCCAAAGCTCTTTGGCTTAGCTGCTGCTGCTGCTGCTTCTTTGTCAGCTTTGGCTTTCTTTGCAGCTTCGATCTTGGCTTGCCCTTCAACTGAGGTGGGATCCTCTTCATCCATCACAACTACGTTGTCCTCATGCTCTGGCTGCAGTGGCAAGTGCTTCCTATCCAACATGAATTTGCCCGTGCCAAACTTGGCGTTGATGAGCATCTGAATCTGCGGAGCAAACCCACACGACCTCTTCTGGTCAGCTGCAGTCCTCTTAATGGTCTCTACCATCAAGTCCATCACCTTAAAAGGTGCCTTCTCATCGAGAATGTGCAGCATGTTGATAGAATAGCCTCGTATCATCCGGTGGTCACCTGACTTAGGCATCAAAGTATGCCTCAGAATAGTTTTAGTGGTGGTCAGACCTGCCTGGAGATAATACACTGAGCCGAGCTTCCATCCCTCCAAATCAGCAGCTGGGATCTCCTTGTACATATTCTTCATAGAATCATGACTCTTCTTAGGAATCCCATAGACATCAATGTCGTCCTCTCTCTGCACAGGAGCGTTCAGAAGTTCTGCCCATTCTGCAACAGTTGAAGAAAACCGTTGACCTTCAGTCATCCAGGTGATCTTGCCATCAGGGTAGAAGTGGGCTGTGGCATAGAACTGCATGATCATCTCGTCATTCCATGCTGTCAGTTCTTGACCCACAAAATCAGCAACTCCACATGCAGTAAAGCTCTCATGCACATGGGGAAAGAAGTCCCGGTGCTCTCTACTGTCAATGTACTTCCAGTCAACATACCTGGTGTCAGCAACAATGGGCTTCTTATCCATTAGCACGGTCTCATAGAAATCCTGCTGCTCTCTGGTGTGGAATCT
>LR738712.1:222988180-223046190 GCA_902687465.1 Secale cereale
GGGGGGGGGGGGGGGGCGCCCACAGGGCGCCTGGAGCCCCTGTGGCCCCCCGAGGCTGCCCTTCGGACGCAGTGTTGTTTCCGGATCGCTGATTTTTTATATAATTTTTCTGGATTTTTCTGGGCAGTTCTCGAAACGTGAAAACCTAAAATACAAAAAAAGCCGAAAACAGAAACTGGCACTGGGGTGCACTGGATTAGTAAGTTAGTCCAAATATGATCAAAAGTGTATTGAAGTGTATGAATATCATAGCAATATCACCCAAAAGTGGCATGGAGCAAGCAGAAATTATAGATATGTTTTGGACGTATCACATACCTATATCTGTGGGCTGCGAGGGTGCATTAAATGCACCGCTTAGTGTCACATCGCTGGTTTCCCGGCAAGGCTCGCATGGCTGACTTGCCAGCTCCGTATCTGCTTCCGTGAAACGTCGCAGGACGGGTATCCTTTGTGGGTTTCTTCCATAGGGAATGATTGCCATGTGGTGAATGGCTGCCACTTAATCACTTCGTGACTTCACACCGTGCTGATCAGCGACATGAGTCGTGCTTGAGTGGTTGGCGGGGCGGTTTACCACCGTGACCCCCGGCAGGCTCTGCCAGGGAGTCCCTAATGGCTTGTCTCCAGTGTGGGCCTCGCCCCTTGCCAGGCTTGCCTGCCCGGCAAGGGAGGCTCTTCTCTTGTCGATATATCGTTCTTCTGGCTTGACCTTGGTCTCTCTGGCCGCGTGTTGGTTCTTCAATCTTGGGCTCGAACGGGTGCTTCATCCTTGGTCTTGTGCATGTGCATAGTTGGGCAACAGACCCAGTGTTTGTTGCACCGACATTGTTCAACCCTGTCTTGCAATATGGTGCCTTCTAAAACCATGTAATACAAGCAAGAGTAGCATTGCCTCAGGTTGATGGAGAAGGAACCCCGGGGGAATTAGAAAATGTAATCAACGAGAGCAACCAATGTTTCAATGCACTTCAAAAACTCGCAATGCTTACTGTACATATATCAGACATTGATAAATAGTTGTAGATAGTCACTCGTAAACTTTTGTAGATACATTAATCAAAAAACATAAATTAATTTTTAGTGTTATAATATAGTGATAGAGCAAAGTTCTGTTGAGCAATCTGTACAAACATATGGCACACCTCCTCTAATTTCCATGTGATTTCCAGCCTTGCCCCCAACCAAGCTCAAACACATATGATTATCAGGGAAAAACACACGTAAACACAAAAGGTTGTACAGTGATTGGTGCTTCAAACCACCATGCATAGAAAATGGATATGGAAACCTAGATGTATGCTACTCACTCTGTAAACTAATATAAGATTGTTTTGATCAATACGTTAGTAATTTAAGTGATCTTATATTAGTTTATAAAGGTAGTGTGTGAGAACCAATTGTTATTATTATACAAACGCTAAATTGGCAATCCAACCCGCACATATGGATTCTCTAGGCCAATAAACAAGTATGAAAATAGATGATGTTACAAGCAAATTTCTACATCGATTCTCCAAGAACATCATCTTCACAAGCTTCAGAAACTCGAACATTTGCGGTTGTTGCAGCTGGATTTGTTTACCACAGAAAAGACATCAAACTTGTGTCGTTCTACAAATAATATACCCATCCATTGTTATCTTTATATGACTTTCTAATGATGTTCTTCAGGGGAACGAGGTATTTTGGGAGTACAGCAGATGCAATCATGCAGGAGAACCACTGAAAGCTCTATTGCAATATAAATGGATAAAAAATGTACTTGAATGATCCTTTCCTTTGTGGTAAATATACATCTTCTCCATATTATCCAAAAAATAAACAACACAAAGAATTGATTGAGAGGGAGAGAGATGTCATGGTCCCTTCTAGGTTGGGGAAATATCAAGTGCTCCCACTCGGGGTGCTCCCAATGCTCCAATTTCATAACATCAATTATATATGTTTCAAAATTCTTTAAAAAATGTGAATGTTCACAAGAGATATGACTGCAACCCCTAAAAATTTTAGGTTCAAGCTCAAAATGTACATTAAAAAATCAGACGTGAATAGTGTCAAATGTTGCTCTTGTCTTTTTATGACACTATTCATGCTAGATTTCACATTTTTTTCTCTATGTGCATTTAGAGTTTGGACCTGAAATTTTAGGAGTTGTAGTCACATTCCTTGTGAGCATTCATATTAAAAAAATTAAAACATTAAAATTGATTGTCACTCCCTCCATTCACTTTTGTAAAACATTTTAGACATTTAAGATAGCACCTAAAACAATTCAATTTCAGCTGTCTTAAATGACTCACGAAAGTGAACACATGGAGTATTATTATTTAGTTGGAGCATGTGAGATAGAGTGTACTAATGGATGAAGAAGCCTCGTTGCATAGGAGACAAGTGCTCCACGCGGGCCTCAGGCAGATGGTGGAGTGGTCGACTACAACTCTAGCCAGACAGGCGGCGGTCTTTGGCGAGGTGACGTGCGTGAGACGGCAGCACACATGGCAGCGATTGACGGCGTGGGGTGCATCGACACCTGTGGATGCATCACCGGTGAGGTGAGAAGGTGAAATATGCGGCGATAAAGGTGTGTGAGCCAGCGTGGGGTGCATGCGTCGAGTCGCAAGTGATTCTGGCAAGGAGATGCAAGAGGAGGTTACACTCCAAAGTACATTGCACTAAGCCGCTAATTGCAATTAGCGCTAAACATTGGAGGAGTATGGGTTGTGATTGACTTGTATCTCCGCGATTCATGCTTTTATAGACTATGTGCATGTTGACATTATATTTGGTAGGATATAAAATACACATTACTTCGCATACTCCCTAAGTTCTATGCCCATAGATTTTTTGAGAAGTCAGTGCTCGGAAACTTGACTAGGGTTTGTAGCTAAAAATATTATCAGGACCCCGATCCTAAGTCACACAGGTCTAGCCCTTAACACATCATATCACTTTGCGGCCTCACGCACGGTATCGCCACGGGTGCCACCTTACCTGGCCCGGGACCATTTGCGCATTTTGGCACACGTATATGATAGTGTCGCTAGCATCCATATGACAGAGAACCCGGGCCGACATGACTAGTTATAAACCAAAAGTGGCGCTAAATTACAAAGACATGCATACATGACCCAGCAACGAACGTGCCGGTCATCAACGTATGAACACAAGTCGTAGCAAGCTACAAGGACTTAAAGGAACAACGTGACATTTCCCCTAAGGGACAGACACAGGAACTAAGAAGGACACATGTCGGCTAGCCTAAGTGTTCCGGAGCAGTAGCAAGCTACCAAGGCTCAGTGGAAGCACTAGGAGGCATTTCCCTGTAAGATAGGCTACAAAGGGTAAACAACTTGGTGTCGGATCCCACACATAGCAATACACATTACACTTACGCATAACATGCAAGTATGTGTTGTACAACATGGCATCACAACATAACTCAACAACTCATATAGATAAAGGCGCAGAAGAGCCATCATAGCATTTATTACAAACAGAGGTCACATGACCCAACATACAGAGCATACAGGCAACAGAAGCATAACATGTCTGAGTACAGACAACTACAAATGAAAAAGGCTGAGAAACCTGACTATCTACAAGACCCTCCAAAGGGTACAAGATCGTAGCTGAGGTAACAAGCTAAACGTCGAAGTCCACGCGGAATCACTAGCGAGACTGAAGTCTCTCTGCAAAAACATAAATTAAGCAAACGTGAGTACAAAGGTACTCAGCAAGACTTACATCAGAACTAGCTACTTATGCATCAGTATCAACAAAGGGGTGGTGGAGTTTGACTGCAGCGAGCCAGCTTTGACTCGGTGGCTATCCTAAACTACGACTGCAAGTAACTCTTTTGAGGTGGCACACACGAGTCCACATATTCACCAATCAATACACCACTATGGATCCGCTCCCGTTCCCCTATGAGAAAGCCATCCATAACACTCACGCTTATCTTGCGTATTTTAGAGTATCCACTTTCACTTGTCTATGAACTGTAGAGGTAACCCAGAAGTCCATTACCGCGGACACGACTATTCGAATAGATCATATATAACCCTGCAGGGGTGTACTTCTTCACACACGCTCTCACCACTTACCGCCATTTACACGACATGTACTCAACAACCTTCAAGCGGAGGCCTAGCGAGGGTGTCGGCCACGACCTGACTAACCACACAAGTCTCTAGTCTAGGTTTATTGCCTATTTGGGTTCCATCCGTGGGGAGATCCGGCCGGGGTGTCGCTCATGGCCCCAAACGATGTGTACAGGGTTCCCGCATCACCAAACGGGCGACCGGTACACCGTGCCATGTACCTTTCGCGTCATAGCCCACCCCGAGGGTCAGCGCTGCGCACGACCTCCAGTAAACTACAAACACCAGAAACTAGTTGCAACTCCTGGACAGAGGACAAAGTCAGTTAATAAGTCGAGAGAGCTTGGAGCGCCCGGAGCCCAATGCGTGGTAGTAACTGTTCATGGATCAACCAACACATAACTCAGTTCCTGAGGACGGCTGCAATGAGACAACCCACCATGTACTCCTACATGGCCTCTCATCGCTACCTTTACCAAATCTTGTTCACACACTTAGCTCACACACATTAGGATAGGTTCATCACCATTCCAATTCATCCCCGATGAATCAGACCTGACACAACTCTAAGCAATAACAGGCATGACTAGAAAGCATGAATGAGTAGGCACAACATGGCTCAAACAGCTCCTACTCATACTAGTGGGTTTCAACTATTTACTATGGCAATAATAGGTCATGGAGTGGAAAGGGGTTCAACTACCGCAGCAGGTAATAGTTGAAGCGTTGTTGTCCTAATGCAATAAAAGAGAGCAAGAGCGAGAGAGTGGGTTGTATCGGAATGCTCAATGGGATTTTGCTTGCCTGGCACTTCTGAAGATAACATTGGGTCTTCATCGGTGTCATCGAACTCATCATCGGAACACGTCTACTAAGAGGGGACAAACACCGGCAACACAGAGAAAACACCATCAATGCAATGCGACAATATGATGCATGATCATGACATGGCAGTATGCTGTTGATTGAGCTAATGCAACTAGCAACCATATTAAATGAAGTTGGTTTGAACCAAAGGTTCAAATTCAAACTCCATATGTGATTATTTCATTGTCATTTAATTGATTTGACCTGATCAGCAGGTTTAACTTGTTCAAACATGCATGAAAAATCCATAAACAGATTCCTCATATTTTTCTAATCATTTTTCATATATAAATTATTTTCATTGGAGTTATAGATTATTTTCAGTGATTTTTAGAAGTTTTAGCTATTTTCTGAAATAAATAAATCATTTCTGATTTATTTAAAATTCCAGAAAACACTTATTGCATCAGAACTAGGTCATGCTGACATCAGCAAGTCAACAGGGGCTGGTCCAGTCAAACCTGACTTGTGGGTCCCACAGGTCAGTGACACAACTAACTAAACTAACTTAATTAGCACTAACCTAGTTTAGTAGTCGGGCGGGGCCCACATGTCAGTTAGTCAAAGGCTAGCTAATTGCAAATTACCACTAATCTAAATTTAGCAGGGCACTGGGCCCACCTATCAGTGTCTACTTAAGCTAATGACAGTAATTAAAACTTAACTAAAAACCTAAACTAATTAAACAGAGGTCGGCCCCACGAGTCAGTGACTCAGGGGGAGTCAAACCCCTGGGCAGGTGGGTCAACTGGCCGGCGGCTCGCCGCCGGCGAGTGCCGAGACGGCGGGGCGCGTCGGAAAACACCCTCTGGCGACCAAATCAATGGCTGAGCCCATCTACGAGTAGCTGGAGCTCGCGCGCGTCGATTGGTGCCCTCAGCTTCGCCGGAGGTGGCCTAAAGTGACGGCGGCGACCTCAGACGCGGCGGCCGGCGTTCGGGTGATGAAGGAAACGGCGCTACGGACCTCTCTAGGAGCAACGGGTGGGGGTTTTGGGCCTCTGGTGTTGCGCTGAGCACGTCTGTGTGCTCGGTTGCCGCTCTAGGTGACGATGGCCACGGCTGCAACATCGCCGACGGTGAGAAGCACACGGCCCCTGTCGAAACCACGGCCTAGGCGAGGGAGCGAGTTCAAAAATAAGGGGAAACGACGTAGGAGCTCACGGCGGGGTCGACAGGGGCATCAGGAGGCTCGGGGAGGCGCCAACCATCGCGAATTCCACAGTGAGGTCGTCGGCGGCCGGAGGTTGAAGAAGAGGTCGAAGGTGACGCTGTAGGGCTCCCGCGGTCGCGTGAGTCGACGGAGAGGATGAGGGAGGCACGGCGGAGCTCGGGGGCGTGTTAGAAGGGCGAGGCGGCAGTGGTGGCTATGCGTGCGGCGAACGGCGGCGAAGAGCTCGCTCGGTGGAGCTCGGTAGAGAGAGGTAGAGGAGGGGATGGACATGGGGGAGAGTGAGAGATAGGCCAGGGAGGTGCGTGGCATCTCTAGGGGGGTCGAGGCGCAGGCATGCAGCTTGGAGGTGGCCAGCGTGTGGCCACGCACGGCGAGCACACGCCCTCCTGCCTACTGGCAGGAGGTTGAAGACGGTGGGGCAGCTGGGCTGCTTTCTGGGCCGGGCTGGCAACAGTGTTGGGCCGCAGCAGGTGGGCTGCACAGGTGAGTTGACCCAGGTTAGTCTCTCTCTCTCTTTTAATTATTGCTTCTGTTTTCTATTTTCTGTTTTTGTTTCGCTTTATTAAAAATGCTAGAGCATTTTCATAAATCATGAAAATATTTGTGGGCACATATTGAAATAATTTCAATAGCCCTCAACTAGTTTCACAATTATTAGAGCATTTAAACTATTTATAGAATTTAAATGCTCCAATTTAAATACAAAATGGATTAATTCAAAAATCCAGAATGGTCCTAGAAATATGTGCGATATTTTTGGCAGAGGTTTTTAATCAATCCAAAAATGATGAACTTTTCCAAAGGGCATTTTGGGTTCATTGAAAAAGATTTTAATTTGACCCTAGTTGAATTCATTTGGTGCTAGGGTTTGAACATCCCCATTTCCAGTTTCTGAGAAAATTAAACATGATGCAACAGGCAAGTGCTATCCTAAAGCAAGGTGAAGCTGGGGATGTGACAACTCACCCCCACTAAACAAGAATCTCGTTTCGAGATTCAAGTGTGGGGTAAGATGAAGGGGGGTGGACACAAACGAACACAATCTTTATGATCCAACTGTCCTTCATATGAATATTGATTGCTTGCCTCATGTTGATCATGGCATCCTTGCTTTCGAGATCTTTGTCCAACATGGTGACGATGAAAGAAACTCTACAAAATTGATCTCCAGAAAGATCGAGCAACTCAAGATCAAGTCATGGAGTGAGACGTTGAAACATCTCTTGAGCTGAGACACGGAACACACATCCGGACGGATGGAGTGAAACAAATGATGATGGTTCACTTGATAGGCAATAAATCCACACTTAAGAAGAGGGCGATCGAGGTCACCAGACGGGGCACCTTGGAGAAGGTGACTCGTAGAGTTATTCCTTTAAGTGGTAAAAAGAATTACTTTTGATATAGAGATCATTGAAATTCGCTATACCAGCCTAAGGCGATCACAAACGATCGTTTGACGGAATTCGAGAGAACGACATATTCCGACTAGCATGGATGATGTGGACTACCTTGTTGAAGACAACATAATGGTGATTTTTGCTTATCACCGGAAATGGATGGGACCCATGGCAAGTCCACTTCTGAAAATAATCCTGAACAGCAGTTGCTGAGATGGGCAACCAATGGAAAATTGGCACGATAGTGGTGCAAGCTGGGAACAAAATGCAAATGCTGGGAATGATTCAGGTAACTGGGGTGAATCCCAACAGTAGAGAGTAAATCTACTCTTTGAGAGGTTATAACATAACCAAGAACACATGGAGCAATCCCGGTTAGTGCCAGTGATAACACCTAGTGCTTGTGCGTGCTCTCAAGAACTTGAGCATTCCCATATTCATCAAGGTTTTACCAATATCCGTGTCAAGGATCCTGGCAACACCACATACTACCATGATGAATAATTATGGACGATGCAGATGCAAAGGAAGATAACACTTTCTCAGATTTCACCTTAGCGGAGTCAAGGGGCAAAATCTGGATGATCGACCGAGAGACATTTAGCACTCCGCTTCTAATGTTCTCCTTGATGTGCTAGCGCAACCCATTTATCAAAATGGTTTGGTACCTAGAACGTCAAGTAAAAGGTCGGACGTCAGGAGCACAAAAATCCATAAGGAATAACTAGGGAGTAAATCCTACGAAGTCCTTATGGGGAGGTGGCCAACTTCTTCAATCAAGATACTACAACAATAGGTCTTCCGGCTGGGTGTGTTGGCCACGACATCCACTTTACCGGTTATCGAGAGACCAATATTATAGTTCTTGGGAAATGCTCCAACAATCATATCTGCCTGAGATTCAGTTCTGGTTGGTGTCAGGACATCCCAGACTCATCGAGTCTAGAAAGAAAATGAAAGTTTGCAACACAATTCGACGAGACGGCGTTGCGAGATTCTTGGGGAGTGAACTACGATAACAAGCTCCAGAACATTAGCTGGTTCTGCTACAAACCTGTGAACACGTTGTCCATGACAAGCACAACCACGTAGTAGTCTTATGATAAAACACTACCTAGTTCTGGTTGGGAACCATCGTCTAGGATATCGAAGTCCTGACATAAGTCATATGATTAGCTCTTATGATGGAACTTTTCTCCTTGAACAAATCAATCAGTGGCTTGGTGTGCTAGGGATACATATGGAGTGAAGGTTGCAAATCTCCAAACCACAGAATACTTCACACGTATGCATGGTTGACTTGGGATGATTCCACAGGAAGCAACCAACTTTCTCGAACTCACGGTGGCAACTTACATCAATTACACATGAATTAGGGAAAGTATCTTCTCTCATCCAACACATACCTCATGAACGGGACATGAAGATAATGCTCACAAAGTTTCCAACACTAGCTTTAATGTTCAACATGAATCATGGAGGGGATGAACATGTTGCTGATGGGCTTGACAACAATTCATCGAGGCTTCCAAAAATATGGAATTCCATAACTATGTGAACAAGGCGATAGCATTGGTCAGACCAATAGATGTAACAGTGTATGCTCGAGGGATCAACCATGAGTAAGACAACATTACGAATATTGTTGGTTCTGATTTGATTTGAGGATAGCCCACACTCAAATCAAAGTTTTGGCAAGACAATAGGTCCAACAACTGATCACGAGGATCGATAGATCAAGATATCATCTTTCTTCAACACACACCAACACAAAGATACCCCTTCGGCAATGAACTAGGTGGGGCAAGCTTTCATCTTCCAACTCTCCAAGTTGTTTTTTAGCTTAACCAACTAGTTCAGGGTATCCAACACAGATTCTTCGAGAAGGGGTGGTTTATAAAAAAAATCAACTTGATCACGAACTCAACGTAGCGGTCAGGGGACAACCTGGTAATACTTCCGAGAAGTATTCGGAAAATCACGGACCACCGATATGTTACTAAGCTCGAGATCAATGTTTCTTTTCAGGGCAAGACGATATGATCAAAAGAGCAAGAGATTGACACAATCCTAACTCATTGATCGAGGAGTGCACCAGGAATAAGGACTAGGTAGCACGATCATTCTTAGAATGATGATTCAGTAACCAGCATGCTGAGAATGAGAATATCGTCCATTAAATACCAAGCAAAGGAGTTGCTTGGAGTATTGATTTCACACAGCACAATACACTTGTCAGCATTCCGGTTACAATAACACGGAGGCCGAGGAATAAACGATGATGGCGAGAAGTATCACCTTATCAAAAGTTCATAGGAGGTGGTGCAATTCCCATGACGTTTTGGACATAAGGATGGTAATACCCCAAGATAGAACATATTAGAAGCTGTATTAGCATTCTCCATCTGCGAAGTACAACTTCTTTGACCCAATCCTGGATATGGATAAGGTACTGGAGTTTGTTTCTCCTAGTCATTCCAGAACAGAATGGCTTGACGGACCACAAGAGTAAAATGCATCGATGAACACGAATGCACGACTACTCGTGACTATCAACTGATAGAGGAAAGTCATAATACAACTAAAAAGGAACAACTCAAGGAACGTATGATTTTCTGAGTTGTGGATGCATAGATTAATATGTTGAACCAAGTTCAACAAATTTCTTCTGGATAATCCATGCGGAGAGGTAGGACTGGCAGAGTCACAATATGAATGGAGTACTACTCAAGAGCACTCTGGTTGTGACCTATTGATTCGGGAGAACTTCTGCCAAGGATGGTTCATGATATTTTGAAGAATGATATACCACAGACCTCGAGGACTATCACAAGGTTACTAATATCCTAAAGGGACGAGCAAATACTACCAACATGAAGTGGGTAGAATGAATCTTGGGTTCAAGAACCCAGAAATAGAATGCCTACTAACTAAATGGCATCACGGGATGCTTTCGGGAATAATGGCCAGAATCATCACACCGGAAATATAAGCACTGCTAGAATACTGGGTGATCTTCTAAGACACCTAGGGTCATAATAATAGCTCCAACATGTAAGTCGAGGTAACAGAGTACCTCAACACACTGGCTAGGGTGATTTATCTGGCCTAAAGGAACATCGGGAACAGGAAGCAAGGATTTGCAAATGCATCAGATTATTTAGAAACCTGGAATGACTTGGACAGCATAACGACTATAAATGCTCGAAAATACTTATGAGATCCAAGCAAAAAGGGTAGCATATCCACTTAACATCATAATGTCAAGGTTCTGAGACCAACAGTTGAACAAACGGAAGTAGTAGAAACTGAACTGAGGGTTGAATCCACAGTTAACGTGATCCTGATAAATAGAATGAGAATCCTAGTTTCTTAACCCCGTAGAAAAGAAGAGGGTGACTCAGATCAGAAGGTCATGGGGTAAAGGAGTAAAAAGAGCCTTACGTTCCCTTCCACAAACAATTCCCTTACATAACTAAAGAATTTCTAGACACGACTTCGACCAGTTTAGCTTACTAATCCTATAGGCAGTCAGGCTCTGAGACCAAAGCTGTCAGGACCCCGATCCTAAGTCACACAGGTCTAGCCTGTAACACATCATATCACTTTGCGGCCTCACGCATGGTATCCCCACGGCTGCTACCTAACCTGGCCCGGGACCGTTTGCGCATTTTGGCACACGTAAATGATTGTGTCGCTAGCATCCATATGACAGAGAACCCAGGCCGACATGACTAGTTATAAACCAAAAGTGGCGCTAAATTACAGAGACAGGCATACATGACCCAGCAACGAACGTGTCGGTCATCAACGTATGAACCCAAGTCGTAGCAAGCTACAAGGACTTAAAGGAACAACGCGTGACATTTCCCCTAAGGGTCAGACACAGGAACGAAGAAGGACACATGCCGGCCAGCCTAAGTGTTCCGGAGCAGTAGCAAGCTACCAAGGCTCAGTGGAAGCACTAGGAGGCATTTCCCTGTAAGATAGGCTACCAAGGGTAAACAACTAGGTGTCGGATCCCACACATAGCAATACACATTACACGTACGCATAACATGCAAGTATGTGCTGTACAACATGGCATCACAACATAACTCAACAACTCATATAGATAAAGGCCCAGAAGAGCCATCATAGCATTTATTACAAACAGAGGTCACATGACCCAACATATAGAGCATACAGGCAACGGAAGCATAACATGTCTGAGTACAGACAACTACAAATGAAAAAGGCTGAGAATCCTGACTATCTACAAGACCCTCCAAAGGGTAAAAGATCGTAGCTGAGGTAACAAGCTAAACGTCGAAGTCCACGCGGAATCACTAGCGAGACTGAAGTCTCTCTGCAAAAACATAAATTAAGCAAACATGAGTACAAAGGTACTCAGCAAGACTTACATCAGAACTAGCTACTTATGCATTAGTATCAACAAAGGGGTGGTGGAGTTTGACTGCAGCAAGCCAGCTTTGACTCGGTGGCTATCCTAAACTACGGCTGCAAGTAACTCTTTTGAGGTGGCGCACACGAGTCCACATATTCACCAATCAATACACCACTATGGATCCGCTCCCGTTCCCCTATGAGAAAGCCATCCATAGCACTCACGCTTATCTTGCGTATTTTATAGTATCCACTTTCACTTGTCTATGAACTGTAGAGGTAACCCAGAAGTCCATTACCGCGGACACGGCTATTCAAATATATCATATATAAACCTGCAGGGGTGTACTTCTTCACACACGCTCTCACCACTTACCGCCGTTTACACGACATGTACTCGACAACCTTAAAGCGGAGGCCCAGCGAGGGTGTCGGCCACGACCCGACTAACCACACAAGTCTCTAGTCCAGGTTTATCGCCTATTTGGGTTCCATCCGTGGTGAGATCCGGCTGGGGTGTCGCTCACGGCCCCAAACGATGTGTACAGGGTTCCTGCATCACCAAACGGGCGACCGGTACACCGTGCCACGTACCTGCCGCGTCACAGCCCACCCCGAGGGTCAGTGCTGTGCACGACCTCCAGTAAACTACAAACCCCAGAAACTAGTTGTAACTCCTGGACAGAGGACAAGGGCAGTTAATAAGTCGAGAGAGCTTGGAGCGCCCAGAGCCCAATGCGTGGTAGATACTGTTCATGGATCAACCAACACAGAACTCAGTTCCTGAGGACGGCTGCAATGAGACAACCCACCATGTACTCCTACAAGGCCTCTCATCGCTACCTTTACCAAATCGTGTTCACACACTTAGCTCACACACATTAGGACATTTTCATCACCATTCCAATTCATCCCCGATGAATCAGACCTGACACAACTCTAAGAAATAGCAGGCATAACCAGAAAGCATGAATGAGTAGGCACAACATGGCTCAAACAACTCCTACTCATACTAGTGGGTATCAACTATTTACTGTGGCAATAATAGGTCATGTAGTGGAAAGGGGTTCAACTACCGCAGCAGGTAATAGTCGAAGAGTTGTTGTCCTAATGCAATAAAAGAGAGCAAGAGCGAGAGAGTGGGTTATATCGGAATGCTCAATGGGATTTTGCTTGCCTGGCACTTCTGAAGATAACATTGGGTCTTCATCGGTGTCATCGAACTCATCGTCGGAACACGTCTACTGAGAGGGGACAAACACCGGCAACACACAGAAAACACCATCAACGCAATGCGACAATATGATGCATGATCATGACATGGCAGTATGCTGTTGATCGAGCTAATGCAACTAGCAACCATATTAAATGAAGTTGGTTTGAACCAAAGGTTCAAATTCAAACTCCATATGTGATTATTTCATTGTCATTTAATTGATTTGACCTGATCAGCAGGTTTCACTTGTTCAAACATGCATCAAAAAGCCATAAACAGATTCCTCATATTTTTCTGATCATTTTTCATATATAAATTATTTTCATTGGAGTTATAGATTATTTTCTGTGATTTTTAGAAGTTTTAGCTATTTTCTGAAATAAATAAATCATTTCTTATTTATTTAAAATTCCAGAAAACACTTATTGCGTCAGCACTAGCTCATGCTGACATCAGCAAGTAAACAGGGGCTGGTCCAGTCAAACCTGACCTGTGGGTCCCACAGGTCAGTGACACAACTAACTAAACTAACTTAATTAGCACTAACCTAGTTTAGTAGTCGGGCGGGGCCCACATGTCAGTGAGTCAAAGGCTAGCTAATTGCAAATTAGCACTAATCTAAATTTAGCAGGGCATTGGGCCCACCTGTCAGTGTCTACTTAAGCTAATGACAGTAATTAAAACTTAACTAAAAACCTAAACTAATTAAACAGAGGTCGGCCCCACGAGTCAGTGACTCACGGGGAGTCAAACCCCTGGTCAGGCGGGTCAACTGGCAGGCGGCTCGCCGCCGGCGAGTGCCGAGACGGCGGGGCGCGTCGGAAAACGCCCTCCGGCGACCAAATCAACGGCTGAGCCCATCTACGAGTAGCTGGAGCTCACGCGCGTCGATTGGTGCCCTCAGCTTCGCCGGAGGTTGCCGAAAGTGACGGCGGCGACCTCAGACGCGGCGGCCGGCGTTCGGGTGATGAAGGAAACGATGCTACGGACCTCTCCAGGAGCAACGGGTGGGGGTTTTGGGCCTCTGGTGTTGCACTGAGCATGTCTGTGTGCTCGGTTGCCGCTCTAGGTGATGATGGCCACGGCTGCAACATCGCCGGCGGCGAGAAGCACACGGCCCTTGGCGGAACCACGGCCTAGGCGAGGGACGAGTTCAAAAATAAGGGGAAACGGCGTAGGAGCTCACGACGGGGTCGATGGGGGCCTCAGGAGGCTCGGGGAGGCGCCAGCCATCGCGAATTCGACGGTGAGGTCGTCGGCGGCCGGAGGTTGAAGAAGAGGTCGAAGGTGACGCTGTAGGGCTCCCGCGGTCGCGTGAGCCGACGGAGAGGATGAGTGAGGGACGGCGGAGCTCGGGGGCGTGTTAGAAGGGCGAGGCGGCAGCGGTGGCTATGCGTGCGGCGAACGGCGGCGAAGAGCTCGCTCGGTGGAGCTCGGCAGAGAGAGGTAGAGGAGGGGATGGACATGGGGGAGAGTGAGAGATAGGCCAGGGAGGTGCGTGGCATCTCCAGGGGGGTCGAGGCGCAGGCAGGCAGCCTGGAGGTGGCCGGCGTGTGGCCACGCGCGGCGAGCACACGCCCTCCTGCCTACTAGCAGGAGGTTGAAGACGGTGGGGCAGCTGGGCTGCTTTCTGGGCCGGGCTGGCAACAGTGTTGGGCCTCAGCAGGTGGGCTGCACAGGTGAGTTGACCCAGGTTAGTCTCTCTCTCTCTCTTTTAATTATTGCTTCTGTTTTCTATTTTCTGTTTTTGTTTTGCTTTATTAAAAATGCTAGAGCATTTTCATAAATCATGAAAATATTTGTGGGCACATATTGAATTAATTTCAATAGCCCTCAACTAGTTTCACAATTACTAGAGCATTTAAACTATTTATAGAACTTAAATGCTCCAATGTAAATACAAAATGGATTAATTCAAAAATCCAGAATGGTCCTAGAAATATGTGCAACAGTTTTGGCAGAGGTTTTTAATCAATCCAAAAATGATGAACTTTTCCAAAGGGCATTTTGGGTTCATTGAAAAAGATTTTAATTTGACCCTAGCTGAATTCATTTGGTGCTAGGGTTTGAACATCCCAATTTCCAGTTTCTGAGAAAATTAAACATGATGCAACAGGCAAGTGCTATCCTAAAACAAGGTGAAGCTGGGGATGTGACAAATATCTACATCTAAAATGCATTACTAGATTTATCATCAAATGTAGTTTCATTTCTCTATAAACTTATATCAACAATTATAAATTTGAATTTCAGAATAATCTATACGCAATATTAAGGTACAGAGGGAGTATCATTTTGTTCTTGATTTTAAAAGATTCTAGAGATCAAACGATGAATGATCATTCTGCTTTGCTCAATGTTGCATAAGATTATCGAGATAACAAGATAGATTGGCAAAATCTCAGGATTCTACTAGTGAGTAAAATTCGAGGCATTAACCGAAACACGACCACACCAATTTCACAATTACCATTACAAAGCAAATCCGACAATTATCAGCAAGTTTTCAAGATACTCAACATTTGATAGTTACTGACACCAACATTGGATAGTTGACTGACAACCATAGTGCAACGCAAAAATACTGACGACTGGATAGATTTTAGCATTCTGTGTGATTAGCAGTTGACCTCTTTCAGCCCATGTGCGAAGTAGAGGAAAGTTGGATCAGCATCTCCCTCCTTGTAGTAGGCGAACACCATGCTGCCATTGTCATGCATGCTCTCCCCCACAAAACTGAAACACCAATATTTGGAGCAGTTTTAGAACTTGTGTAAATTGAATGGATGGATTACTACTAACTACCCCAAAATATTTTTTTCCATCAGTGGTAAGTTCTATAGAATAAATTACCAGCACCAGGAATACCAAATTAAGAATAAAGTACTAATTTGTCCCGACAGATCAATGATAACCACTGCCTGCAGTTTTAAGTAAGGAAAATAGAGAACTTACGACTAGAGGTCCTTGAGCTTGCTAAGAAGATACTTAGTGGCCGACACAATGTTATTCTTGAAAGCATCTAGCTCCTCCCCTTAAAGCTTGGTTGTGTGGTTCTTGATGTAGCGCTTGATGTAAGCGATAAACTGCTTCTTGTCAAAAGCAGGTTGCTCCTGGAAAAGGTAAGGAGCGCTTAGCACAACCATTATACGCTTTGTTTGCCGATCAACTTGATTCACTCTTTGACTTATTCTTTATCAACCTCTCACATGACCAATCTTTAGATAATTCCTTGTATATCACCTTGGTCATCACATACTCTCCTTGAAACCAAAAAATGGACTTCAAGAAAATCCTATGGACAAATCCTTCAAATAAAAGTCAAGGCAACCATTAGTCCATAGAGATTGTCATCAATTACCAAAACCAAACATGGGTGCACTTCATGTTCTTTCACATGGTGTCGCCTTGTTGCCCCTCTGATGGATGGCGTAACGAGCTTCTTCGCCTGGTGTTCTTTGGCGGCCGAGAGCTCTCTAGGCTGTTTGAGGAAATGCCTTAACTGCATCATCGAGTTGTCTACCTAGGCCATCTAGAAGCATTGCAATGTGGCTATCTTTGATGGCCGGTGACCTTCCACCGACGATCTGATCACATCTATCAAGGACGATGCTCGCCTATGGGCAAAGGCATGCGCCAAGGGATTAGCTAGCATTATACATGTAATCTAAGCTACTGAGGTTGAGCATCCTCCCCTTCTCCTGCTTGTTGCCGCACCCTCCAACAACAACTATTTATGGTAAGAAGAGGTAGGGGAGGTATATGCCTAAGATATAGAGGAGTGAAACCTCTAACAGAGAAGAGCCGGCATAACCTCCAACATTGAAAACATCATAGAAGATGCGTGTGAACTCCATTTTCAATGAACTCGAGCTTGTCATGAAGATGACCATAAGATCTAAAACTCACAAAGAGAAACACCAAAGAAGAACCAAGAAAGATGATGCGAGGATGCAATGATTTGAACTCTCTACGAATGATACGATCAAGCTAGTCACTTGAGAACCCCCCTTGATAGTAAAGCAATCGATCCTATAACCCGGTCTCCCAACTACCACCATGAGACCTGTAAAATTGACAACCTATCAAGGGCAAACCTTACACATAGTCCACTTGAGCTAGATGATGACGATCTTGACTTCCTAAAGTTGGACAACCTTTCTTGATTGCGTTCGCTCGGTCAAGACTAGTTGATTGATCCCCATACTCCACTATGGGTGAGCCACTCTTAGGCACATCTTCACGAGTCCATTGTCACCACAATGTACGACAATCTTCAAGCATGATATGCTCGTGATGCTCCACTGAACTTGCACACTACAACCTAACCCCACAAAGAACTCTCACATAGACCATGGGTTAATACACAAAGCGTAATGGACAATGCTTACCATACCATGAGATCACTTAATCCCTCTCGGTACATTTCTATGCTTTGCGTGTTGATCCACTTGATTCACTCTTTGACTTAGTCTTGATCAGCCACTCACATGACCAATCTTTAAATAATTCCTTGAATAGCACCATGGAAAACTCTCCTTCAAACCAACGAATGGACTCCAAGAAAAGCCTATAGACAAATCCTTCAAATATAACTCAAGGCAACCATTAGTCCAAATGAATTGTTATTAATTACCAAAAACCAAACATGGCGGCACCGCATGTTCTTTCACGTGGCTTCTTGCATTTGTGGCAAGTTCTCTTGTTGTAGTCTCGAGTAGACGCTTTTCCAGTGTTCTTCGAGTCATACTTTGATGAATTTCCAAAGCGACTTCTCTTGGAAAACTTATAACTGGTACAACAAGATGCTATTCAAACGATTTTTAACCCCATTCTATGATGGCTTATCAAACTGTCGCCAAGTGAGTGACTACGATGGGGGGGTCCTTCCCACACGACCTAGAAACCGTCGGGGATAGGGAGCCTTGATGCATACAGTTGTCCCTATAAAATTGTTTCTGATATCTGGAATATCCCAAATGCTTCTTGCTTGCTACTCGTTTGTGCTCGCATTGCCATCACAGTCGGTATTCTGTGGTGCTACGTCACGGCCCATCACGAATGGTTCACGATTATAAAATGTGTATCATAAGCAGACAATCACACACATTAACTTTTCTCGAATCGTATGCGATAACTAATTAAGAAGATTAGTTAATCATCGTACGAGTGTCGGATAGGATTACGAAATGTCGGACAGTTGTAACATCGTCGTACACGATAACTATCGCACACGCTATTCTGTGGTGAAATGTTTACGATGCGAATCACATCAAAAACAATTCATGGTTGTGAATCATGTACGATAAGGAGACTATCACAAGCATTTAGTTTGCCCGCACTGTTTGTGATATTCTCTGACATCACACATGGTTTACAAACAGCAACTGTGTGCATTCTTGCACATGTTTCCTCTCTGCGAACCATGTCTAATTATGGTGTATATCACAAACGTTTGTGGTTTACCGACCGTGTGCGCCATAACGAACAATAGAGCGTAATTTCACCATAATTTATTTGCTACTATTTCAAATTGTACATGATTTGAATTTGAAAGTATGTTGTAGCTTTATTCATATCTGATACGTCGCGAACGTATCTTAATATTTTTATTGTTCCATGCTATTATATTATCCATCTTGGATGTTTTATATACATTTATATGCTATTTTATATGATTTTTCGGACTAACCTATTAACCTAAAGCCCAGTGCCAGTTTCTGTTTTTTTCTTGTTTTTGAGTTTCGCAGAAAAGGAATATCAAATGGAACGAAACTTTACGAGGATTTTTTGGGACTAGAAGACACCAGATGGACTTGGAGTACACGCTAGGGGATTGACGAGGCATCCACAAGGGTGGAGGGCGCGCCCTGGTGGAGGGGGGGGGGGGTAAGGCGCGCCCCTACCTTGTGGGCCCCTCGTGCATTCCTTGATCTACTACTTCCGCCTATATATTCTCATATATTCCAGAAACATCAAAACATCCATCGAAACCACTTTTCTGCCACCGTAACCTTCTGTTCTTGCGAGATCCCATCTGGAGGCCTTTTCCGGTACTCTGTCGAAGGGGGAATCAACCACAGAGGGCATCTACATCAACCCTATTGCCCTTCCGATGAAGTGTGAGTAGTTTACCACAGACCTACGGGTCCATAGCTAGTAGCTATATGGCTTCTTCTCTCTCTTTGATCCACAATACCATGTTTTCCCCGTTCTTGGAGATCTATCCGATGTAATCTTCATTTGCGGTGTTTTCGTCAAGATCCGATATATTGTGGGTTATGATCAGATTATCTATGAATAATTTTTGAGTTCATCTGAATTCTTATATGCATGATTTAATATCTTAGTAATTCTCTTTGAACTATCAGTTTGGTTTGGCCAACTAGATTGGTTTTTCTTGCAATGGGAGAAGTGCTTTGCTTTGGGTTCAATCTTGCGGTGCTCAATCCCAGTGACAGTAAGGGACATGACACGTATTGTATTGTTGCCATCAAGGATAACAAGATGGGGTTTTCATCATATTGCTTGAGTTAATTCCGCTACATAATGTCATCTTGCTTAATGCGTTACTATGTTCGTATGAACTTAATACTCTAGATGCAGAATCGTTTCAGTCGATGTGTGGAATAATAGTAGTAAATGCAGAATTGTTTCGGTCTACTTGTCACGGACATGATGCCTATGTTCATGATCATTGCCATAGATGTCGTTATAATTATTCACTCATCTATCAATTTCTTGACAGTAATTTGTTCACCCACCGTAATATTTGCTTCTCTAGTGAAACCTATGCCCCCAGGTCTATTTTCCATCTTATAAATTTAAGATCTACTACTTTGCAATCTTTTACTTTTCAATCTATAAACCAAGAACAAAAAATATTTACTTTACTAGTTCATCTATCTCTATTGGATATCACTTTTGCAAATAACCGTGAATGGATTGACAACCCCTTTATAGCGTTGGGTGCAAGTTGTTTGATTGTTTGTGCACGTATTTGGCGATTTGTGTGTAATCTCCTACTGGATTGATACCTTGGATCTCAAACCAAGGGAATTACTTACTCTACTTTGCCGCATCACCCTTTCCTCTTCAAGGGAAAAACCAACGCAAGGTCAAGTGGTAGCAGCAAGAATTTATGGCGCCCTTGCCGGGGAGATGTACGCCAAGTCAAGTCAAGATTTGTTTTCTTTCTACTCGCCAATCTCTGGTGCCATTGATATCTACGCCAAGTCAAGACCTACCAAGTACCCTTCATTAAACTCTCTTCTCTCACATTTACATTATTTGCCATTCGACTCTCCTTTTCTTCTCCCCCACTTATAAAATGATCTTCAATTTTTTTGCCTTTTCTTTGCCCTTCTTTCGTTCATCTTCTTCGTTTGCTGGTTACCATCATGTCTGAAGTTGGGGAGGTTATAGTTGAACATCCTGAGGAAGAACTTGAATCTTGTCCTTCAGAACTTAGAGAAAGTCCTCCTAACTACAAAACAAATTTTTTTCGAATAGGGGATGGAAAAATAATTGGGAAAAACATTATCCAAGAATTCTTTGATTGTACTGGACCCATGCCTATTAATGAAAGAGCTATTCTTCTTGAGACAAATTGTTATGCAGATGCTATTGTTATGCTCGTTGAGAAATTAGAAAGAAAATTTGTGCATCTTCATCCTGCCTTGCAATTGGTATTTTATGAGCTTCCAAATATTAATCAGCCAATAGCTAAAAAGATTGCCACTATTATCCTTATGCGTGAATTTGATTTTATAGTACAAGAAGCTAGGGATATTTTTCCCTTCTATAAAAAGTATGCTGAACACCCTCCAATTATAGATATCCTTCATGATAAAGAATCTATGCGTAGTTTGGCATCTAGGGATTATCAATTATATAGTGAAAATCTTAGGAGAAAAGTACCCGATTCAGAAATATCTCAATCTTTGTATCTTGAAATCTTTGAAGAATTTGATTGGATAACTAGGGTAATTTATCTACGATTTGATAGGAATTGGTTGGATAAAATGATGAAGGAACCTGTTAGGAACGAGCTACCTATTTTACATGATGACAAACGTGGTGACGATCTTGACTATGGGTTTATAAATATTAAAATTACAATTAAAGTCCTTTTCATGATCTAAGTTTTTCTACTAGGAGGGAAACAAAGGAAATGATAGAATTGTTAAGATGAGTTTTGGAAGGTTTGATGAGGAAAGAATTACATACCAAAGATGATAATACCTAGATCTATTTGCGTTTTGTGCCTAACTAAGGGCGTTAAGCAATAGCGCTTGTTGGGAGGCAACCAAATTTCATTTTTGCTTTTTACTTTTTTCTTATATTTTTCAATAAATACACATTATTACTTTTGTAGTAATTGTGTTTTGGTGTTTTAATTAGTGTTGAAGCCATGTAAAACCTTTGGGATGGCTTACGGTGATCGTTCACTTGATTTTGCTGAAAAACAGAAACTTTTGCCCCAGTGCAGAAAATTAAATAGTGCTCTGGAACATCGAAACCTTCTGAAAGTTCTACACAAAATTGATATACAAATTCCCCACGTCATTCTAATTTTTCAGAATTTTTAGAGTCACATAAGTATGCGAAGTTTTCACATTGCTACAGACTGTTCTGTTTTTGGCAAATTCTGTTTTCTATGTGTTGTTTGCTTATTTTGATGCATCTATGGCTAGTATCGGGGGGTATGAACCATGGAAAAGTTAGAATACAGTAGATATTACACAAATATAAAATTAGAATAAGATCACAACAATACCTTGAGTGGTTATTTGCTTTGTTTTACTAATGGAGCTCACGAGATTTCTATTGAGTTTTGTGTTGTGAAGTTTTCAAATTTTGGGTGAGGATTTGATGGACTATGGAATAAAGAGTGGGAAAAGCCTAAGCTTGGGGATGCCCAAGGCAGCCCAAAGTAAAATTCAAGGACGTCCAAGAGCCTAAGCTTGGGGATGCCCCGTGAAGGCATCCCCTCTTTCGTCTTCATCCATTGGTAACTTTACTTGAGACTATATTTTTATTCACTACATGATATGTGTTTTGCTTGGAGCGCCTTGTATGATATGAGTATTTTCTTTTTAGTTTGTCACAATCATCCTTGATGTACACACCTTTTGAGAGGGACATGCTTCAGTTCTGATTTATTAAAATACTCTATGTGCTTCACTTATATCTTTTGAGCTAGGCAATTTTGCTCTAGTGCGTGACTTATATCTTTTTAGAGTGCGGCGGTGGTTTTATTTTGTAGAAATTGTTGAACTCTCTTGCTTCACTTATATTATATTGAGAGTCTCTAAAAAAACATGGCAATTAGCTAGGGTTATGAATTTAGTCCTAATATGATAGACATCCAAAGTAGGTATAATAAAAACTTCCATATGACAATTGTGATCGTTTTGAGATATGAGGATGGTAATATTAGAATCATGCTAGTAGTAAATTGTAGGGTAGAGAAAATAATTGTGTTAAGGTTTGTGATTCCCGAAGCATGCACGTATGGTCTACAATAAGTGCAACTGAAACGAAATGCTTGTGTCTTGATTGTTCACCTTTGTGTGAACGTCGGGTGCGCGCGACGGTTAACTCCTACCAACCTCCCCCTAGGTGCATGCGTAGTAGTACTTTGCTTCGAGGGCTAGTAAATCTTTTGTAATAAGTACTTGAGATCTTTATGACTAATGTTGAGTCCATGGATTATACGCACTCTCACCCTTCCACCTTGCTAGCCACTCTAGTGCCGCGCAACTTTCGCCTGTGCATAAAATCCTCCTTATACCTTCCTCAAAACAGTCACCATACCTACCTATTATGGCATTTCCATAGCCATTTCGAGATATATTGCCCTGTAACTCCACCGTTTCGCTTATTATGACACGCTTTATCATTGTCATATTGCTCTGCATGATCATGTAGTTGACATAGTATTTGTGGCAAAGCCACCGTTCATATTTTTTCATACATGTCACTCCTATTCATTGCACATCCCGGTACACCGCTGGAGGAATTCATATAGTCATATCTTTGTTCTAGTATTGAGTTGTAATATCTAGTTGTAAGTAAATAAAAGTGTGATGATCATCCTTATTAGAACATTGTCCCATGTGAGCTTATCAAAAATAAAAGAGAAAGAGGCCAAAGAAGCCCACCAAAAAAAGAGAGAAAAAAGAGAGAAGGGACTATGTTACTATCTTTTTCTACAATTGTGCTTCAGAGTAGCACCATCTTCTTGATGATAGAGAGTCTCCTATGTTGTCACTTTCATATACTAGTGGGAATTTCTGTTATAGAACTTGGATTGTATATTCCAATGACGGGCTTCCTCAAATGCCCTAGGTCTGCATGAGCAAACAAGTTGTTGCACACCCACTAGTTTTATTTTTGAGCTTTTATACACTTATAGCTCTAGTGCATCTGTTACATGGCAATCCCTACTCTCTCACATTGATATCAATTGATGGACATCTCCATAGTCCATTGATTTGCCGAGTTGATCTGAGACTTCCTCACCACTTTTGTCTATTACCACCTTCTATTCCACCCATAGTGATGTATCCATGGCTCACGATCATATATTGCGTGAAATATTGAAAAAGTTGAAGCATGCTAAAAAGTATGAACCAAATGCTTGGCTGACACCGGGGTGGGCATGATCACCTTGAGTTGAGAAGAGGGAGCATAATAAGACTATATGATTTTGTAGGGAAAACTTTTTTAGCCATGTTATTTTTGAAGCTTAATGATTTACTTTCTAGTATGCTTAAAATATTATTGTTCTCATGTAAAGATAAACTTTTGCTTGAAACTTATGGATCTGAACTTTCATCTCTATCAGCCCTCACTTTCGTATGCACTACAGGAATCAGCTATTTTGCCGACATGAAGCCTCTTTGCCATCAGCTAATCGTCGGGGCAGATGGCAAAGATTATTTCGCCGTCATGAACCGGACGGCAAATGATGACTAACGGCAAAGACATGTTTTGCCGTCTGTAAAAAAAAAGTGATGACGGCAAAAACATATTTTGCCGTCTGTAAAAAAAAGATGACTGCAAAGACATATTTCGCTGTCTGTAAAATAGAATGATGACGGCAAAGACATATTTTGCCGTCTGTAAAAAAACTGATGACGACAAAGATATTTTGCCGTCTTTAAAATAAAAACGCAGACGACAAAACAAGAAACACACCTCGCGGATCGATCTCTGGGATCGATGAGGTGGCGAGATCCTAGACACACATCTCACCCACTACCACCCCACTGGCCGTTTGGTCGATCCCCACCTCACCCTCACGTGGGCACGTCCTACCCAATCCCCTTGACAAGTATCTTCCCCATCCCACCACGCCCACTACTCCCTCTGCCTCCCGCTCCCTCCGCCTCCACCAAATCATCCAAGCCGCCGCCGGCCATGGCCTCCCACCGCACCTCCCTGTCAGGCCGGTTGGCCGACCGTGCCCACCGCCCGCCGGCCCCGGCCTCCCGCCCGTGCCCACTCCCTCTGCCTCCCGCTCCCTCCGCCTCCACCACCGAATCAGCTAGTCCGCCGCTGGCTTCGGCCTCCGGCCGCACCTCTCCACCGGCCTTCGCCTCCTGCTGCAACTCTCCGTCAGGCCGGCTGGCCGCTCGTACCCCCTGCCCACCGCCAGTCGCGGCCTCCCGCCCATGCTCCTCAATCTGGAGAGGAGCTCTAGATCCAGAGCATGCCTCCCACCCTCTCCCCCTCCCCTTCTCTCACCTTATCTTCCTAAACTAGACGCCCCCCAAGATCGAGCAGGCCAAGGTGCTTCCCAATTTGCAGCGGTGCTTCCAGATCCACCGAGGAGCGCCGGATGTTAGCTCCTTCTTCACGTAGTTCTGCGCCAAGTTTGGCCTTCTCCTTCTCCTATGCTCAATCGTGTCCATGGCGCTCACCTCGCATGGTACCACTTATCCCGTTCCCAATCCCACCCCTAAATTGATGGTTGGATCTGCATGGCTGATTTGTTAGCCTACTGCTATAGTTGGTCGCAGGTGAGGCCTCCAATGCACGGACGGGTGGAGGATGGGCGATTCCCTTCGCCAACCTCGCCGTCGAGCCACCCCACAGCCAGCTGCTCTTCCTAAGGTTGTTTCCCCTGCTCGCTCCACCCGTCGCCTGAGCCACCACCTCGCCGGCACCACCCCTGCCAATCTTGGTAGTTCAAATAGTGTGAATAAATAGTACCAATTATGTATGATGTTCTAGAGAAAGCCAGCAAATGTAAATATGTATGTATGATTGAACAAACTAGGAGTTTGTGATATAATAGGAGTTTGTGATATTCAAGGGTGGATGTGTATGTATGATTTGTTGTGTAAATCGATCTATACAGAATGTTATGGAAAATGTTTTGATATTGACGTCTGTAAAGTAAAGATGTTTTGATGTTATGGAAAATGTTATGGAAGGAGTTTGTGATACAGGGTGAATCTGCTATTTTTTTAAGTTATAAATTTTTTTTGCCGTCTGTAAAGTAGGTCGGATGACGGCAAAGATTATGTGTTTTGACTGACGGCAAACCATCTTCTTTGCCTTCTGGTATAAAGATTTATGACGGCAAATTATTTGCCGTCTGCCCGATAAAATGCTGACGGCAAATCCCCTTTTGCCGACTTTGACTTTGCCGACAAGGTTTGCCGTCATGGGCTGACGACAAAATCTTTGCCGTCTGTAATCCAACTTTTTCCGTCTGTAGGAGCCTGACGGCAAAATGCCCGATTCCTGTAGTGAAGTGACCATAAACGGATTGACAACCCCTTATCGGGTTGTCTGCGAAGTTCTTATTTGTTTGTGCAGGTGTGAGGGACTCACGCATGGTCTCCTACTGGATTGATACCTTGGTTCTCAAAAACCGAGGGAAATACTTATGCTATTGTGCTGCATCACCCTTTCCTCTTCGAGGGAATACAACGCAAGCTCAAGAAGTAGCAAGAAGAATTTCTAGCGCCGTTTCCGGGGAGGCTTACGCAAAAGTCATATACCAAGTACCTATCACAAACCCTTATTCTTCGCATTACATTTATTTGCCTCTCGTTTTCCTCTCCCCCACTTCACCCTTGCCGTTGTATTTACCCTTCTTTTTGCTGTGTGTTTACCGTTCGCTTGCCCTCATGTCTGAGATGGGGGAAGATTTTATCTAGAAGGGTTGTAATGTTGAGGGCAACGTCTATATTGACCCCCCAGATGAAACTACCACTTTGGATATTAAGAAGTTCCGGGTTGGTAGTGGTAATATCATTGGAAAAGGAGTTCTTCAAGAGATCTTTACTTGTGCCGGTGCTTTGCCCACTATGGGTGGCTCTATTCTTCACAGAACTAGTAGCCTTGCTGATGATATATCTATGTTTGTAGTTGAAATTGAAAGGCAATTTATCCATATGCATCCCTGTATTCAGAGAATCTTTCTGGAGTTTTCCAATATTGAGCATTCTTCTGTTAAGCGTGCAACTACTATCTTTTTGGCTCATGAATTTAGATTTATCAAGAAAGAGGCCAAAGAAATATTTGCTCATTACGGGGTAGATGCTGGTCGACCTCCCATAGAGGCTATCTTATTTAATCAAGAAGACATAATGCGGTTGCCATCTCCTGATCATGCTGCTTTTAATGAAAACCTTGGAAAAAAGGTTCCTACCGATGTCTTGGTTGATAGAATTTCTGAGTTGAATGATGATTTTGCTATTCAAAAGAATGGGTTGGGCTTCTCCCTTGAGCGAAGGCTCATCACCTTCTGCCAAAAGAATGCCTATAATGATGAATTGGTTGTACACTATAAAAGGCCAAAAGAGGAACCTATACCTCCTGAGCTTGATATGGGGGACTTTTGTCGCATTAAATTTAGCCCTTTTGATTACTTTTGCTTGCCACGAAGAAAACTTGCTGCTGAACGTAGGCAATATGAGATGAGTTTTTGCGATACATCTTATCATTATGGCAATCCCTAGATCTATCCATGTATCGTGCCTAGCTAGGGGCGTAAAACGATAGCGCTTGTTGGGAGGCAACCCAATTTTATATTTTTTGTTTTTCTTCTATTTAGGAATAAATATTGAATCTAGCTATTGTTTAGATGTGGTTTTGTATTTTAATTAGTGTTTGTGCCAAGTAGAACCTTTGGGAAGACTTGTGTGAAGTTTATATGATCTTGCGGTGAAAAACAGAATCGTTAGCGGTCGCTAGAATTGTCACCAGATTTTACTGAAGCGTGCTATTTAGTTGATTATTTTTGCAAATTATTAATAGACAAATTACTCACGCTTACCAATTTATTTTACTTTTTTTGGAGTTACAGAAGTATGCGAAAGTTACAGATTACTACAGACTGTTCTATTTTTGACAGATTGTGTTTTGTGTGTGTTGTTTGCTTATTTTGATGAATCTATGAGTAGTATTTGGGAGTATGAATCAAATAGAAGTTGGAATACAGTAGGTTTAACACCAATATAAACAAAGAATGAGTTCATTATAGTAACTTTGAGTGCTTGTTTGTTTTCTTATACTAACGGAGCTCACGAGATTTTTGTCTAAGTTTTGTGTTGTGAAGTTTTCAAGTTTTGAGTATTGCTTTGATGGACTAAGGAACAAAGAGTGGAAATAGCATAAGCTTGGGGATGCCCAAGGCACCCCAAGGTAAAATTCAAGGACAACCAAAAGGCTAAGCTTGGGGATGCCCCGGGAAAGCATCCCCTCTTTCGTCTTCATCTATCGGTAACTACACTCGGGACTATATTTTTATTCACCACATGATATGTGTTTTACTTGGAGCGTCATGTATCATTTTGAGTCTTTGCTTGTTAGTTTGCCACAATCATCCTTGTTGTACACACCTTTTTGAGAGAGATAAATATGGCCTAGGAATTGTTAGAACACTCTATGTGCTTCACTTATATCTTTTGAGTTGATTAGTTTTTGCTCTAGTGCTTCACTTATATCTTTTAGAGCACGGTGGTAATTTTATTTTGAAGAAATTGTTGATCTATCATACTTCACTTATCTCCTTTTGAGAGTCTAGTATAACAACATGGTAATGTGATTTGTCTATAACACTAGCCTTCACATGATAGGCATCCAAGATCAATGTAGTAAAAACTTTCATACCAAGTGCATTGAATATGATGAGAAGTTGGATGGTTGATAATTGTTTCGAGATATGAGGATAGTGATTTAGAGTCATGATAGTGGAGTTATTATGAAATTGAGAAATACTTGTGTTAAATTTAGTGATTCCCGTAGCATGCACGTATGGTGAACCGCTACGTGACGAAGTTAGAGCATGAGGTATTTGTAGAGTGTCATCCTTTGTGTGGAGGTCGGGGGCGCGCGATGGTTAACTCCTACCAACCTCCCCCCTAGGAGCATGCGTTGATTGCTTTGTTTTGATGACTCGTAAATTTTTGCAATAAGTATATGAGTTCTTTTGACTAATGTTGAGTCCATGGATTATACACACTCTCACCCTTCCACCATTGCTGACGCAACTTTCGCCTGTACCATACACCCACTATATACCTTCCTCAAAACAGCCACCATATATCTTCCTCAAAATAGCCACCATACCTACCTATCATGGCATTTCCATAGCCATTCCGAGATATATTGCCATGCAACTTTCCGCCGTTCCATTCATATGACACGCTTCAAATTGTCATGTTGCCATGCATGATCATGTAGTTGACATCGTATTTGTGGCAAAGCCACCATGCATAATTTTTCATACATGTCACTCTTGATTCATTGCACATCCCGGTACACCGCCGGAGGCATTCATGTAGAGTCATACTTTGTTCTTGTATCGAGTTGTAATATTGAGTTGTAAACCAATAAAAGTGTGATGATCATCATTATAGAGCATTGTCCCATGTGAGGAAAGGCCAAATAAAAAAAAGATGGCCCAAAAAAAAGATAGAGAGGGGCTAAAAAAGAATAAAAAAAGAGAGGAGAACGCCCCTCCAAAAAAATGAGAGAAAAGAGAGAAGGGACAATGCTGCTATCTTTTTTTCCACACTTGTGCTTCAAAGTAGCACCATGTTCTTCATGATACAGAGTCTCATGTTTAGTCACTTTCATATAATAGTGGGAATTTTCATTATAGAACTTGGCTTGTATATTCCAACGATGGGCTTCCTCAAATGCCCTAGGTCTTCATGAGCAAGCAAGTTCGATGCACACCCACTTAGTTTTTTTGTTGAGCTTTCATACATTTTTAGCTCTAGTGCATCCGTTGCATGGGAATCCCTACTCACTCAAATTGATATCTATTGATGGGCATCTACATAGCCCGTTGATACACCTAGTCGATGTGAGACTATCTCCCTCCTTTTTTTCTTCTCCACAACCACCACTCCATTCCACCAATAGTGCTATATCCATGGCTCAAGCTCATGTATTGCGTGAAAGTTGAAAGGTTTGATAGAATAGAGTATGAAAATAAGTGCTTGGCTGAAACCAGGGTTGTGCATGATATGAATATTTTGTGTGATGTAGAGGGAGCATAGCTAGACTATATGATTTTGTAGGGATAACTTTCTTTAGCCATAGTATTTTGAGAAGACATGATTGCTTTGTTAGTATGCTTGAAGTATTATTATTTCTTATGTCAATATAGACTTTTGTCTTGAATCTTTCAGATCTGAACATTCATGCCACAATAAAGAGAACTACATTGAAAATTATGTTGGTTAGCATTCCACATCAAAAATTCTATTATTATCATTTACCTACTCGAGGACGAGCAGGAATTTAGCTTGGGGATGCTTGATACGTCTCCAACGTATCTATAATTTTTGATTTTTCCATGCTATTATTTATGATGTTTTGGATGTTTAATGGGCTCTGTTATACACTTTTATATTATTTTTTGGACTAACCTATTAACCCGCAGGCCTAGTCCAGATTGCTGTTTTTTGCCTATTTCAGGAATATCAAACGGAGTCCAAACGGAATGAAACTTCGGGAGAGATATTTCTGGAGCAAAATACGCACAGGAGACTTGAGAACCACGGAGTAGGGCTTACGTTGCGTCCACGAGGGTGGGGGGCGCCGCCCCCCCCCCCTACAGGGCGTGACCCCTGCCTCATGGGCCCCATGTCTGGCCCCCGGTGCCCTGCTTCCTCCTATATATACCTACGTACCCTGAAACCATCAGAACAACAGAGAAAACCCTAGTTCCACCGCCGCAACCTTCTGTTCCCGTGAGATCCCATCTTGGGGCCTATTCCGGAGCTCCGCCGGAGGGTGGATCTACCACGGAGTGCTTCTACATCATCATCATCGCCTCACCATGAGTTGTGAGTAGTTTACCACAGACCTTTGTGTCCATAGCTAGTATCTAGATGGCTTCTTCTCTCTCTTTGGATCTCAATACCAAGTTCTCCTCGGTCTTCGAGGAGATTTTTTCGACGTAATCTCTTTTTGCGGTGTGTTTGTCGAGATCCGATGAATTGTGGGTTTATGATGAAGATTATCTATGAGAAATATTAGGTTCTTTTCTGAACTCTTTTATCTATGATTATAATATCCTTGCAAGTCTCTTTGAATTATTGGTTTGGTTTGGCCTACTAGATCTATAGTTCTTGCAACGGGAGAAGTGCTTGGCTTTGGGTTCAATCTTGCGGTGTCCTTTCCCAGTGACAGTAGGGGAAGCAAGGCACATATTGTATTGTTGCCATCGAGGATAAAAAGATTGGGTTTATATCATGTTATTTGAGTTTATCCCTCTACATCATGTAATCTCGCTTAAGGCGTTACTCTGTTGTTATGAACTTAATACTCTAGATGCATGCTGGATAGCGATCGATGTGTGGAGTAATAGTAGTAGATACAGAATCATTTCGGTATACTTGTCTCAGACGTGATGCCTATATTTACTGATCATGCCTAGATAGTCTCATAATTATTCGCTTTTCTATCAATTGCTCGACAGTAATTCGTTCACCCACCGTAGAATTATGCTATCATGAGAGAAGCCACTAGAGAAACCTATGGCCCCCAGGTCTATTCTCAACATATCAATCTACAATCTACTTTACTTTTCCGTTTTTACTTTCTGTTCTTATATCCAAAAATACCAAAAATATCAAACTATCATCTCTATTAGACCTCAATATCGTAAGTGACCATAAAGGGATTGACAAACCCTTATCGCGTTGGCTGCGAAGTTGTTATTTGTTTGTGCAGGTGTGAGGGACACGCGCGTGGTCTCCTACTGGATTGATACCTTGGTTCTCAAAAAATGAGGGAAATACTTACGCTACTGTGCTGCATCACCCTTTCCTGTTCGAGGGAATACAACGCAAGCTCGAGAAGTAGCACCTAGCCGTGCTCCATGTTATCGTAGATGGACTCCTTCCCCTTGGAAGAGCACGACTGTTGGGTGCCCTCCCTGACGTCACAGACGGGCTCTTTCCCCTTAGAAGAGCAGATGGGCTCTTCCCCTTGGAAGTGCCGGAGAGGGTGCCCTCCTCATGCTCGCTCCCCACGAGGTCTGACTTGGAAGTTGTGGATCCCAAGCCAGCATCGCAAAATGTGTCCTTCAGAAATGACAAAAGGGGCTCGAAGGCAATGTAGGATAGCAAATTCTTGATAACGAGCCAAAGGAGATCAACGACGGGGCCATGGATGAGATTGATGGTGGTTGAATCCAAGGGGTTGGGGTGGGCCAGTTAACATGTGACATAGCCCACATCAGGCCGCCACTGTCGACGACCCCAATGTCATAGCCAAAGTTTGCGACATACCCACATACTCTAGCCCATTGATTGAGTGCGTGCAGCCAGTAATGGTCATCATCTTCCTTGGCAACCACCTCGTCGACGTCGGGTGAAGAGGCTGCGATACCCTCTTTTGGGCTAGTCACTCCTCGAGCTCCATGGGAAGAATAGCCGGGGTTAGGCTGCGATGGTCTTGAGTGGGGGATGGGGATGGTATGGGGATCTATGGGTAAGGGGGCATTTGGCAGGCGTCATCTAAGGAACTCAGGGTGGCATGGGTATGGAGATCGGTGGGTAAGCTGCACGAGCAAACCGACAGATGTTGACAATGGAGGCCTTGCGACAACGGTGACGATGGCGACCCCACTAGAGTTTTGAGCGAGGGAGCGGTTGTTGTGGGGGGTGCGCATGCACCCTAGGAGGTTTTTAGGGGTGTGTGTGTGGAGGGGGGTGTTTGAGGAAATGATGCGGCTACTGAATATTTTACTACACGGGAGTCAAACATGGGAGGGAAATGCCGGGGCTATTGAAAATTTGGATAATGGTGCACCGCACACGATCTGAAAATAACAACTGTGTGTTATGAAAGAGAAAAACCCTCATGATGGGCAAATATTTTCGAGGGATGAAGGCGGGAGCAGGAACAACAAACATCACACACGGTAAAAACATAATAACCATGTGTTATCAAACTAAAAAATCCTGCAGGCGGGTAGATATTTTTGAGAGGGG
The DNA here is from genome assembly GCA_902687465.1 of Secale cereale. NCBI lineage: Eukaryota > Viridiplantae > Streptophyta > Magnoliopsida > Poales > Poaceae > Secale > Secale cereale. The sequence continues at coordinate 223,020,804 of LR738712.1, forward strand.
AAGCCCGCGGAGCCCAATGTACTGTGCTGATGTGCGTGACAGGGGCACCGGCGTGGCACACAGTTAGTGTGAGTGAACCAATGTCACATCCCTAGTCAGTGCTTGCATTAGGACTAGCTAGAGTGTGCATCATGTTTACTTTCCACAGAAACTTGAAATGGGAATGACAGAAACCCCAGCACCCCTCTTCTAACAACTAGGGTTTAATAAAAACTTTTCCAATGTACCCAAAATGCCCTTCAAAAATGTTCATCATCTTTGCCTTGGTCTTAAACCTCTGCCAAAAATGGTGCACAATTTTCTAGGACATCCAAAGTCTCTGTATTAATTTATATGGTAATTGTATTTGGGCATTTAATTACTATAAAATAATTTAGGTGCCCAAATAATCATAAACTAGAATGTTTCTTACTATTCATAGTATATACAGTGGGCATGACTAGTTTTATGAGTTATAAAAATGTTCTAGCATTTTTATTAATTCAAAAAAGTTGCAAAAGAAATAAAACAGAAAGAAAATAGAAAAAGAGAGAGACAGGGGGCAGCCCACTCACCTGGGCCGCTTACCTGGCTGGCCCAGCGCGGCCCAGCCCGCTGGCGCATGCCAGTCGTCCCCCTCCTCTCGCCAGGAGGACGAGGCACGTGGCCGCGGCGTGCCCGCACGCGTCCGGCCACCTCCTGCCTGGCTGCCTGCGTCCCCCAGCGCCTCGACGCCCTAGGCGTCGGCACACACCCCCCTGGCGCCTCTCCCACTCTCCCCCGTGTCGTCCCCCTCCTCTATCCCTCTCCGCCGAGCTCCACCGAGCGGGGTCGTCGCCGCTGCTCGCTGCCACCGCGCCCTAAGCCACCCCTCGCCTCCCCAACGCACCCATCAGCTCCGCCGCATCGCCCTGAAGCTCCCCACCAACGCACGCGACGCCAGAAGCCCTGTAACGCCGTCCTTGCCGTTGTCTTCAACCTTCGGCACCGGAGATCACCACCGCCCGTACGTCGCCGTCCGGCCTTCCTTAAGCCCACGTTAATGCCCTCTCCGACCACTGTGAGCCCACGCAACGAACCCCCTCTCCCCGGGCTCGATTACGTCTCGTAGCCACCGTCCCGCACGCACCCGAGCTCACCGCCGGCGTCCTCATTGCCGTCGTCGTTCTAGTGGTTCTTGGACACGCCCAAAAGCTTCATCGTGCTCCTGACCTCACCAGGATGCCGTTGAGCCCTTCCCCTTGCTCGCCTGTGCCCCACAACGCCTAACCCGATGATGCCCGTGCTTCGGCGCCGCCACGAGCTTTGCTCCGGCGAGCTCCGACCACCTTTGCTCCAGCCACCACCACCATTAGATGCGCAAGAGCTCTAGCTTGCCGTAGGACCAAACCCCGTTGCAAACCGCAGCCTGTAGCACCATTCCGATCAACTCCGACGAGTCACCGCCGCGCGATTTGGTCGCCGCCGGCCAAACTCCGGCGGGCTGACGTGGCCTGTTAGTTAGGAGCTAATGACATTTAGTTTAACCTCCATAGCCACTGACAGTGGGCCTCACCGCGTGGTCAAACCCAGTCCACTCCAGTTTTGACCGGGATTAGCCTCAGTGACACTGACATGCGGGACCCACCAGTCAGGTTTGACCTGGACCAGGCCTGTTGACCTGCTGACATCAGCATGATGTCATGCTGGCGCAGTAAATGGTTTTCTGGGATTATTTGATTTAAAACAAATCAGGAAATTCCAGAAAATGCTTTAAACTTCAAAAATTCATATAAATTCAATAGTAGCTCAGATGGAAAAGATTTATATAGGAAAATTGGTCAAAAAAATCCAATCTTTCAAATGGCACTGGTTTCATGCATGTTTGAGCAAGGTAACCTTGCTGTTCACATTAAAACATAATAATGCACTTAAATAAATAATACTTTGGGTTTCAATTTGAATCTTTGATTCAAATGGGCTCAAACCCTTTTGTTTATAGATGCATTAGCCCAAAACACATGCATCATGCCATATCATGAGCATGCATGATATTGTTGCATTTGTTTGCTTATTGATTGTATCACCGGTGTTCTCCTCCGTGTTAGGTCCTGCTCCCGAGGATACTTCTGCATATCCAACTGAAGAGCAGTACCCGACAACCACTCTGTCAGGCAAGCAACCATTGACCATTTCGATACAAGCCCATCTTCTCGCTCCTGCTCTCTTTTACTGCATTAAGGCAACAACGTGTGAACTGCTACTTGCTGCGGTAGTTGAACCCTATCCCCTTGCATGACCTATCATTGCCACAGTAAATAGTTGAAACCAACTAGCATGTGTAGGAGTTGATTGAGCCATGTGATGTGTGATCCACCATGCTATTTGTTTATGTTGCTAGCTATGCTTAGGGTTGTGTCAGGTCTGGTTCATCTTGGTGATGGATCAGAGTGAAATGATCATACCGGTAAAGAGAGGGAAGTGTGGAACATGTTTGGTAAAGGTATCGATGAAAGGCCATGTAGGAGTAAGTGGTGGGTTGTTTCATTGGAACCGTCCATAGGACCTGAGATCTGTATGTGTGGTTCAAGTTACAGTTACTACCACACATTGGGCCCTGAAATATGACCCCGCTCGACTTATTGGCTGCCCATGTTCTCTGTCCAGGAGTTGCAACTAGTCTCTGGTGTTTGTAGTTTACTGGTGGTCGTGCACAATGCTGACCCTCGGGGTGGGCTGTGATGGGGCAGGTACGTGGCATGGTGTACCGGTCGCCCGTTTGGTGACTCGGGAACCCTGTACACATCGTTTGGGGCCGTGAGCGACACCCCGGCCGGATCTCCCTACGGATGGAACCCAAATAGGCGATAAACCTGGACGAGAGACTTGAGTGGTTGGTTAGGTCGTGGTCTACACCCACGTCGGCTTTCGCTTGAAGTCTGCCGAGCACATGACGTGTGCAGATGCTAAGTGGTGGAAACATGTGTGAAGAATTACACCCTTGCAGGGTTACCAATCTATTCAAATCGCTGGTGTTTGCGGTACGGACTACTTGATTACTCTTACAGTTCATAGACAAGTTGATGGATACTACTAAAAGCCTCAAGAAAAGTGTGAGTGCCGTGGATGGCCCTTCCATAGGATGGCGGAAGAGGATCCACGGTGGTGTATTGTTATGGTGAGTAGAGGACTCGTGTACGTAGTATTATCTTGCAGTCTGTTGAGAGTCGTAGTATAGGTTAGCCAAGAGTCAAAGCTAGCTTGCTGCTATGAACTCCACTACCCTTGTTGATAAAGTTGCATGCATGATAGGTTATGTTGTAAGACTTGCTGAGTACCTTTGTACTCATGTTTGCTTAATAACTGTTGCAGAGGAGAACCCTGCCTCTTCTGATGGGTTCTACATAGACGTTGACGTCGACGAGTAGCTTGCTACCCAGACGGAGATCCCGAGCTGTGAAGGGACTTGTTGATAGTCAGGCTACACCAAGCCTGTTTTATTTTCCAAGTTGTTTGTACTCAGACATGTTAGCTTCCGCTTGTGCTTGTATGATTGTATGACTTGAGTGTTGGGCCATGTGACCCCTACCTGTATGGATATGTTATGTATGGCTCTTCCGAGACTCTTAAATAAAGTACTTTGAGTCATAGAGTTCTGTTGTGATGCAATGTTGTATTTGCACATATTGAGCATATTGTGTGTATGATTGAAATGCTTGGTATGTGTGGGATCCGACACCTAGTTGTTTTCCTTTGGTAGCCTATCTTACAGGGAAATGCCTCCTAGTGCTTCTAGTGAGCCTTGGTAGCTTGCTAGTGCTCGGAAAACTTAGGCTGGCCGGGATGTGTCCTTCTTCGTTCCTGTGTCTGTCCCTTAGGGGAAATGTCACGCGTTGTTCCTTTAAGTCCATGTAGCTTGCTACGACTTGGGTTCATACGTTGATGACTGACACGTTCGTTGCTTGGTCATGGATGCCTGTCTCTGTAATTTAGTGCCACTTTTGGTTTATAACTAGCCATGTCGGCCCAGGTTCTCTGTCATATGGATGCTAGCGACACTGTCATATACGTGTGCCAAATGCGCAAACGGTCCCAGGCCAGGTAAGGTGGCACCCGTGGGGATACCATGCGTGAGGCCGCAAGGTGATATGACGTGTTACAAGCAAGATCGGTGTGACTTAGGATCGGGGTCCTGACAGCGTTGGCATCAGAGCCGGACTGCCTGTAGGTTTCTCAAGCCAAACTGGCCGATGTTGAGTCTAGATAAATTCTTAGTTATATGTAGGGGAATTGATTGTGGAAGGGAATGTAAGGCTCTTTTTACTTCTTTACCTTATGCCCTTCTGATTTGAGTCAGTCTATTCTTTCTACGGGGGTTTAGGACTAGGCCTCTCATCCTTACTAGGTTCACGTGTTACTAATCCGTAGACTCCTAGGATTGTTGGTTTCGAGCCTCAGTTCAGTTTCTACCCTTCTATTATGATGATTAGTTGGACCCGGAACCTTGGTATGATATTGTTGGGTGGCTATGCTATCATTTGTATGATGTCTCAAAATCTTTTTTGAGCATTTACAGTTGTTATGCTGCCCGGTTTCTTCCAGAAATTCTAATGCCTTTGCATTATTTCGTGTTTCAGATGTCTGGCCGCACACCTCGGCAAGTGGTTCGCTTGACTCGGTGCATTAATGTGCCCGGTCACACGGCAATGCTAGTTCGTGTATTGACTGAGACCGGCTACCGCTGGTATCCTAAGTACACCATGGAGGAACAGTACCGGGATTTCAACCAGTGTCAGTATTTCTGCACCGTCCGGATATACCCCTCGTATCCCCGTGCTAACGACCCCATCCATTGGTCTTATGGACTCGGGGTTACCATCGAGATGGCAGTGCGGGATGCCGCTTATTCGATGATGACCATCATCGGGGCTAGGCATGCCCTGCTCACTTCCTGGAGAGGAAGGCTACTACACTGGTCTATATACTGATGCTGCTCATGAGGAGCCACTGCTTCAGACTACTGTCCAGATGCTGGAGGATAGGGACCGTGAGGTCCGTGACCTCCGGATGGAGCTGTATAACACTCGAGCCGCCCACTGGACTACTTTGACACGGCTTGCACCTGCTGTGCACGCCGGATATCTGGATATGCGGGATTGGTATCCCGTGCGGACTCGTCTGCCTGATCGTATGGATTGGCATGACATTGGGGGTATTACACTTCCACGTGGGCGTCGGTTACCACCAGCATCGGGACCGAGACCACATCCATGTCCCTATGGTCCACAGCCTTCGAGTGCTCGAGAGTTTCAAGATCCATCTGTTCCACTTCCAGGCTACGGTGGTAATCTTTACGAAGATTACTACGGGAATGTCTGAGCTAGACCGTGGCAGTAGTAGTATCGTAGTAGTTGTATTTCCACAATCCCGTGTGTCTTGTGGAATATGACTTAGCTAGTACTGAGTTCCAGAGGTGTAGTTAAATAATGTATAGGAGCTTGGAATGCCTCTGATGAGATGTATCGTCTTCCATCGTAGTTGTACTTTAGCCTTGGCTTGTACTAAACTATGTATGGTGTGTATGACCACTGGTGTATATATAGCAGTTTCTATATTACCATGTCGTACGGATGAACATCTCTGCATTCCGTGTCATCCATTACATTCTACACTCCTATGTCAAGTTTTTGCCATCCTTGTCTAAACCGTTGTTTTGTTTTCCTAGGATGGTCAACACTCGCAGCACTCCTGCTGCTCAAGAGCAGGGTGAGGCTAGTGGGGCTAGAGATGAGAATCTGCCCCAGCCACCCTCTTTGGCTGAAGTTATGCTCGAGACAGAACATAACTAGAGAGAGACCAACCGTCTACTGGAACGCATAGAGCAGAACACTGGGTTCCGTCAGAGGAATGACGTGGTGTCAATCAATGACTTTATCAAGATGTGCCCACCGAAGTTCCATCACTCCGCTGAACTTCTGGATGCGGATGACTGTCTTCGCAGCATCACCCACAAGCTACACTCTGCCCGTGTGGCCGAAGCTGACAAGGTTACCTACGCCGCCTACCATCTTGAGGGCCCTGCCAGTCTCTGGTGGGAAAACATCGAGGCTATGCGTCCTGGTGGCCAAATCACTACTTGGGCTTAGTTCAGTGAGGCATTCCGTGAACATCACATCCCGGAAGGCCTCATGGATCGCAAGCGGGAGGAATTCTGCAATTTCACCCAGGGCCGGTTAACCGTGGATGGCTATAGTCGCGAGTTTGGCAACTTGGCATGCTATGCACCTGAGGAAGTATCCACCGATGCCAAGAAGCAGGCGAGGTTCTGCAAGGGACTCAGCCCTGAACTTCACTGAGATCTACGTCTGCACGAGTGCACCTCCTTCCAGAAGTTGGTGAACAAAGCTATCAGTGCTGAGACATGCCAGACTGATTTCGAAGCCACACGCAAGCATCCTCGTGACTTTGGTTCCTCATCCGGCTCTGGCTCTCACAAGCGCCGTGTGTGGGTTCCTAACACTGCTCTGCCACCCAAGTACACACCGAGGCCATCCTATGAGGCGTCTCGCCCAACTCAACATTATGCACCTTCCAAGACTTATGGAGGACCACCTGCCAACTTTGCTCCACGCACTGGCAATGTGACATGCTTCAAGTGTGGAGAACCAGGGCACTACATGCGTGAGTGTCCTCAGAACCAGCCAGGAAAGCCCGTTGGCCGTGGTAAGCCAACATTCAAGGTGAACTATGTCAAGCCAATCCCCACTGCACGTGGTCATGTCAACTATGTCTCTGCTAAGGAAGCTTATGAGGATTCTAACGTCGTCCTTGGTACGCTTCTCGTTAACTGCCATCCGGCATCTGTTCTTTTCGATACTGGAGCATCTCATTCGTTCATATCTGAGAGCTATGCTCGAATGCACAACATGACTTTTTGTGACATGCCCACTTCCATGGTTATTCAAACTCCTGCTTCAAAGTGGCAAACCTCTAGGGTAAGCCATGGAAATGAAATTCTTGTCGATAGACTTGTTTTCCTTGCATCACTAATCACTCTCAAGTCCTCGGACATAAACATCATTTTGGGTATGGACTGGATGACAGCTCATTACGCCAAGATTGATTGCTACACTAGGACCGTTCAACTTACACACCCATCCGGCAAGACAGTCAATGTCTTGACCCGAATGGCTGAGCGTCAACTCTACTCTCTTAATGCCAACCCTCTACCAGAACTCGAAGATATCCCAGTAGTCCGTGACTATGCGGATGTCTTTCCGGAAGAACTGCTACGTGTTCCACCTGACAGAGATGTCGAGTTCGTGATAGATCTTATTCTAGGAACTGTCCCAATCTTTAGGAGACCCTATAATATGGCACCCCTAGAATTAGCTGAGCTTAAGAAACAACTCGATGAGTCCTTGAAAAAGGGTTTCATCCGTCCTAGTTCTTCCCCTTGGGCTTGTCCCGTCCTCTTCGTCAAGAAGAAGGATGGAACGGAACGGATGGTTGTAGATTATCGACCTATCAATCTGGTCACCATAAAGAACAAGTATCCGCTACCCAGGATCAACGATCTGTATGATCAGCTCGCTAGATCCTCAATCTTTTCCAAAATGGATTTGAGGTTGGATTACCATCAAATCAAAATCAAGAACGGCGACATTCCCAAGACGGCTTTTGTTACTCGTTATGGCCAATGCGAGTACACCGTCATGTCCTTCGGGTTAACCAATGCCCCAGCCACCTTCTCCCGGCTAATGAATTCTATATTCATGGAGTATTTGGATAAATTCGTCGTGGTATACCTCGATGATATACTCATCTACTCCAAGAACAAGGAAGATCATGCTGAGCATCTAAGGCTGGTATTGACGAAACTTCGAGAGCACCGCCTTTATGCCAAATTCTCCAAGTGTGAATTCTGGTTGCCAGAAGTGACCTATCTAGGCCATGTGATCTCTGGTAAGGGTATTGCCGTCAATCCCGAGCGAGTTCAAGCCATTCTTGATTGGACTCCCCCTGAATCGGTCAAGCAAGTTAGGAGTTTTCTTGGCTTAGCGAGCTATTGCCGATGCTTCGTCGAGAATTTCTCCAAGGTTGCTAAACCTCTAACTGAACTCCTCAAGAAAGATAAGAAGTTTGAATGGACCCCACAGTGCGAGTCCAGCTTTTAGGAACTGAAAAGACGCCTGACATCTGCACCCGTACTGGTACCACCAGACTTCTCCAAGGATTTTATTATCTATTGTAACGCCTCGCGACAAGGACTAGGTTGCATACTCATGCAAGATCGTCAAGTGATTGCATACGCATCTCGACAGTTGCGTCCACATGAGGATAACTATCCTACACATGATCTAGAGCTTGCAGTTGTAGTCCACACACTCAAAACATGGCGACATTACCTTCTTGGTAATCGCTGTGAAATCTTCACCGATCACCAAAGTCTGAAATACATCTTCACCCAACCGGATTTGAATCTCAGGCAAAGACGTTGGGTTGAGTTGCTCATGGATTACGACTTAGGAATCACTTACACCCCTGGGAAGGCCAATGTCATGGCTGACGCACTGAGTCGTAAGTCTTATTGTAACAACCTGATGTTACAACAAGGGCAACCACTTCTCCACGAGGAATTTCGTAAGCTTAACCTTCACATTGTTCCTCGAGGATTCCTTTCCACCTTGGTGGCGAAACCTACCCTTATGGATCAAATCATAGCTGCCCAGAAGCGTGATAATGGTATATCCCGACTCCAGGAGAGCATTGCTAGCGGAGCCGCTAGAAGTTTCTCTACGGATGATCGAGGTGTTGTCTTCTTCGAAAACCGTTTAGTGGTTCCCAAGAACCAACATCTACGGCAGCTGATTCTTAAGGAGGCTCATGAATCTCCTCTCATGATTCATCCCGGTAGTACCAAAATGTATTAGGACCTACGCCAGAGGTTCTGGTGGACTAGGATGAAGAGAGAAATCGCTCAGTTCATTGCTAACTGCGACGTTTGTCATCGAGTCAAAGCAGAGCATCAACGGCCTGCTGGCACCCTCCAACCTTTAGCTATTCCTGAATGGAAATGGGACAAGATCGGTATGGACTTCATTACCGGATTTCCCAGGACCAGGAAAGGGAATAATGCTATCTTCGTTGTTATAGACCGCCTCTCCAAAGTAGCCCATTTCCTACCTGTTCGAGAGGGTATAACCGCTAGCCAGCTAGCAGACTTGTATATCTCTCGGATAGTATCACTTCATGGTGTGCCGTTGGAGATTAACTCAGACCGTGGAAGTCTTTTCACTTCACAATTTTGGGAAAGTTTCTAGAATGCTATGGGGACTCATCTCTCTTTTAGCACCGCCTTTCATCCTCAGTCAAGTGGTCAAGTTGAATGAGTCAATCAAATTCTGGAAGATATGCTTCGAGCCTGTGTCATCTCTTTTGGTATGGATTGGGAGAAGTGTCTTCCATTCACCGAATTTGCTTATAACAATAGTTATCAAGCCAGCTTGGGCAAGGCTCCCTTCGAAGTTCTATATGGACGAAGATGTCGAACGCCTCTTAACTGGTCATAAACCGGGGAAAGACAATTCTTTGGTCAGGATATGATCCAGGAAGCAGAAGAGCAAGTTCGCATCGTTCGTGAGAAATTGAAAACAGCCCAGTCTTGCTAGAAGAGCCAATATGATAGTCATCATAAGGTTGTGACTTTTGAAGTCAGCGATAAGGCTTACCTTTGGGTTACCCCTCTTAAGGGAACCAATCGCTTCGGTATCAAAGGCAAATTGGCACCTCGTTACATCGGTCCTTTTCGCATTCTTGCCAAACGAGGAGAAGTTGCCTACCAATTGGAACTACCTCCGCACCTATCTAGAGTTCATGATGTCTTCCACGTTTCCCAACTCAGGCGTTGCTTCTCGGATCCTATCCGCGGAGTGGACCACGAAACGCTTGATCTCCAGGACAATCTCACATATCGAGATGTGGGGACCCCGACTTAGAAGTCGAGATCACCGAATGCACGTGTACAGTGATCCTAGAGATCAATGCTCACTGAACACACAGAAGCTGAATAACAAGAGTCTTACATCCATACATACCGTCTTACACAAATTATGGCCATTATGGCCAAGTCTTACATAGATAAAGCCTCACGGGCTGGATAGCAAATAACTCAAATAGCGGAAGCCTTCGATGATAGGTAGAACCCATGCCATCTTCCTTAACCCTACAGGCATTCTGACTGGGATAGCGTCCTAGTTCGCACGTTCGTCTCCAAAGAACTCTTCTTCATATTCCTGTTCCTCCATGCCTGGCCAATTAAATAACCAGTGGCAAGCCAATGAGTACTTTGAATGTACTCGCAAGCAACCCATGATTTGGTTCAAAGTAACAATGCAATTGAACAACAACGAGCAATCTAGCAATGGGCTAGAATAAATGTTCTACCATCAAGTATATGCATCAATAACTTCACGTAACCTCGAGGACAGGTTACCGATATCAACATGAACACGATTCAACTCATCGAGTCAAGTCACCACCTTGACTCACACATACTTTCACCGATGCGGTAAAATTCTGGACATAGTTTAAGTAGCACCACCCAACTGTCCATGACCGTGGACACGGCTATTCGAATAGTTTTACACTCTGCAGAGGTTGCGCACTTTACCCACAAGATCCGGGAAGCTTTCGTGTCACCCACGATCCCGCAGTACCTCAAGTACACGGGGGAAGCACCTGGTCATTACCTTTCCTTAGACGACGCTAACATAGAGTCCACTCGTTGGTACACGGCCATCGAGTACAAACAATAGATCACGGGACTTTCCCAAATTTCAATGTCACACGTACCCGAAGGGACCAACGGCATGTCCGGTGCCCTGTAAAAACAGTCATGGTCGTCTATCCAAGCACGACCCCGTCCCGGCACCATGCTAGTATCGACCTAAGTAATCAATAAAGCCCTGTCCCATAAGGGGTAGAGTGGTTGCACATGTTTGGTTGGGACGGTAGACACACATAAATCTAATCCATTATTTCACCCATGCACAAGATTTTTACCGGCACATCACTTCTTCCTCAAGTGATGACCTAACTTAACATCACCCTCGGGCATTAGGGGCACCCGATGGGGTTTATGCAAAGATTTCAACCACAAAGGTTTCATGTCACACATGCATCACTAAGCATCACTACTAACCATTTGCATGACATCTAGCACATAGCAAGATCATGAGTAAGCATGCATCATGTGGTGGTTTCAACTAGGTCACCACCGTAACTCTATCATCATGCATCGGAAACAAACGGGTTCCGAAGAACAAGTGTATCATGGTTAAAGGGCTGCTTGCCTGGATTGGCTTGGTCATCAAAGTATTCAAATCCTTCTCCTTCTCCTTCTTCAGCAACTTCGTCAAATACGGGATCTAATCGTCGCAAAATAACAACGGGAAAATAAGACCACAATAAAAACAGAAAAATCAAAGTGCTTAGAAAAATGTCAAATTATTTTTGTTAAATACTAGAGGGAAAACTAAGATGACAAAAATTCTTAGTTGGAGTTTTGGAGTGACAGAATGGAATCTAAGGATTTTTGAACAGGAGTTTTAATGCTCAAATTTGAATTTAAATTTGAACAGAACAGAAAAGTTTCATGGGTAAGTGTGAAAGTGACATCATTAAATAGGCTGGAATATTACAAGATTTTAGGAGTTGGAATTAATTTATTTGGACAATTATTCATTTCTGTAAAATTATTTGAAGTATTTACAGAAAAGAATAAAAAGAAACAGCCCTGTGCCAGTGGGCCAGAATGGCCACAGTGCACGGCCCAGGGCGAAGAGCCCAGCCGCTCGGGCGCCAGCGCGCGCACGTCAGGATTTCAAACCTGACGGGCGGGGCCCGGCGGTCAGCGGCTGTAAGGGTAGGGAGAGGACGGTGAGGATGATAGGCGGGGCCCGCCTGTCATCTTAAACCTTGCGGCCACGGCGACGGCGAGCTCACCGGCGGCGAATCTGGGCACGGCGGGGCAAACGGAGGGCAGGGATGGACCCAACAGCGAGTCGCGGATGTAGTGGTGGTGGTGCGGCTCGCCGGGGAGGTCTGGTTCGTCGGCGGCGAGGTGGGACGGCGGCGGAGCTTCGGGAAGTCGCTGCTTCGGCCGATTCCGGCAGCTACAGAGAGGGAAAAGCGAGGGGAATGCATCAGTGAGGTGCGGCGGTTCCAAATCGTGCAAAAAGAAGAGCTGGGAGGGCTTGTACTGCGAGATCGACGGTTGCCCGACTCGGCGGAGCTTCGGTCGATCCCGAACACTAGAGCTTTCTGAGGACGAATGGATGGTGCTGGAGTGTTGCTGGGGGTGAGGGGAGGCTGTTGGTGCCGTTGGAGAGGCTCGGGCGAGCTTATATAGCCGAGCCCACGGTCCACCATGGACTCGTGCGCCGGCGAGGTCGCAGGCGAGGCCAGAGGCCGTTCTGGTGCTTGTGATTGAGTCGGGGAGGTTCGTGGACGAGCTCTACGCCTAGTAGAGGGGAGAGGAGGAGCGGGGAAAGCTCCAGACAGCGCGCGCATGTGAGGCCGACGAGTGGAGGCTGCGGGCGGCCAACGCGCGTGTGAAGGCGGCCACTGGAGGGCGGAGGAGGATGGGGACAGCGCCGGGGGAGGTCGCGGACATCGAGGGGCATCGATAGGCCCGAGGGAAGAGCTCGAGGTGGTCGGGGGCAGGCGATTGGGCGAAGCTACAATGCGGGGGACGCACTGTAGCGTGCTCTGGAGCGGCCTTATCGCATTCCATGGCATGCCATTGGCCCTCTGGGCGCGTCCGCCGTGTCTGGGGGGTCCAGGGTGATGCAAGCAACACGGATGAGGCCTTGGATGCTCTGGAGAATCAAGGAGAGAGAAGGGAAGCTGGTAACTTCGTAAATTTTGTCTGTCCAGCAAGGTGAACTAGGGTTTTCACCCCTCAATCATGGAGCTGTGGACATGGGGGAGTTACTGGGGGTAGATAGTAACTAGATGAAGCTGTGGTAGAAAGTTGAGGCCAAGTAAATAGTAAAAGTGATCAAGAAGATGGTTTTGGTAATTTGGCAGAAGGTGTTTGATCATGTTTTGGTCGAGCAAATGATCTCCACTTGCCATGACACTTAACAGGATTGAATGTTATGTGAAAATAGGGTGTTTCACCAAATTTGGGCTCATTTGAAGAAACTAGCCAATGTAACTTTGGTGAACCCTAGAAATCAACAGAAATAGCTTCATCTTGTTTTAGTCAAGCTAATCATCTCCCCTTGATGCACCACTTGGTGTAGTTTCATCATTAGGGGTTATGATCATGCCCACAAAGTTTGAAGCTCCAGGTAAAAAGTTGGTAATGTAAAGTTGTTCAAATTTGCATTTGAACAGAAAGGGTTTTGGGGTATTCTGATCAAGATGCTCTACTCCAAATCTTGTGCCATTTGGTCTAGATGCCTTATTAGGCCATTCTAGCATGTGCACCAAGTTTGAGAGCATTTGGACAAGTTTGGCAATGTAAAGTTGCTCAAACTTCAAATATGGACAGAATGATTATAAAGGGTTTTGAGGATGTTATCTTGCTTCCCAAGGCATGGGGCTTGGCAAGATCATCAAATATGTCATATATGACATGATAGAATTTCCCTGGAATTTTTGGAGAATATTTCCTTTGTAAATATTTCAAAAGCTTGAAATATCCAGAAAGGGTTTTGGAGGGATTAGCCCATTATTTTGAACATGACCAAGTGTTGAACTCTTATATATGGACAATATATGTCCTATGAGTCTCCCTGAATTTTGGCAAATATTTTTGAAACACTTAAATAATTTTTTCCTATTAAAGACCATTTCTGGCCTTAAGAAAAAGCTTTTAAATAAAATAGGAAAATAACTTTTAAAATTTTACTTTTGTGGTTTCTGGGAGTCCTATGACTACTAGGTCTCAAATATACAATTTGAAATAATTTTCTCACCCGAAATCAAGAACTTGTAGTGCAAACCTTAATTCAGGGGTTTTTTGGAATACTAAATTTATAAAATATATTTATGGCCAAATTAATTTTGTAGGAAAATACTATACTATTATATAACAGTTGGCATGATCATTGGGCAGAAGTTTTGGGTACGGAGATGAATTCTACAAGACGTAATAGTTGACTTTAATGAGGACATGAAAAGCACATGAAGAAAAACTCAATTCCAAATAAAAGCCAAATGATGCCAAAAAAAATTTGCTGGTCCAAATTTTCATGCTTCATTGATGCAAATAACATGTTTACAAAAATGCAGGGTGTGACAGACCTACCCCCCTTACAATAATCTCGTCCCCGAGATTCCTAAACTATGTCTTAAAAGAGATCGGGAAACTCGGATCTAAGATAGTCTTCACGTTCCCAGGTTGCTTCTGCTTCGGTGTGGTTGCTCCACTGGACCATGAAGTACTTGATGGTACGGCTTCGCGTCCGTCATTCTGCTTCATCCAGAATGCGAATGGGCTTCTCGCGGTAGGTCAAATCAGGCTGCAGATCAATGGCTTGGTCATCAACATCCTTGTAGAGATCAGGCTTGTTCGGAACTTGGAGACATTTCCGGAGTTGTGACACGTGGAATACGTTGTGCACATCGGATAGCTCAGGTGGTAGTTCCAACTGGTAAGCCACTTCTCCTCGTCGTGCAGTGATCTCAAAGGGTCCAATGAACCTTGGTGCGAGCTTCCCCTTGACGTGGAAACGCTTGGTTCCCTTGAGAGGAGTTACCCGCAGGTACACATGGTCCCCGACATGGAAACTCATGTCCCGACGGTGAGTGTCAGCATAACTCTTCTGCCTTTACTTGGCTGCCTTCAAACGTTCTCTGACTAGTTGGACTTGCTCTTATGCTGCGCGGAGAATATCCGGTCCAAAGACTAGTCCTTCTCCAGTCTCCGACCGGTTGAGGGGTGTGCGACATCTGCATCCGTACAACACCTCAAATGGTGCCATCTGAAGGCTCGACTGATAACTGTTGTTATAGGAGAACTCGGCGAAAGGGAGACAATCTTCCCACTTGGCTCCATATGCCAAGACACAGGCTCGGAGCATGTCTTCGAGAATTCGATTTACTCGTTCTGTCTGACCTCCGGTCTGTGGGTGGAAACCTGTGCTGAAAGACAATTTGGTTCCCAAGGCTTCTTGGAACTTCTTCCAGAACCTTGAGGTGAATTGGGTTCCTCGATCTGACACAATCTCCCTGGGAACGCCGTGAAGGCTTACGATTCTGTCGATGTAGAGAGCTGCCAGCCGGTTGCCATCATAAGTGGTCTTGACCGGAATGAAATGGGCCACCTTGGTCAAATGGTCGACTATGACCCAGATGGAGTCATGTCCTCTATTTGACCTCGGTAATCCAGTGATGAAGTCCATTCCGACTTTATCCCACTTCCACTCAGGAACCTTGAGTGGTTGAAGCAATCCAGCGGGCCGCTGATATTCAGCCTTGACCCTTTGGCACACATCACACTTTGCAACATAGGTTGCAATCTCTCTTTTCATCCCGTGCCACCAGAATCTTTCCTTCAAGTCTTGGTACATCTTGGTTCCTCCGGGGTGGATGGAATACAGAGTGTCGTGGGCTTCTTGCAGGATCAGGTTCTTTAGCTCCATCTTGTTTGGTACGCAGATGCGGCCTTTGTACCAAACAATCCCGTGCTCGTCTTCGAAGAATCCTGGGGCCTTGCCTAGCTTCATCTTATTCTTGATGCCTTCAATGCTTGCGTGTCCATCTTGTGCCTTCTTGACTTCGTCCATCAGGGTCGGTCTGACTTCCAAATGATCCAGAAATCAAGGGGTGACCAATTCCAAATTGAATTGTTCGAGTTCCTTAAACAAGGCTGGCTGCCTTTCTTGAATAATGGCATTCAAAGAGCAAGCCTTCCTGCTTAAGGCTTCGGCCACCACGTTAGCCTTCCCGGGGTGATATTGAACACTAAGGTCATAGTCTTTGATGAGTTCCAACCATCTTCGCTGCCTCATGTTCAATTCCTTTTGGGTGAAAATGTACTTCAGACTTTTGTGGTCTGTGTATATCTCGCACCGTTTCCCTAGGAGGTAATGCCTCCATGTCTTCAAGGCATGAACCACTGCCGCTAACTCAAGATAGTGAGTAGCATAGTTCTCTTCATGAGGTCGTAGCTGCCTGGAGAGGTATGCTATGACTCGGCCTTCTTGCATCAGAACGCTTCCCAGTCCGGTTCGAGTGGCATCACAATATATCACGAACTCCTTGTGAATATCGGGTGTTGCCAGAACTGGGGCGGTGGTCAACCTCTTCTTGAGCTCTTGGAAGCTCTCTTCGCATTTTGGCGTCCACTCGAACTTCTTGTCCTTCTTGAGGAGCTGAGTCATTGGCCTGGCAATGCTAGAAAATCCTTCCACGAATTTGCGGTAATAGCCTGCAAGTCCAAGGAAGCTTCTTACTTCCTTGACGGTCGTTGAAGATTGCCATTGGGTCACAGCTTCGATCTTCGCGGGATCAACTGATAATCCTTCTTCGGTCAAGACATGACCTAAGAATCCAACTTTATGCAGCCAGAACTCACACTTGCTGAATTTGGCATACAATTGGTGCTCCCGAAGCTTGTCTAGGACCATCCTCAAATGTAGCTCGTGCTCTTCCTCCGTCTTCGAGAAGACAAGAATGTCATCGATGAAAACAACAACGAACTTGTCCAAATATTCCATGAAGACTTTATTCATGAGATACATGAAATAGGCTGGGGCATTGGTTAACCCAAAGGACATGACCGTGCACTCGTAAAGGACATATCTGGTTACGAATGCCGTCTTCGTAATATCTTGGGGTCTGATCTTCATCTGGTAGTACCCAGATCTGAGGTCGATCTTGGAGAACACCTTGGTTCCGCTGAGCTGATCAAACAGGTCTTCGATCTTGGGAAGTGGGTATTTGTTCTTGATTGTAACTTCATTGAGGGAACGATAGTCAATGCATAAGCGGATGGTACCATCCCTCTTTGCCACAAACAGAACAGGTGATCCCCAAGGGGAGGCACTTGGGGGGATAAATCCCTTCCTCAGCTGCTCTTCCAGCTGCTTCTTCAACTCGGCTAATTCTTCCGTCCCCATTCTATAAGGCTTCTTATAGATGGGTCCTGCTCCGGGCACGAGCTCGATGATGAACTCAATGTCACGGTCAGGGGGCATTCCCGGTAGTTCATCCGGAAAGACATCAGGATACTTGCATACCACCGGTACTTGCTCTAGACCAACTTCAGATAGACAGTTGACTTGAGCGGCTTGAGCGGAAGAGGAGTTGGAAGCAAAATTGACTTCGACTCCTTGGTCATTGGTCACAGTGACTGTCCGATTGGCACAGTCTAACAAGCCTTGGTGCTTGCTGAGCCAATTCATGCCTAGGATCACATCCAAGCCTTGTGATCTTAGGACGATGAGGTCTGCTAGGAAATCTACACCGTTAATGGTAATACTGACTCCTTTACAGCCTATCTTGGCTCTCATCTCTGCTCCGGGGGTTTGTACCACCATAGGGTTATTCAGGGGTGTAGGGGTCATGGCACTTTTCAATGCAAATGTTTGAGTGACAAATGAATGCGTTGCTCCAGAATCAAACAAGATAGTTGCAGGTGCTGTGTTGACGAGGAACGTACCCAACACGACGTCCGGGTCTTCCTGGGCTTCTTCAGCAGTGACGTGATTCACACGCCCCTTCCCATGGTTAGGCGGGTTGCGAGGAGCTGGGTTCCTTGGTGGCATCCCGCGGCCTTGTCCTGGGTTCTGCGCATTGGGGTGCGGGGCATCAGGCTTCTTGTTGGGGCACACCCTTGAGATGTGTCCTGACTGACCACATCCAAAGCAAGTGACTTGGTTTGGATTGTTGATCTTGTTGCCACCACTGTTATTGGGGTTGAAAGCTGGCCTTGGGTTGGCATACTGCTGAGGCTGAAAGTTGGTGCGAGGTGCCGAAGCTCTTGGTTGCTGATAGGTTGGCTTGGCCGGGGCTGACTGCCATGGACGAGGCTTCTGGTTGCTGGAACTTCCCTTGCTAACCATCTTGCGCTTGCGAGTGTCTTCCAAAGCACGCCGCTTGTCTTCAAGCATGAGTGCTTTGTTCACCAGGTCAGGGAAGGTTGGGCAGTCGCACACGACAAGCGAGTATTGCAGAGTCTGATTGAGGCCTTCCATGAAGCGCTCCCTTTTTGCAGCATCAGTGCTGACATCTTCAGGGGCATACCTTGACAGAACACTGAACTTCTGCATGTACTCCTTGACAGTGCCACTTCCTTGCTTGAGGGCTCGGAACTCACGCTTTTTGATAGCCATGATTCCGGAAGGAATGTGGGCCTTGCGGAATTCGGCCTTGAAGTTGACCCAAGTGATGTCTTATTCAGCATGCATGACCTTGAATCCATCCCACCAAGCTCTAGCAGTCCCCCCGAGGCAGTGGCTGCATAAGCCACCTTCTCGTGGTCTTCGGTGCATCCGACTAGTTCCAGCAAGTCCTCAATGGTGCGGACCCAGTCGTCTGCATCCAGGGGTTCATCAGTCTCGATGAAAGTTGGCGGTGCATGCTTCTTGAACTCTGCCAACGTGGAATGTCCATTGCCATTCCCCGCCGGCTGACGGTTGTTGGTGACAGCTTGAGCAATCAGCTGAAGGGCTGCAGTGTTGGCTTGGCGTTCCTCTCGGAAGGCTTGGAGAAGCTGAGCCATGTCCATGTTCGGAGGAGGTGGTGGTGGAGCTTGGTCATTGGTTTGGTCGTGGCCTGCCTCTGACTGAGCGGATGCTCCGGCTTCAGGCTGCTGGGTAGAGGTACCAGTACGAGTTACAACAGGCATCCCGTTGGAGCGGTAAAAGGTCTCATGACTTGGAAGAGGGAAAGCAAGATAGATGGGTGCCTAGTAAGGGGGTGGGTGTGACACTAATCAAATCATGCAAGGGCCGAAAGGCCAAATCACATCCATTAAAATCCAAATGGGTGATGCAGCTGTTTACATGATCCCGAAGAAAGAATACGACATACATCCAAACACAACAAAAGCAAACACTAGATGGTTTCATTTGAACCATACAAGGACTCGACTGCGCATAGGGGTTACACGACCTATCCTACCGTAGAGGTCACGAACTGGCATATCCGAGTAGCGAATAATGCCTAAGCGACGGAATGCTCGGTCATGTATTCCAGCTCCTCAGGGTCTTCCTCCTTGTCTTCATCTGTCTGGGCCCCCTTGTCACTTGAGGGTGTGGGGAGTGGAGGAGTTGGATATGTTGGTGCTTCGTCGGTGGTGCAGGGAAAAGCCTGCGATATTCCCTTGCCGTCATCCGGCGTCATCGAGGTGGTTCTGCATCCTTGGAAGATACATCTCCGGAGGGCCTTCCGCCTTGGTATGCGATAGCGGACTGTCCGGAAGGTGCTCCTTCTTTCTTGATCCTATTTGTCTTCTCTCGAGCTCGACGAAGAAGTGCCTTGGTCTTGTGAAGTTCTTCTCGGAGCTCCATTGATTCCGAGGCCAAGTCTTGTGCCAAGCTGTCGGCACATAGACTAAAGTAGGTCTAGAACCGAAGCGAGAGTCCTTCCTTCAGTGGAGGGGCTAGTGCGCTGCTTTCATCTTCACCTTCCTTCCGGTAAGGTAAGAAGCGGGTTGTCATCTTGGCTGCCATCTCCGGAAGAAGCTCGCAGAGACGGGTTAGTGCCTTGAGTGCAGCAGCCTCGACAGCGAGAGGTAATGTTGCCAACTGGGGTCCCTCAAAGAACCAACTTGTGGGAGGATCGTTTGCCTTCACGATCACTTCCACATGGTATTCCACCTCAGTGTCGCTAACCCAATGCTCAAGGTATGTGAGGATGGGAGCTCGGTGGAACTGACACTCCTGGAGGCTATCCTCGAGAAGCAAGGGAAACCCAGTGGTCAGGTGCTCTTCAGGTACAGCGGCCATCTACAAAGGTGGAATAGGAGAGGTTAATAAGCTGATGAAATCTCAGGTTTAGAAAAGGAGAGAGGTTCAGAAGGTTTTTGAAAAGGGGTCTCATCTAACTAACGCCCATGCTAACTAAGGCTTCCTACAGTTAGGATGGATCTGATACCAGCTTTGTGGGGACCCCGACTTAGAAGTCGAGATCACCAAATGCACGTGTACAGTGATGCCAGAGATCAATGCTCACTGAACACACAGACATTGAATAACAAGAGTCTTGCATCCATACATACCGTCTTACACAAATTATGGCCATTATGGCCAAGTCTTACATAGATAAAGCCTCACGGGCTGGATAGCAAATAACTCAAATAGCGGGAGTCTTCGATGATAGGTAGAACCCATGCCATCTGCCTTAAACCTACAGGCATTCTGACTGGGATAGCGTCCTAGTTCGCATGTTCGTCTCCAAAGAACTCTTCTTCATATTCCTGTTCCTCCATGCCTGGCCAATTAAATAACCAGTGGCAAGCCAATGAGTACTTTGAATGTACTCGCAGGCAACCCATGATTTGGTTCAAAGTAACAATGCAATTGAACAACAACGAGCAATCTAGCAATGGGCTAGAATAAATGTTCTACCATCAAGTATATGCATCAATAACTTCACGTAGCCTCGAGGACAGGTTACCGATATCAACATGAACACGATTCAACTCATCGAGTCAAGTCACCACCTTGACTCACACATACTTTCACCGATGCGGTAAAATTCTGGACATAGTTTAAGTAGCACCACCCAACTGTCCATGACCGTGGACACGGCTATTCGAATAGTTTTACACTCTGCAGAGGTTGCACACTTTACCCACAAGATCCGGGAAGCTTTCATGTCACCCACGATCCCGCAGTACCTCAAGTACTCGGGGGAAGCACCTGGTCATTACCTTTCCTTAGACGACACTAACATAGAGTCCACTCGTTGGTACACGGCCCTCGAGTACAAACAATAGATCATGGGACTTGCCCAAATTTCAATGTCACGCGTACCCGAAGGGACCAACGGTGTGTCTAGTGCCCTGTAAAAACAGTCATGGTCGTCTATCCAAGCACGACCCCGTCCCGGGAAAGACCTCAAGTCTTCGCGTCACTAGTAATGCGGGCACCGTGCTAGTATCGACCTAAGTAATCAATAAAGCCCCGTCCCATAAGGGGTAGAGTGGTTGCACATGTTTGGTTGGGACGGTAGACACACATAAATCTAATCCATTATTTCACCCATGCACAAGATTTTTACCGGCACATCACTTCTTCCTCAAGTGATGACCTAACTTAACATCACCCTCGGGCATTAGGGGCACCCGATGGGGTTTATGCAAAGATTTCAACCACAAAGGTTTCATGTCACACATGCATCACTAAGAATCACTACAAACCATTTGCATGACATCTAGCACATAGCAAGATCATGAGTAAGCATGCATCATGTGGTGGTTTCAACTAGGTCACCACCGTAACTCTATCATCATGCGTCGGAAACAAACGGGTTCCGAAGAACAAGTGTATCTTGGTCAAAGGGCTGCTTGCCTGGATTGGCTTGGTCATCAAAGTATTCAATTCCTTCTCCTTCTCCTTCTTCAGCAACTTCGTCAAATACGGGATCTAATCGTTGCAAAATAACAACGGGAAAATAAGACCACAATAAAAACAGAAAAATCAAAGTGATTAGAAAAATGTCAAATTATTTTTGTTAAATACTAGAGGGAAAACTAAGATGACAAAAAGTTTTAGTTGGAGTTTTGGAGTGACAGAATGGAATCTAAGGATTTTTGAACAGGAGTTTTAATGCTCAAATTTGAATTTAAATTTGAACAGAACAGAAAAGTTTCATGGGTAAGTGTGAAAGTGACATCATTAAATAGGCTGGAATATTACAAGATTTTAGGAGTTGGAATTAATTTATTTGGACAATTATTCATTTCTGTAAAATTATTTAAAGTATTTATAGAAAAGAATAAAAAGAAACAGCCATGTGCCACTGGGCCAGAATGGCCACAGTGCACGGCCCAGGGCGAAGAGCCCAGCCGCTCGGGCGCTAGCGCGCGCACGTCAGGATTTCAAACCTGATGGGCGGGGCCCGGCGGTCAGCGGCTGTAAGGGGAGGGTGAGGACTGTGAGGATGACAGGCAGGGCCCGCCTGTCATCTTCAACCTTGCGGCCACGGTGACGGCGAGCTCACCGGCGGCGAATCCGGGCACGGCGGGGCAAACGGAGGGCAGGGATGGACTCAGCAGCGAGTCGTGGATGTAGTGGTGGTGGTGCGGCTTGCCGGGGAGGTCTGGTTCGTCGGCGGCGAGGTGGGACGGCGGGGGAGCTTCGGGAAGTCTCTGCTCTGGCCGATTCCGGCAGCTACAGAGAGGGAAAAGCGAGGGGAATGCATCAGTGAGGTGCGACGGTTCCAAATCGAGCAAAAGGAAGAGCTGGGAGGGCTTGTACTGCGAGACCGCCGGTTGCCCGACGCGGCGGAGCTCCGGTCGATCCAGAGCACTGGGGCTTTCTGAGGATGAATGGATGGTGCTGGAGTGTTGCTGGGGGTGAGGGGAGGCTGTTGGTGCCATTAGAGAGGCTCGGGCGAGCTTATATAGCCGAGCCCACGGTCCACCGTGGACTCGTGCACCGGTGAGGTCGCAGGCGAGGCCAGAGGCCGTTCTGGTGCTTGTGATTAAGTCAGGGAGGTTCGTGGACGAGCTCTACGCCTAGTAGAGGGGAGAGGAGGAGCGGGGAAAGCTCCAGAGAGCACGCGCGTGTGAGGCCGACGAGTGGAGGCTACGGGCGGCCAGCGCGCGTGTGAAGGCGGCCACTAGAGGGCGGAGGAGGAAGGGGACAGCGCCGGGGGAGGTCACGGACGTCGAGGGGCATCGACTGGCGCGAGGGGAGAGCTCGAGGTGGTAGGGGGCAGGCTATTGGGCGAAGCTACAGTGCGGGGGCGCATTGTAGCGCGCTCTGGAGCGGCCTTATCGCATGCCATGGCATGCCATTGGCCCTCTGGGCGCGTCCGCCGTGTCTGGGGGGTCCAGTGTGATGCAAGCAACACGGATGAGGCCTTGGATGCTCTGGAGAATCAAGGAGAGAGAAGGAAGCTGGTAACTTGGTGAATTTTGGTTGTCCAGCAAGGTGAACTAGGGTTTTCACCCCTCAATCATGGAGCTGTGGACATGGGGGAGTTACTGGGGGTAGATAGTAACTAGATGAAGCTGTGGTAGAAAGTTCAGGCCAAGGAAAATAGTAAAAGTGATCAAGAAGATGGTTTTGGTAATTTGGCAGAAGGTGTTTGATCAAGTTTTGGTCAAGCAAATGATCTCCACTTGCCATGACACTTAACATGATTGAATGTTATGTGAAAATAGGGTGTTTCACCAAATTTGGGCTCATTTGAAGAAACTAGCCAATGTAACTTTGGTGAACCCTAGAAATCAACAGAAATGGCTTCATCTTGTTTTAGTCAAGCTAAACATCTCCCCTTGATGCACCACTTGGTGTAGTTTCATCATTAGGGGTTATTATCATGTCCACAAAGTTTGAAGCTCCAGGTAAAAAGTTGGTAATGTAAAGTTGTTCAAATTCACATTTGAACAGAAAGGGTTTTGGGGTATTCTGATCAAGTTTATCTACTCCAAATCTTGTGCCATTTGGTCTAGATGCCTTATTAGGCCATTCTAGCATGTGCACCAAGTTTGAGAGCATTTGTACAAGTTTGGCAATGTAAAGTTTCTCAAACTTCAAATATGGACATAATGGTTATGGAGGGTTTTGAGGATGTTATCTTGCTTCCCAAGGCATGGGGCTTGGCAAGATCATCAAATATGTCATATATGACATGATAGAATTTCCGTGGAATTTTTGGAGAATATTTCCTTTGTAAATATTTCAAAAGCTTGAAATATCCAGAAAGGGTTTTGGAGGGATCAGCCCATTATTTTGAACATGAACAAGTGTTGAAACTCTTATATATGGACAATATATGTCCTATGAGTCTCCCTGAATTTTGGCAAATATTTTTGAAATACTTCAATAATTTTTTCCTATTAAAGACCATTTTTGGCTTTAAGAAAAAGCTTTTAAATAAAATAGGAAAATAACTTTTAAAATTATAATTTTGTGGTTTATGGGAGTCCTATGACTACTAGGTCTCAAATATACTTTTTGAAATAATTTTCTCACCCTAAATCAAGCACTTGCAGTGCAAATCTTAATTCTGGGGTTTTTTGGAATACTAAATTTATAAAATATATTTTTGTCCAAATTAATTTTGTAGGAAAATACTATACTGTTATATAACACTTGGCATGATCATTGGGCAGAAGTTTTGGGTATGGAGATGAATTCTACAAGAGGTAATAGTTGACTTTAATGAGCACATGAAAAGCACATGAAGAAAAACTCAATTCCAAATAAAAGCCAAATGATGCCAAAAAAAATTGCTGGTCCAAATTTTCATGCTTCATTGATGCAAATAACATGTTTACAAAAATGCAGGGTGTGACACGAGAATACCCCGGTCGCATTCTTGATCAAACCGAGCGTACCACTCGACGTCGTAATATCAAGTTTCTCAAGGTTCAATGGTCACATCATTCCGAGAGTGAAGCTACTTGGGAAAGGGAGGATCGTCTTCGACTTGAGTACCCCACCCTCTTTTCGGAGGAACCCGAATCTCGGGATGCGATTCTTTTGAGTGGGGGTGAGTTGTCACATCCCTAGTTAGTGCTTGCATTAGGACTAGCTAGAGTGTGCATCATGTTTACTTTCCACATAAACTTGAAATGGGAATGATAGAAACCCCACCACCCCTCTTCTAACAACTAGGGTTTAATAAAATCTTTTCCAATGTACCCAAAATGCCCTTCAAGAATGTTCATCATCTTTGCCTTGGTCTTAAACCTCTGCCAAAAATGGTGTACAATTTTCTAGGACATCCAAGGTCTCTGGATTAATTTATATGGTAATTGCATTTGGGCATTTAATTACTATAAAATAATTTAGGTGCCCAAATAATAATAAACTAGAATGTTCCTTACTGTTCATAGTATATACAGTGGGCAAGACTAGTTTTATGAGTTATAAAACTTTTCTAGCATTTTTATTAATTCAACAAAGTTGCAAAAGAAATAAAAAAAAGAAAATAGAAAAAGAGAGAGACAGGGGGCAGCCCACTCACCTGGGCCGCTTACATGGCTGGCCCAGCACGGCCCAGCCTGCTGGCGCACGCCAGTCGTCCCCCTCCTCTCACCAGAAGGACGGGGCGCGTGGCCGTGGCGTGCCCGTGGCGTGCCCGCACGCGTACGGCCACCTCCTGCCTGGCTGCCTGCGTCCCCCGGCGCCTCGACGCCCTAGGCGTCGCCACGCACCCCCCTGGCACCTCTCTCACTCTCCCCCGTGTCGTCCCCCTCTATCCCTCTCCACCGAGCTCCACCGAGCGGGAT
>LR738712.1:223046282-223094362 GCA_902687465.1 Secale cereale
CGCCTCCCCGACACACCCATCAGCTCCGCCGCATCGCCCTGAAGCTCCCCGCCGACGCACTCGACGCCAGAAGCCCTGTAATGCCGTCCTAGTTGTCGTCTTCAACCTTCGGCACCGGAGATCGCCGCCGCCTGTACGTCGCCGTCCGGCCTTCCCCAAGCCCACGTGGACGCCCTCTGCGACCGCTGTGAGCCCACGCATCGAACCCCCCTCTCCCCTGGCTCGATTACGTCTCGTAGCCACCGTCCCGCAAGCACCCAAGCTCACCGCCGGCGTCCTCATCGCCGCCGTCGTTCTAGTGGTTCTTGGACACGCCCGAAAGCTTCATCGTGCGCATGACCTCACCAGGATGCCGTTGAGCCCTTCCCCTTGCTCGCCCGTGCCCCGCAACGCCTAACCCGATGATGCCCGTGCTCCGGCCGCCGCCACGAGCTCTGCTCCGGCGAGCTCCGACCACCTGAGCTCCAGCCACCACCACCATTAGATGCGCAAGAGCTCTAGCTCGCCGTAGGACCAAACCCCGTTGCAAACCGCAGCCTGTAGCGCCATTCCGATCAACTCCGGCGAGTCACCGCCGCGCGATTTGGTCGCCGCCAGGGCTGACGTGGCCTGTTAGTTAGGAGCTAATGACGTTTAGTTTAACCTCCACAGCCACTGACAGTGGGCCCCACCGCGTGGTCAAACCCAGTCCACTCCAGTTTTGACCGGGATTAGCCTCAGTGACACTGACATGCGGGACCCTCCAGTCAGGTTTGACCTGGACCAGGTCTGTTCACCTGCTGACGTCAGCATAATGTCATGCTGACGTAGTAAATGGTTTTATGGGATTATTTGATTTAAAACAAATCAGGAAATTCCAGAAAATGCTTTAAACTTCAAAAATTCATATAAATTGAACAATAGCTCAGATGGAAAAGATTTATATATGAAAATTGATCAGAAAAATCCAATCTTTCCAATGGCACTGGTTTCATGCATGTTTGAGCAAGTTAACCTTGTTGTTCACATTAAAACATGATAATGCACTTAAATAAATAATAGTTTGGGTTTCAATTTGAATCTTTGATCCAAATGGGCTCAAACCCTTTTGTTTATAGATGCATTAGCCCAAAACACATGCATCTTGCCATATCATGAGCATGCATCATATTGTTGCATTTGTTTGCTTATTAATTGTATCGCCGGTGTTCTCCTCCGTGTTAGGTCCTGCTCCCGAGGATACTTCTGCGTATCCAACTGAAGAGCAGTACCCGACAACCACTCTATCAGGCAAGCGACCATTGATCATTCCGATACAAACCCATCTTCTCGCTCCTGCTCTCTTTTACTGTATTAAGGCAACAACGTGTGAACTGCTACTTGCTGAGGTAGTAGAACCCTATTCCCTTGCATGACCTGTCATTGCCACAATAAATAGTTGAAACCCACTAGCATGTGTAGGAGTTGATTGAGCCATGTGATGTGTGATCCACCATGCTATTTGTTTATGTTGCCTGCTATGCTTAGGGTTGTGTCAGGTCTGGTTCATCTGGGTGATGGATCAAAGTGAAATGACCATACCAGTAAAGAGAGGAAAGTGTGGAACGTGTTTGGTAAAGGTATCGATGAAAGGCCATGGAGGAGTACGTGGTGGGTTGTTTCATTAGAACCGTCCATAGGACCTGAGATCTGTTTGTGTGGTTCAAGTTACAGTTACTACCACACACTGGGCCCTGAAATATGACCCCACTCGACTTATTGGCTGCCCATGTCCTCTGTCCATGAGTTGTAACTAGTGTCTGGTGTTTGTAGTTTACTGGTGGTCGTGCACAGCGCTGACCCTCGGGGTGGGCTGTGATGCGGCAGGTACGTGGCACGGTGTACCGGTCGCCCGTTTGGTGACTCGGGAACCCTATACACATCGTTTGGGGCCGTGAGCGACACCCCGGCCGGATCTCCCAACGGATGGAACCCAAATAGGTGATAAACCTAGACGAGAGACTTGAGTGGTTGGTTAGGTCGTGGTCTACACCCACGTCGGCTTTCGCTTGAAGTCTGCCGAGCACATGTCGTGTGCAGACGCTAAGTGGTGGAAACATGTGTGAAGAAGTACACCCCTGCAGGGTTACCAATCTATTCGAATAGCCGTTGTTCGTGGTACGGACTACTTGATTACTCTTACAGTTCATAAACAAGTTGATGGATACTACTAAAAACGTCAAGACAAGTGTGAGTGTCGTGGATGGCCCTTCCGTAGGATGACGGAAGAGGATCCACGGTGGTGTATTGTTGTGGTGAGTAGAGGACCCGTGTACGTAGTATTATCTTGCAGTCTGTTGAGAGTCGTAGTATAGGGTAGCCAAGAGTCAAAGCTGGCTTGCTACTATGAACTCCACTACCCTTGTTGATAAAGTTGCATGTATGATAGGTTCTCTTGTAAGACTTGTTGAGTACCTTTGTACTCATGTTTGCTTAATAACAGTTCCAGAGGAGAACCCTGCCTCTTCTGATGGGTTCTACATAGACGTTGACGTCGACGAGTAGCTTGCTACCCAGACGGAGATCCTGAGCTGCGAAGGGCCTCGTAGATAGTCAGGCTACATCAAGCCTGTTTTATTTTCCTAGTTGTTTGTACTCAGACATGTTAGCTTCCGCTCATGCTTGTATGATTGTATGACTTGAGTGTTGGGTCATGTGACCCCTACCTGTATGGATATGTTATGTATGGCTCTTCGGAGCCTCTTAAATAAAGTACTTTGAGTCACAGAGTTATGTTGTGATGCAATGTTGTATTTGCACATATTGAGCATATTGTGTATGATTGAAATGCTTGGTATGTGTGGGATCCGACACCTAGTTGTTTTCCTTTTGTAGCCTATCTTATAGGGAAATGCCTTAGTGCTTCCACTGAGCCTTGGTGGCTTGCTACTGCTCGGAACACGTTGGCTGGCCGGCATGTGTCCTTCTTCGTTCCAGTGTCTGTCCCTTAGGGGAAATGTCACTTATTGTTCCTTTAAGTCCATGTAGCTTCCTACGACTTGGGTTCATACGTTGATGACCGACACGTTCGTTGCTGGGTCATGAATGCCAGTCTCTGTAACTTAGTGCCACTTTTGGTTTATAACTAGCCATGTCGGTCCGGGTTCTCTGTCATATGGATGCTAGCGACACTGTCATATACGTGTGCCAAAATGCGCAAACGGTCCCGGGCCAGGTAAGGTGGCCCCGGTGGGGATACCATGCGTGAGGCCGCAAGGTGATATGACGTGTTACAAGCTAGATCGGTGTGACTTAGGATCGGGGTCCTGACAACCATGTCTGTTGAGTCATTCGACTTGTCTAATGATCATAAATTTGGCGAAAATGACGCGGGAAAGGGTCGGAACACAAACACACGTGCATGTGGACCAAATATGGGTATGAGTAGGGTGGTTTGATGTTCAAATACCAAATGCAACTTCAATGTGGCACATATCTCGCAAAGCGCATGGCATTGCTTGCCCCCCTCGTGTCGGCAGGAGGGGAATCCTAAGCTATGAACACATGGCCGCCCCCATGGAGGTTCAGCTAGTAAAGTGCGAAGTAGAAGTCCCCCCATCACACACACACACACACACACACACACTTTCAGTCAGTGGGAGAGGGTGTCTCACCAAGATGTATCATAAAATCGACCAAGAATAATCCACCTTGGTCGTACAACCTCTCTCTTGTTGTCGGTCAAAGTGGTGGCCATCCATGCGTCCCCAGAGATGGGCTAGCTCGCCAATAATCATGCAAGTAGCTAGTCCCCGAAGACAACTACTACCCGCGTGTGGCCAAAACCTATGTATGGAGGTGTTGATGTGTCACAGCCCTAGAGTTTGCCTGTAACTAGTGGCATTGCATCCATGCATCATGTTTGAATTCAAAGGAAATTTGGATTGGGGATGACCAAGCCCTCGCACTAAATCAATTCAAATAGGTTCAACTAAAAATATTTTTTAATTAACCCAAAATGCCTTTGGAAAATTTCATCATTTTTGAATTGGTTAAAAACCTCTGCCAAAAATGGTGCATAGTTTTCTAGGACATTCTAGTTTTTTCAATTAAATCATAAGGTATTTGCATTTGGACATTTAAATCCTAGGTAATATTTTTAAATTTCCAAATATTTCTGAAAGTACTTGAGGGCTGTTGGAAATAATTTCAAAAGTGCCCAAAAATATATTCATCATTTTACAGAATGGTTTGGTATTTTATTCAAACCAAAATCAACAATAGAAATAGAAAAGAGAAAGAAAATATAAAACAGAGAGAGAGAGAGAGAAAGCAAACATGCGCCCAGCCACTCCAGGAGGCCAAGTTAGCTGGCCCAGCCCACCACCGCTTCCCCCTCTGTCGTCTTCCTCCCCACGCCAGTCGGACACCACGCATGGCCGACACGCGCGACTTCGCGCGGCGCCACCTCCTGCCTCCCTGCTTGCCTCTCCGATGCCCCAAGGATGCCACGCACGCCTCGTACCCAACCCGCTCACTCCCATCCTCTCTCCCCACGTCCTCGTCGCTCTCTGCCTCATGCCCGAGCGACCCCACCACTACCGCTCGTCCTTGCAATAGCAACCGCCATTGCTTCGCCTATCCATTGTGTCCAGCCGCTCCGCCATCGTCCGCATACTCTCCACACCGAGGAACGCAAGCCGATGATCACCATGCCGTCGTCTTCGAGATCGTCACCACCGCATTTGCCCGCCGGACTTCGCCGGTTGATTCACCATCTCCGACGCCTCCCCGAGCCTACTGATCAGCTCTGCATGTCCACTGTGAGCCCCCGCACTTAACCCCTCTCTCACCTGCCTCGTTTGCAGCTCATAGCCGTCGTTTTCACCGAAGCCGAAAGCCTCCTCGCCGCCGGCCATGTCACCGTCGCGGCAATAGCTGCCATCACCTGCGTCCAAGCAGTGGAATGTGCTCAGCACATCCCCAGCAACCCAAAACCACGATCCAAGCCTCGTTTAATGCACCGCAGCTGTTGCTTGCCTCGAGCCCGTGGCTCTGTCAACGCCAAGCCTCAACGTCGGCGAGATTCCGGCCACCCCAGCACACACCACCTGCTCCACTCGATGCACGAGTTCGTCAGCAGCACGTAGATGCCCTTCGCCGACTATTAGGTCACCGGAGGAGGAATATCGAGCCTCTCCGCCGTGTCTGGCCTCGCTAGCATCGAGTCGCCGGTGGGTTTGACACGACTTGACTAGGGTGTGACCACCCAGAGTCAATGGCATGTGGGTCCGGCGTTGGACTAAATTAGCTTAGGTTGTTAATTAAGTGCTAATTACTGTCATTTGTATAATGGGCTACTGACACGCGGTACCCACTGTTCAGGATTTAACTAGACTACGCCTGTTGACTTGCTGATGTCACACCTACGTCTACTGATGCAATAAGTCATTTTATGGATTTAGTTTAAATTAGAATAAGCAGGAAATTCCAGAATTTTTTTAGAACTTCTAAAAATCATAGAAAATAATCTATAACTCCAATGGAATAATTTATATATGAAAAATTATCAGAAAAATATGAAGAATCTGTTTAGGGCACTTTCATGCATGTTAGAGCAAGTTAAACCCACTGAATAGGATAAATCATGATTAAGGAAATTTATGAACTAGTATTTGGAGTTGGAGTTTAACCTTGTTTGAATTCCACTTCATTTAACTTGGCTTAATACTGCATTAGGTCAATTCAGTTTCTTAACATGACTTATCATTCATTTGATTGTGCATTGCAGTGAATGTTATTCCCTTTTGTGTTTGCCGGTGGTTGTTCCCCCCCTTGATAGATGTATGTCCTGACGATGTGATCGATGACACCGATGAAGATTTATACTATCTTCATAAGTGCCAGGCAAGCAAAACCCCCTTGTTCATTCCGATACAATCCCACTCTCTTGCTCCTGCTCTCATTTACTGCATCAGGACAACAACGATTCAACTGTTACATGTTGCGGTAGTTGAACCCCTTTCCACTGCATGACCTGTCTTTTCCACAATAAATAGTTGAAACCCACTAGCATGAGTAGGAGTTGTTTGAGCCATTATGCGCCAACTCATTCATGCTTGTTTGTCATGCCTGCTATTGCTTAAAGTTGTGTCAGGTCTGGTTCATTAGGAATGAATTGGAAAGTTGTGGACATGTCCTACTGTAGAGAGCTAAGTGTGTGAACATGATTTGGTAAAGGTAGCGGTGAGAGGCCATGTTGGAGTACATGGTGGGTTGTCTCATTGAAATCGTCCTCAGGAACTAAGTTCTGTGTTTGTGATCCATGAACAGTTACTACCATGCATTAGAATGCTTATGTGCCCCTCTCAACTTATTAATCAACCCGATCTCTGTCCAGGAGTTGCAACTAGTTTCTGGTGTTTGTAGGTAGTGTTAGTATTCTACAAAGTGGCACCCGGTACAGGTGGGCTTGGGACAGACTATGCACCGTGGCCGGGTGTACCAAGCGTCGCACGCTTGGTGGCCTTGGGAAGCCTGTACACATCATTTGGGGCCGTGAGAGACACACGGCCGGATCTCCTTGCGGATGGAACTCGAATAGGCGATAAACCTGGACTAGAGACTTGTGTGGCTAGTAAGGTCATGGCCGACTCCTTCGCTAGGCTTCCGCTTCAAGGTTGCCGAGATACACGACGTGTACATGGTGGTAAGTGGCGAGAGCGTGTGTGAAGAAGTACACCCCTACAGGGTTAACATCATCTATTCGAATAGGTGTGTCCACGGTAAAGGACTTCTGGGTTGCCTGTATAGTTCATAGACAAGTGAAAGTGGATACTCTAAAATGCGCAAGATAAGCGTGAGTGCTATGGATGGCGTTCTCGTAGGGAGACGGGAGCAAATCCATAGTGGTGTATTGTTTTGGCAAATATGTGGACTCGTGTGCGCTACCTCAAAAGAGTTACTTGCAGTCGTAGCTCAGGACAGCCACCGAGTCAAAGGTAGCTTGCTGCAGTCAACCTCTACCACCCTTGTTGATATTGATGCATATGTAGCTAGTTCTAATGTAAGTCTTGCTGAGTACATTTGTACTCACGTTTTCTTAATTTATGTTTTTGCAGAGTGACTTCGGTCTCACGAGTGTTTCCGCGTGGACATCAACGTTTAGCTTGTTACCTTAGCTACGATCTTGTACCCTTGGGAGGGTCTTGTAGATAGTCAAGCTTCTCATCCTTTTTTCATTTGTAGTTGTCTGTACTCAGTCATGTTATGGTTCCGTTGCTTGTATGGTTTGTATGTTGGGTCATGAGACCCATGTTTGAGTTTTGTTGTGATGGCATGTTGTATTTTCACATATCGAGCATATTGTGTGTATGTTATTGAAATGCTTGGTATGTGTGGGATCTGTCACCTAGTTGTTTACCCTTGGT
Source organism: Secale cereale (assembly GCA_902687465.1). Classification (NCBI taxonomy): domain Eukaryota; kingdom Viridiplantae; phylum Streptophyta; class Magnoliopsida; order Poales; family Poaceae; genus Secale; species Secale cereale. Next base: position 223,053,671 of record LR738712.1, read on the forward strand.
AGCCTATCTTATGGGGAAATACCTCCTAGTGCTTCCACTGAGCCTTTGTAGCTTGCTACTGCTCCGGAACACTTAGGCTGGCCGGCATGTGTCCTTCTTCATTCCTGTGTCTGTCCCTTCAGGGAAATGTCACGCATTGTTCCCTTAAGTCCTTGTAGCTTGCTATGAGTTGGGTTCATACATTGATGACCGACACGTTCATTGCTGGGTCATGTATGCATGTCCCTGTAATTTAGCGTCACTTTTGGTTTACAACTAGTCATGTCGGCCCGGGTTCTCTGTCATATAGATTCTAGCGACACTATCATATACGTAAGCCAAAATGCGCAAATGCTCCCAGGCCAGGTAAGGTGGCACCCGTGGGGATACCGTGCATGAGGTCGCAAAGTAATATGATGTGTAACATGCTAGATCGGTGTGACTTAGGATCGGTGTCCCGACAGCTTTGGTATCAGAGCGTGATTGCATGTAGGATTACCAAGCCAAACTGGTCGAAGTCGTGTCTAGAAATTCCTTAGTTATATAATGGAATTGTTTGTGGAAGGGAACATAAGGATCTTTTACTCCTTTACCATATGCCCTTCTGATCTGAGTCATCCTCTTCTTTTCTATGGGGATTAAGAACTAGGATTCTCATTTCTACTTATCAGGATCATGTTAATGGTGGTTTCAACTCTCAATTCCATTTCAAGTACTTCGGTTGGTCAAACTGTTGGTCTCAGAACCTTGATATTATGATGTTGAGTGGTTATGCTATCATTTTGCATGAGTCACAAAAATCCTTTTTCAGCAATTACAACCGTTATGCTGTCCGAGTCATCCCATGTTTCTAAACAGTCTGATGCATTTGCAAATCCCTTCTTCCCGTTCCCGATGCTCCTTTGAGCCAAGTTAACCACACTAATCGCCGAGTTGAGGTACTCTGTTGACTTGGCATATATGTTGGAGTTATTATTATGGCCCTAGGCGTCATAGAGAATCACCCAGTAATCTTGCAATGTTTTATATTCCCAATGTGATGAATTCTGGCCGTCATTCTTGAAAGCATCCCGTGATGCCATTTAGTAAGTAGGCATTCTATTCCTGGGTTCTCGAACCCGAGATTCACCCTACTTCATGTTGATAGTGTTTGCTAGTTCCTTTAGGATATTAGCAACCTTTGCAATAGTCCTCGAGGTCCGTGGTATTTTCCTCTCCCAAATACCATGAACTACTTATGGCAGAAGTTCCTCGTTTAACCGAAAGATCACAACCAGAGTGCTCTTGATGTGTTCTCGATTCCATGTTATGACTCTGCCAGTTCTACCTTTCTGCATGGGTTATCTGGAGGAAATATGTTGAACTCGTTCGACATGTTGATCTATGCATCCACAACTCAGAAAACCATATGTTCCTTTGAGTTGTCCCTCTGTAGTTATATTCTGACCTCCGTCTATCAATTGATAGTCAGGAGTAGTTGTGCATCTGTGTACATCGATGCCTATTATTCTTGTGGTCCGTCAAGCCATTCTATTTCAGAAGTACTAGGAGAAACAAACTCCAGTACCTTATCCATATCCAGGATTGGGTCAAAGTTGTTGTACTCCGCAGTTTAGAATGCCAATCTAGCTTCTAATCTATTCTACCTTGGAGTGTTGCCCTCTTGCATGCCAAGTGTGTCATGGGAATTGCACAACCTCCCATGAACTCTTGATACAGTGATACTTCTATCCATCATCGTTCATTCCTCGGTCTCCGTGTTATTGCAACCGGAATACTGACAAGTGAATCATGATGTGTGAAATCAATACTCCTAGCAACTCCATTGCTTGGTAGTTAATGGACGATGATCCCATCCTTAGTGTGCTGGTTACTGAATCATCATCCTAAGATTAATCGTGCTACCTAGTCAATTTTCCTGGTGCACTCTTCGATCAATGAGTTAGGATTGTGTCAACCCCTCGCTCTTTTGATCATATCGTCTTGCCCTGAAAAGCAAGATTGTTCTCGAGCTTAGTAACATATTGGTGGTTCGTGATTTTCCGAATATCTTCTCAGAAGTATTACCAGATTGTTCCCTGACCGCTATGTTGAGTTCGTGATCAAGTTGATTTCTCCCTAAACCACTCTTTCTCCAAGAATCTGTGTTGGATACCCCTGAGCTAGTTGGTTAAGCCAAACGACAACTTGGAGAGTTGGAGGATAAAAGCTTTGCCTAACTTAGTTCGTTCCAAGGGATATTTTTGTGTATGTGTGTTGAAGAAAGATGATATCTTCATTGATTGGTCCTCGTGATCAATTGTTGGACCTATTGTCTTACCCAAATCTTCGATTTGCGTATGGGCTATTGTCAAATCAAATCAGAACCAATGATATTCGTAATGTTGTCTTACTCACGGTTGTCCCTCGAGCATACACCATTATATCTTTTGAGTCTGACCAATGCTATCACTTTGTTCACATAGTTATGGAACTCCATCTTTATGGAAACCTAAATGAATTGTTGTTTAGCCTATTGGCAACATGTTTATTTTCTCCATGATTCATGTTGAACATTAAAGCTAGCATTGGAAATTTTGTAAGCATCATCTTTGTGTTAGCTCATGGAGTAGATGTTTTGATGTAAGAAGTGACTTCCTCTAACTCATGTGCATTTGGTGCAAGTTGCTGCCGTGAATTCAAGAAAGTTCTTTTGTTTCTACTAGAATCATCCCAAGTCATTCACGCACATGTGCGAAGTATTCTACGGTTTGGAGACTTGCAACCTTCATTCTATATGTATCCCTAGCATACCAAGCCACTGATTGATTTGTTCTAGGAAAAGAAGTTAACTGCTAATCCATGGTAATGCACAAGACTTTGATATCCTCGATGATGGTTCCCACATGAACTCGGTAGTGTTTTGTTTTAAGACTACCATGTGGCCGTGCTTGTCTGGGACAACGTGTCCACATGTGTGTAGCAGAACCAGCCCATGTTTTGGAGCTTGCTATTGTAGTTCCTTTCCCGAGAATGTCGCAACATCGTCTTGTCGATTTGTGGTGCAACCTTTCTTTTCCAGACATGCCGAGTCTGGAATATCCTGAAACCAATCGGATCTGAATCTCAGTCAGATATGATGGTTGGAACATTTCTGACATTTGCATTTTGTTCCTAGCTTGCACCGCCTTGTGCCAACTTTCCATGGTCTGCCCTTCTCAGCAATTGCTGTTCAGGATCATCTTCAAAAGTGGTCCTGCCATGGGTCCCATCCATTTCCAATGATAAACAAAAATCACTCATGGCATTGTCTTCAACAAGGCAGTCCACATCGTCCATTCTAGTTTGAGTACGTCATCCTTTCAAGCTTCTTACAATGATCGATTGCGAATTGCCCTAGCCTGGTATAGAGAGTTTCAATGATCTCTATATCAAAAGCAATTCTTTTTGCCACCTAAGGGAATAATCCTACGAATCACCTCCCCAAGGTGACCCGTGATGGAATCGTGGCAATTAACTCCTCGCCACTTCGAAACCCATCCACCATCTTCTAAGCGTGGAATTGTTGCCTACCAAATTGAACCTCCGTCATCTATTTCATCCCTCTCATTGTGTGTTTTGTGTCTCAACTCAAGAGGTGTTATTACATCTCACTTCATGAGTTGATATTCAGTTGCTCGATCTTTGAGATGATCGATTCTTCTAGAGTTTTTCCTTTCTTCTCGTTGTCATGTTGGATGGAGCTCTCAGAGCAAGTCGTCGATTCAAAGATGATCATCAAATCAACATTCTTATGAAGTGCAACCTGGATCATGAAGATTTTGTTAGCTTTGTGTCCCCTCTGTCTCTTACCTCACGTCTTGAATCTCAGGACGAGATTCTTGTTTAGTGGGGGTGAGTTGTCACAGCCCTAGAGTTTGCTTGTAACTAGTGGCATTGCATCCATGCATCATGTTTGAATTCAAAGGAAATTTGGATTGGGGATGACCAAGCCCTAGCACTAAATCAATTCAAATAGTTTCAACTAAAAATATTTTTCAGTGAACCCAAAGTGTGTTTGGAAAAGTTCATCATTTTTGAATTGGTTAAAAACCTCTACCAAAAATGCTGCACAGTTTTCTAGGACATTCTGGATTTTAGAATTAAATCATATGGTATTTGCATTTGGACATTTAAATCCTAGGTAATATTTTTAAATGTCCAAATATTTCTGAAAGTACTTGAGGGCTGTTGGAAATAATTTCAAAAGTGCCCAAAAATATTTTCAGCATTTTACAGAATGGTTTAGTATTTTATTCAAACAAAAATCAACAACAGAAATAGAAAAGAGAAACAAAATATAAAACATGGACAGAGAGAAAGCAAACCTGTGGCCTAGCCCCTCCAGAAGGCCTAGTTAGCTGGCCCAGCCCACCACCGCTTCCCCACTGTCGTCTTCCTCCCCGCGCCAGTCGGACACCGCGCGTGGCCGACGCGCGCGAGCACGCGCAACGCCACCTCCTCCTCCCTGCTTGCCTCTCCGACGCCGCGAGGATGCCACGCACGTCCCGTACCCAACCCGCTCACTCCCATCCTCTCTCCCCTCGTCCTCGCCGCTCTCCGCCTCATGCCCGAGCGTACCCGCCACTGCCGCTTGTCGTTGCCGTAGCCACCGTCATTGCCTCGCCTCTCCATTGTGTCCAACCGCTCCACCGTCGTCCGCATACTCTCCACGCTGACGAACGCAAGCCGAGGATCACCATGCCGTCATCTTCTAGCTCGTCACCACCGCATTTGCTCGCCGGACTTCGCCGGTCGATTCACCATCTCTGACGCCTCCCAGAGCCTGCTAATATGCTCTGCGTGTCCACTGTGAGACCCCGGACCGAACCCCTCTCACACCTGCCTCGTCTGCAGCTCATAGCTGTCGCTTTCACCGGAGCCGAAAGACTCCTCGCGGTCGGCCATGTCACCGTTGCGGCCATAGCTGCCATCACCTGCGTCCAAGCACTGGAATGTGCTCAGCACAGACCCAGCAACCCGAAACCACGATCCATGCCCCGTTTAATGCACGACAGTTGTCGATTGCCTCGAGACTGTGGCTCTGTCGCTGCCAAACCTCAACACCGGCGAGATTCCGGCCACCCCAGCACACACCGCCTGCTCCACTCGATGCGCGAGTTCGTCAGCAGCACGTAGATGCCCTCCGCCGGCCATTTGGTCGCTGGAGGAGGAATCCCGAGCCTCTCCGCCATGTCTGGCCTCGCCGGCGTCGAGTCGCCGGTGGGTTTAACCCGACTTGACCAGGGTTTGACCACCCCGAGTCAATGACATGTGGGGACGACGTTGGACTAAATTTGCTTAGGTTGTTAATTAAGTGCTAATTACTATCATTAGTATAATGTGCTACTGACACGTGGGACCCATTGTTCAGGTTTGACCTGGACTACGCCTGTTGACTTGCTGACATCACACCTACGTCATGCAGATGCAATAAGTCATTTTCTGGATTTAGTTTAAATTAGAATAACCAGGAAATTCCAAAAAAATGTTCAAAACTTCTAAAAATCATAGAAAATAATCTATAACTCCAAATGGAATAATTTATATATGAAAAATTATGAGATAAAGATGAAGAATCTTTTTATGGCACTTTCTTGCATGTTTGAACAAGTTAAACCCACTGAATAGGATAAATCATGATAGGGCAATTTATGAACTAGCATTTGGTGTTAGAGTTTAACCTTGTTTGAATTCCACTTCATTTAACTTGGCTTAATACTGCATTAGGTCAATTCAGTTCCTTAACATGACATACCATTCATTTGATTGTGCATTGCAGTGAATGTTATTCCCTATTGTGTTTGCTGGTGGTTGTTTCCTCCCTTGATAGATGTATGTCCCGACGATGTGATCGATGACACCGATAAAGATTTATACTATCTTCATAAGTGCAAGGCAAGCAAAACCCCCTTGTTCATTCCGACAGAATCCCACTCTCACGCTCCTGCTCTCTTTTACTGCATTAGGACAACAACGATTCAACTGTTCCATGATGCGGTAGTTGAACCCCTTTCCATTGCATGACCTGTCTTTTCCACAATAAATAGTTGAAACCCACTAGCATGAGTAGGAGTTGTTTGAGCCATTATGTGCCTACTCATTCATGCTTGTTTGTCATGCCTGCTATTGCTTAGAGTTGTGTCAGGTCTGTTTCATCGGGAATGAATTGGAAAGTTGTGTACATGTCCTACTGTTGAGAGCTAAGTGTGTGAACATGATTTGGTAAAGGTAGCGGTGAGAGGCCATGTAGGAGTACATGGTGGGTTGTCTCATTGAAACTGTCCTCATGAACTGAATTATGTGTTTGTGACCCATGAACAGTTACTACCACGCATTGGAATTCTTAAGTGCCCCTCTCGACTTATTAATCAACCTGATCTCTGTCCAGGAGTTGCAACTAGTTTCTGGTGTTTGTAGGTAGTGTTAGTAGTCTACCAAGTGGCACCAAGTAGAGGTGGGCTCGGGACAGACTAGGCACCGTGGCCGGGTATACCATGTGTCGCCCGTTTGGTGGGCTTGGGAACCCTGTACACATCGTTTGGGGCCGTGAGCGACACCCCGGCCGGATCTCCTTGTGGATGGAACCCGAATAGGCGATATACCTGGACTAGAGACTTGTGTGGTTAGTTAGGTCATGGCCGACTCCCTCGTCAGGCTTCCGGTTAAAGGTTGCCGAGATACATGACGTGTACATGGTGGTAAGTGGCGAGAGAGTGTGTGAAGAAGTACACCCCTGTAGGGTTAACATCATCTATTCGAATAGCCGTGTCTGCGGTAAAGGACTTCTGGGTTGCCTGTACAGTCCATAGACAAGTGAAAGTGGATATTCTAAAATGCGCAAGATAAGCGTGAGTGCTATGGATGGCGTTCTTTTAGGGAGATGGGAGCGGATCCATAGTGGTGTATTGTTTTGGTGAATATGTGGACTCGTGTCCGCCACCTCAAAAGAGTTACTCGTAGTCGTAGCTCAGGACAACCACCGAGTCAAATCTGGCTTGCTGCAGTTCTGACGTTTGTCTTGGTGAGTACATTTGTACTGAAGTTTGCTTAATTTATGTTTTTTTAGAGAGGCTTCGGTCTCACTAGTGGTTCCGCATGGACTTCGATGATTAGCTTGTTACCTCAGCTACGATCTTGTACCCTTGGGAGGCTCTTGCAGATAGTCAGGCTTCTTAGCCTTTTTCATTTGCGGTTGTCTCTACTTAGACATGTTATGCTTCCGTCGCTTGTATGCTCTGTATGTTGGGTCATGAGGCCCATGTTTGTAATATCTGGCTCCTCGGAGCCTAATGAATAAATACTTTGATTCATACAGTTTTGTTGTGATACCATGTTGTATTTGCACATATTGAGCATATTGTGTGTATGTTATTGAAATGCTTGGTATGTGTGAGATCCGGCACCTAGTTGTTTACCCTTGGTAGCCTGTCTTATGGGGAAATGCCTCCTCGTGCTTCCTCTGAGCCATGGTAGCTTGCTACTGCTCCGGAACACTTTGGCCGGCCGGCATGTGTCCTTCTTCGTTCCTGTGTTTGTCCCTTCAGGGAAATGGCACGCGTTGTTCTTTTAAGTCCTTATAGCTTGCTACGACATGGGTTCATATGTCGATGCACGACACGTTCGTTACTGGGTCATGTATGACTGTCCCTGTAATTTAGCGCCACTTTTGGTTTACAACTAGTCATGTCGGCCTGGGTTCTCTGTCTGGATGCTAGCGACACTATCATATACGTGAGCCAAAATGCGCGAACGTTCCCGGGCCAGGTAAGGTGGCACCCATGGGGATACCGTGCATGAGGCCGCAAAGTGATATGATGTGTTACATGCTAGATCGGTGTGACTTAGGATCGGGTTCCCGACATGATGTTTGAATAGACAATGGAACAACTTTGATGTGGCACCGGGCTTATTTGGAGCCAGAAATCCCCACATAGAGCGAGGGTTAATTGACGATGCATATGTATGTCACACCACACTTCGAGCCGGTGACGGGGATTCATGCATGCATAGTATGCTGTCAAACTTAATTAGGTCTCAATCTCACCATGACCTACTACGATAACACGAACCTAGAGGAAGAATACGCCATGGTAACCTATCTTGTTGTCGGTCAAAGTGATCATTTGGATGTCCACGCGGGCCCACGCATATAATAACCATGCGAGGGAGTGTACCATTCGAAGACAACCACTACATGCATATGTATGGAGGTGATGCGTGCATGCATGTTTGAATACCATTTCACAATATTGATGTGGCGTGTGCGTCAAAAATCATACAGTCCCCACACAGAGCGAGATCGGTTCATGACGTGTTGTGGTACTGGCCACTTCGACTTGATGGGAGGGATTCATCCATACACATGCATGTGTGCTCAAACTGTATCATGTCATCGTAGAGCATGACTTATATACCATAATACAAACAAACAAAATCCACTCCTGAGTCAAATTAACCTCTCACGTTGTCAGGCAAAGTAGTGATGGACCAAGCGGGCCCATAGATGGAAAGCATCGACATCGCTGATAACCGCGTGAGTGGGTGCGAGGGGTGCGAGAGGAGAACCACCATCACTTTTCACGTGGGCCAAACATATGTTGAATACCCAAAATGCACAACTTTGATGTGGCACATGCCTCGAAAATCGTAATGTTCCCACACAGAGCGAGGTTCTCATGAAGCATACTACATATGTTGGTCCCCTTTCCACCTCTTCGACGCATACTATATGCTCCTACCGTAATACAAGCCAAAAAGAATCATCGTTGATGTTGAAATTAAGTATCTTATCCTAACTTAGGTCAAAGTGATGCATGCATCGACGATGACCTCGCAGTCCCATAGATGGAAGCATCACACATCAGTGTCCTAGGATAACCACTACACACACACACACACACACACCACGCATCCACTGCAACTACGATGCATGTTAAATTTTCCCGCGGTGAACATATGTTACCGAAGGAGGGTTGTTTTAATTTTGAAAAAAAATAGAGATCATTAAGACGTTTTAGTAAATTGATTGAATTTCTAGGGGTATAATGTGCAGAAATCAAATTTCAGCTACATGCACACGTGACAGTGCACCTAAATGGATTGGAAAAACACATGTGTCTCTCTGGGTGCATGTTTACTCCCCGTGCAAGAAATTTCAAATATTGAGAATCTTGATTTTTAAAATCTAGTACATCCAAAACTTATATGAAATTCATGAAACTTATCGTGTTGTCATATGGACACCAAAACACAGTGGCATTGTACTTTTTTTGTCAAATTTGAGACAAGTTTCGATGTAATCTTTATCTTCTTACAAATGGGAGATTATTAATAATTGGGAAGCAATATCGCAAATGGGTTATTTACTCGAACTGTGGGCATTAGACCAATAATAGATACATGCCATGGTTCAGTTAAGCAATAAAGCGGCAACATTAATCCGACCTTTGTGCCATGCAAGCACGCGTGTGTTGACGGGACACATGCTAGCAGTCCACCGCGCAGGAAGACCGGGAGGCATGCGTGAATGTGTGTGAATAGAAGGGAGGCATGCTCGATACACGGTGCCATCGAGAGGCGTGCGAGTAGCTGTGTGAAATGACGGTAGGCATGCCAGCAGTCTGGTGCGCAGGCTCACCGGGAGGCAAGCCAGCGGTTTGACCGCCACCCGCCTCTCTCCCGCTACTCCATATTAATGGCGGGCCCGAGCAGCTGCACCCCCATCCTCGCGACACATACAATCCTCTCTCTTCTCTTGCATCCTCGATGCCGCTCTCAGCCCTAAAAGCCGTCAGTTTATGAGGATGCCGCCGAAGTGCCCCATTGGAGGGAGTGGCGACGCCGAGACTGCTGAAGCACCGGAGCACGACGTGGAAATGGAGACACATGTTTCCGTCGCTACCGGTGAGGTATCGTTGCACCCTGGCGTCGTCGACGACGTCGTGCTTCCACAGCCGGAGCCGGAGGTCCACACCGACTCCGGTGATGACTCTGGCGATGACTACGGCGATGATGGAGAACTGGTTAGTCATCCATACCCATTTATTTGTCAATTACATCCTAGGGTTTTTCCAGTTACTCCTGCGTCCCGCCCTCCCTTTTTGCAATACAAATCCTATGGTTATGTTCTCCCAATCCATGAAATCTGAGTAAGTTTCATTACATCCGTGTAGTGTATTGATTATTTGAATAGTGATTAATTGCTTCATCTATGCAAATGATTTCTGCTAATAATTAAATTGGGGTTAGTGTTTGTGCTAATAATTGCTAGCCAGGTCTTGACAATAGATTTTGAATAACCTACGTATATGTTTGTGCCGTTATTTTCTAAAAGATTGATTTGTACATAGATGATTGTGCTTAAAAATCGAACCATGATCTGTAGATATGTCTAAAAAAATATCCATAAATTCCTACTTTATGGCATGTAAACATTTATTTGATCCCAAATTTTGGAAATTGGCAAATGTTCGCTAGAGATTAGTTTTTAAATATGAATTTGACACCACATTTTTTTAATATATGTATAGGATGTTGTTTGACGATGTCGACAACGAGTATGAAGATGGCCAGAGGAGGTACAAGAGGCAAATCGGGAGCTTTATGCGGGGATGCATAACATGCGTATTAGGACTTGGAACTGGGGCTATGGATGCCCATTTTGCAACCAATAGCTTCATCTGGCGTATCAGAGTGTTCTGGCGCATGCAAGAGGACGAGCTGTTGGATCCTTCAAGCAGAAGTATTCTCACAGGGTGGGAGACGTCACGTACGCCGAGTACCTGCAGAAGCTTCAGGATCGTGCCGGCACATGAGATGAGATGTGGGATCGATCTATGTATGGCTATGTACTGCGTTAATTATAAATGCGCTTGAGTATGCTTAGTGACACTTGAACTATATAATTGTGTATGCTTATTATCTATGTCTAAGTATGTTTAATGTATGTTTACTTATGCCTAAATGTAGGATATGGATGCAATCAGTTTGGTTGATAGAATCTACCTCGGTCCTGGTTTATTAGGCCCCTTTGTAATTTGTGTTAAATTTTGACCAACGATTTAAGTGCCAAAATGTTAGTGTAGGTCAGCAAAAATTATATCGTTGGATGCGCATTTTGTCGGGACCCCGATCGTAAGTCACACCGGTCTAGCATGTAACACACCATATCACTTTGCGGCCTCACGCACGGTATCCCCACGGGTGCCACCTTACCTGGCCCATGACCGTTTGCGCATTTTGGCTCATGTATATGATAGTGTCGCTAGCATCCATATGACAGAGAAACCGGGCCGGCGTGACTAGTTATAAACCCAAGGTGGCACTAACTTACAGGGACAGGCATACATGACCCATAACCTAACATGTCGGTCATCAACGTATGAACCCAAGTCATAGCAAGCTACAAGGACTTAAAGGAACAACGCGTGAAATTTCCCCAAAGGGACAAACATAGTAACCAAGAAGGACACATGCGGACCAGCCTAAGTGTTCCGGAGCAGTAGCAAGCTACCTTGGCTCAGTGGAAGCACTAGAAGACATTTCCCCATAAGAGAGGCTACCAAGAGGAAACAACTAGGTTGTCGGGCTGAAGAGCCTGACTATCTACAACACTCGTAGAAGATCATAGATGAGGTAACTTGCTACTTGTTGAAGTCCAAGCGGAACTACTAGTGAGACAGAAATCTCATCTGTAAAACATAAATTAAGCAAACATGAGTACAAAGGTACTCAGCAAGACTTACATCAGATCCTATCATACATGCACTTGTATGAAGAAGGCACACTACAAGAAATATGTCAACTTGTGACCTTGACTATTTGTCACTAAATGGTCATTATTGTCCATTTGTGACCTTTTTGTGACCAAAACTAGATGGTCAAAAGCTGGCCGTCGTAAACTGAAATTAATGACCTTCTCTGTGAGAATGTCGTAGACGTTTACGACCAAAACAAAAGGACATTGGTTCAACGACCTTTTGCTTTGGTCACTAGCTATCTGCCCAGGCCATGTCGGATCCGACGTGGCAAGCTGATGTGGCAAAATTGCGACCAAATGAGAAGTTCATTGATAAGATTCAGCCCGGTCCGATTAGGTGTATATATGGGCCGAGCCCATTAATTCATCCCATTTAATATATTTTTTCTGTCTCGCTAGCTACATGGGTCGAGCCCAACATTTCAACCTTTTTTATTTCTATGAAATTTGACATTCAATTTCTTGTTGGGCCACGGCCTTTTACAGCCCAGTATTTTTTTTGCCCTCGGCCTTTTACAGTCCTGTTTTTTTTGCCTTGGCCTTTTATGTCTAGTTTTTTTGGCACTCAGCCATGGCCTTTTAATTTAGGATTCATCACTCTTAAGTTCTGTACATGCCTAATTTTCATTCAATTTCCAGTTCAAATATATGCTATAAATGCAGAGTATTTCTCAATACAGCCAAACTTGGTACATTACAATAATACATAGTATCCAGTTTTCTAATGCATAAAAAGATCAAACAATAACAAGCTCCAATGAGGTACTACTTGCTGGGTGCAGATTCTAGCTTCTTCATCATGGGGCTTGTTGAAGCAGTCAGCACTTCAGTGAACAAAGGACATCTACAGGTTATAAACAGAACAATTAGGAACAAAATAAAAATAGAACATTTGCATTTGGTGCGAAAATGGTTAGATCAAAGAGGAGCTTCAGCAACAAAGCAAACTAAATCAAATCGAACACACACCAACATTTGCAGATGGATGATTTTGTTTGACTCATTTACTGCTACTCCCTTTAATTTTCAGTACTACATATTGTGAATCTACTAGTACTAGATAGCTACCGATTAGAAAATAAAGCTAAGTTATACTAGTAGAAAATTAGCTAGCCTGCTCTCATGGTGGTTTTCAAAAGACCACATTGATCAGGCAAAGACTCTTGCTAGCATGAACAACCAAAACTGCTGAAAATAGAATAGTTCACACAAGAGCAAGAATATGCTAAAGTAGCACACAAGACCACACCTAGAAAAAGCCTAATACACACACGTAGGCTGCTTCCAAGGTAGAAGCCTGAGAAGTTGTTCAATTCTCAAATTTTAGGAATAAGAAGAAACAACAATCTAGCTTACATGTCGTCTACGTTGTGTCTTTTATCACAGTCTGAATGAAACACACGAACATGGTTCCATGTATGAGTAGAGAGGGGAGATGGTTCAGCTGTACCAGAAGCGGCCCGGTGTTGGTGGATGCATCGCAAACACGGCAGGGTCATGTACATGATGATGGAAACAAAGTCGTGCCAATTTATGGCGCGATTACACATGTCAACAACTAAATCCCCAACTGTATCTGCATATAGTGCAGCAAACTAGATTAATATTTTTTTTTCTTTTTGGTTGAGGTTGTGATTCAGTTAGGCATCCATGGGTGACAGGAATGCAAAGTGCAGGTAGCAGCAATGTACAACTAGCTAGAGTAGGAGTAGGAGGACCGAAACCAAACCTTTTTCTGCTGGATTTTGAGGCATTGGAGGTGCATCTCAGATTCTCCTACAGAATAGAAGTGAGGACGCTTCACCAATGGAGCAAAACCAAGGATAGAACTCGCTTCTCCGGATTGCCATTGGCCTTCACCACACACTCATACTTGTCCTGCAAATAATGCCATCATGAGTTCAACATAAGCCATCCACCTGCCTTTCAAATTAATAACCATTAGAACAGATATACAACAAAATAGCAAGTTGTGAGGATCACATTAGAAACCATCATCTATTGTCTCGTTGATTTGTTTGAAAAGAACCAGATATCATGATTTGTTTGATACACACAGTTCTATTATACATGAGAGAAAAAAGTAAGAGTGTATCTTTAATTGCGAGTATAGGTACAAAGCATTTGAATTGAAGCAAATTTTAATTCTTATTCTGCATAACTCATAAATGGTGATGCATTGTAGCATACTATCAACTCTATAGTCATACTGAGAACCAACTACAAAGAGGTCCCAAGAACTACACACATTGGTGGTGCACGCAGTTTATGGACCTCAAGTAGTTTACAGATCCTAATGAAATATCTTAGACAATTAGTGAATCTGAGTTCTTAGTTCTTATCATACGTCCATTCACACAGATGACTACTTGAGAGCATATTCATAGGGGGGAGGTTGGGACATGTACATCTCATCTCGAGTGCCCAGCTCACGGACAAGTAGGAACGGAAGGGGGAGTCGGTCGTATCTCATAACATGATTGGAAGGGGTTGTCCTCGAGGAGGTGAATGGTGACGAGCTTGTCCACCAACAGCTTCTGTGGCATGGCGATGACAGAGACGTGCCACCCATGGAAGACCATGCTCATGGTGCTTGGGCCATTGTGGCAAGAACCAACGTGTGATGCACCTACTAGAACAGAATCAGGTTCAACGCCGACCCCAGAGGGACAGGTTGACGGGCACCATGCTCACCCACGCCAGGATCAACCACGTGTTGGTCTCTGCTGTGGGGGAGTTCGCCGCCGCTAAGACCGCTACCTGTGCGTCGAGCAGCAGGACTGCAATGAAGTACAAACACAGTGCATAGTCTATCAGTAGCATGTTTGGTATGTTTGTGGTGCAGGGAATTTCGCATGTCAACTGGTCATATTGTGGTGTAGGACACCTGAAATTTGTTTTTTAGTGGCACCACAATAAGCAACAATGGATGTGATTTTTAGTGTCAGAAAGAACAGACTGACAATATAATTTCCTGTGAACAATCAATCTACAAGAGAAATCTAATTTGGTGTAAACAGTTGTCAAATTGGATTAAATCATTTGAATTATTTCAATTTTAAAAACAAAATCCTTCAAGATTGGAATTGATAAATTCATTTTGCAGACCTGTTGGTTCAGTTAAACTGTAGACACACACCTGCTGGTTCAGTTAACTACAAACGGACGGACAGACAGATAGTTACCTTGTTGAGGTAGGGGCGAGCATCCCTTCCCCGTCTCGTTTGTCCCCTCCACACCGTCCTCCAGGCCCAGGCGCTCCACCTGCAAGCCGCTGCGGTACAGGCAACCCACATTAACTACCATCAATATCTCAAGGTATATGGAGCTACATGGACTTAACAAAATGAGGCTTAACAGCTAGTACATGGACTGAAGCTAAAATTGCTGATACGTCCAACACCAAACGCATGTGAGCAGAACATAGTTGTTTGTATGCATGTGCTGTTACACTGATATACATCAGAAAGAAACCGGGGCTTGGTGTTGAAAAGAAACAGTCCAAAATGCCAAGCCTCGTGATACTGTATCTAGGGGAATCACAATGAATAGCACGACAGTATCGGCAATAGGAATTCAGTAAGAGGAGGGGCAGCGAATTCACCTGGTGAGCCCTTTGTTCAGTATGTTCAGCTCGCGGTCACTCCACTTAGAAGGAGAGCCGGTGACGAACTTGTACTTGGATGCAGTGGTGCCACCGCCACGGAACTTGCTATCCAGGCATGCAACCTATCTTGTTGGAGCTTCATGAGCAGAGCTTACAGGGTCGGAGCAGGGGAGCTGCATGGTCGCCCGAGAACGGAAGCAGTGGCCGCCACACCTCTCCTGGCGCACGAGCAATTGAGGAGACGCCGGCCCTCAAGCACCTCCGTCGCGTCACGAGGGCGCGGATCCGGATGCACTGCGGTGGCCGTGGTGGATCTTGCCGTCGTGTGGCCTGCTGCTCGATTTGGGGCCTCGGGTAGGGACATGGGAAGGGGAAGGAGAAGAGGCCTTGGGACAGCGGCGGTGTTGGCGAAGACGGAGGAAGGCACACGACGGCGAGGTCACCAGCGTAGGCGGCAGCTGGTGTGGTAGGGGGGCGCATCCCCAAGCCCCGCTAGTGGAGAGCGTGGGGTTGGGGGCGGCGCCGCCTGCTCGATCCAAAGGGAGGGAGGTGGGAAGGAGGGATTACTGCTGGATCTGGCCACGAGATGAGTGGGTCGAGTCGATGTGGGAGGAGAGGTAAGGGGAGGGAGTCGTTGTGGGTAGCCGGCGGTGAGGTTGGGGGAGAGTAGGAGGTCACCGGTTGGCGTGGGCGACGGTGGGGGTTTGGATCGGGGAGAGAGAGAGAGGGGGAGGTGGCGGCGATCTAGATCGGGGAGGGAGAGAGGGAGGGTTGGTGGCAGAGGGACGAGATGTGAGAGGTGAGAGAGAGACGCTAGATCGAGGGAAAGAGGGAGAGTGTGGACGGCTCAGATCGACTGCAGTGGGGTGATCCGTGTGCTGCTTCCTGATTGGTTCAAAACATGAGGTATTTATTAAAATTAACTCTTAGTGCTAATAACAGGGGGGTTTTGTGAAGCAACTAGCAAAATTATTTTGCAAATGTCATCACTAAAATTTTCACTTAGTTTAGACCACATTTTATGGGTGATCACCAATTTGTATGCATCTCCGATCCTTCTAGATATTTTTGTTCATTTAAACAAATTTCCGCCAATTCAGTAGCAAGTGGGTCAAATTTGAACTGCAACTACCTCATAGTTTCCTCTTTATTTTTTTCAAAAATCATTTATGGGTACTTAAGTATCTATTTAATCAGAGAAACACCAAAAAAAATCCAAGATTCAACCACTAGCTAGGCACGGTCATGCCCGCTGTTTTGACCGCATTTTGAAACGGGCATAAAAAATTCAAAAAAAGTTCAAAAAATTGGAAAACCTCTGCATTGTGTCATTATATGTGACCAAGTTACGAGGAAAAATAATAAACTTATAATACAATAACTATTTTAAAAAAGTGTTCTCACATATGAGCTATCATGTGTGAAGATTCATGGCTTTCAAGCCAAATGATCAATCTTATGGCCACATTCATGGCATAGTTTGTTCAAATGATCTCATATCATGCACAGAGGGGCATCCTGGAATGGCAAACAATGTTGCATAAGAAAGTTTTCATTTTCTTTGGACGAAAAAATCATTTTCCATTTTCGGAGTGCCCAAAATGAGGTTTTTTGTGAAGGGCCTACCAAATAATTGTTGCAAAATTGGATCAAATCTATTTTCTAAAATACTAGGCCATATTTAATGCACAATTGAACAAATGTTTGGGTGTCCAAAGCTTTTATCCACCTCTCGTGAAAAAGACAAATTCCCGCCGATTCAGCTAGAAATAGGTCAAATTTGAACTGAGTTGCCTCATTGTTTGCTCTTTATTTTTTCCAAAAATCATTTATAGTTACATAAGTATCTATTTAATCAGATAAACATCAAAAGTTTTCCAAGATTCAACCACTAGCTAGGAACGATCAAGCCCGCCGTTTAGATCGCATTTTCAAACGGGCATACGAAAAAAAAAAATCAAAAAATTGGAAAACCTTCGCATTGTGTCATTATATGTGACCAAGTTTCCAGGAAAAATAATAAACTTGTAATACGGACTTATTTAAAAAAAGTGTTCTCATAAATGAGCTATCATGCGTGAAGATTCATGGCTTTCAAGCCAAATGATCAATCTTATGGCCACATTCATGGCATAGTTTGTTCAAATGATCTCATATTGCGCACAAGGGTGCATCTTGGAATGGCAAACAATGTTGCCTAAGGGTGTTTTCACTTTCTTTGGACGAAAAATTCATTTTCCATTTTTCGAGTGCCCAAAAGGAGGTTTTTTGGTGAAGGACCTCGCAAATAATTCGGTCGATTAAGGTGGAACTGGGTCAAATTTGAACTGTAGCTGCCTTGTAGTTTGCTCTTTATTTTTTTACAAAAATCATTTCTAGGTACATAAGTATCTATTTAATCAGAGAAACACCAAAAAAACACCAAGATTAAACCGCTAGCTAGCAATGGTCATTCCCGCCGTTTTGACCGCATTTTGAAACAGGCATAAAAAATTCGAAAAAATTCAAAAAATTGAAAAAACTTCGCATTGTGTCATTATTTGACCAAGTTACCAGGAAAAATAATAAACTTGTAATACGGTAATTCTTTAAAAAAAGTGTTCTCAGAAATGAGCTATCATGCGTGAAGATTCATGGCTTTCAAGCCAAATGATCAATCCTATGGCCACATTCATGGCATAGTTTGTTCAAACGATATCATATTGTGCACAAGGGTGCATCTTGGAATGGCAAACAATATTTCCTAAGGAAGTTTTCATTTTCTTTGGACGAAAAAATCATTTTTCATTTTTCGAGTGCCCAAAAGGAGGTTTTTTTGTGAAGGACCTCCCAAATAATTGTTGCAAAATTGGACCAAATCAATTTTCTGAAATACTTGGACATATTTAATGCACAATTGACAAAATGGTTGCGTGTAAAAAGTTTTGATCCACCTCCCGTGAAAAAGCAAAATTTCGCCGATTCAGTTGGAAGCGGGTTAAATTTGAACTGCAGGTGCCTCATAGTTTGCTATTTATTTTTCCAAAAATCATTTCTAGTTACATAAGTACCTATTTAATCATAAATACATGGTTTGGTGGCAACACATCGAGGTTTGGGCGGTGGTCGAGGGCCTCAACTCTAGAGCGCGTAAACTCGCATGCCCGCCGCGTGGTCACCGCGTGATTGTGGCGTTGCCATGTGTTATGGGAGGCCTAGGCACGTCTAGTGGGTTGGGCACTCCCCTGGTAGGTGCTAGGAAGAAAATTACAACATAAGATTCTCACGAGGAGACCGATCGATGCTCAAACATGAATTAGCAGCCAAGTGTTTGATTAGAGGTACGGGAAATGCACATGGCTAATGGGCTTGAGTTTTGGTTGAGGATGATCAGTTACTAAGAAGACCGTCTTCACAAATTTTCAGCTCAAAAGGAGGAGTCTAGGTGGTACTTGCTTTGCAAAGTACCACACTGGACATAAATAAGAATATTGAAGCTAGGCTCAAAATAATGAATTGATTGAGCTGGCATTTGGTGGAGGATAGTTATTTGCGCATAGGAAAGCACTGTAGAAAATGGATACCATTTGGACACGCCAAAGTGGTACTTCCTTCACAAAGTGTTTTTTGAATAGAATAGGAAAATGAATATTTTTGAATTATTTTTGAACTAGGCAAGGAATGTTTTTTTACATATTTGACGAAGATATGACCAAAAGAATTTACGAGATTTTTTGGCGAATTTTGGGAATGACAGAAATATTGGTTGCTTCACAACCTAGGGCAAAAACTACCACATGGACATGACACATAGGCAAAACTGATAAGGTGGCGCCTAGTCGTAACAACCCACCACAATTTACAAGGTTATGACCATCTATATTGGTCATGATCAGCTAGAAATAAGGCAGCAGACCAGTGCTATCTGCTTTATGACCATTTCATGTAAGGAAATTACGACCTTTCTGACCAAAATGGTCGTTATAGTTTAGGGTTTGGAGCCCCCCGAACAGCTTTTGACCAATTGGTCGGAAATGGTCATATATCTATGACCAATTCTTCCAGGGTCAGTGACAGAAGGTCACTAGTTGACATATTTCTTGTAGTGGCAAAGTGGGGTTTAGTTGCAGCAAGCCAACTTTGAATCAGTGGCTAACATGTACTATGACTGCTGGTAACTCTTTTGAGGTGGCGCACACGAGTCCACTAATCACTACTCAATACACCACTATGGATTCATCCCCGTCTCCCTACGAGAAGGACATCCATAATACTCACACTTGTCTTGAGTATTTTAGAGTATCCAATTCAAGTTGTCTATGTACCATGTAAGCATCCAAGAAGTCCATAACCGTGGACCCAGCTATTCGAATAGATCATGTTAACCCTGCAGGGGTGTACTTCTTCACACACGCTCTCGCCACTTACTGCCATGTACACATAGTGATCCCAGCAACCTTCAAGCAGAAGCCTGGCGAGGGTGTCGGCCACGGCCTGACTAACCACACAAGACTCTAGTCCTGGTTTATCGCCTATTCGGGTTCTATCCGCAAGGGAGTCCGGCCGAGGTTTCCATCATGGCCCCAAACGATGTGTATAGGGTTCCCGAGCCCACCATCCGGGTGCCACTCGGTATACCAGGCCACGTGTGCCTAGTCTGTCCCAAGCCCACTCTGCTGGGTGCCACTTGGTAGAAAAATAACACTACCTACAAACACTAGAAACTAGTTGCGACTCCTGGACAGAGACCAAGTTGGTTAATAAGTCGAGACGTGAACTTAAGCATTCTAATGCGTGGTAGTAGCTAGTCATTGGACAACATACACATAACTCAGTTCTTAAGGACGGTTCCGGTGAGACAACCCACCATGTACTCCTACATGGCCTCTCACCGCTACCTTTACCAAATCGTGTTCACACACTTAACTCTTAGCATCAGAACATAGAACTGCACTCCAATTCATTCCCAATGAATCAGACCTGACACACTCTAAGCAATAGCAGGCATGGCATGGTAAGAACACAACATGGCTTCAATCAATTCCTACACATGCTAGTGGGTTTCAACTATTTACTATGGCAATGACATGTCATGCAGAGGAATGGGTTCAACTACCGCAACATAAAGTTGCAGTTGAATCGTTGTTGTCCTAATGAAATAACAGAGAGCAGGAGCGAGATAGTGGGATTGTATTGGAATGAACAAGGGGGTTTGCTTGCCTGGTAGATCAATAGTAGAGCACTGCTCCTATGACAGGTACTCTGGAACGGTCTCCGGAGCAGGACCTATTGAGAAGGACGGTGCCGACAATCAAAAACAAGCATTTGCAACAATATGATGCATGAACATGGCACGAAAAAGTGATGCTTGTTTGGGCTAATGCAACTAGCATTCATTTGGGTGAAGTCCATTTGAACCAAGGGTTCAAATGCAACTCCAATTTAAACATTTATAAATGCCATTTATGTGTTTTCATATATTCAGTAGGTATAACTTCATTTGTCATGCATGAAAATGGTACAGATGGATAGATTGAATTTTTCTGATAAATTTTCATATATAAATTATTTCAATCTGAGCTACGATAGAATTTTTTTGATTTTTTGAAGTTTAAACCAATTTCTGAAATAAATAAATCATTTAAGATTTATTTAAATTACATAAATGGATTACTGTGTCAGCATGACAACATCACGACATCAGCAGGTCAACCGGGCTGACCATAGTCAAACCTAACAGTGGGGTCCACTGGTTAGTGACTCAGTTAACTAACAAAGTTAATTAACAATAACACTAATCCTAACAAAAAGTCAGCAGGGCTGGGCCCACGTGTCAGTGGCTCAACTAATTAACTAACGTAATTAATTAAAACTAAACTGTGTTAACTAACTGAAGGGGCCCACCTATCATTGACCCAGTGGGTCAAATCCCAGGTCAACCGGGGCTAACACACTGGCGTTTAACCGCCAGTGGCAGCAAACGCGGCGGAGGGCGTCGGGATTGGGCCTCCGGCGTCCAAATGGACGGTCGAGGCCATGTACAGGCTATGGAGCCTCGTCCGCATCCATCTACGTGAATAGGAGGCTGCGGGGGCGCCAGAGCTCGCCAAAAACGAACTCGGGGCGGTGGCCGGAGCATGGCCAGGTGCGGTGGGGTGCTGCTGTGCACGGGAGTTCGAGCGGAGGTGTGCTACGGGCGCGTGGATAGCCGCTGAGCACGCTGGTGTGCTCGTCTGTGAGCTGCAATGGTTGTGGCCACGCCGGTGACTTGGCCGGCGGCGGTGAGGTCTCGGCGCCGGTGAATTATGTTGAGCCTTCAACATCATGTTGCTTGTCTTGAAAGGCAACTTTGGTTCCGAGCTTGCGTCTTATATATTGATCATATAACTTGCCATTTTGTCATTCCCTTGCTTGTTGTCATTGTTGATTGATTGCATTTTCTTGAAACCTCCCGGCAAATGTGTCAGATCACCTTCAACACTTTGACTTCTTCCAAGATGTCAACTGTGTTCATGATGAGAAATATCCTCTTTGCCTCGATGAACTTATTATCATCGACAACACCCATTATGAATACAACTTGCTCTCTAGCGAGTGTTGTGTTCTGCATTGATGTATTACTGTCTTTATGTTGAAAATGTTGTGGGGATTGCTCCACTTCTTAGAAATTCTCGGTATGATGATACTTCTCACAATCACCATTCTTCCTTGGTGCCAGTGTTGTTTTTAACCGGGATACCAATAGGCTAACGATGCTACTTGAGTTCTGTACTTCTAGCAACCCTATTGCTTTGAAGTTAACAATCGACAGTTCGTTCTTAGACTGTTGGTTATTGAATCATCACTCTAACATTGATCTTGCTGCCTAAGGTCATATTTCGGGCACACCTTTCAACTAATGATTAATGGTGTATGTTTTCCTCGAGCATACAACATTATATCATTTGAATTGGCAAGTGTCATCCTCTTGTTCACATTAATGTGGAAATCCCTCCGTTTGGAACTCTCAATGAATTGTCGCTGAGCCCATCAGCCACCGCCTCATCCTCTCCTTGGTTTAATGATGAACTATTGTTTCGGGAACCCGCTCCCATAGTTCATTCCCGAGAATCTTGCAATGTCATTTCGTTGATTAATGTTGCACCGTTTCTTCTCGAACATCCTGAGTCTGAGGTATCATGGCACTAATCGGATCTGAATATCGGTCAGATATGATGGTTGGGACAACTTTCCAGTAGTTATAATGTTGGTCCTTTGATGACTCGGTAATATGATGTCATGCCTAGCACCCCTGGCTGGGGGACCTATCATTTTAATCTCTTTTGCAAGGATAACCGTTCTTCCAGGAGGAAATGGTAAGACTTTTTGTATAAGTTGTTCCTCGTGAATCCTTTGTGTATCCAAGTCCGGCCTTTGCTTCAAGACCATGCCAATAGTATCTCGAAGCATGTCTGTGGTACTCCGATTTTCAACAAGAGCATTTGAAGCCCAATGCTAAATGTTTCTTGGTCAGTTATCCAAACAACGTTGTGTGGGTAACATCTTGATTAATCCTTGCCTCTTTATCTGAATGGTTGGATACTTGCTCTCCAAACCTGTATGCCTTGTTCCACTTGTCCATGGGAAGGATATACTCCTATTAATTGTGTGTAATCAAAATTTTCCTTTCCATTTGTTTGTTTAACCTTTCCTTGATCTACATATAATCTAAGCAGTAATAATTTTCTGCTTATGTAAACACCTTGGTGTACAACTCTGTCAGTAAGACCCTATTACTATTGTTGATAACATTCCGGGAACCACCGGTGGGCGAGAACTTTGCCTATTGGTCCGCCTCGTTCAACGAGCAAGAAAATGGTTCTCTTCGTTCCCCGTCCTTGGTACCGACATTGTTGCCGACATAGCTGGCAAGCTATCCACTGACATGCCTCCATGTCGCGGCTATGCAAGATGTCACCACCCTTCCTATTTTCAACCCACATGGTGGGCCCATAACCCACAGGTCCACTGGATCGAAACCTGACTCTTCTTTACAACCCGGATTCTAAAGTATCCTTTGCACCTGGCTTCGTATGTGATTCACGAGCTATATTCTATACCATTATTCATCCTGGAATCAAACACCATGTTATTCTCGTTGTTCAAGCCCACATTCCAGCTTCTGTCTAGGCATCGAATGATTGCCTACCCAATTGAAACTTTGGTACCATCGTATTTTGCACTCAACGAATTCACTGAAATACAACTCGTGGGATACCTCGTGTATTTTCCATTGAGTTCACTGTTAGATGCCCAGCCATGTGGAGACGTATTCTTCCAAAGTTTTGCCCCCTTATCGCATTCGTAGGACGATGAAGACCCTGGAGAAAGGATGACGACTTGATCACGATGACTTGAACCAAAGAAATGAAGACATCAACACAAGGAGTCAACTTCTTCGTGAATAGCAACCAAGACCGAAAAGATTCGTTAGAATTTTGTAACCAGACATTTCTCCCTTACCACCCTCTTAAATCTCGGGACGAGATTTCTTGTAGTGGAGGAGAATTGTGACGCCCGGATAGTTAAGCTACAACAACCATCCGCTAATGAAGCCACGTCATCACAATTACTGTTGCTAATCTTGCGATGATACAAATCCCGTTAAAATTTCAAATTTAAAGTCAAGTCAAACATCAAAAGTTTTCAAACTTTGAAACTAAAATGTTCGGGTTGTGCCAGATATTGCATAGGTAATTGTGGTGAAGAAACCCCCAATTTACTAAAGTGTCTAAATACTCTATGGTGAATAAAACAGTAGCAAGAGCCAATATTTAAATTCTTTTATAATTAACCGAATACTAAACTAAATTGTTTTAGGGTAAAACCTTTTGTGGCAGTGGGTTTTGAGGTATTACTAGATTAGGGATCATTTTAATATTAGTTAAAAACTAAACTAAAAAGAAAGTAAAATAAAAACATAAAAGAAAATAAGAAAATGCAGAGAAGAGAACTAAGAAAAAAAACAAACAAAAGGGCCCATGTGGTGTGGGAAACGCCCAGCCCACAACCCCTCACTTGTCCCCTTCCTCGCTACAGGAGGCGGGCGATCGTGGCAAGGATCTAGCCACCATGGCCGCGCCCTGGCCACGTGCCGATCATCCTCAAGCCTCCCCTCCTTGTTAAAACGACGCCCGCGGCCCCCTTTCGGAACCCTAGTCGGTTTCCTTCTCATCCTCGCGCCGCCATCGTCTTCCCCTCGCTTGGGGCGAACCACAGTTGCCATGGCCACCATCGGTCCCGTGCCCACAAAGATCCCCGACGCCTGGAGCTAAGCCTAGACACTTCGCCATCGTCAACTACCTCGGCTACGCCCCCAAGATCAAGCCAAAGGAGCCTGAATCGCCCGGATCGATCCTCTTCTTCCCTGGACCACCGTCGGCCTTCGTCTTCAAATCCGACCACCACGCTGCTGCTAAGCTTTCGCCTGGCCACCGTGTGCCTCTGCTGTGAGCTTCTCCTCTGATTCCCCTTCTTCTCGACCTCGATCTATTCCCTTCGTGCCATTGCTCGCCGTGACATGAGCTCATCCATGGCCACGTCTGCGCGTGCACCCGCATGCTCCTATCGCTCGCGGGCGTGCCCAGCGCCTCACTTGCGCTTCCGTGTGCACTTGTCCTTGCGCGACCCGCGTCACAGAAGAACGCCCACGCGCGCACCTAGGCAGCCTCACCTGCTGCCGAAGCCGCCCACGCAGCTGCTGTTGCCGCTCGCCTGGCCACCGCTGGCCCCGCCTCCGGCTACTGCTCTGCTCATCACCGACCGCCCCGCCTCCAGCCTCCCCTCCAGCTGCCGTGGTCCATCGCCGGCCCTCGCCGTGTCCTGCGGCCCGCCGCCTCCAGCTCCACCCCCGCCGGCCGCGGCGCCGAGCCGCACCGCTCGCTCTGCCTGCTGCCGCCTCGCCCAGCCGCTTCCCTGGCGCTGGCCGGCCACGCCCTGGCCGCCCCAGACCATCAGCCTCCCACGCCTCCCACGCCCTGGCGGGTCGTCGCCCCGCACGTTCCTGGGCCTGCGCCTGCTCGGGCGGCGCCCAGCGCCCAGCGCCCGCCCCGCTAAGCCCCTGGCCACTGCTAGGCGTGGCCCAGCCCCTTTACAAAAAATAAGAAGTTTTTTTAAAAAATATGTTAAAAAATAATATTAATTAATTAATTAATTAATTAATTAAACTTAATTAATTGACCTAATTAATTAGATTAGTTAATTTAATTAGTAGTTAGTTAGTTGAGCCAATGACAGCACGGCCCCGCATGTCAGTTTGACAAAGTCAATTGACAGCTGACATCACCCTGACGTCATGCTGACGTCATCATCTACTATTCTAGATAATGTTGACTTAATTTAATTAAATAAATTTCAGAAAATATTTAAAACTTTAGAAAATCATATAAAATAATCCGTAACTCAGATGAATATAATTTATATATGAAAGTTGCTTAGAATTTCAAGACGCATCCGAATACGCTCTCCGTTCGTCCGCCACACGTCCCTAGCATAGCAAACCTGCAACATATCACCTCCGTTTCATCTATCCGAAAACGCCTAACACTGGGAATACCTTCCCGGATGTTTTCCATCCTCACCAGTATCACTCAGTACCGCGTTAGGTCACACGTAGCACCGCGTTTTGCCATGTTATGCTTTGTGTTACAATTGTTTGCTTTATATTTATTGTTTCTTCCCCCTCTTCTCTCCGATAGACATTGGGACTGAGACCATTGATGCTTCGGTGTTCGACTACGGCTACGATTCCGAAGATTCCTTTCGTCAGCAGAGCTTCCAGGCAAGCCCCCCCTTTGATCACCAAATATCGCCTATTCTTCTTTCTACTGCTTGCATTAGAGTAGTGTAGCATGTTACTGCTCGGTTACTCCTATTCTGTTGCATAGCCTGTCATTGCTGCTACAACTGTTGATACATGTACCTGCCATCCTAATGCTTAGTATAGGATGCTAGTTTTCCATCAGTGGCCCTTCATCCTTGTTCGTCTGCCATGCTATACTATCGGGCTGTGATCACCTCGGGTGGTGATCACGGGTATATATTATATACTTACTTTATATACACATGATGATGATTTGGAGATGGGGGCTGAAGGGGCAGGTGGTTCCACCCAGGTAGTGGTGGGCCTGGGTTCCCGACAGCCCCCTGATGGTTACTTTGTGGCGGAGCGACAGGGCAGGTTGCGACCACCTAGGAGACAGGTGGGCCTGGCCCTGGTCGTTGTTCGCGGTTATTTCATAATAACACGTTTAACGAGATCTTGGTAATTGATCTGAGTCTGGCCATTTGGTCTATACGCACTAACCAGCTACGTGGGAATAGTTATGGGCACTCGACGTCGTGGTATCAGCCGAAGCCTTCTTGACGTTAGCGACTTAGCGGCGCGCGCCGGATTGGACCGGAACGCCTACTCTGGTATTATGAGAGGCTAGGTATGCTTATTGGTCGCCCTCGCAACGTGTAGGTGTGCATTGGGCGATGGGCCCAGACCCCCGTGCGCTTAGGGTTTAGACCGGCGTGCTGACCTCTCTGTTGTGCTTAGGTAGGGCTGCGACATGTTGATCTTCCGAGGCCGGGCATGACGCTGGAAAGTGTGTCCGGCCAAATGGGATCAAGCGTGCTGGGTTATGTGGTGCACCCCTGCAGGGAAGTTAATCTATTCGAATAGCCGTGTCCCTCGGTAAAATGACGACCCGGAGTTGTACTCTGACCTCATGACAACTAGAACTGGATACTTAATAAAACACACCCAAACAAGTTCCAGTTACAACCGGTGATCGCTTTCTCACAGGGCGACGAGGGGAGGATCACCGGGTAGGGCTATGCTATGCGGTGTTACTTGGTGAACTTACCATCTACTCCCTTCTACTGCTGCAAGACGGAGGCTGCGAGAAGCGAGGATACTTGTTACTTTCCAGCTACCCTCCTCTTCTACTGCAAGATGGAGGTTACGAGAAGCGTAGTATTCGATTGGATTAGCTATCCCCCTCTTATTCTGGCATTCTGCAGTTTAGCCCACAGATATTAGCCCTTTACACATATATCCTAGCATATGTAGTGTAGATCCTTGCTTGCGAGTACTTTGGATGAGTACTCACGGTTGCTTTGCTCCCCCCTTTTCCCCCTTTCTTCCTTTCTTTTCGGATGATGCAACCAGGTGGTGGAGTCCAAGAGCCAGAAGATCCCGAGGATGTTTCTACGTGAAGATCGGCTTCGAGGAGTAGTTAGGAGGTCCCAGGCAGGAGGCCATGCCTTTTCGATCGTGGCTACTTTTGTGCTAGCCTTCTTAAGGCAACTTGTTTAACTTATGTCTGTACCCAGATATTATTGCTTCCGCTGACTCTTGTGTATTCGAGCTTATGTATTCGAGCCCTCGAGGCCCCTGGCTTGTAATATAAAGCTTGTATTATTTTAATTTGTGTCTAGTGTTGTGTTGTGATGTCTTCTAGTGAGTCCCTGATCTTGGTCGTACACATTTGCGTGCATGATTAGTGTATGGTCAAATCGGGGGCGTCACAACAACGCCCGTGATTTCATGACTCCCATGATAGACGGCGGCTTCATCCACGCTCCGGTCCCTTGAGTCGAGTCGAAAGCAGTGATGCTGTGTCTAGTTCTGAAACATCGATTGGCTCATGTTGTAATTAAACTTTAATGAACTTGTAGTATGTCTCTTTGGTTTCGAGAGTCGCTCAACTTAGATGTAATCGATGCTATTAATGTCTTGCTTTTCTCTTTCGATCGTTCTGTTGCATACTTATATATTGGTTATGTATTGTCTGTGAATTGGTACTAACGTTTCGTTTGGCTAGTGCATAGCGATGCTGCCGTATGTCGTGTACAAGGGTAAGGTTCCCGGAGTCTACGATGACTGGGAGGAGTGTCGGAGACAGGTTCACCGATTCAGTGGTAACAGTTACAAAGGGTACACCACTAGGGCCGAGGCCGAATCTAGATACGCCCGCTATCTAGCGGGAGAGGGGAGGGAGCGTTGGAGGAACCGGATGAAGACAAGTTTCATCGTGATGATGCTCATCGTGATGACCGCAACTCTCTTCTATGTGATGGTAGTTTAGATGATCGATATCGACTTGTAATGTGAAGACAAACTCGCTACTCGCGGTCTCGAGACTTGTAATATAATGTTCTATCTTTGTTCGGTCTTTTCAATTCGGAGACTAATATGATGAATTGTATTCGGAGACTCATATGATGAATTGTATTCAGAGACTAATCTTCTATTGTATTCGATGAATCTGTTGTTGATGTGTGCTATCTATATTCTGTCCAATTATACATTTTGTAACCTGTGCAAAAAACAGAAAAATAAAAAATAAAAAAACCTAATATTCATACTAATGGCGCATCACATCATAGTGTGCCATTAGTATGCCAAAGGATACTAATGGCGCATCATTAAACAGTGCGCCATTACTATGCCGAAGTTACTAATGGCGCATCTTGTTATTGTGCGCCATTAGTATGCCAAAGCACCTGGGTATACATGGCCCCTGGGAGGCATACTAATGGCGCACTATTGTATATACTAATGGCGCATGTTAGGTGCGCCATTAGTATACCAGATACTAATGGCGCACCAAAGGTGCGCCATTAGTAAAATATACTAATGGCGTGGCACTAATGGCGCACCACTAATGCGCCATTAATGGCCAAATTAGGTGCGCCATTAGTAGGCCTTTTCATAGTAGTGTGTCATGAGTTGTAACCACACTTTCTAAGATATATCTACCCTTAAGGAAAGCTGACTGGTTACTAGCTATAAGCCTTTGCAGGATCCTTGCTAGTCTATTTGTGAGGACCTTGGTGAAGATCTTGAAACTACAATTTAGCAGACTAATGGGCCTAAACTTTTTTATACTGGAAGCATCAACTTCTTTTGGAATTAAAGTCAGCATAGCAAAGTTAAGTCTATGAATAGACAGCGCCCCCTAATGAAAAACTTCAAATGTGGCTATTAGAGTGGTAGGCAGAGTAAGTTTGGGTGTCTTCTTCCATGCCCTCTGCAAGCTCCAGTCCGCGATCCAAATCCTGAAATTCTGCAATTGCTGCATCCAGCCAAAATTGCCTCGCCCACTCGTGACACTTGGGTCCAATTTCTCAACTGTTGCAAGATGCCCGAATACTCAATCCATGGTCGGGGCAGGGGAGAGGTACGGCCAAGGGTCGACCTCTTCCAACTCTGAAGGCGGCGCCGATGGCATCTTCCCCTTGATGCACTCCTATCTCGCCCGCCGTCGCAGATTTGTGCTCCTCGCCTCTCCACGCGCCCAGTTGACGAAATCCTTAGGGGAGGCGGTCGGGTGAGGCATCCTCCTCTTCTTGTCCTAATTGCCCTTGAAATAGATCCTCCGCGCCAGATTGAGGAGCTCGTAATCTGCGTTGGCACCTTAGGTCTCGATTCCCCATGATGCCCACACCTTCATCTCCTGATCTGGCTCCGCCTCTGCCTTTTGCTGCAGCGCCCTCCACTCCTTCACGCACAGGAGGTAGGAGGATGCATCGTCGCGGATCCGCGTGGCTCACTCCGTCCACCTCCGCATCCTTGTCGCCCACAGTGTCTCCGGTGACACCGACCCAATCAAGCGCAGCATCTCCGGGAAAGCCCGATACACAAAGGGGGGAAGCATGTACGGGATTGTCGAGCCTGGGCAAGGAGGCGAGCATGTGGATCTGTCGACTCTCACCATGGGGGGCGGGGTGTAGGGCAGAGAGGTTCGCCGTCGCGAGGAAGTCGGCTGCGAGGTGGGGTGGGTGGGTGTCATCTGCTCTCCTCCGTCCCATAGGCCGGTATGGACCTCAAAAAATAAGTTGAAACCACTATCACCGTATGTCGTGGGCTACACATGTTAAAATACAAAATCTAGGCCTAGCTGATACTTGTTCGCCCTCTGGAAAAAAAGATACCAGATCCCCGAGAGAACTCGATTATAAAGGGCGTCGGCGGCACGACTAAAGAAGCACATCAGGAGCGATTTTTTTCTTCAGTGGATAGCTCTCGATGGCATTTTCTTACTTGCCTCTGCACCATATAACTTGTATTTTTAGCCTCCCAGTCCGTGGTGGACCAGCAGCCCATTTTCTAGGCGGTCCAACCTACAGAAACCAGCACTCGATTTTTCATCAAGCCCCAAAAACAACGCAGTACTATGTTTGTTTTGAGGGCGAAATCATTACGGCAGGGGTTGAGTGGGGGAGGGGGCAAGACAGAGCAAAAAGATTAAAAAGAGCTGATGCATCGTTGCTACCCTAACAAAGCAGGTGCAATTTTTCTCGGGAAGAAGGTGTGTCGTTGACACCCACACGTCACATACCCCACAGTAGGAATACTAACAAGTTCACACACAAGCACAACAGAAAAGGTAAACATTCGTATCAAAGTCACGTTCACAGGACACGTTCATATTCATAGCCAACAATCACTATCAACAACTCAAAAGATTCATATATACACAAGTTCAGCATGTCTGTGGATCGAAATGATTGATAGATCACACAACAATATTCATAGATAAATTCACAAAAAGATTCAGATATACACATGTTCATTATGTTTATGCATCCAAATGATTGAGATCACAGCCAATATGATCCATGGACGAACTTTAATTACCTAGGGTACAGACTGGTAAATGGTATTCAATCGGAGGTACTTCTTGCTAAAATTAATGCTTGTACGAGTAACCTTTCGAGTACATAAGAGGCAGCACAAACAATCTGAACTTTGCTTGTAAGTTTATCCTCCAATAGTGGCCTCGTGCCGAGGGAGGTTTGAGCAACTTGGCCACTACTTTCATCCAACTAGTTTACTGGCTCATCTTAGTCCTGTAGCTCGCCAAAATTCTACATTGCAGAATGGTAAATGGTGTTCAGTTGAAGGTACTTCTTGCTAAAATTAATGCTTGTACGAGTAAATTTTCGAGTACATAAGAGGCAGCATAGACAATCTAAACTTTGCTTGTAGGTTTATCCTCAAATAGTAGCCTCATGCCAAGGGAGGTTTGAGCCACTTGGCCACTACTTTCATCCAACTAGTTTACTGGCTCATCTTGGTCTTGTAGCTCGCCAAAATTCTACATTGCAGACGAGAAAGGAGGCGATGAGAAAATGAACCACCCAAATTTTTGGTGCAGTTCTACTGAAATGGAGCATCCCTGGCGTGCAGACTGATTAACTGCTAGATGAATATACGCGTCAACCAACTTCTGTGGAATCTTTAGACTCCATGCCATACAGTTTGCTACCATATCTGCCGATAACCAAAAGGCACAAGTCGGGGCCAAAGACTGGACTGTGTTTTTCTAGGCTTTGCGCCAAGCAATATTTTTAGCGTTCACTCTCCTAATACTTGGAGTTTGACAACTCGTTCACGCCGATTGATACTCGAATGAATATAGGCACTTCTTGTCAACATCGATGCTTGTCTGAGTGAACTTTGCAGTAAATACCAGCAGCATAAGTATCTATCCATCTGATCTTTTTGTGGAGTTCTACTGAAATCACCCAATGCAATGATTTGCGTGCGAGTTCAGGCTCCAAGTTACTCCTTTATAAAATCAGCAAATAGTAGCACAATACCAAATTACCAATACGTGACAAGCACAATAATCAGGATAAAGACCAGTACCAACCTGTGTGAGGTAGCATATCAATTACTTTTTCCTTTGACTAGAAGCCGAGATAAGCGAAGCGACTGACAGCAAAGGAAGAAAGAAGGCCTCGATTAGCGACTGACAGGAAAGGACGGAAGCTGCCGAGGCAATGAAGCACCGAAAGTTTTTGTGCAGTTCCACCAAAATTGAGCATCCCTATTGGCACGTATATTGAGAGAGTGAGATTACTATAATAGTGGGACTAGTTGATAAAACTTACACTAACTAATAGTAGCACCCTCATTATCTTAATGGGTAAAGTTAGCAACATAGTAGTCTTGCTTAAAGAGAGGTATTAGTTTATTTAATCAGTGCCAATTAGCTCAACACTCAAAGCATTGCCATGTATCATAGGTTGCAAAACTTTAACGTGCAAAGATAAAGGAGTTTCTCATGACAGTAGCACAATACAAATAGAGATGACAGCAAACTAATATGGATGAAGACCTTAGGCCCGTACCAACCTGAGGAAAAAAGCTTATTCATGTAGTCCCATAAGAGATGATAAACCACTCACTGGAATCACTCAATAGTATATATTTTTGTGCACTTCAAATGTATGGTTGAAATCACTCTTGTTTACCAGTGCTGAGATTATATCGAAAGATTATCAAGAACTTCCAGCAGAATTAAAGCACAAGCTGGGATAGAGTTCATTGTATTGTCTTATGTAGTTCCACAAAAATGTATGATTGGAACAACATGATCCCTGTTTACACAATTAGGAACACGGTGAAACCTTCATTAGCTTAGTGAGAAAGGATAGAAAGACATTAGCATATTACTCTAACAGTAGCATCAAATTCATGATGGACAATTCGCAAAACATTGCCTCATTGAACCAATGGCAATAAATTGACATGCAAAACAATAGCATTATTATGTCATGACACTAATAATATTCCCTCACTGCTCCACCACATGATTCACCTCCATAGACAAACATACACACGTACATGATTCAGCATAGGGTGCTACTAAAGATTTGTTTAACCCCGACAGGAAAATTAGGCAGCAATAAATTAGTGGTACTTAAGTACTCCTAATTAATTAAGTGAGATAGCAGAAGTGGAAGGGATCCCTGGAGGATCGTCTCACATGTAAGGTAGTCGTTGCCAGAGCCCTTGAATGGCCTCGAATGAGGCCTCTGGCTTCAGCAAGATTGCCTTTGCACTGTTTATTCTTCTTCTTCTTTCACTTCATGCTCTGTTTCTCATTCTCCTCACCAGTTGGTGAAACCAAGTACATGATTGGCCTTCTATTTCAAAATTGGTTTTGTCAGTGAGAGAGTACAAGTGTACTAGTAAAAACTTGCATTATTTTCTCATGGCAGTCGCAAAATAGAGATGAACACATGCATTAAATATCATTCTTACCTAAAGGAAGGTTATGGTGCCAATATGGATGATGAGGATTGGAACACAGATATCCCTATGTGCAGTTCCACCGAAATGAACCAACTATTCCATTCTAACATTCCAGTTAAACAGCACAAAAGTCACTTCTTTTAAGAAGAGTTTTGTGCAGTGCACCAAAAGGTCACAATAGCAACCAAGTGAAATGGATATCCCTATTTACACAAAAAGCTACAAAGGAAACAGTCTGAGTCTCAAACAATTATAGGAAAAAACATTTGGCTAAACTTGTCATGGCTTATAACAGTGGCACGGCTTCATATTTACCAGGGGCATTAGATTAAGAATAGCAAAATATTTGGTATAAGGGCATGGGACAGTGGGTGCACCAGCAGTCCAGCATAGCACATATTAATAAAGGTTCCACATAGCAAATATCAAATAGTTTACACATAGATTCATAAGTAGGAAATAGAAAATAGCAAACTTGTCCACCTAGTTTGAAAAACCCTACTAAAACATAAATGCATATGGAATAGACTTGTTTATAGGGCGGGTAAACCTCCCCCCCCCCTCGTATGTTATGCCTGGCCGTGGAGACAGATACGGCAGCGGATCCACCGGTTCAGGCGGAGGCGAAACGCTGGTCGGCAGCCAACCGTTCAAGCACTCCCACCTTGCCTTGCCCACTGGAGTTTTCGCCTCCGCCCTTCCCCAGCTGATAATATCGAACGCCAATACACTTGGGGCGGCATCCTGGCTCTCTCCTCCGCATTTCTCTCGAACTGGATCCTCCGGCCCAAATTGCGCAGCTCCCAGTTGGAGTGCTGCTTGGCAACTTCAATGGTCCCTTACTGGCGTTCACGGGAGATAGTTGGATCTCCCTCCATCTCTGCAATCACTCTCTTGAACTCCTTCACACTCCGCGACCAACACTTCACATCGTCGGCGATCCGTTCTGCCCTCTCGTGCCACAGCACTGCCCTTGTCTCCTGTAGGAACTCGTCTGAAAATGCTCCCATCGGCTGTAGAAGCTCGGGGAAGGACTCGTACACGTACAGAAGGGGCAAGGCAGAAGGGTCGTGTTGGAGATGAATGGGCGATGATTGTGCCACTATTGCATACCTAAGCATATGGATCAAATAAATAAAATACATATATCAAGATGGTAGGAACTCGTCTGACCAAGTGCTGACGTGTATAAGCACCCTACCACCAGGGGCCCAGGCGGTAGCCTGTCTAACCCAACCACCAGAGTAGGTGGCGGTAAGAAAAAGGGTCAAATCCCGAAAAAAATCAAACAGGGGTCAGATCCTGAATTTCCATCCAAAAAGTGTCAAAACACGAAAATTTGTCGCACCATGTACCTAAACAGGGGCATAAAGTTGTGATTCATAGTTTCTTGCCGCGAGAAACAAACATCCAAGAAACATATCTGGGTTGGTCCCATTTTTGTTCAATCTAGCCACCTACTCCTGTGTGTGGATAGCAAATCTAGTCCTCGTCATACCACTGTGTTCAGCGTTACCCCTATATTTCCCTTTTCGACCAAGAGACCGGTTGGATGACGAGTCTGTGCCACTTTCACCCCCTTTCCTTCCTGTTTGTACCAAGTCACATGTACTACATACTAAATTCCCCTATCCCCACTTTATTTCTTGTTTGAACGAAGTACAAGATTAGACTCCATGAAGTAGCTTTACCTCTAACAATAGAAGAAAAAAAGGTGACATTGGACCATCCGATCGAGAGGGGCTGAGAGGTAGAAAATGATGCACATGCAGCGACGTAGTGAGCTGGGGAAGTAGAGCTAAGGTGGTTTCGAAGGAAGATATACCTGAAGGTCATCTGGATGTGGATAGGTGGGTGGCGGGAGGCCGGATCCGCCCACACTAGGGCAACGACTAAGGGATCGAAGGACCTCCCGCGTCGGCGCTCAGCCAGAGATAAAGGTGCGGCCGGCAGTGGGTCTCCTCCCTCGCTGTCGACGATGGCCTAAACGTTGCCCCTCCTCCCCTTCACCGGCGGAGTGGGATACGTCCGGATCTGTAACCAGCGGTGAGGATAGAAAGACATTGTTTTTTTAAGGGAGAAAGACAGTGTTACCACCCCTATCTTGTTTAGATCTGGAGAGGATGAGAGTGCGTGAATAGAGCAACCCTAGCAAGCAAGCGCGGAGGCTTCGGCCTATATATACGTAGTGGGGTAGTTTTCCTTTTTCACTCCATCAAAACAATCGTTTAAAATTGTGTACTACGTGACAGGTCGCCGTTTTTTTAGTTGTTGATTGTTTTTTGAGTTAGCTACCCGCTTGTTCCAAGTGGTGTTACGGTGTGCCAAGTCCCACTTTGTATCGTTCAAGTCTGGTACAAGTCCCTTAGGCAAGCCAAAGTGTGTCTAACAACTTGAGCAACTTAAGTTAGGCAAGTGTGGGAAGTGTGGGAAAAATAATGTGGCAACATAAGACAAACATAGTCACAATCCGAACAGCCCCGTAATTTTTTGTGACATGCATGAAAATTTGGTTAGTTAAATTTATAGTCAAAATCTGGCAAGGTGCATCAAATCCACACATGCAAGTATCAAAAGGGAAGTCACGACATGCATGCATGCGTTGTACTCCCTCCGTTTCCAAATATAAGTCTTTTTAGAGATTGCAACAAGTGACTACATGCGAAGCAAGAAATGTCTACATACATCTGTATGTAGTAGTGCATTTGAAATGTGTAAAAACACTTATATCGAGTGAAGTGCTTTGATGTGTCGCATCAACTCGTACTAGACCAAGAAGTTTGATTACTACAACGCCCTCTCCCTCGCGGACTGAGCTTCGGTGCCTTAACTACACCTGCGTTTGGCTGCATGACAGGTGTGCCAACCACCTGTTGGGCCCACCTATCATAGACGGAAAGGCAGGAGCAGTAAGTCAATGAAGTTGTGTCCCTCCCTCGCGCATGAGCGTGGTGGCTGGCAGGACTAGTAGGAGTGTTCGTAACACGCTTCTTGACGGCGGCAAACTTGCGGATGGAGTCGACCATCATGTCGTCCATGCGAGAGGTGAAGCCGGCGTCGGCGAGGGCTACGACGCCGGCGGTCGCTAGCACCATTTGGAAACAATGCGTGGTGGGGGGCGTAGGACGGCGCCTTGGATGATTTGGCACAGCTGACTGCCTCCTATTCTATCAACGCGAGTCCCATCTGAGAACAGCGTTTGTGCCACAGCTAGCTCTTCTCCCGTGTTTCTCTCTTCTAATTCTAAACTCAGCCGACGCCCGGTGGGCGGGGTGGGGATTTGTCGATGGTCGGTTTTCTCAACTGCGGCCACACCTCACAGTGAAAATATTACTACTGGAATAAAAATGCCATATACTCCTATACTAATAAAACATTAAGGCCATGAGGCAATGCAGTGCTGGTTACAGGAGGCAAGAAGAAGAGATGCATCCATCGACGATGTCCACCTCCTCGACTCAGGTCACCGGCACACCGAACGGCGGCTAAGTAGCAGCGGCTTTCGTGGCCAGGTCGATGTGCTTCTGAAGAATGGAGTCCAAAGATTCCGGCCGCTTGAAGAAGGCCAATGTTTTTCTATTCTCGCTGGCCTTGTAGTGGCCTATGTAGACGATTTCCTCGTAGACATGGATGTGCAGGTCGACGGTTTCTTGCATGGCGAGGCGATGCGCGACGAGCGCGGCCTTGAGGTGCACATTCTTCATCGCGACCTACGGCAACTACAGGGCCACCAGGACTTGAAAGAGTTCGTCACCATGGACACCGATGAGGATGGCGGGCAATGAGGAGCCTGGGCGCGCGGGCTGGAGCAGTACGGCAAGGTCGTTTGCGCGCTTCTTGACGGCGGCGAACTTGCGGATGGAGTTGACCATCATGTCGTCCATGTAAGAGGCGAAGCCGGCATCTGCGAGGGCTACGACGCTGGCGGTTGTCAGCATCGTCTAGAAACGTTGCGCAGTGTGGTGCAGCAGGCCGGCGCCTTGGATGATTTGGCACAGCCGACTGCCACTCGCGTCCATCGCCTCCATAGGTGCTTCTGGCTTCTGGTCACTTGGTCTTGGATTGGAGTGAGCAGTGTTGCGCAGAGACTAAGGAGTAGATAGATTGGAGTGGTGGGGCGCCTTTATATGAGAATCCAAACTTTGTTGCATTCACATCGTGTTGACTCTATTATACTTCTCCAATTAATTCCCTCTGCATGTAGAGTAATTTGAGGATGCATCATTGACCGTTCAACGTCTCGGGAACCGCTACCCTCTCCCTCATTGGCATTCAAGCACCTATGGAGGCGACTGCCGCTCGCGTCTATCGCGTGTCCGGAGATGTTCCCGTCGACAACGAGGTGCCTATGGTGACTTCGTAAATTTTAAGATGACACTAGTATACTCAATATTGTGCACCGCGACCAAGGCCGAGAGGGAAACGATAGAACTACGTATTTATTTATGGTGTAGATTCACTCATTTTGATCCATATGTACTTCGTCTCGGTGTACTCTAGTCACTTGTTGAAATCTCTAGAAAGTCAAATACTCCTTTCTGGTTTACAGGGCTATACTAGCCAAAAGTACTACAATAGCGGGCTCACATAGCGATTTTGTCTCATGCAAGAGCCAGGCTATATGCATGCTCCAAGGTTCGAAACTGCCACGTTCGGGTTGCACTACTGCTTCTAAAGTATCGAATCCACCGCTGCATGTCCGTCCACCGCGAGCAGGAGGGATAGCTTGTTGTAGTACTATAAGCAGAAGCCTGTCCTCGTCTGCGAGGCACCGCGCGCAAGGGCGAGGGAGAAGGCGTTTAGTAGTAAAATCAAGCTTCTCCTCGTTGTACGAGTTGACGCGAGACATCATAGCACTGGCCCCACATGGTTGCCTCTAAACTTGGCTGAAAGACCGACAGTGTACAATAATCCATTTGCTGCAACCTCTAACATTTACCCTACAACAAATTAAAATATATATTCCTGTCTTGACCACATGAGCGTGCAAACTAGAATCGCCAGGATGACAGGTAGGGCCAAAAGATTATATTAATCAAAAAAATATAGCATAGAGCCGAGTAGTCGACCCCAACGATTTTAAGCTTACACGCACGGTACAAGCTATCCTAGACTACTCTACACATGAAACTACCACACGAGCGTCCGGGCTACGCTTGGCTCTTCGCCTCTTCGGGAGTACTACTGCGGTGGAGGAGTACTACACTATGCTTGTGGCCATCTGACACCGATTTAACTACTGCATGTCCACCATGTACGGGAGGGAGAGCATGTAGCGAGCGAAAGCTTCTCCTAGTCCTGCTAGCCACCACGCTCATGGGCGAGGGAGGGACGCAGCTTCATTGACTGTCACACCCTGCATTTTGTAAGATGTTATTTGTAACTTTGAAGCATGAAAATTTGGACCAGCAAAATTTTTTAGCATCATTTGGCTTTTATTTGGAATTGAGTTTTCTTCAAGTGCTTTTTCTTGTGCTCATTAAAGTCAACTATGACCTCTTGTAGAATTCATCTCCATACCCAAAACTTCTGCCCAATGATCATGCCAAGTGTTATATAGGAGTATAGTATTTTCTTACAAAATTAATTTGGCCAAAAGGTATTTTATAAATTTAGTTTTCCAAAAAACCCCTGAATTCGGATTTGCACTGCAAGTACTTGATTTAGGGCGAGAAAATTATTTCAAAAGGTTTATTTGAGACCTAGTAGTCATAGGACTCCCAGAAACCACAAAGGCATAATTTTAAAAGTTATTTTCCTATTTTATTTAAAAGCTTCTTCTTAAGGCCAGAAATGGTCTTTAATAGGGGAAAATTAATTAACTATTTCAAAAATATTTGCCAAAATTCAGAGAGACTCAGAGGACATATATTGTCCATATATAAGAGTTTCAACACCTGGTCATGTTCAAAATAAAGGGCTAAACCTTCTAAAACCCTTTCTGGATATTTCAAGCTTTTGAAATATTTACAAAGGAAACTTTCTCCCAAAATTCCAGGGAAATTCTATCATGTCATATATGACATATTTAATGATCTTGCCAAGTCCCATGCCTTGGGAAGCAAGGAAACATCCTCAAACCCCTTCATAACCATTCTGTCCATATTTGAAGTTTGAGCAACTTTACATTGCCAAACTTGTCCAAATGCTCTCAAACTTGGTGCACATGCTGGAATGGCCTAATAAGGCATCTAGACCAAATGGCACAAGATTTGGAATAGAGCAACTTGATCAGATCACCTCAAAACCCTTTCTGTTCAAATGCAAATTTGAACAACTTTACATTACCAACTTCTTATCTGGAGCTTCAAACTTTGTGGGCATGATAAATACCCCAAATGATGATGCTACACCAAGTGGTGCATCAAGGGGAGATGATTAGCTTGACTCAAACAAGATGGAACTGTTTCTGTTGATTTCTAGGGTTCACCAAAGTTACATTGGCTAGTTTCTTCAAATGAGCCCAAATTTGGTGAAGCACCCTATTTTCTCATGTCTTTCCACCCTGTTAAGTGCCATGTCAAGTGGAGGTCATTTACTTGACCAAACACTGATCAAACACCTTCTGGCTTTTTACTAAAACCTCCAACTTGATCACTTTCACTCTTCTCCATGGCCTCAACTTTTTACCACCTGATCATTGAGTTACTAGCTACCTCCAGTAACTTCCCCAGCACCCCAGCTCCATGATTGAGGGGTAAGAGCCCTGTTTTACCTTGCTGGACAGCAAGTTTTCACCAAGTCACCAGCCTCCTCCCTCTCTCTCAGCATCTCCAGGGCATCCAAGGCCTCAGGCCATTTCTTTACTCCTCCCTCAGCGTGCTAGACACTGCTGGACACGTTGGTTTTGACCAGGACGGCGAGAGCGCGACGATGCCAGCCAAACGCGCGCTCTGGAGCACGTAACAGTGCAGACAAGCACTGTAGCTTCAGCCAATCCGCCTCCCCCGACAGCTTCGGGCTCCTCCTTCGCGCCAGTCGAGGCATCTCGACGTCCGCAACCTCCCCGGCGCTGTCCCCCCTCCTCCTGCGCCCTCCAGTGGCCGACGTCGCACGCGCGATGGCCGCCCGCGACGGCCACTCCTCTGCCTCGCACGCGCGCGTCGACTGGAAGGTTCCCCGCTCCTCTTTTCCCCTCAGCTAGACGTAGAGCAAGTCCACGGACCTCCCCGGCTTGATCCCAGGCTCCAGAACCTCTCCTAGCCTCGCCTGCAACCTCGCCGGCGCACGGGTCCATGGTGCACCATGGGCGCGGCTATATAAGCCCCCCCC
>LR738712.1:223094461-223112994 GCA_902687465.1 Secale cereale
AGCACCACCAGCCTCACTCCACTCCACTGAGCCCCCTAGCACCTTCAGTTCGACCCCAAGAGGTCCCAGTACTTGGGATCGACCGGAGCGCCGCCGCGTCGGGCCGCCGGTGATCTCGCGGTACGGGCCTCCCCTGCCCTTCCTTTCACCTGATTCGGAACCCCCTCGCCTCAATGACCATTTCCCCCTTCTTTTCCCCTCCGTTTGCAGTCGGAAACAGCCACAGCAACCACCTCCCGACGAGCCTCCACCGCCCCACCTCGCCGCCGGCGAACCGGACCTCCCCGGCGTGCCGCAGCACCACCCCTGCATCCACGACACGACACTGGTCACGTTCCTGCCCTCCGTTGCCGTCGCCGTGGACGGGAACCTCGCCGGTAAGCTCGCCGTCGCCGTGGCCGCAAGGTTGGAGATGACAGGCGGGCCCCGCCTGTCATCCCCACACCTCTCTCCCCCTCCTCTCTGTCACTGACCCACGGGCCCCGCCCGTCAGGTTCAAAAACCTGACGTGCGCGTGCAGGCTCCCGTGCGGCTGGGCTGGAAAGCCCTGGGCCGTGCACTGTGGCCTCTCTGGCCCAGTTGCACAGGTCTTTTTATTCTTTTTCTTTTCTGTGATTGTTTTAAACATTTCTACAGAAAAGAATAATGGTCCAAATTAAACAATTCCAACTCCTAAAATCTTGTAATATTCCAACCTATTTAATGGTACCACTTTCATTCAAATCCAGGAAATTTTTCTGTTCTGTTCAAATTTAAATTGATATTTGAGCAGTAATACTCCTATTCAAAAGTCAATAAATTCCATTCTGTTACTCCAAAACTCCAACTAAGATTTTCCACCACCTTAGAAATTCCTCTAGTATTTAACAAAAATAAGTTGACATTTTTCTGAGCACTTTGATTTTTCTGTTTTGTTTGTATTCTTATTTTCCCGTGGTTATTATGCGACGTATAGATCCCGTATTTGACGAAGTTGCTGTGGAAGAAGAAGGAGAAGGATTTGAAGACATTGAAGACCAAGCCAATCCAGGCAAGCAGCCCTTTGACCATGATACACTTGTTCCTCGGAACCCGTTTGTTTCCGATGCATGATGTTAGGGTTACGATGGTGACCTAGATGAACCACCACATGATGCATGCTTTATTGTTGATCTTGCTAGATGACATGCAAATAGTTGGTCATGATGCTCAAATGATGCATGTGTGATATGAACCTTCATAGTTGAAATCATTTGCATGAACCCATCGGGTGCCCCTAATGCCCGAGGGTGATGATGTGTTAGGTCATCACTTGAGGAAGAAGTGATGTGCCGGTAAATCATGTGCATGGTGAAACGATGGATTAGATTTATGTGTGACTACCGTCCCAACCAAACATGTGCAACCACATTACCCCTTATGGGATGGGGCTTTATTGATTACTTAGGTCGATACTAGCATGGTGCCCGCATTACTAGTGACGGGAAGACTTGAGGTCTTTCCCGGGACGGGGTCGTGCTTGGATAGACGACCATGATTGTTTTCACAGGGCACCGGACACACCGTTGGTCCCTTCGGGTACGCGTGACATTGAAATTAGGGCAAGTCCCGTGATCTATTGTTTGTACCCGAGGGCCGTGTACCAACGAGTGGACTCTATGTTAGTGTCGTCTAAGGAAAGGTAATGACCGGGTGCTTACCCCGGGTACTTGAGGTACCGCGGGTCGTGGATGACAAGGAAGTTCCCCGGATCTTGTGGGTAAAGTGTACAACCTCTGCTGAGTGTAAAACTATTCGAATAGCCGTGTCCACGGTCATGGACAGTTGGGTGGTGCTACTTAAACTATGTCCAGAATTTTACTTCCTCGGTGATTATATGTGTGTGATGAGTCAAGGTGGTGACTTGACTCGATGAGTTGAATAATATTCATGTTGATATCGGTAACCTGTCTTCGAGGTTACGCGAGGTTATTGATGCATAAACCTGATAGTAGAATGTTTATTCTAGCCTTTGCTAGACTGTTCATTATTGTTCCATTGCATTGTTACTTTGAACCACATCATGGGTTGCTTGCGAGTACATTCAAAGTACTCATTGGCTTTCCACTGGTTATTTAATTGTCCAGGCATGGAAGAACAAGAATATGAGGAAGAGTTCTTTGGAGACGAACATGCGAACTAGGACGCTATCCCAGTCAGAATGCCTATAGGTTAAGGCAGATGGCATGGGTTCTACCCGTTATCGAAGACTTCCGCTATTCGAGTTATTTGCTATTCAGCCCGTGAGGCTCTATCTATGTAAGACTTGGCCATAATGGCCATAATTCGTGTAAGACTATATGTATGGATGTAAGACTCTTGTTATTTCAGCTTCTGTGTGTTCAGTGAGCATTGATCTCTGGGATCACTATACACGTGCATTCGGTGATCTTGACTTCTAAGTCGGGGTCCCCACAGAGCTGGTATCAGAGCCATCCTGACTGTAGGAAGCCTTAGTTAGCATGGGCGTTACTTAGATGAGACCCTTTTTCAAAAACCTTCTGAACCTCTCTTCTTTTCTAAACCTGAGATTTCATCATCTTATTAACCCCTCCTATTCCACCTTTGTAGATGGCCGCTGTACCCGAAGAGCACCTGACCACTGGGTTTCCCTTACTTCTCGAGGATAGCCTCTAGGAGTGTCAGTTCCACCGAGCTCCCATCCTCACCTACCTTGAGCATTGGGTGAGCGATACTGAGGTGGAGTACCATGTGGAAGTGATCGTGAAGGCAAACGATCCTCCCACAAGTTGGTTCTACGAGGGACCCCAGATGGCAACACTACCACTCGCTGTCGAGGCTGCTGCACTCAAGGCTTTAACCCGTCTCCGCGAGCTTCTTCCGAAGATGGAAGCCAAGATGACAACTCGCTTCTTACCTTACCGGAAGGAGGGTGAAGAAGAAAGCAGCGCACTAGCCCCTCAACTGAAGGAAGGACTCTCGCTTCGGTTCCAGACCTACTTCAGTCTATGTGCCGACAGCCTGGCACAATACTTGACCTCGGAATCAATGAAGCTTCGAGAAGAACTTCACAAGACCAAGGCACTTCTTCGTCGAGCTCAAGAGAAGGCAAATAGGATCAAGAAGGAAGGAGCACCTTCTGGGCAATCCGCTATCGCATATCGAGGCGGAAGGCCCTCCAAGGATGTATCTTCCAAGAATGAAGAACCACCTCGGCGACGCCGGATGACAGCAAGGGAATATCGCAAGCTTTTCCCTGCACCACCGA
Organism: Secale cereale; assembly: GCA_902687465.1. NCBI lineage: Eukaryota > Viridiplantae > Streptophyta > Magnoliopsida > Poales > Poaceae > Secale > Secale cereale. The sequence goes on from LR738712.1 coordinate 223,097,709, forward strand.
CGAAGCACCGTCGTATCCAACTCCTCCACTCCCCCACACCCTCAAGTGACAAGGGGCCCAGACAAATGAAGACAAGGAGGAAGACCCAGAAGAGCCGGAATACGCGACCGAGCATTCCCCCGCTTAGGCATTATTCGCTACTCGGATATGCCAGTTGTAACATCTACGATAGGATAGGTCGTGTAACCCCTATGCGCAGTCGAGTCCTTGTATGGTTCATATGAAACCATCTAGTGTTTGCTTTTGTTGTGTCTGGATGTAAGTCGTAATCTTCCTTCGGGAATGTGTAAACGACTACATCACCCATTTGGATTTTAATGAATGTGTCTTGGCCTCTCGGCCCTTGCATGATTTGATTTAGTGTCACACCCACCCCCTTACTAGGCACCCATCTATCTTACTTTCCCTCTTCCGAGTCATGAGACCTTTTACCGCTCCAACAGGATGCCTGTTGTAACTCGTACTGGTACCTCTACCCAGCAGCACGAAGCCGGAGCATCCGCTCAGCCAGAGGCCGACCAAACCAACGACCAAGCTCCACCACCACCTCCTCCAGGCATGGACATGGCTCAGCTTCTCCAAGCTTTCCGAGAGGAACGCCAAGCCAACACTGCAGCTCTTCAGCTGATCGCTCAAGCTGTCGCCAACAACCGCCAGCCGGCGGGGAATGGCAATGGACGTTCCAAGTTGGCAGAGTTCAAGAAGCATGCACCGCCAACCTTCATTGAGACTGCTGAACCCTTGGATGCAGACGACTGGGTCCGTTCCATTGAGGAGATACTGGAACTAGTCGGATGCACCGAAGACCGCGAGAAGGTGGCTTATGCAGCCCACTGCCTCGGGGGGACTGCTAGAGCTTGGTGGGATGGATTCAAGGTCATGCATGCTGAACAAGACATCACTTGGGTTAACTTCAAGGCAGAATTCCGCAAGGCCCGCATTCCTTCCGGAATCATGGCTATCAAAAAGCGCGAGTTCCGATCCCTGAAGCAAGGAAGTGGCACTGTCAAGGAGTACATGCAGAAGTTCAGTGTTCTGTCAAGGTATGCCCCTGAAGATGTCAGCACTGATGCTGCAAAAAGGGAGCGCTTCATGGAAGGCCTCAATCAGACTCTGCAATACTCGCTTGTCGTGTGCGACTGCCCGTCTTTCCCTGACCTGGTGAACAAGGCACTCATGCTTGAAGACAAGCGGCGTGCTTTGGAAGACACTCGCAAGCGCAAGATGGTCAGTAAGGGAAGTTCCAGCAACCAGAAGCCTCGTCCGTGGCAGTCAGCCCCGGCCAAGCCAACCTATCAGCAACCAAGAGCTCCTGCACCTCGTGCCAACCCTCAGCCTCAGCAGTATGCCAACCCTAGGCCAGCTTTCAACCCCAATACCAGTGGTGGCAACAAGATCAATCCAAACCAAGTCACTTGCTTTGGATGTGGTCAGCCCGGACACATCTCAAGGGTGTGCCCCAACAAGAAGCCTGATGCCCCGCGCCCCAATGCGCAGAACCAGGGACAAGGCCGTGGAATGCCACCAAGGAACCCAGCTCCTCGCAATCCACCGAACCATGGGAAGGGGCGTGTGAATCACGTCACTGCTGAAGAAGCTCAGGAAGACCCGGACGTCATGCTGGGTACGTTCCTTGTCAACTCAGCACCTGCAACTGTCTTGTTTGATTCTGGAGCAACGCATTCATTTGTCACTCAAAGATTTGCATTAAAAAGTGGCATGACCCCTACACCCCTGAATAACCCTATGGTGGTACAAACCCCCAGAGCCGAGATGAGAGCCAAGATAGGCTGTAAAGGAGTCAGTATTACCATTAACGGTGTAGACTTCCTAGCAGACCTTATCATCCTGAGATCGCAAGGCTTGGATGTGATCTTAGGGGTGGATTGGCTCAGTAAGCACCAAGGCTTGTTAGACTGTGCCAATCGTACAGTCACTGTGACCAATGACCAAGGAGTCGAAGTCAAGTTTGCTTCCAACTCCTCTTCTGCTCAGGCCGCTAAAGTCAACTGTCTTTCTAAAGTTGGGCTAGATCAAGTACCGATGATATGTGAGTATCCTGATGTCTTTTCGGATCAACTACCGGGAATGCCCCCTGACCGTGACATTGAGTTCATCATCGAGCTCGTGCCCGGAGCAGGAACCATCTATAAGAAGCCTTATAGAATGGGGACGGAAGAATTAGCCGAGTTGAAGAAGCAGCTGGAAGAGCAACTAAGGAAGGGATTTATCCGCCCAAGTGCCTCCCCTTGGGGATCTCCTGTTCTGTTTGTGGCAAAGAGGGACGGTACCATCCGCTTATGCATTGACTATCGTTCCCTCAATGAAGTTACAATCAAGAACAAGTATCCACTTCCAAAGATCGAAGATCTGTTTGATCAACTCAGCGGAGCCAAGGTATTCTCCAAGATCGACCTCAGATCTGGGTACTACCAGCTGAAGATCAGACCCCAAGATATTCCGAAGACGGCATTCGTAACCATATATGGCCTGTACGAGTGCACGGTCATGTCTTTTGGGTTAACCAATGCCCCAGCTTACTTCATGTATCTCATGAATAAAGTCTTCATGGAATATTTGGACAAGTTTGTTGTTGTCTTCATTGATGACATTCTTGTGTTCTCGAAGTCGGAGGAAGAGCACGAGCAGCATCTGAGGATGGTCCTAGACAAGCTTCATGAGCACCAACTGTATGCCAAATTCAGCAAGTGTGAGTTCTGGCTGCATAAAGTTGGATTCTTAGGTCATGTCTTGACCGAGGAAGGATTATTTGTTGATCCTGCGAAGATCGAAGCTGTGACCCAATGGCAATCTCCAACGACCGTCAAGGAAGTCAGAAGCTTCCTCGGACTAGCGGGCTATTACCGCAAGTTCGTGGAAGGATTCTCTAGCATTGCACGACCAATGACTCAGCTCCTCAAGAAGGACAAGAAGTTCGAGTGGACGCCAAAATGCGAAGAGAGCTTCCAAGAGCTCAAGAAGAGATTTACCACCGCCCCAGTTCTGGCAACACCTGATATCCACAAGGAGTTCGTGATATATTGTGATGCCTCTCGAACCGGATTGGGAAGCGTTCTGATGCAAGAAGGCCGCGTCATAGCATACCTCTCCAGGCATCTACGACTCCATGAGGAGAACTACGCTACTCACGATCTTGAGCTAGTGGTAGTAGTTCATGCCTTGAAGACATGGCGGCATTACCTCCTAGGGAAACGGTGTGAGATCTACACAGACCACAAAAGTCTGAAGTACATTTTCACCCAAAAGGAATTGAACATGAGGCAGCGGAGATGGTTGGAACTCATCAAAGACTATGACCTCAGTGTTCAGTATCACCCTGGGAAGGCCAACATGGTGGCCGATGCCTTATGCAGGAAGGCTTGCTCTTTGAATGCCGTTATTCAAGAAAGGCAGCCAGCCTTGTTTAAGGAGATCGAACAATTCAGTTTGGAATTGGTCACCCCTGGATTTCTGGATCATTTAGAAGTCAGACCAACCCTGATGGACGACGTCAAGAAGGCACAAGATGGACATGCAAGCATCGAAGGCATCAAGAAGAAGATGAAGCTGGGCAAGGCCCCAGGATTCTCCGAAGACGAGCACGGGATTGTTTGGTACAAAGGTCGCCTCTGCGTACCAAACAACACCGAGCTGAAGACGCTGATTCTGCAAGAAGCCCACGACACTCCGTACTCCATCCACCCCGGAGGAACCAAGATGTACCAAGACTTGAAGGCACGATTCTGGTGGCACGGGATGAAAAGAGAGATTGCGACCTATGTTGCAAAGTGTGATGTGTGCCAAAGGGTCAAGGCTGAATATCAGCGACCTGCTGGATTGCTTCAACCACTCAAGGTTCCTGAGTGGAAGTGGGATAAAGTCGGAATGGACTTCATCACTGGATTACCAAGGTCGAATAGAGGACATGACTCTATCTGGGTCATAGTCGATCATTTGACCAAGGTGGCCCATTTCATTCCTATCAAGACCACTTATGATGGCAACCGGCTGGCAGCTCTCTACATCGACCGAATCGTAAGTCTTCACGGTGTTCCCAAGGAGATTGTGTCAGATCGAGGAACCCAGTTCATCTCAAGGTTCTGGAAGAAGTTCCAAGAAGCCTTGGGAACCAAGTTGTCCTTCATCACAGCTTTCCACCCACAGACCGGAGGTCAGACAGAACGAGTCAATCAAATTCTCGAAGACATGCTCCGAGCCTGTGTCCTGGCATATGGAGCCAAGTGGGAAGATTGTCTCCCTTTTGCCGAGTTCTCCTATAACAACAGTTACCAGTCGAGCCTTCAGATGGCACCATTTGAGGTGTTGTACGGACGCAGATGTCGCACACCCCTCGATTGGTCAGAGACTGGAGAAGGACTAGTCTTTGGACCGGATAACCTCCGCGCAGCAGAAGAGCAAGTCCAACTAGTCAAAGAGCGATTAAAGGCAGCCAAGTCAAGGCAGAAGAGTTATGCTGACACTCGACGCCGAGACATGAGTTTCCATGTCGGGGACCATGTGTACCTGCGGGTAACTCCTCTGAAGGGAACCAAGCGTTTCCATGTCAAGGGGAAGCTCGCACCAAGGTTCATTGGACCCTTTGAGGTCACTGCACGACGAGGAGAAGTGGCTTACCAGTTGGAACTACCACCTGAGCTATCCGATGTGCACAATGTATTCCATGTGTCGCAACTCCGGAAATGTCTCCATGTTCTAGACAAGCCCAATCTCTACAAGGATGTGGATCACCAAACCATTGATCTGCAGCCTGATTTGACCTACCGCGAGAAGCCCATTCGCATTCTGGACGCAGCAGAGCGACGTACGCGGAGCCGTACCATCAAGTATTTCAAGGTCCAGTGGAGCAACCACACCGAAGCAGAAGCAACCTGGGAACGAGAAGACTATCTTAGATCCGAGTTTCCCGACCTCTTTTAAGACCTAGTTTAGGAATCTCGGGGACGAGATTCTTGTAAGGGGGGTAGGTCTGTCACACCCTGCATTTTGTAACATGTTATTTGTAACTTTGAAGCATGAAAATTTGGACCAGCAAATTTTTTTAGCATCATTTGGCTTTTATTTGGAATTGAGTTTTCTACAAGTGCTTTTTCTTGTGCTCATTAAAGTCAACTATGACCTCTTGTAGAATTCATCTCCATACCCAAAACTTCTGGCCAAAAGGTATTTTATAAATTTAGTTTTCCAAAAAAACCCTGAATTGGGATTTGCACTGCAAGAAATTGATTTAGGGTGAGAAAATTATTTCAAAAGGTTTATTTGAGACCTAGTAGTCATAGGACTCCCAGAAACCACAAAGGCATAATTTTAAAAGTTATTTTCCTATTTTATTTAAAAGCTTCTTCTTAAGGCCAGAAATGGTCTTTAATAGGGGAAAATTATTTAACTATTTCAAAAATATTTGCCAAAATTCAGAGAGACTCAGAGGACATATATTGTCCATATATAAGAGTTTCAACACTTGGTCATGTTCAAAATAAAGGGCTAAACCTTCTAAAACCCTTTCTGGATATTTCAAGCTTTTGAAATATTTACAAAGGAAACTTTCTCCAAAAATTCCAGGGAAATTCTATCATGTCATATATGACATATTTGATGATCTTGCCAAGTCCCATTCCTTGGGAAGCAAGGAAACATCCTCAAACCCCTTCATAACCATTCTGTCCATATTTGAAGTTTGAGCAACTTTACATTGCCAAACTTGTCCAAATGCTCTCAAACTTGGTGCACATGCTGGAATGGCCTAATAAGGCATCTAGACCAAATGGCACAAGATTTGGAATAGAGCAACTTGATCAGATCACCTCAAAACCCTTTCTGTTCAAATGCAAATTTGAACAACTTTACATTACCAACTTTTTATCTGAAGCTTCAAACTTTGTGGGCATGATCAATACCCCAAATGATGATGCTACACCGAGTGGTGCATCAAGGGGAGATGATTAGCTTGACTCAAACAAGATGGAACTGTTTCTGTTGATTTCTAGGGTTCACCAAAGTTACATTGGCTAGTTTCTTCAAATGAGCCCAAATTTGGTGAAGCACCCTATTTTCTCATGTCTTTCCACCCTGTTAAGTGCCATGTCAAGTGGAGGTCATTTACTTGACCAAACACTGATCAAACACCTTCTGGCTTTTTACTAAAACCTCCAACTTGATCACTTTCACTCTTCTCCATGGCCTCAACTTTTTACCACCTGATCATTGAGTTACTAGCTACCTCCAGTAACTTCCCCAGCACCCCAGCTCCATGATTGAGGGGTAAGAGCCCTGTTTTACCTTGCTGGACAGTAGGTTTTCACCAAGTCACCAGCCTCCTCCCTCTCTCTCAGCATCTCCAGGGCATCCAAGGCCTCAGGCCATTTCTTTACTCCTCCCTCAACGTGCTAGACACTGCTGGACACGTTGGTTTTGACCAGGACGGCAAGAGCGCGACGATGCCAGCCAAACGTGCGCTCTGGAGCACGTAACAGTGCAGACAAGCAATGTAGTTTCAGCCAATCCGCCTCCCCCGACAGCCTCGGGCTCCTCCTTCGCGCCAGTCGAGGCATCTCGACGTCCGCAACCTCCCCGGCGCTGTCCCCCCTCCTCCTACGCCCTCCAGTGGCCGACGTCGCACGCGCGCTGGCCGACGGCGACGGCCACTCCTCTGCCTCGCACGCGCGCGTCGACTGGAAGGTTCCCCGCTCCTCTTTTCCCCTCAGCTAGACGTAGAGCAAGTCCACGGACCTCCCCGGCTTGATCCCAGGCTCCAGAACCTCTCCTAGCCTCGCCTGCAACCTCGCCGGCGCACGGGTCCACGGTGGACCATGGGCGCGGCTATATAAGCCCCTCCCGAGCCTCTCCAGCAGCACCACCAGCCTCACACCACTCCACTGAGCCCCCCAGCACCTTTAGTTCGACCCCAAGAGGTCCCAGTACTCGGGATCGACTGGAGCGCCGCCGCGTCGGGCCGCCGGTGATCTCGCGGTACGGGCCTCCCCTGCCCATCCTTTCACCTGATTCGGAACCCCCTCGCCTCACTGACCATTTCCCCCTTGTTTTCCCCTCCGTTTGTAGTCAGAAACAGCCACAGCAACCACCTCCCGACTAGCCTCCGCCGTCCCACCTCGCCGCCGGCGAACCGGACCTCCCCGGCATGCCGCACCACCACCCCTGCATCCGTGACACGACGCTGGTCACGTTCCTGCCCTCCATTGCCGTCGCCGTGGCCGGGAACCTCGCCGGTGAGCTCGCCGTCGTCGTGGCCGCAAGGTTGGAGATGACAGGCAGGCCCCGCCTGTCATCCCCACACCTCTCTCCCCCTCCTCTCTATCACTGACCCACGGGCCCCGCTCGTCAGGTTCAAAAACCTGACGTCCGCGCACAGGCTCCCATGCAGCTGGGCTGGACCGCCCTGGGCCGTGCACTGTGGCCTCTCTGGCCCAGTTGCACAGGTCTTTTTATTCTTTTTCTTTTCTGTGATTGTTTTAAACATTTCTACAGAAAGGAATAATGGTCCAAATTAAATAATTCCAACTCCTAAAATCTTGTAATATTCCAACCTATTTAATGGTACCACTTTCATTCAAATCCATGAAACTTTTCTGTTTTGTTCAAATTTAAATTCAAATTTGAGCAGTAATACTCCTATTCAAAAATCAATAAATTCCATTCTGTTACTCCAAAACTACAACTAAGATTTTCCCCCACCTTAGAAATTCCTCTAGTATTTAACAAAAATAAGTTGACATTTTGCTGAGGACTTTGATTTTTCTGTTTTGTTTGCATTCTTATTTTCCCGTGGTTATTATGCGACGTATAGATCCCGTATTTGACGAAGTTGCTGTGGAAGAAGAAGGATAAGGATTTGAAGACTTTGAAGACCAAGCCAATCCAGGCAAGCAGCCCTTTGACCATGATACACTTGTTCCTCGGAACCCGTTTGTTTCCGATGCATGATGTTAGGGTTACGATGGTGACCTAGATGAACCACCACATGATGCATGCTTTATTGTTGATCTTGCTAGATGACATGCAAATAGTTGGTCATGATGCTCAAATGATGCATGTGTGATATGAACCTTCATAGTTGAAATCATTTGCATGAACCCATCGGGTGCCCCTAATGCCCGAGGGTGATGATATGTTAGGTCATCACTTGAGGAAGAAGTGATGTGCCGGTAAATCAGGTGCATGGTGAAATGATGGATTAGATTTATGTGTGACTACCGTCCCAACCAAACATGTGCAACCACACTACCCCTTATGGGACGGGGCTTTATTGATTACTTAGGTCGATACTAGCATGGTGCCCGCATTACTAGTGACGGGAAGACTTGAGGTCTTTCCCGGGACGGGGTCGTGCTTGGATAGACGACCATGAATGTTTTCACAGGGCACCGGACACACCGTTGGTCCCTTCGGGTACACGTGACATTGAAATTAGGGCAAGTCCCGTGATCTATTGTTTGTACCCGAGGGCCGTGTACCAACGAGTGGACTCTATGTTAGTGTCGTCTAAGGAAAGGTAATGACCGGGTGCTTACCCCGGGTACTTGAGGTACCGCGGGTCGTGGATGACACGAAAGTTTCCCGGATCTTGTGGGTAAAGTGTACAACCTCTGCAGAGTGTAAAACTATTCGAATAGCCGTGTCCACCGTCATGGACAGTTGGGTGGTGCTACTTAAACTATGTCCAGAATTTTACTTCCTCGGTGATTATATGTGTGTGATGAGTCAAGGTGGTGACTTGACTCGATGAGTTGAATCATATTCATGTTGATATCGGTAACCTGTCTTCGAGGTTACGCGAGGTTATTGATGCATAAACCTGATAGTAGAATGTTTATTCTAGCCTTTGCTAGACTGTTCATTATTGTTCCATTGCATTGTTACTTTGAACCACATCATGGGTTGCTTGCGAGTACATTCAAAGTACTCATTGGCTTGCCACTGGTTGTTTAATTGGCCAGGCATGGAAGAACAAGAATATGAGGAAGAGTTCTTTGGAGACGAACATGCGAACTAGGACGCTATCCCAGTCAGAATGCCTGTAGGGTTAAGGCAGATGGCATGGGTTCTACCCGTTATCGATGACTTCCGATATTCGAGTTATTTGCTATTTAGCCCGTGAGGCTCTATCTATGTAAGACTTGGCCATAATGGCCATAATTCGTGTAAGACTATTTGTATGGATGTAAGACTCTTGTTATTTCAGCTTCTGTGTGTTCAGTGAGCATTGATCTCTGGGATCACTTTACACGTGCATTCGGTGATCTCGACTTCTAAGTCGGGGTCCCCACATTGACTTACTGCTCCTGCCTTTCCGTCCATGACAGGTGGGCCCAACAGGTCAGTGGCCCACCTGTCATGCAGCCAAAGGCATGTGCGGTTAAGGCGAGAGGGCGTTGTAGTAATCAAACTTCTCGGTCTTGTACGAGTTGAAGCGACACATCAAAGCACTGCACTTGATATATTTTTCAATAATTTGCGTTTACCAATGCATTAATTACAGCGCATGCATGCATGCCGTGACTCTCCTTTTGATACTTGCATCTATTGAATTAATGCACCTTGAAGTAGTATGAATATATGATTGTAAAGCTTTGTAATGCCCCGGCCCTAATAAAGCGAGAGATGGTTGTGCACGAGGAGGGCGAAATCATGCAGACGGAACAGGACCCGATGATGGAGCTCTCTATGGTCTCGATGGACCTCACCTTGCTCCATTGCCCCTTGTGCCTCCGCCCCTTGAGGCCTCCATTGTATGAGGTTCGAATACACCTTGTCCGTTCGGCTGATCGAGCAAGGTGCAGGTTTCTTGATTGATGTGTTGTTCGATTAATTTGTGTAGTGCAAGGGAGGGCAGCTAGCTTGCGCGGACTGCCGCGTCGAGCTCCCCGAGAATCAGCGGCAGTGCCAGAAGTGCGAGCGCGGCGGTGGCTTCGACGTGCGGAACACGGCATTGGACACCATCCTCTCCTCGTTGAGGGTGCAGAGCCCGCATGAAGGCTGTGGGCTCTACGTCACTTACCACAAGCTCGTCGATCACCAGAGCATGTGTACGCTCGCGCCCTGCAAATGCCCCATGCCCGTCTGCGGCTATGAAGGCCCGATGCCGGTGCTCTCCCACCACATCAGCACCGTGCATCCCATGCTCGTGCACATGATCCAGTACGGCAAGGCACTCAAGCTGCAAGTGACACTGTTGGAGCCACGGCTCTTGATGTTGGCGGAGGAGGTCGGCCGTGCGTTTTTCATGGTCGGCGGCTTGCTCGACATTGGCACGCCTATCGCTGTGTCGGTCGTCTGCATTAGAGCGGGGGCGTCCCCACTGCCGCACTATGTGGCCAAGCTATGGGCGAACGGCCCACCAGGGGAGCCCAAAGGCAAGACCGACGCCGTCAAGGTGGAAATAGAGGTGAGAAGCAGCAGGGATCCCGGCGACATCGCCGTGCAGGAGCTGACCTTCTTCACAGTTCCACCCAAGCTGCTGGCTTGGGCTAATCTGGTGTCCCTCCACATTCAGATTGACAAGCTCAAGTCCGAAATGATTCTACAGTGCCTTCTGTTTATCTTAGTAATATGCTAATATAGGGTTAGCTTGGTCTACTTTAGCTTAAGAGATGGTGAGTTTTGATGGCGATGTAGCAATTACCTCGACATCAAATCAGAAGTGAAAGTAATTTCAAAGGGTCGAATGGATATTTTGTGTCTGTTTGGGTAAGAAGTAACAGCTTATATGCTTTTTTCGAAACGGAACAGCGATACTAGTATAATTTTTGTTGACATGCACTAATATTTTCGAAACGGACGTCGGGCTGTAGCTAGAAGGGCGATTGGGATGCAGCATCGGCCCATACCGCGGTGACCCCCGATTGGGACGCACCGATTGTGGATTTTCTCCCTCGCCGATGTCGACCACGTCTGCGCAGAACATTGTTCCCTTCCCCCAGCTACGGGATCAGGCCGAATATGTGACCACCAGTGTGGCCACCGTCGTTCTATGCTTGTGAAGAGAGCAATCCAAGCAAGCAGGCTTGTATCTTAGGCTCCTGCTAGTGTATATATAGTGGTTTTCTTTTTCTCTCCATATCAACCATTTTATATTGCGTACATGTCATTGAAGAGTGAAATGATGGTTGCTTCTTCTCACTAACTTACTGTGTGATTTGACTGCTCCTTTAGTGGCCCCTACACGTACTCCCCCTACGTGTATGCAACAGTCACACGTACACATGGACGCAAAAACGCGCGCGACGCCCTAATGCATGCATGTCCGAGCTCACGACGAAACACACATGGTCACGCTCAAGTGCTCAACCTACACGTGCATGCACACACATACTCAGCCAGGGTGAGCTAGTGATCGTATAAACACCGGAAAATATATATATATATATATATATATAGTGCAATGAGCATATTATGAAGTCCACTGACATTATTTTTACAAATATATAGTGACAGACAATGTATTTACCTCGTTTGAAATTAAGCCATACTAACCGGAGAGGAGGCAGTATGGACTAGCATTACTTTGTTGTGTCCCGTCAACTTGCCGAACGAGGAGAAGCTTGCAGGACGGGAGAAGCTTGCGCGCGGTGGCTCGCATGACAAGGAGAAACTTTTGACTAATGCAAGTTGTCCTTCACTCAGGCGCTGGACGTGCAACAGTTAATTTGGTGTCATATTGCCAGAAGAATACACTATACTAGTAGTACTATTATTGTTGCACTTCCCGAAGAGGCGAACAGCCAAGCGCAAAGTTTATAGTAGTCTATAGTGCTACACCAGTTACCGGATGGAGGAGCGTCTGCACTCTTATTATATTCTTAAAATGTGATAAAGCAATATTTAACACATTTGGTTCTCTTCGAGGGTTCTCGCATGTGATAATGGAAGTTGATTGCATGGAGCACTCGCCACAATTCTAGCTTAATTTTGGCTCATATCCTGTTACAAATAGGAGCGCTCGGTAATATTTCCTCTTTTTTTGTTATTCAGCATGTAAACAGATCATCAAACCATGCGGCGCATCTTTGTGCAAACCGTGCTTGCTCCACTTTCAATGTGGCCGAGAGCTGGCTTGATGAAACACCTCGCTTACTACTTCTTTTTTTGCGGGGTACCTCGCTTCCTAGTGACCAGTGTCTTGGCTTATAGTCCTAAGAATGCTTATATATGAATAAAGCTCTGTCATTTACCCGCAAAAAAAAACTTACGCCATATTAACCGGAAAGGAGGGAGTATGGACTAGCACTACTTGTTGTTGTGTCCCATCAACTCGCAGAACGAGGAGAAGCTTGGAGGACAAGGTGAAGCTCACTTACGCCTTTTGAATAATGCAATGTACCCTCGCCCAGGCGGTGAACATGCATCAGTTCATTCGGTATCTGATTGCCAGAGGCATACACTGTAGTACCGAACATGCGGAGTACTATCATTGTTCGACTTCACGAAGAGGCGAAGTGCCAAGCGCAAGGTTTAGTAGTACGAGTAGTACTACTACTAGAACCGCATGGTGGAGCCTCTGTACTCTTATTTTTCTTTAATATCTGATAAAGTACACATTTATTTCAGAGAAGGGCGGAAACGGTAGCCCAACATGTAATGATGATATCGATCAACCATGCTCGAATATATCTTGGCCTCCGTGCGAGCCCGTCTATGTGTTCTTGCTCCTCGTCTCTCTCAAGGAACGTCGGGTTGGCCATTTTGCCGACAATTGAGATCGGTTTGCTCACACTCCGGTCCCACATGTCAGTGATATGCCAAGAGGAGGTGCGTTGACTGACTGGCCGTATGCGTACTTGGTTTTGCACCTTCATACTACTCCTCCCTCCGTCACAGTTATAGGGCGCGCTTCATTATGATGCATTTCTCTCAATGCATGTCCACCACCAGAGAGACTTTAGACGCATTTGGTTTAACGCTCAATTAATTAGGGCGTGGTAACCGCAATTTTCTCTCGATGTAGTACTACGGAGTGGAGTAAGTGCATGCATGTGTGTACCCGGGGTGGAAGCCCTGGATGCATGTGTGTACGCATTATTTCCTCTAGTAATAGACGTCGTGCTTTAACTACCAATGCTATTTTTCAGGCTGTTCGCTAGTCGCCTTGGTCCCGGAGATTTTCTCTTTTTTCTGAAGCGCGCTCTACAAACAGTGACGAATGGAGTAGTATGAGCGGATTCAAAGAAGAGCGTATCGATGGTTGCTTCTTCCGAGCAACTTACAGTGGGAAAGGTGGGGCTTATGATTTGACTACTCATTACTCACTATTCATGCGGCGCAACGACCGGTCCGAGTCTCCCATGCGGCTGTGCACTACTCCCTCGGTTCTTAAATATACTCCAGAGTATTTGTCTTTCTAGAGATTTCAACGAGTGACTACTCAAATATTTGTCTTTTTAGAGATTCCAATGAACTACTACATACGGATGTATATACATATTTTAGAGTGTAGATTCACTCATTTTGCTCCATATGTAGTCACTTGTTGAAATATATGGAAAGACAAATATTTAGGAACGGAGGGAGTACACATACGAAGCAAAATGAGTGAATCTACACTCTAAAATATGCCCATTTGAAATTTGTTAAAAGACAAATATTTAGGAACGAAGGAGTATAATTTTGTGCATGGCACAAGGACCCGGATGCCGAAGAGGCTTCTAGCAATGCTATCAAGCTTCCAGCATTTGTTTACATAGTTGACGTACTATACAAATAATTTTCCAGCGACATGAAATTGTACAATGGTGTGAGCTTTCAGCTCTTGTTTCGTGTGTCTTTCCATCGTTGCTCTTTCGGAAACAATAAAAAACTAACTTCCTTGCTAATCAGATCTACTATTTACATCACAACTGAAGACAAAGTTGTGAGAAGGTGTTAAATTAAAATTGATCCATGCTTTCATTGGTAGGAACGTCCCCCCAGCTCTGTCTAAATCAACAAGGCATGTTGGGAAAAAAGTAGCTGTCTGGAGCATGCAACATTCCGATCATTTTGTGCAGTTCCACTAAAATAGAGCTGAGCGTCCCTGTTCCAAAGATATGAAGTGTGATTATGATAATAGAGGATTGTTGTTGAAACAATAAACAAACAAATAGAAGCCGGTCACCTTTGCACTCTATCTTAAGACTAACTAGTTGGAGAAGATTAGGCTCGGAGTTGGATGAGGAGGATAGAGAAAAACCAGTCTCGCTTTGTGAAGTCGCACTGAAATGTAGAGACGTTGCCCGTGTGACATTTTCATAGAACTGCACAAAACACTCTTAAGAAAAAAAGTGATTTGTGCAGTTCACCAAAAGTTCGCAATAGCAACGAGGTGAAATGGATAGCCCTGTTTGCAAAAAAGAGGTAGAAAGGAAACAATTATTGGTCAATAAAAGTTGATGACATATGCGACGATAATAAAGAAGCATATTCCTTGTCCTAAGGGAAGATAGCAACACAGTTGTGTTTGTCTAAAATGGTGTGAGGACGAGATTGCAATATGGAAAGTACGCCGGATGAGCTACGTTTTGGGCAAAGAACTATGGAAGATCCACATGCAACGACGTGGGAAGACGGGCAGCGGAGCAAGGCCGGAGGGGATACCTGGAGGTCGTCGGGATTTGACTAGATGAGCGGCGGCGGGCGGAATCTGCCCATACTGCGGCAGCAAGCAGGTGGCGTAGGCCCAACCACGCCGAAGCTTGGTCAGAGAGAACAGCGTGTACCGCAGATCGGGACGTGCTGCCTCGGCACCATCGAACGAAGAAATGATGCACGTCCTCCCTTTCTACCGGCAGACGGGATGCGGTCGGATCAGTGACCAACGGTGAGAGAGAGAGAGAGAGAGGCCACCGCAGCCTTGTGTGAGATACTCTAAAGAGAGACAAACCAGGCAGGCAGGCTCCATTGTATATAGTGGAGCGGACTACCTTTTTCTCCATAAAAATTGTTTTATATTTTGTGTACCTGCCATTGAGCGATATAACTTTATTTAAAAATAACGCGCCAATGCATCAAGTCGAACTTTGTTTCGTGCATGCGTGGTACACAACTTGCATAGGTAAGCAACCGCTACACGCATTCAAATTAGCACGTGGGCTGCCATTTCGTAGAGAAATTAGCTCCACCGTGTACCTGCGCGGGTGTGGCTGGGCACGAAGCGTTAGTACGTGCATGGTGCACCTATTCTATTCTTGTATACGTACACCACCTACGTGTTGTTGTGTGAGAGAGGTACAAACGTAGAGAGATATAGTGTGTGGGTTCGTGAGAGTTTTTTTGGGGG
>LR738712.1:223113043-223138131 GCA_902687465.1 Secale cereale
AATGTGTGTGAAATATAGTCCTAGATATATCATATATATACAGAGAGGGGGTGATCCACGAGAAAAGAGTGGAGGAATCATTGGCTTGAGGTGTCCATAGAATGAAAGAGAGGGATGATGTGTGTGTGTGCGCGCGTGATCGATAAAGAGTGCCATCGACTTTTTTTGTGCCCACGTCAAAGATATAGAGTGGCTGGCCTACTGGAACGTGAGAGAGGACACGTGTAGTTTGTCTCTGTGGCATGGATACCTACTTACATCACTCGACTATCGGTGTGTGGTGGGGGGAGGGAGGCCTAATTAACTATAGAGGTACAGTGGCTGGTATATGTGTGGAGGAGGAGAGAGGCCTACCTCATGTATTAAGGGAGATCAATCAGGATCCATGCATATGTGTAGGAGAGGAATAAGGTTGGGAGAGAGACAGAGCAAGAGTGTTGGAGGGGGTGGTAGTTGAGTTGCTTCTAACAAATGGTGGGATAGGCTTGCTAGAAAACCGGAGGGCATGCCTGCAATATCAATAAGAGAGGGGATGGTTGTCGCCTGCCTGTCTGTGCACGTGCGTGTGAGAGACGGGACAGGAGGCATGCATGAATGATGAAGGGGGGCGATATGGCTATGTAAGCAGACATAACTACATAGGAAGATCAATCGTCCTTTGTCAAAGAAAGGAGAGACATAACTTGTGAGGAACGTCGATCGATGGGGGGGGATAGTTAAAGTCGACCTAGGTATATGTTGGGAGATCGACCGGTTAACATGCATGTGCGTGTTAGAAGCAAATGAGGCACGGGGAGATGGATAGAGAGAGAGGGATCCATCTAGGAGGTGGTGCGAGAGTCATACTATATCGATGGGGGAGGAGTGTGCGAGTACGAGATTAATGAAGAGAGTGGTGGGAGTGAGGCATGGACGGTGATAAGAGAAGAGGGGAAGCTTGTGTTTTGTGCTAGGCACACCTGGCTAGAGAGGCATATCGATCGATGTGTGTCGTAAAGGAGCTGGGGGGCCTACACACACCATGGGTGAACGACCTAAAGTGAAAAGACGAATTGCGCGATGGAGAGTAGAGAATGCTGAGGGAGGGTGAGAGGGATGCGGGCGTCTGCATGCACGAGAGAAAGTTAGTGGTAGCTAGCTACAAAGATAAGAGGATTGTGTGGGTGTAAAAGACGAATAGAGATCATACTTCATTATAAAAAGCGAATTCGGATATTTGAAGAATTTATCATAGTGTTTCAAACCGACGCATGTGTGAATATATATAACGGTGATACACGTGGTGTGGCTATGAACATGTTATACTACATATAATATATTTTATCTCTACTCTTATAAAAACGGAATTGTTGATGATGGTGCCATCCTGCAATATAGGCCGTCCGATTTATATCTGACGGATAGGAAGGAAACTATGGCAATTTTGAATAAAGATACCCACACCCCTCTCCATATTTGCAAATTAGTCCTCCCCTTGATCATGTTGATGTTCTATGGAACGCATGGGCATCTTGCTAGTACTATGTATAACATATAGAACATTGATCATCATTTGGGCTAATGTGTGGCTTTTGCAGCTCAGTTCTAAATACTTGTCATAATGTAGGGGGCGGGGCACTATACTATGTGTGATAAACACGGTGTACACGTATGGAACATGGTTTAGAATATGAATATATAGTTAGTACATCAAATGTACTATTATTTGGAACCAACATCAAGTGTATTCAAAAAATAGAATTCGAGTTCATGTAGTACACATAGTTCAGATCTATCTCTATAGTAATCATGTGGTGTGTTATTAAGGTAATACACGAATGATGGCTGAAGTTGGCAAAAATCATGATTGTAGATTGTTATTGAAATAGAGAAACGAATTCAAATTCAGTTCGAATTGCAGCGGTAGTATAAACATTTGGAATGCACTAAAATGTTGGTATGAGTAGGTTACATGCATTATACAGCAAACATTTTTTTAATTGGACATAACATGGATTCATACTATCGAATAGCATTTAATTGCACTAAATTGTTGGTATGAGTATCTTTAAATAGCATTTTTGTAGTAAAACGGGGCAAGACTCTCTCTTTGTGTGGTGTGAATAGTTTTATTTTTTTCGTTTTCTTTTTGGTTGAGGGAAGTGCGAATTGATTTGGTACGTGCAAGTACAATATTACACGTCAGGCTTGTCCCTAAAATTCAACCCGCGCCCCGAAAATTCAGATATCATGCTCCCAAAACTGGCTCACAAACCGCGCCTTGCTCTCCCAAAATTATAACGCGCGCGAAAACTCCCTCCAGCTGCCAAATCCCGACACGCGAAATCCCCCTTCTAACCCTGACCCGAAAGGTCCGCTAGTTCAAATCGGTGGGGGGTACTTTTGTAACACATCCTACATTTTGGACAAGCGCATATCCATCGCCTCCTTTTTTCCATTCGAAATCCTAGGCCGCCATAACCTCTCCGCTCCATCCGCGAAACCCCACCCTCCCCCGTCCGCCACCTCACCACCGCCCTGCCGGAGCCTCTTCCCCAACGACGTCATCCCCCGCAACAACTCGACGTCCCTCGTCCACCTCCCCAGATGAGGATTCGTCGTCCATCTCGTCGTCCCGCCAATTCAGCCGCCTCGTCCTCCACCTCCAAGGAGCTGCTCCAATGATCCCCTCGTCTATCGTGGCTGCTCCATCCACACAACGCAGCCTTAACCTGCTCCACCGGAATCGCAGAATCCTCACCGACTCCCCGGACGAAGCCAAGACCTACTCGGCGCCACCAAAGAGGTTGTACACTCATCGCATCGCACCTTCTCCTTAGCTCGACCTCTCGGCACCGACGGTGCTCCATCCTGCACCCCCATGGAGCGGCTACCTTGAAGCCGGTGCCATGGCCGACATCTCCATGGTGGCTCTCCCCCTGTGCGAGGCCCCTTCGACGGCGGCGTCCATACCAGCCGGATCTGCTGTTGCTGCTCCGGCTCTCGCTCGATCGCTCGCTTGCCCAGCTGCAGCTACTCCGGCTCTCGCTCGCTCAGTCGCCCTGCTGCTGCTCCGGCTCTCGCTCACCCAGCTACTGCTGCTCCGGCTCTCGCTCGCTTGCTCGCGCTGCTGCTGCTGCTGCTCTCCCCCTCGCTCATGCTGCTGCTCTGCTCTGATTTAGCTACACTTGAGTCGACTGAATCGACTTTTGGGTCAGTCAATTTTCAGGGGGTGGGGGCCGGGGGGCCTATACGGCTGGCCGGGGCAGCGGCAACCGGCGGTGGGGAGTTGTTTCAGGGTGGCGAGGCGGCGCCGGGGCCGGCGGTTCGGCCAGTGGTGGCTGGCAGCTCAGGGGGTGCAGGTTCAAGATGAACTGCAGGCCCTCCCTAAACTACATGTCAAGTGCCTCTCTGCTACCATTGTGTTCAGTTTCGACAGTAACATTAAGATTCCACAGTAAATTTCAGTTTCGAGAGTTAAGTTCAGAGTCAACAGTTTTTACCTCATCTGTTGTAGTCAAGTGGTTTTTGGTGATGTAAATTTGACATCTATTTTACATCATCTATTGGCGATTCTATTAGAATCCCACTTGAGATTGACGATGTTTGTCTTGTGGTGCTTCAGCCTTGACGTCTTACGGCTCACCGGGGCTGCTCCAACGACAGAATGAACCATCACAACTGAGCAGTTCCCTAGACGCCGTCTACAGATTCCTCAGATCTTCCTCCACACCTCCGACAACCACCTCTACATCAACTGCTTCAGCGACCAACCCAATGATGTTGAGGTCGACACGGCTACGACAAAGAGTTTGTACACTTGTTGCATCACTTATTACTATACATTCATGTCGATCCATTAGGGCTATTTTGGTTTGACGGAAAAACATAGCAACAGGGAATTTTCCAATGGCACTCTACTAGTCAATTATTCATACATTTTGTTGAAATGAATGAAGCAAAACATCCACCTGGACCTACTTTTCAAAATCCTATGCATGAAAACAAGACCGAGAGCATTAGTGGCAGAATAAAGTTCTAACTGTACACGCTTTCATATGGTTTCACTTTATTTTGGCCATGTTTCTTTGGATTCCTCTGCTCTTCCAATTCCTGTAAACCAAACACCCAAGTTGACAGAAATCCCGTGTTTTCGAATGCTCTATTTACCATGTGCATTCCTATCCTATTCTGGTGTTTTTACTATCCCTGCATTTTTAGAATCATGCAAGCCAAACGAGCCCTTACAGAATTACTTCAGTTACAGGTAGGTGTCGAAGGGAACTTTGTGTGGTTTGTCCTGCTCCTGCCACGACGTCGTCCACCTCACCTGAGGTGCTCCATCGACAGAAACATCCACCAAACCAGACATCACGACTCCTGACCATCTTTGGCCGCCTCAGATCTCCTTCCCTGCCGCCGGCACCCACCGCAACGGCATCACCATCATCGACTCAGCAGAAGAACCTGAGGAGTACACGGGTCCACAAGAGAGGTCACACTCTTTTGATTCTGCTTATGTTATGCATTGCTTAAAATTACCTCCTACTTTATCGTCCTGTTCACCTCTTGGACTCCAAGTCAGGTCCAAATTAATGTTCAAACTTGAGTTCTAAATTAGTTGTGGGGCACATATCAAGGAAGCAATGAATAGTATCACTGTCTAATATCTGGTTCACCTAGGGTATGCCTATGTTGTTCATCTTGTGTGGGAAACAAATAGTAAAGCAATCATCATCTGTCTTTTTATTAAATTAAAGCAATCGTCAGCCTACTATCATTTTTTTTGGATCCATCCACTGGTTGTTACCATCACTCTAAATTTCTGGATGCTCTCCTTACATAATCTCACCATATCTTTTTCGCATGCATGTTAGATATTGTACACAGTCATGCTGAACATGTACAGAAAAAGAGAAGAGTTTTGCGTGGTAATACAATGTCATGCAGACATCGCTCCATGGTGGGTTCAATGGCAAACCCTCCCCACCCCTCTCTAGATTGTAATCCATAGGAAGATATCTGTTCTCAGGCGGATTCAGACGCCGCTGACCACTCCTATTTACCCCCCAAGGTGTTTGCTCTAACTTGGCATGATGATGTTAGTCATATCATGCATATGTTTCCTTGCAGTGCATGCTTTTGACAGGATATATGTCATCTGCTTAGTTTAGACATGTTCTGTCGCCACCTGTTTAGTTTCTATATCATATATGGGAATTATGCAGTCTCATGTCTTTTAGCCAGCCATAATATATGTGTGCAATACCATCCTGTTTAACCAGGCATCACATATTTGAATGATATCTTGCCCATCCTTTTCTTCATTACATTTCCATTTGTCGACAATGTTTGTACATTAAACTACTCTTCCTGTGAATCAGCCATTTGGGTGGGAGATTGAAAAATTTAGAATGAAAACAAGGCCTTCAGAGCAGACAGTGCTAGCTGTCGATGCAGATCTCTTGTTGGGTCCTGATAGCTCCTCAGAGATGGATTTAGAGACAGATGACTAGTCCTATCCCCCCACCGAGGTGTATGCTCTAACTTGGCATGGTGTTTTAGTTATTCATCATATCTTTGAATTATGTTATGCTATGCTATCCAGTTTATATAGACATCATATATGTGAAATTATGTCATGCTATCCGTTTTAGTTAAACAATATACATGTCAACTATTTCATGTCCTCTTTTTTCCACACTATCTATTGCATCTGTCTCTAATACAATGTATGTACATTCAACTATGTTTCCTGTTTATCAGCCATTTGAATTGGAGCGGGTGATGCCAGCATTTAGCGGACTAAAAACACCATCTTCAAAGAAAACAGTGCTACCTCTTGGTGGAGATAGCACCCCGGTTGTACATGCACGAGAACCAGCCCTACCACACATAACCCAACCTCTCGCTGATTGTACCCCTACTGCGATGGACAGAGAACAAGCTTCACCCAATCGAACCCCAGCCCCAGTAGATAGTAACCCAGTTCCTGTTGACACAGCACCATCTCCACCACAGAGCTCCCAAACAAGAGCAGTTAGTAAGGCAGCTCCAGTGCCCAAAGGTCTAGTACTACCACGGTGAACCCCAACTCCACTAGTTAGTACGCCTATTCCTGTTGTGGAAGCACAACCAGCTAGTCGTACTTTAGCATCTATCGCATTTGATGTTGTTATATCGTATGCGTGTATCTTCCCATCTTGGAAATATTATACTGAAGATGAAGGAAAATGCTAGTTGCAGGTGTTTGTCCAGGAGTTATGTGTAAGTAATGTTATTCATGGCAATTACTTTTCTTTGTCCCATACATCCTACCTCCATGATGGTTATAATACAACAAATTTTCCCATTTTTCTCTATAGAGAAGGACCGATTTGCAAACTCAGGATGAGGTAACCTGTGCTAATACCTCTGCTATCTTCAAGAATGCTTGGTGGCAGTATCGGAATTACCTGAAGAAAACGTATTTCACCTGCAAAGAAACTCATCAAATTCCCTAACGTTCTCCCGAGACACATTTACTGGACGATGACTGGGAACGCCTTGTTCTATACTGGTCCCGAACCAAGAATGTGGTAAGGTCTATGAGTTCATATTATATTTTTAAGTACTATATTCTTGCGTCCTACTGTACTCTGTTGATGTAGAACAAGTGCCTAAACCTGAAGAACAATTGTTCTAATTTAAGATTCCATTGCTATCATAGTTCCAAAAAGCGCTAGGCGTTTTGTGCGTTTTGCCAGCGCCTTGCGCTTTACTGACCAAAGCGCATGCTTATGCGCAGCTATGCACAGACTAAGCGTAGTTATGCGCAATGCGTTTCGCCAACGCCTCGAGCCTAGGCGCGCTTAGGCGCGCCTTCTTTTTAACAATGATTGCTATCGTGCATACTACTTTGCTCTTGTATCACTATATTTACTCATACAAACTTATTTTTAAATTGAAGGATCCAATCAAAACACCAATAGCACAGCAGGTACGTTCACGCATGTTTCTTTAACAGTCCTGCTCTTATCAATAGCTCTGTTAATTTCAATTTCAATTGTGTATACAGTTGACTTCTCATATCATGCACATTACTAGCATCACAACAAAGAAAATAGTTTTTTGTACATGTAGACCCGTGGTACCCATCTGAAATCTTGTTGTGCCATGTAGTTTCCCACGCTTCGTATTCTTTCACTGTGCTTTTTCTTGAACTGATATGATTTGAACCGTGTCTCTATTTTGATTTGGCAAGACAATGAAGTGACCATAGGACATAGATATATGTTTGTTTCATTTTTTATTATGTACTAGTACTTGGCAATAGAAGACTTGGTAGTTTAACTCTGTCCACCTTACTAATGAACTGGTTCACCGAAATGAGTTTCATATACTAGTACATGCTAAACTGTTATGTGTCTGCTTGTTTCTTCTTTTAGAATGCTGACAGAATATTGGGCAAGAGTGCCTTATTAAGCAATGGTAAAGGAATTAATGCAGATAAGGTTTATGATAGTGATACATCCTTGTTGGTCTCCAACAAAGCTGATAAAACAGCTAAGGAAGACTATCTCAAAGACAGTGAGACAAGCCCAAAGTCCTGTCTTGGTTTAGTGTTGGAGTTACTGGCCACTACTGCTTGCACAAGATATTCAAACTCACTGTCTAAATCAATTCAGTTTCTTGAGTCTCAACTACAAGCTGAAAGACATCGATCAGTTGTGCTGCGACAAGAAGTGGAAGGACTACAGAAGTCCCTGGAGCATTCAGATGCATACTTTCTGGTGCAACAACAAGCGTTGGAGGATTTTAGCGCCAAACAGGACAAAGCTAATAAGCTTGCTAAGCTTATTGCCAGCATGGTGGATACCACGTTTCTTCAGCTCTTCTGAAGTTGTTTCAGTTATGCTCATGTTTTGCTGCCGCGTTTATTTGCACTGGTGGCCAATTTTGATGGCTAGTGTATGTAATATGCTGCTTTGTTCCCTATATTTGCACTGGTGGCGAACTTTGATGCCGAGTGGATGTAATATGTGTAATAGCGGTAATCGGCTAGCGTTAATTGCTTGCTTATTTATTTCTTTATTGTCTTGTTTATTTGTTTTCTTGTAGTCAGTGCAGTTCTTTTTCCGCGGTTTGCTAGTGGCCAGAATAACCTATTTTTTAAAACTAGGCCACATTAACAATGGGCTAAATATTTACTGTAGTTAACATGGGCCTCCTACGGGCCGTAGAAACAATGGGCCTTCTAAGGGCCATAGAAACAATGGGCCTTCTAAGGGCCATAGAAACAATGTGCCTTCTACGGGTCATTGACACAATGGGCCTTCTACGGGCTCTATCATCAATGGGCCTTCTACTGGTCGTATCATCAATGGGCCTTCTACGGGCCGTATGATCGGTTGGCCAAACATGGGCCAATAACAGACCACATTATGGTCGTAAATGGGCTAGAGTTGAAGTCGTCCATTCATGGGCCGACCATAACGGGTCGTCGTTAATAGGTCGTATTGGATGATGCTATGAAAACAGCCCAACGTATTAACGGGCCACAAACGGGCCGACTGTAACCACGAGCTTTATTTGGCCCACAAGCAGAAAATGACAATAACGGTCCGAAAGTAAACGAATGCTGGAAATGAGCCCAAGAATAAATGGCCCGTATTTGATGATGCTATGAAAACGGCAACGTATTAACGGGCCACAAACGGGCCGACTGTAACCACGGGCTGTATTTGGCCCACAAGCAAAAAATGACAGTAACGGGCCGAAAGTAAACGGATGCTGGAAATGAGCCCAAGAATAAATGGGCCGTATTTGATGATGCTATGAAAACGTCCCAACCTATTAACGGGCCACAAACGGGCCGACTATAACCACAGGCTGTATTTGGCCCACAAGCAGAAAATGACAGTAACGGGCCGAAAGTAAACGAATGCTGGAAATGGGCCCAAGAATAAGTGGGCCCTGAGAAGGCCGAAAGTTAACATGGGCTGGAAATGGCCCAACGGAATAATGGACCGTTAATGGGTATAAAGTGGTACACTGTTCATTACGGGCCAGTTTTACCATGGGCCGAGAGTAATAAGGGCCTCATATGGGTCGAAAGACGTCATGGGCCATACATGGGCCGGAAGTTAAAACGGGCTGGAATTATACTGGACGGCCCAGATGACGCTACTGGGCCTAATTCGGATAGGCCGTAAATGGGCCCTGGGTTAGCGGGCTGTAAGTGGGCTTTATGAGAACAGGCTGTTAACAGGCTTCTTGTGGGCTAGCCCGCCACCTTTTGACCAAGTAAAATGGGCCGGCCTTTTCACATGAATGGGCCTCTGTTGGGCCATGCCACGTGTCGACGTATCATAGGCGCTTTGGGTCCGATGCGTGGATGACATCTGTCCCAACGGTGAGCCGACATGTGTTTCCTACAGCCAATGATGATTTTACACGTGGAAAATCCCCATTGGTCAGGGCTGTTAACGGGTTATCGGATCCAAAACCGGACCCGATAGCTTAATGGCGTTCTGTTATGGTAGATGCCACGTGTCGGTCATCCTTGACGAAAGAACTTCTGTGACGTGCGATTTATCGTCATGGAAGTGGACACTTCCGTGATGATAATTTTGGTAATGTCATGGAACACTTCTACAACAGAACAAGTATGACTATCTTGATTCTGTCATAAATTTTTCATGGATGTACATGCATGACAGAAAACGTGACCTACTGTGACAAACACGTATAATCACGGAAGTGTATTTATTTTGTAGTGCGAACGGTCACCGGCGGCTAAGCACCGGTGCGCTTACGTGGCCACCTAATTAGGCACTAATGATACCCTAATTAACCTCCTAGAGCTATTGACACGTTGGCCCTGCCTGCCTAATTAACTGAGACTTTTAGTTAGGTTAATTAACCCCCCCCCCCCTGTTTAAGTCTGTGTCACTGATGTGTGGAGCCCACACGTCACGTTCGACCTGGGTCAGTGCGGTTGACCTGCTGACGTAGGCATGACACTGTGCTGACGCAATAAACCTTTTTTTCTGGATTATTTATATTTTAAAAATATTTGGAAATTGCAGAAAATGTTATAAACTTTAGAAAATCATAGAAAATAATCTATAACTCAGAATGAAATAATTTATATATGAAAAATTATCAGAAAAATATGAAGAATCTGTTTATGGCATTTTCATGCATGTTTGAACAACTTACAGCGATTGTCTCTGACAATTTGAATAAATGGCATTTTAAAGGTCCCATGTGGAGTTTGAATTAGAACCTAGTGTTCAAACCAACTTCAATTAAATTTTTGCTAGCCGCATTATCTCAAATCACAGCATATTGCCATGTCACATTCATGCATCATATTGTTGCATTCCATTGATTGTGTTCTTTTCCTGTTGTGCCGGTGTTTGTCCCCTCTCAGTAAACGCTGTTCCGACGATGTGATCGATGACACCGATGAAGACACAATACTATCTTCAGAAGTGCCATGCAAGAAAACCCCCATTGAGCATCCTGATTAAATTTCCACTCTCTCGCTCTTGCTCTCCTTTACTGCATTAGGACAACAACGATTCAACTGCTTTTTTTGCGATAGCTGAACCCCTTTCCTTTGCCTGACCTTTCATTGCCACAGTAATTAGTTGAAACCCACTAGCATGAGTAGGAGTTGTTTGAGCCATGTTATGCCTGCTACTGCTTAGAGTTGAGTCAGGTCTGATTCATCGGGGATGAACTGGAGGTGTGTGAAGATGTCCTATTGTTGAGATCTAAATGTGTGAACACGATTTGGTAAAGGCAGCGGTGAGAGGCCATGTAGGAGTACATGGTGGGTTGTCTCATTGAAACCGTCCTCAGGAACTGAGTTCTGTGTTTGTGATCCATGAACAGCTACTACCACACATTGGGATCCTTAATTGACTCTCTCAACTTACTAACCGCCCTAGTCCTTTGTCCGGGAGTTGCAATTAGTTTCTGGTGTTTGTAGTATGCTGGAGGCCGTGCGCAGCGCTGACCCAAGGGGTGGGCTATGATGCGGTAGGCACGTGGGACGGTGTACCGAGTCACCCGTTTGGTGCCTCGGGAACCCTGTACACATCGTTTGGGGCCGTGAGCGACACCCCGGTCGGATCTCCTTGCGGATGGAACCCAAATAGGCGATAAACCTGGACTAGAGACTTGTGTGGTTAGTCAGGTCATGGCCGACACCCTCGCTAGGCTTCCGCTTTAAGGTTGCCAAGATACATGACGTGTATATGGCGGTAAGTGGCGAGAGAATGTGTGAAGAAGTACACCCCTATAGGGTTAACATCATCTATTCGAATAGCCGCGTCCGCGGTAACGGACCTGTGGATTGCCTATACAGTTCATAGACAAGTGAAAGTGGATACTCTAAAATGCGCAAGATAAGCATGGGTGCTATGGATGGCTTTCTCATAGGGAGACGGGAGCGGATCCATAGTGGTGTATTGATATGGTGAATATGTGGACTCGTGTGTGCCACCTCAAAAGAGTTACCAGCAGTGGTAGTACAGGATAGCCACTCAGTCAAAGCTGGCTTGCCGCAGTTAAACCCCACAACCCCCTTTGTTTATAATGATGCATATGTAGTTAGTTCTGATGTAAGTCTTGCTGAGTACTTTTGTACTCACGTTTGCTTAATTTATGTTTTGCAGAGTGACTTCAGTCTCACTAGTGGTTCCGTGTGGACTTCGACGTTTAGCTTGTTACCTCAGCTACGATCTTGTACCCTTGGGAGGGTCTTATAGATAGTCAGGCTTCACAGCCTTTTTCATTTGTAGTTTTCTGTACCCAGATATGTTATGCTTCCGTTGCCTGTATGTTCTATATGTTGGGTCATGAGACCCATGTTTGTAATATATGGCTCCTCGGAGCCTAATGAATAAATACTTTGATTCATAGAGTTTTGTTGTGATGCCATGTTGTATTTGCACATATCGAGCATATTGTGTGTATGTTATTGAAATGCTAGGTATGTGTGGGATCCGACACCTAGTTCTTCACCCTTCGTACCTATCTTATGTGGAAATGCCTCCTAGTGCGTACACTCAGCCTTGGTAGCTTGCTACTGCTCCGACACACATGGATTGACCGGCATGTGTCCTTCTGCGTTCATGTGTCTGTCCCTTCGGGGAAATGTCACGCGTTGTTCCTTTATGTCCTTGTAGGTTGCTACGACTTGGGTTCATACGTTGATGACCGACACGTTCGTTTCCGGGTCATGTATGCATGTCCCTGTAATTTAGCGCCACTTTTGGTTTATAACTAGTAATGTTGGCCCGGGTTCTCTGTCATATGGATGCTAGCGACACTATCATATACATGAGCCAAAATGCGCAAACGGTCCCGGGCCAGGTAAGGTGGCACCCGTGGGGTTACCGTGCATGAGGCCGCAAAGTTACATGATGTGTTACATGCTAGATCGGTGTGACTTAGGATCGGGGTCCTGACAGCTTTGGTATCAGAGCCTGACTGCCTGTAGGATTACCAAGCCGAACTTGTCGAAGTCGTGTCTAGAAATTCTTTAGTTATATAAGGGAATTGATTGTGGAAGGGAACGTAAGGCTCTATTTACTCCTTTACCCTATGGCCTTCTGATTTGAGTTGTCATCTTCTCATCTACGGGGTTAAGAAACTAGACTTCTCATTCTATTTATCAGGATCACATTAATGGTGAATGCAACTCTCAATTCAGTCTCAAGTACTTCTATTCGTTAAAATATTGGTCTCAGAACCTTGACATTATGATGTTGAGTGGTTATGCTATCTTTGTGCATGAGTCTCAAAAGTCTTTTTGAGCATTTACAGCCGTTATGATGTCCGAGTCTTCCCAGGTTCTAAACAATATGATGCATTTGCAAATCTTTCCTCCCTATTCCCGTTGTCCTTTTAGGCCAGGTTAGCCACACTAATTGCTGAGTTGAGGTACTTCATTGCCTCAGCATATATGTTGGAGCTATTATTATGACCGTAGGCAACCTAGAGAATCACCCAGTAATATAACAATGCTTTATATTCCCAGTGTGATGATTCTGGCCATCATTCTTGAAAGCATCACGTGATGCCATTTAGTTAGTAGGTATTCTACCTCTGGGTTCTTGAATCCAAGATTCACTCTATTTACATCATGTTGATAGTGTTTGCTCGTACCCTTAGGATATTAGTGACCTTGTGATAGTCCTTAAGGTCCGTGGTATATCATTCTTCCAAATACCATGAACCATCCTTGGCAGAAGTTCTTTTGAACCAAAAGATCACAACAAGAGTGCTCTTGATGAGTTCCACATTCTATATTGTGACTCTGCCAGTTCTACCTTTCTGCATGGGTTATCCAGAGGAAATATGTTGAACTAGTTCAACATGCTAATCTATGCGTCCACAACTCAGAAATTCATATGTGCTTTTGGGTTGTCCCTCTTTGGTCTATTCCGTCCATTGTCTATCAATTGATAGTCAGGAGTAGTTGTGCATTCGTGTTCATCGATGCCTATTATTCTTGTGGTCCGTCAAGCCATTCTATTTGGAATGACTAGGAGAAACAAACTCCAGAACCTCATCCATTTAGTGATACTTCTCGCCATCATTGTTCATACCTCAGTCTCCGTGTTATTGTAACCGGAATACTGACAAGTGAATCGTGATGTGTGAAATCAGTACTCCTAGCAACTCCGTTGCTTGGTAGTTAATGGACGATAATCTCATTCTTAGTGTGCTAGTTACTGAATCATCATTTTAAGATTGATCGTGCTACCTAGTCCATTTTTCTGGTGCACTCTTCGATCAATGAGTTAGGATTATGTCGATCTCTCGCTCATTTGATCATATTGTCTTGCCCTAAAAAGCAAGATTGTTCTCAAGCTTCATAACATATTGGTGGTTCGTGATTTTCCGAATATCTTCTCGGAAGTATTACCAAATTGTTCCCTAACCGTTATGTTGATCTCGTGATCAAGTTGGTTTATCCCTACAAACTACCCCTTCTCCAAGAATCTGTGTTGGATACCCTGAACTAGTTGGTTAAGCTAAGCAACAATTTGGAGAGTTGGGAGGTGAAAGCTTGTCCCACTTAGTTCATTTTCAAAGGGATATCCTTGTGTTTGCATGGTTGTGGAACAAATATGATATCTTCATAGATTGGTCCACGTGATCAGTTCTTGAGTCTATCATCTTGTCAAAACATTGAGTTGAGTATGGGTTATCATCAAATTAAATCAGAACCAATGATGTTCGTAATGTTCTCTTACTCGTGGTTGTCCCTCGAGCATACACCATTATATCTTTTGGTCTGACCAATGCTATCACCTTGTTCACATAATTGTGGAATTCCGTCCTCATGGATATCTCGATGATTTGTTGTTGAGCCCATCAACATCACTTTATCTTCTCCATGATCCATGTTAAACATTTAAGTTAGCATTGGAGACTTTTGTAAGCATCATCTTTGTGTTAGCTCATGATGTAGATGCTTTGATGTAAGAAGTGACTTCCTCTAATTCACGTGCATATGATGCAAGTTGCCGCCGTGAATTTGAGAAAGTTTGTTTCGCTTCCTCTGGAATCATCCCAAGTCAGTCATGCATACGTGCATAGTATTCTGTGGTCTAGAGACTTGCAACGTTCATTCTATATGTATCCCTAGCACACCAAGCCACTGATTGATTTGTTCAAGGATAATAAGTTCTAAGTGCTAATCCTGAAGGTACCAGATGGATTTGTACAAGATTCCATTATCCTCGATGATGGTTCCCCACATGAACCAGGTATTGTTTTATCTTAAGACTTCTACGTGTTCATGCCTGTCATGGACAATGTGTTCACATGTATGTAGCAGAACCGGCTCATGTTTTGGAGCTTGCTATCGTAGTTCATTCCCGAGAATCTCGCAATGTCGTCTCGTCGGTTTGTGTTGCAAACTTTCTTTTCCAGACATGACGTCTCAAATATCATGTTACCAACCAGATATGAATCTCAGGCAGATATGATGGTTGAAAAATTCCCAATATTTGCCTTTTGTTCCCAGTTCACATCGCCATTGTGCCAAATTTCCCATTGGCTACCCTTCTCAGTGATTGCTGTTCAGGACTACCTTCGAAAGTGGGCTTACCATGGGTCCCATCCATTTCCAGATGATTAGCAAAAATCACTCGTAGCGTTGTCTTCAACAAGTTAGTCCACATCATCCATTCTAGTCAGAGTATGTAATTTTCTCAAACTCCATCAAACGATCATTTGTGATTACCTCAGGCTGGTATAGAGAGTTTCTTTGATCTCTGTATCAAAAGTAATTCTTTTTGCCACTTAAGGGAATAATTATATGAGTCACCTCTCCTAAGGTGCCCCGTTATGGAATCATGACAATTATTTCATAGCTATCTTGAAACCATGCACCATCGTATTCAAGCGTGAAATTGTTGCCTATCATGTGAACCTTCATCATTTGTTTTAGTCCATCCCTCTGGATGTGTGTTCTATGTCTCAGCTCAAGAGATGTTTCAATGTCTCAATCCATGAGTTGATCTTGAGTTGCTCGATCTTTCAAAAGATCAATTACTGTAGAGTTTCTTATGCCGTCACTGTGTTGGACAAAGATCTCAAAAGCAAGGATGTCAAGATCAACGTGATGCAATGAGTCAACATCCTTATGAAGCGCAACCTGGATCGTGAAGTTTGTGTTGGCCTCGTGTCCCCTCCTTCCTCTTACCTCACATCTTGAATCTTGGGACGAGATTCTTTTTTAGTGGGGGTGAGTTGTCACA
Source organism: Secale cereale (assembly GCA_902687465.1). Lineage (NCBI taxonomy): Eukaryota > Viridiplantae > Streptophyta > Magnoliopsida > Poales > Poaceae > Secale > Secale cereale. The sequence goes on from LR738712.1 coordinate 223,128,793, forward strand.
ACCCTAGTCAGTGCATGCATTAGAGTGTTTGCATCATGTTTAAATTTCTCAGAAACTTGAAATGGGGATGACAGAAACCCCATCACCACTTAATCCAACTAGGGTTATTGAAATACTTTTTCAATGAACCTGAAATGCCCTTCTAAAATGTTCATCATCTTTGCCTTGGTCTAGAACCTCTGCCAAAATGGCTCACATTTTTCTAGAACAACATTGGGTCACTGAATTAAATCATATGCTATTTGCATTTGGGCATTTAAATGCTATATAATATTTTAAATGTCCAAATATTCATGAACTAAAATGTTTACTGTTGGAAATATTTCAAACATTAGCCTTGAGCAGTTTCATGAATTTTGAGATTATTTTGGTATTTTTAATAAAGCCCTAAAGTTTACAGAATAATTAGAAAACATAAATAGAATTAGAGAGAGGGAGAAAAACTTACCTGGACCTGCCTGCCTATGTAGCCCACTTGGCAGCCCAGCCAACTGGCCCAGCCCACCACCACAGCCCCCTCTGTCGTCTTCCTCCCGCGCCAGTAGGCAGGGAGCATGGTCGCCGCGGACGCGCCAGCTCTTGCTTCCACCGCGACACCCGAGCTCTTCTGAACGCGCCACGGGGACACCCTCGATCCCCTCATCCTCTCCCACTCTCCTCGAGCGCTCTTCCGCTCCTCTAGCTCTCTCTCTCTCTCGCACACCCAAATGCAGCGGTCACCACCGACACCGTTCGCCATAGCCACCGTGCTCCTCACGCCCACCAGAAGTGCACAGGAGCTCCGCCACGATCTCCACATCCTCTGCACCAAGCTAGGCACCACTGGGAGCTCTGTGACGATGACACCGAGATTGTCTTCAAACTTCCGACAACGAGATCGACATTGCCGCCCCGCCTACTCCAAGCCTTCCCCGAGCTTGTTTAGACGATGTCTGCACTCGTCGTGAGCCCCTCTTCCTTTCCCCTCTGCTCTAGTACTTGCGCTCATCCCTTAGATCTACTTCCCACCATGGCCGACAGCTTCTCGCCGCCGGCCATGGCGTAGCCGTGGCCACAGCCGTGCGAGCTCACAACGGATCGTGTCATCTTGCTCCGGAAGCCCCCAGGAGCCCAACACACACTCTCACTCGCTCTACCGCAAGCCGTCGCGTCAAATCCACATGCACCTGTACTTCAGCCGCCGCCAACCGTCGTTGCAGTCATTGTTTCCGGCCTCCTCTCGCCCAGCCGCATGCTCTGTTGGATGCGGCGCACGTCCGGCAGCCCGTAGAGACAAACCGCGAGTCGAACGGTCGCCGGAGGGGCGAATTCCGAGCGCCTCCGCCACCCTGTTTGGTCGCCGGCGGCAAACCGCCAATGCGCTGACGTGGCCACCTAAATAGGCACTAATGACACCCTAATTAATCTCCTAGAGTCACTGACACATGGGCCCTGCCTGCCTAAATAACTGGTACTTTTAGTTAGGTTAATTAAACCCCCCTGTTTAAGTCTTTTTCACAGACGTGTGGAGACCACACGTCAGGTTTGACCAAGGTCAGCGCGGTTTACCTGTTGACGCAAGCATGACGTTGTGCTGACGTAATAAACCTTTTTTCTAGATTATTTCTATTTTAAAAATATTTGGAAATTCCAGAAAATGTTATAAACTTCAGAAAATCATAGAAAATAATCTATAACTCAGTATGAAATAATTTATATATGAAAAATTATCAGAAAAATATGAAGAATCCGTTTATGGCATTTTCATGCATGTTTGAACAATTTACATCCACTATTTATGACAATTTGAATAAATGGCATTTTAAATGTCCCATGTGGAGTTTGAATTTGAACCTAGTGTTCAAACCAACTACAATTAAATTGTTGCTAGCTGCAATATCTCAAATCATAGCATATTGTCGTGTCACATTCATGCATCATATTGTTGCATTGCATTGATTGTGTTCTTTTCCTGTTTGCCGGTGTTTGTCCCCTATCAGTAGACGCTCTTCCGACAATGTGATCGATGACACTTGTGACGACACAATCCTATCTTCAGAAGTGCCATGCAAGCAAACCCCGATTGAGCATCCCGATAAAATCCCACTCTCTCGCTCTTACTCTCCTTTACTGCATTAGGACAACAAAGATTCAACTGCTTTTGATGCGGTAGCTGAACCCCTTTCCTTTGCATGACCTTTCATTGCCACAGTAAATAGTTGAATCCCACTAGCATGAGTAGGAGTTGTTTGAGCCATGTTGTTCCTACTCATTCATGCTTACTTGTTATGCCTGCTACTACTTAGAGTTGAGTCAGGTCTGATTCATCGGGGATGAATTGGAGGTGTGTGAACATGTCCTACTGTTGAGAGCTAAGTGTCTGAACACGATTTGGTGAAGGTAGCGGTGAGAGGCCATGTAGGAGTACATGGTGGGTTGTCTCATTGAAACCGTCCTCAGGAACTGAGTTCTGTGTTTGTGATCCATCAACCGCTACTACCACACATTAGGATCCTTAATTGACTCTCTTGACTTATTAACCGCCCTTGTCCTCTATCCGGGAGTTACAAGTAGTTTCTCGTGTTTATAGTATGCTAGAGGCCGTGCGCAGCGCTCACCCGAGGGGTGGGCTATGATGCGGTGGGCATGTGGCACGGTGTACCGAGTCGCCCGTTTGGTGTCTCGGGAACCCTGAACACATCTTTTGAGGCCGTGAGCGACACCCCGGCCGGATCTCCTTGCGGATGGAACCCAAACAAGCGATAAACCTGGACTAGAGACTTGTGTGGTTAGTCAGGTCGTGGTCGACACCCTCGCCAGGCGTCCACTTGAAGGTTGCCGAGATACATGACGTGTACATGGTGGTAAGTGGCGGGAGCGTGTGTGAAGAAGTACACCCTCGCCAGGTTTGTACTCACGTTTTCTTAATTTATGTTTTGTAGAGAGACTTTAGTCTCACTAATTGTTCCATGTGGACTTCAACGTTTAGCTTGTTACCTCAGCTACGATCTTGTAACCTTGGGAGGGTCTTGTAGATAGTCAGGCTTCACAGCCTTTTTCATTTGTAGTTGTCTGTACCCAGACATGTTATGCTTCCCTTGCCTGTATGCTCTGTATGTTGGGTCATGAGACCCATGTTTGTAATAGTTGTCTCCTCGGAGACTAATGAATAAATACTTTGATTCATAGAGTTTTGGTGTGATGCCATGTTGTATTCGCACATATCGAGCATATTGTGTGTATGTTACTGAAATGCTTGGTATGTGTGGGATCCGACACCTAGTTGTTTACCCTTGGTAGCCTATCTTATGGGGAAATGCCTCCTAGTGCTTCCACTGAGCCTTGGTAGCTTGCTACTACTCCGAAACACATGGATTGACCGGCATGTGTCCTTCTTAGTTCCTGTGTCTGTCCCTTCGGGGAAATGTCACACGTTGTTCCTTTAAGTCCTCGTAGCTTGCTATGACTTGGGTTCATACATTGATGACCGACACGTTCGTTGCTGGGTCATGTATGCCTGTCCCCGTAATTTAGCATCACTTTTGGTTTATAACTAGTCATGTCGGCCCGGGGTCTCTGTCATATGGATGCTAGCGACACGATCATATACGTGAGCCAAAATGCGCAAACGGTCCCGGGCCAGGTAAGGTGGCACCCGTGGGGATACCGTGTGTGAGGCCGCAAAGTGATATGATATGTTACATGCTAGATCGGTGTGACTTAGGATTGGGGTCCTGACACTGCATTGCTGAACTGGACGTCTGACAAAGCTTCGGCCGATACCATGACGCCGAGGCCCATAACTATTATCGCGTGGCGGTTAGTGCGTAAAGGTCATAGGCCAACTCGGAAAAAATACCCAAACCTGTTAGTGCATTATTAAAAGAAGTGACGACTGTCGGGACAAGTACGAAGCTATCACCCCTGGTGGGTTGTACCGCTAAACACCCAGCCGCCATCGTAACAACTCCCGCGGGTGCTCACCGGGCCCACCCGCCTTTCACAAGGGTCTCAAGTAAAGTCAAGGTAACCATGTGTCCAAAACATCAAGGTGGAACACCCGAGGAATCACCCTCAATGAATTCCACTCGATGTTTCTGTCAAGGCGAACTATGAGGAATCACCCTCGAGGTTCACACTTGAGGGGTTGCACGACAGAGTCATATCGGAAGTGGAGAAGGAGGAATCACCCTCGATGACCACGGACGAATAGCTATACTATATAGTTATCATCAGGAGTGTGTTACGAGGTATCACCCTCGACACTCGATAGTATCTCTACAGAGTCAAGCAACAAAGGGGGTGTGATGTGATGTGAGGTGTCGGGCACTGGTCGTCGATCATGTTGCTCGAGTCGCTGATGATGAAGCAGGGGCAACAAGGACCAAGTGGGGGTCACTGATGGATCACTAGCCAATCTATACTAAGCAGTTTATTATAAGCATGTAAGGTACAACAGCAGGTACAAAAATAGGCTATGCATTAGAATAGGAGCAATCAATAATAGTAGCAAAATCTAATGCAAGCATGAGGGAGAATAGAATGGGCGATATCTGGATGATCCAGGGGGGCTTGCCTGGAAGCTCCGCTGAAACGGAAGGAGGGTCGTCGTCGACGTAGTCGATCACAGGGGCATCAACAGCGGTCTCGGGGTCTACCGGAGAAGAAGAGGGGGAAGAAACAATAAATACATAGCACACAGATGCATGACATGACATGATAATAAGCGGTGCTAGGGATGCTCTAACGCAGTACTACACGATACCGGCGAAGGGGAATAACATCCAGGAAAGCATTCCCGGTGTTAGGCATTTTCGGACAGGCGAACCAGAAGGGGAATATTGTATGTTCGCTATGATGGGGATGTGTGGCGGACAAACGAAACGCGCATTCGGATTCGTCTCGAAATTCTGAGCAACCTTCATATATAAATTGTTTTCATTCGAGTAACAGATTTTTTTCCGATGATTTTCTAAAGATTTAAACTATATTACGAAATTATTATTAATTCAGAAAAATGCAAAATTGCTAAGTGCACACAGTACTGTGTACACAGAAGTGTACACAGGCTGACATGTGGGTCCAGGGGTCCGAGTTGACCAGTCAATGTTGACTGGTCAACAAGGGGTGGGGCCCCATGTCATACTCTAATCGTACTAATTAGACGTTAGGTAGTTAATTGGTAGGTTAACTACTGTTAAGCTAATTAAGCAAATTTTAATTAAGTTAATTAATTATTATTTTATCTTTTTATTTCTTTTTAGGGACTGGGCCCCGCCTGGAAATGGCCCATGGCCTAGCGGGGCGGGTGGCAAATTGGGCGACGGGCGCGGGCGCACGTGGAGGCCGTAGCCTGGCGGCAAATTTGACTATTTTGACCTGTTGTGGCAACAAATTCACAAAATGAACCGCTCGCGAAACTATTTCACTCCCGTAATCATTTTGTGCAGCGCCCGCCACGACGGCGCTGCACCCTTCTGTGCAGCGCCTGCCCGGTAGGCGTTGCACGCCTGTCCACCGTGGCAGCCCCTGGCCCGCACCCAGCCGTGCAACGCCTCCCACTCAGGCGCTGCACATTGTAATGTGCAGCACCCCCGAGCCAGGCGCTGCACTAGCAGTTATCCCTTCGCCGCACGCACGCCCAATCCCCACCCTCCCATTAACCCTTGTGGCTGCTGCATCTTCTCCTCCCCCCTCCTCAATCTCAATCTCAAAAACCCTCAGATCTGAAGCTTTTGTCCGTGGATTTCTTCCCCCTTCGATCCTACAAGGTACACTCCTCCGATCCCCTTCTTTCTATCCATACATTTTCTCTTTTTTGCAAGATTTGTGTAATTCTTTTTAGATTAGATTAGAATATTGCATATGTGGGATTTATGATTTGTAGATGATTATGTTAGATGGTATTGGATGGTATTAGATTATGTTAGTGTAGTTAGTATTCAAGTAGTGTTAGTTTAGTTAGATAAGTTAGATGAATTTAGGAGAGGGGGAGGATGATGTTAGTGTAGTTAGTATTGAAGTAGGCTTAGTTAGTTAGTATGTATTGAAAAAACTCTTCTATGTTGGAAACCTACACTATGTTAGATGGTATTAGATGTTATGTTAGATGAGTTAGGATATTATTATAGATTAGTTAGATGTTATTTTAGATGGAAACCTACATTATGTTAGATGGTATTAGATGTTATGTTAGATGAGTTAGGATGTTATTTTAGATGAGTTAGATGTTATTTTAGATGGAAACCTACATTATGTTGGAAACTCTTCTATGTTGGAAACCTACATCGTGTTGAATACATTTTTTCAAAAAAATTCAAATGGTTAGGCTGATGGAGTGGCTTCTCGATGATCACTGGGACAAACAACACCGGTCTTACGCTATGTCCGTGGATCAACGGGTAATAATAAAATTTGCCGTTGTTAATTATTCCGTTAATTTTCAAACACATACCCCATATTTAATGATTTATTTGTCTTGCTTGTAGGAACTTGCACCTCTGAAGCTTCGGTCTCACAGAGTGAACCTTGAAAGGATGCGCTATGATGAGCGCTACACACCTTATGTTAGGGAGGCAGGACTTCTCCCTTTCATTCAGCTGGTCAGCCGGTCGACGCCACCCAACAATGTTGTGGCACTCACCGCGCTCATTGATCACTGGAGGCCTGAGACGCACAGTTTCCATCTTCGGACCGGGGAGATGACGGTGATGCTTCAGGATATAGCAATGATCACCGGTCTTCCTGTCGATGGCGTTCCTTTATGTATGAGCACTGATTCAGATGGGTGGCGCCAGTAGATGGAAGCCCTTATCGGCATGGTTCCTCCAGAGCCTCAGGAACCAGCAGATGAAGGCAAGAAGAAGGAAAGAGTCGCAGCCGGTGCCCCTTACACCTGGATTGCCACGCACTTTGGTACTTGCCCTTTGGAGGCTGATGAGGACACGGTGAGGACACATGCTCGTCTCTACATGTGGTATGTTATATCCAAGACTTTGTTTGCTGATGGCACAGGCAAGAATGCTCCATGGATGTGGCTGAAGGCGTTGACCGTCTTCGATAGCAATTGGAGTTGGGGTTCGGCGACACTGGCTTACTTGTATAGACAGGTATGAAGTTGTTCATATTTCATCTCATTGGTACATGCTGAATGCGATCTTTCTTTTAATACGATCATGATCTTTCTTTATGTGCAATTGGACGAAGCCAGTTGCAGGCTATCTGGAGGTATCGGTGGTTGTTTGCTCGCTCTTTCCATATGGATCTGGGAGCGTTTGCCGGTTGGACGTCCGAAGACCGTGAAGTACAAGCCTTGGGACGAGAAACAGGACCCACTACGGCTCCCCACTTGGGCTTACAAGTGGGATGTGTTAAATGAGATGACGGATGATTCATCGGTCATGTACAAGCTCTACAGGAGCGAGATGGACGCCATCACGGCTGAGCAGGTTAGTCGATATTGCATAAGTTTTTATCATGCTTATATCTTAACTAGATATCAATCTTGCATTTTATCCCCTTTTGCTGGTTGTATGGGAACCGTATGGCAGCGGAGATAGTTTTGGGAACCCTCATGAGTTCGCGCTGAATCCGATGTGCACTAGGGATAGGGAACTCTGGCATATGCGGTGTCGACTCATATGCAACTGGGCGGTCGAGGTTCACCTGCCACATCGGGTGTACCGCCAGTTTGGTTTGTTCCAGGCATTCCCGCCGGAATGGGAGGACACGGACCGACTGCTACACGCGTAAGATATAACTAACCTTGAGCACCTAGATGCTTGTCGGCCTCATCGTTGGTTCTAATAGTATGTTTATAACCTCCAGGTTGGATAGGAAAAAGCAGCGCAAGATCAAGGACTGGGCCAAGCATCACAGGAAGTATGTTGTGCAGTGGCAGTATGCTATTGATCAAGCTAGGCGCAACAAAGGAGCTCCGCTTCGTGAGCACAGCCCGTTGGCGTTCAACAACTATCTCACATGGTTCCTTGCAAGAACCCGTGTGGAGGTATGCAAGCCGGCATATGCTGAGGATATTTTGGAAGATCCTACCGTATTCGATGAGATAGCCCAGCACGAGTACAACTCATTAGTTCGTAAAGGAATCTCAGTGATCCCTGCAGGCCCAATGATGAACTTTGTGGTATTTGCCCTTTTCTCTTTTCCATTCGCACTATTTACATCTTCGCTTGCCTAACACGTTAATACCATTTGTGTTCACAGCGTGCCCAGATCAAGAAAGCAGCCGATGAGACCGATAGTATATTGGAAACAACCCCGGCTGGCAAAGACGATGGGGAAGGTGCCCTTCGAGCATTCCTTAAGGTTCACATCTCCTTCAAAGTAGCACTTAACATGTGTTTGCTCGTTCGTTCTCTCATTCACTTGTTCATGTTGCAGCGCCAGGGCCAAAAGTTAAGGCGGCTATCTAATCTTTTTGGTTGTCGTGACCCCGAGTACGTATCACCAGAACGTTCTGGGTCGGCGACACCATCAGATCCCATTTCTGGCGATGGTAATCCTTTGGATGATGAGGATGTTGGTGTGGTCACCCAAGAGGTATGGCATTGCTATCTACATGCTCACGGTACGGTTGTTGTTGCATTGCTAACTACATGCTCACACACGGTCTTTCCTTAACTTTTGTTGATGCATAGGCTCCTGACGATATGGTCTTGGGGAAGTACAAGCCTCGTTCTGCAATCAAGTTAAAGCCTAGGAGGGAATACAAGAAATACACACCCGATGACTTTACCCAGAAAGGCAAAAGGGCGGTCGAAACCTCGCGGATGGCGGCTTTGGATGACTACTTGGATGACGATGATGATGAGGAGGCGGAGCCGGAGCCGGAGCGGGTTCCTCTTCCTAGGAAGGTCAAGAAGACAGGTGTGAAGAAGGCAGCAGGAGCTAGCAAGCGCGGAAGGAACTAGTCATATTTCGAACGCTATGTCGGACTTGTGTCTCTATTCCTATATGTGTTGAACTTGTCCTATTTCTATATGTGTTGAACTAGTCTCTATTTCTATATGTATTGAACTAGTCTCTATTTCTATATGTGTTGAACTTGTCCTATTTCTATATGTGTTGAACTTGTCCTATTTCTATATGTGTTGAACTTGTCTCTATTATATATGTGTTGAACTTGTCTCTATTGTTGGCATTTGCTGCACATGTCTCTATATATGTGTTGACCTTGTCTCTATTGTTGGCATTTGCTGTACTATTCAACACATGTGTGGCGCCTGCCACAGAGGCGCTGCACTGTATAGATATAGGCATGTGCAGCGCCTGCCACAGAGGCCTTGAACTGTATAGTGCAGCGCCCCAGTGGCAGGCGTTGCACTGTACTAACTTTTTTTT
>LR738712.1:223138141-223239753 GCA_902687465.1 Secale cereale
CTGCACTGTATAGTGCAACGCCTGCCTGCCAGGCGTTGCACTATACAGTGCAGCGCCTCTGCGGCAGGTGTTGCACATGCCTGTATCTCTCCAGCAACCTTCTGTTGCTCTCTGGACAAATAGAGACATGTGCAGCGCCTGCCACAGAGGAGCTGCACTGTACAATGTGTGGCGCCTGAGTGCGAGGCGTTGCACGGCCGGGTGCGGGCCAGGGAGTTGCCACGGTGGACAGGCGTGCAACGCCTCCAAGGCAGGCGCTACACAGAAGGGTGCAGCGCCGTCGTGGCGGGCCCTACACAAAAGGGTTACAGGAGTGAAATACTTTCGCTGGCAGTTCATTTTGTGAATTTGTTGCCACAACAGGTCAAAATAGTCAAATTTGCCTAGCCTGGCCGGGTCAGGGCGAGGCCAGCGGGCACGGCGGGGCGCCGACGCATCCGACCAGAGCAGGCGCAGTGGCGGTGGTGGCCACCAGAGGCGGGGGAGGGCTGCTGCAATGGAGCCAGGATAAACCGGGGGCGAGCGGGAGGCAGCCAGTGGGGCGGCGAGACGCCTACAGCCGCGATGATGGGCCGTCAGGGCGCAGCGTGGCGGGGGCGACGTGAGCGGGCGGTCATCATGGACGAGAGCAGTGGGGCTCCAACGAGCGCGACCAAAGGTGGTGGTGCGCGGCAGCAGTCGGCGGGCGATGTGGGCGGAAAGCGGGGTGGCGATGGCATAGCGGAACGCTGCCACCCGCGGGTGGGCACGCGCAGGGCACATCTGGCCAGCAGGAGCATGGCCAGGCGCAAGGAAAGACGCGCGTGAGCGGGCGCGTGGGTCGCGGGGAGGGGGCTAGAACCGCGTGGGACGCGTGGCGACTGTGGAGGACGAGGCCATGTGCGGAGGTTGGCGCGGAGAGCGAGCGGATCAGGGTGGCAGGAAGGCACGGGCAGCAGTCGCATGCGCCAGTGAAAGCAGTGTCGGGCGGAGCAGCAGGCAGTGGGGCTAGTCGAGTGGGAGGAGCCGGCGCTGCGGGCGCGGTCCTGGGCGCGGGAGCATGATCCGGACTCGGCAACGGGCGCGAGCGTGCACAAGAGTGCGTCGGCGGCGGGAGACGGGGGAAGGAGGGGATGGGCGCGGGTCCTCACCGCCGTTGCCGAGATGAGGGATGGTGAGGCTCGAGGCCGACCGGCAATGGAGAGGTGGGGAGGCGACGGCGAGTACTCGGGGAGGCGACGACGAGCTTTGGCGACCGGCATCCACGGTGTCGGGGCGCCGCGACTTCCAGATCCAGCGCCGCAGCGGAGGGAGGAGGGAATGGGTCAGGGTTAGGGTTCGGGCGCAGGGGAAGGGGCTCCGGCAATAAATAGGCAGGGCGGTGCCGGCGGATGGCCGTTACGGTGATGGCCGCGGCCGTGGCAGCCACCGGTTGTGGCCACGGGCTTGCATGAACAGGGGGTTTGGGAAGGGGGCACCTCGGCCGGCCTAGTGGTTGTGTCCAGATGGGCCACTAGGCACAATGGGGAACGAGGCTTTGTTTTACTATTGTTTTGTTTCTTTTGTTTTCTCCTTTTCTTTTTCTGTATTTGAATTAGCTACTGATTTGTATGTATTTGAGTGACCAAATAAGTTTAGTTGAATGTTAAACTCAACACATAAATCAGGCACAACAATGTAGTGTTGCATAAAAAGTTTCAGGGCAAACGGAATTTTTCATGCATTTCAGAAATTGAATAATCCAATTAATATGTTGTGAGAGCACTATATATTTTGTTAATAGCAATTTCAATGATCCAAATGAGGTCGGTTAAATTTTCACAATTTTCTTATAAAAAATTTGCAACACAACAAAAAATTTTGTTTTGACATTTTGAAAACTTTAAGTTTTGACTTTAATTTAAATTTCGACTTGAACCGGATGGAATCAAAGGGGGATTTAGCCACAATGATGCTGATGACATGGAACCATTAACATAGGATTGGTGTAGCTTAATCATCCGGGCGTTACAGCTAGGAAGATAGCCCGCATGGCTTGCCGGGCAACCAGTGATGTGACACTAAGTAGTGCATTTAATGCACCCTGTCAGCCCGCAAAGTTGGTTATGATAGCACTATTTGCTATCGTATCAGTGCATAATGACTACTTTGCCACTGTGGTAACCCCTTGATCTATAAAAGGAGGCCCAGGGCTATTGTAGAGGGGATTGGAAAGTTGACGAACCGACACCCCCATACGCGCGTAGTCGATGCTGCCCCAAGGCAACCCTTGCCGGAAAAGTGTACTACGCTTCACCACCTCCATTCCACCATCAACCCACCAAAGAAGGAGCAGGGTTTTATGCCTCGCGGCGGCCCGAACCTGGGTAAATTGCTTGTGCGCTCTCTGTTGTCCTGCCGTGTGCTGGTCTGCTCTTTGTGCAATGCGACTGTCGGCGTCCTGGGAACCAGGGTACCCAGACTTGCCTGTCTGCGGGCCGTGACACGCTCCTACTACGGCCTGGTACAGCCCAGCTAAATGACCAGCTGGTCAAGACCCTCGCGAGGGGTCAAGCCTCGCGAGGAGAACAACATCAAGACCTTCTAGGGAGCGGCCCCCGCAAGGCGTTCCGGAGGGGCGGAGAATCCAAGGCCGAGCCTGCCTCAGGAGGAGGCAGTGATGTGAGCAGTGACGCACGCGCCAGGGGGTGCCAGCGTCCGCCAGTGGCGCAGTTGCCATTTTGGTGCAAACGGGACATCGCAGACGTTGGTTCCCAAGGAGCGTGCCAAAGGTTTCCTCTTTGGTGCAACAAGACCGAAGATGGCAAGGACGACAAGGGGGATGTCACCGTCGAGCCCACCATCGTGTCACCGCCTGATCCTTTTGCAGGCGAAGACCACTTTTGTCAGGATAAGAACGTCCTTGTGTTCCCGCTAAAAAATGGCCGTTGAGGGATCCCTTCCCGCCTAAACATTTTGGGGGAAGAGGACCGTGGCCTCCTATATAAGTAGCTACAACTCCCACTTCAAAGGGATGGGACCGAGACACTCTGCCACCACACAAGGAGCAAGAACACTAGCCTCCTGACCCTCCTGAGCTCGCCTCCTAAGCCCAGGAACCATTGTACTAGCTCATATTCTAGCTCGCCCGGAGCCAATCCACCAAAGAAGGAAGTAGGGTCTTAAAACTGGATAAACTCTTGTGTGTTTTGTTTGTTGCTTGGTTGAATCCTTCCACCACGACGAGAACGAGGCGCTAGGTAGACGAGAGTGGGAGAGATCTTCGTTCACGCCCCTGTGTTCGAACTTAACGGGTTTTGCGGAGCCCTGAATCCGACATTTGGCGCGCCAGGTAGGGGGCGTGTCAAAATCTCGCCTCTCCGACGACCTCGTCGCGTTCTCGTCGTTGACCCTGCTCCACAACCATGGTGGACACACGCCGAGCTCGCGCCGCCTGCCGCGCTGCCAACGTCGCCCAGACGGCACCCACAGGCAACGGCGTGCCGCTCCGCCCCAACTCGCCGGTCACCAACGCCGCCACCGACCCAGCTGTCCACGAGCAGCAGGACTCCTCACTGCCGCTGTCCGTGCGGCGGGATGGCCGCACGGCAACACCTTCGCCCTCGCCGGCCACAACATCCTCCTCGCTGGTCTGCCGTGGACCGGTCTACCAGCAGCCTGCGCTGCTGATGGCGCGGGAGCTCTTGCGCTACCGCCCAGCAGGTGGCATCTACGACGAGTGGCTCCACCACATCACCGAGCTCGTCAACGCCGCTGGAAAAGCGCCTGCACCAACGCACTCCTCACGTCCTCCATCGCCCCCGGCGGGGAACGAGGGCCATGGGGTCCCAGGTCCGCCTCCACTCCACCACGTCGGCCAGGAGGGCCGGCGCGAGGCCCCTTGATGTGAGCAACCCCGCAGAGCCCACGCCTGCGACAAGGAGAGCTGCCAGGTGATTCCGCACCCTCATGCAGGGGCTCGTGGGCCCCCTCGCCCACAGTGCCCGGACCGCGCGCCACAGGAGGTGGCGGCACCAGCACCTCAAGAACCAGCACCGCAAGCGTAGGGGGCGCCAGCAATCATGAGCGTGGCTGGATGTCGTGCCCTGGCCCCTGAGCTACGGCGCCTCGTCTAGCCTGGCAAGTTCAAGCCGGACCTGCCTCCACACTACGACGGAACCATCGACCCCACGGAGTTCCTCCAACTCAACAAGTTGAGCATCGAGGCGTCCAACGGCACCGAGCCGGTCATGGCGAACTGGTTCCCCATGGCTCTGAAGGACGGCACGTGCTCCTGGCTCCTGAACCTCCCCGTGGGATCCATCTCCTCCCGGGAAGAGCTTCGCGAGCGTTTCGTCGCCAACTTCCAAGGCACCCGCGACCGAGCCCCAGCAACTGCTGATCTGCGCCGCGTGAGGCAGCAGCCATGAGAAACCCTGCAAAAGTACATCCAACGCTTCAACGCCATGCGCCTTCGTATCCACAGGGTCTCGGATGACTCCATCATCTCCGTGTTCTCCGATCGCGTCCGCGACGTCAGGATGAGGGAAGAGCTCGCCATTCACGAAGACCTGTGCACAACCCTCGAGATGTTCAAGCTCGCGGCAAAGTGCGCCAGGGCGGAAGAAGGCCGCCTCTCCCTGCAGGAGCTGCCTGAGGCGAAGGTGGACGACAAGAAGACCAAGGCCAAGGAGTCGAAGCCCAAGGGACCAGCCGTGCTGGCTACAGAGCCAGAAGTGAAGCATGGTTGTGGCTACGATGACCTCCCCAGAGACAACCGACCATACTGCGTCTTCCACAACGTCCAGAGCCACAACACCAACGACTGTCAAGAGCTCAGGGCGATGCGCGGCGGGCGCATCAGGCAGCACCCTGAGCGCAACAACCGCAGCTACGGCTGTGGAGGAGGCCGAGGAGGAGGACATTGGGACAGCAGGAACTCGCGCCAAGGGTGGCGTGAGCAGCCTCGTGAAGACCACTGGCAGGAGCAGCCTCGTGACGCCCCCTGGCGCGACCAGCCTTGTAAGGGTCACCCTCAGGGCAACGGAGGCCTGCCTCCGCTGCCACCACCGCCAAGGAGGAACGACGACGGCCCCCTGGAAGACGGGCCAGGGGGCTTCCAGGAGCCGCGTGCAGTTGCATGCATTCTGGGAGGAGCTCATGCCCTGGCTTCTCAACGCATCTTCAAGCGGTTCGCCCCTGAGGTGAACGCGGCGCTTCCCGGGCCTAACGCCGCGCGCAACCTCAGGTGGACCAAGAAAGTCATCGCCTTGGACCCCAAGGACCAGCTCAAGTGCACTACGGCCCCACGCACCCTCCCGATGCTCTGCACCCTAACCATCAGCAACGTCCTCGTGGCCAAGACCCTCTTCGACGGTGGAGCAGGGCTCAACGTCCTCTCCGTCCAGACCTTCGAGACGCTCCAGGTTCCCTATGGTCAGCTCCACCCGACCAAGCCATTCTACAGAGTCACGGATGGCTCCACACTCCCGATGGGGCAGGTCCGCCTCCCCATCACCTTTGGCAACCGCGACAACTGCCACACAGGGCTCATCGACTTCGACGTCGCCAACATCCACCTCCCGTACAACGCCATCCTAAGGTATCCTGCCCTCGCCAAGTTCATGGCGGCGACCCATCATGGCTACAACGTCCTCAAGTTGCCCGGGAGCGGCGGAGTCATCACGATCGCCTCCGACGAGAAGGAAGCGGTGTGTTCCCTGGAACGTGCCTACCAGACCGCGGCGGTTGAGTGCTCCTATGAGGATGGAGCCATCCTCGCCCTGCAGACCGCCCCCAAGAGGAAGAAGAACCTACCCGTCAACGTCCTCACGACGCGCGGGCTCGCGACGGCCTGGCCTCGGGACTCGCGCCTGCTAACAAGGCTCCCTCCACCCTCACATAGGGAGGTGCGCTCGACGCCCCTCTCATGATGGGAAGGGGGCTCTCCTCTGGAGTTTCCCCGAGCTGACCCGTCACTCGAAGGAGGTGTTCGAGCACCACCTGCAAGCGTATCTTGATGCGCGTTTTCGTGAGCCCAGCATGAGCCGTTCAGTGCAGGGGGCTCAGGACTTCATCGACCAAGTTACAGAGGAACTTCAGTACGCAAGACTCATCCGCGGTGGGCGTAACCGCACAACCCCAAGTTCAACTGCTCGTAGCCCGAGCGACTACTTCCGCGTCTGCGTCGACATCGCGGGTCTCAACCGAGCCGCTTCTCATGAGCCCTTCTAGCCGACGGCGGTCGGTCGGAGGAGGGCCCTCCCCTGCAGCTACGTCTGCACGCTCTTCGGCTTCCGCAACGCAGCTGCCATGTTCCAGCATCTCGTGCAGCGGGCCTTGGGGGCTCGGGAGGCTTAGTGGCAGGCGGTCCGGACGGAGCGAGAGCCGGACCCGCGCGACCACTGAGAGCCTCCGGAGCCCCTGGTCCTCAGGAGCCCGACGATCCTCGGAAGTGACCCACACAGCTCGCATCTTCAGCTACCCCAACTCTCCTTCGACAAGTATATGGTGAAACTTCAGGTATCCAAACGAGGGCGCCTCTCGGGCTGCATCATCCTCAGACCGCTGGGGGCTGATCGCCCGTGGTTATCTTCCGTTTTGCATGATCAAGGCTAGATATTTCTTTGCATTCACATTATCTATATGCTCGGTGTCCTCACCGCCACTAAGGTCATGAGCCCTTGTGAGCCCACTCACGACCGCCCCATGATTATGGACTGACACGACGTCTGTGCTCGGGTCCGTCCCTGCAGCGTCGGTAAACCCAAGGGCCGAGCTCTGTCTAGCGAGCCATTCCCGTGACGGCACCTCCCATGGTCCTTGGTGCCTTGTTCTCGCATGGGCTAATCATGGATGGGTAAGTAGGGGCCTGTGGCAGGTGCCTCGCTCACGCGGGAACCGCGTGTCGGTTGTTTTTCTTTTGGATCGTGGCAAGAGAAGACTGGGCACGACGTCTGTGCTCGGGTCCATCCCTGCAGCGTTGACAAATCCAGTGGCTGAGCTCTGTCTCGCGAGTTATTCCCGTGACGTCACCTCCTGGGGTCGCTGGTGCTGCGGCCTTCTCATGCAATATCCCCTAGAGATGCACTCGGCGCAGGTCGACACAACACCTCTCTTTTCACATTTTGCAGAAGAAGACTCAGGCGCAACCCGCCTCAGGGTAGGGTCTCGTGAGTGATGCGTAAGCTCACGAGAACTTCCTCGGAGTCGTTCCACTCATCCTGAGGAGGCCCCATATACACCTTGGCTGTCCTACCGTGCAAGCCACGTGTTAGGACGGGGATGTACACGCCCCAGAGTCTCTCCCGGTGGGAGGCTCCCTCCCACGGTCCAGTGGAAGTACCAAGCTCCGCGCTGGCAGATCCAACCGAGGAGCAGTTATGCCCATGAACCAGTGGAAGCACCAAGGTCCGCGCAGGCCACTACGACCGAGGCGTGGTTGTGCCCACACTCAGCGCAAGTGTGGTAGCTCTATGCTCTGCGCTAGTTATAAACAACCGAGGGTGGCCCCCAGTGGTCGCACCAACCTCAGGGAGCTTTTCAGCTCATGACGCTCACAACTTCTGCTTGGATGGGTGTCGCGAGGGGGGCTAGGCACGGGGGCTATGCTCAGGTGACGCCTGCCAGACACCACCCTACCAGGTTCCCAGACACCTGGCCTTCTCGTGGCCCCATCGCAGGCGAAGGCTCGTGGGCAAGGTATGGTGCTCGTTCTCCTTCATGAGGGCCGTTCGTACGTCAAGGGGTACCCCTGGGCATCGCGACCCAGGGGCCTAGCTGGCCACGTAGCCCCTCATCCCTTGAGTCTAGTTATGACGATAACCCCAGTCATCCGGAGGTCCCAATGGCGATCGAGGTATGCGCGGGGTTGGGCCTTGCCGACACAGAACAAAAACGGGATCGCTTGAACGTCAAGGGGGACCCTTGGGCATCGCGACCCAAGGGCCTCACTAGCCACGTAGCCCCTCATCCCTTGAGTCTAGTTACTACGGTAACCCTGGTCATCCGGAGGGCTCAATGGCGAGTCTATTTACTACGGTAACCCCGGTCATCCAGAGGGCTCAATGGCGGTCGAGGTATGCGCGGGGTTGGGCCCTGCCGACGCAGAGCACCTAAGAAAACATGAAAGGAAGCAAGCATGGAATCATCTAGCTATTACAATAAGGCCAAGTTTTTCAAATTCAAACAAAGTTCTTACGCCTCCACGAGGCATTTGCACTTCTCTCACTAAACGGGACGGATCAGGCATCGCCGAGCGCAGCATCACCGGTCTTCTCTTCTTCGGTTGCAGTAGCAGTAGCCTGGAGGGACGCCTCCACCAGCGACGTGACCTTCACCCTCGGGGCCTTGGCAGTCGTGTTCTC
The DNA here is from genome assembly GCA_902687465.1 of Secale cereale. NCBI lineage: Eukaryota > Viridiplantae > Streptophyta > Magnoliopsida > Poales > Poaceae > Secale > Secale cereale. The sequence goes on from LR738712.1 coordinate 223,146,466, forward strand.
CATGACTTTGGTCATGGGCCCGAACAGTGAGGCCAGGTTAAGGGTGGGGTCGCAAAGACTTAGGTGGCTGCACACCTGTGTCAGGACCAAGGTAAGCAGCGTACGGCTCTCGACATCGGCTAACTGGCCAATCGCGGCCGTAACACCGCGCAGGGACTCCACGAGCACAACAAGGAGCCCGGCGGGGCCTCCCTCCGGGGCGGCCAGCGGTTCCTTGAACCCTTCCCCATAGGCGGCATGCAGCGCCTTGCGGGCCTCAAGGTCAAAGGCGGCGAGGGCCTCGGGACTCACCGTCGCCGAGTCCGCAGGGGCTTCCTCCTGGTCGCGAGCGGCTTGGGCCGTCCTGGCCTGCTCGAATTCAACCTTCAGCTTCTCTAGGGCCGCGCGGTCAGCAAGCTGCTTCTGTTGCAGCCGGGACGCCTCTGTCATCTGCGCCTCGAGCTCCTTCTCCAACCTCTTGAGCTCCTGAGCGCGCCTAGTGCCTTCCTCGCGGAGGGCCCCCAGCTCGCTCTCTTCCTTGAGGCAGCGCTTCTCGAAAGACGCGGCGTCGGCTCGCGTGGCATCGCGAGCCAGCGTGGCCGCCGCAGCTTCCTCTCGACCCTTGGTAGCAGCCGCCGAGGCCTGATCCCAGCAGGTCTACGGAGACTCGTCTACCAGGAGCCACCCATGGAACAGCCCCAGGCGCTCGTCTATCAGGTGGCCGTCACCATTTTGCATATCAGCGCGAAGACGACCCAGCGCCGAGGAGGCAGCCTCCAAAGCCTCAAGACCAGGCTGCGCCGGCTGGCTCACGGGTACCAACAAGACCGACTACTCGACCAGGGGCTCAGGGCCTCTGGCCTCCCGCGCCAGAGCAGGTGGAGCAGAAGCCAACTCCGCAACCTCGCCAGAGACAGGGACGTCTTCGAGCGACACCATCGCCGCAAGCTAGGTGGCCCAGTCGACCGGGGCGCCTAGCACTGCGGCATCCTTCCCTGGGGTAGCATCAACAGCCGGAGGAGTAGGGCACCGCAGCGTGACCTCCCCCTTCACCTTCTTCATCACAACCCGAGGCTGCTGCATCAGGGAGAGCACATCAGGGGCATGACAACTAAGGATGAGTGAGAAATTGCACACTTACTCAGCGGAGGCGAGGTGCGCCCTTCTCTTCACCAGCAGGTTAGCAGCAGCCGCTGGCGCCCTGGGCGTGCCGATAGCCCGGGCGTGGGCGAGGCGCGAGGCCACGGTCATGGGAGTGGTCGCGGTCGCCAGGTTCGCTGACATGGTACTCTTCGGCGGAGGCGCCACCTTGCTTCCCCTGGACGCAGTGCGTTCGGATCAACGTGGAGTGGTCGCCTCGGACCGTCCGAAGGGACCTGCACCTGGCGTAATTGCTTCGGCGAACGCCTAGAAGGAGTCCCCTTCGTCATCCAGGGTATCCTCCGAGCCCCCCTCGTCGCTTTTATCGTCAGCACCAGAAGATACGTCGAATGTGGGTGGAGCGCCCACGGGCGCACCAAAGTCTGGCATGGCCATCTACAGCTCGGCCTTGTCAGGGCGGCCGTACAGCGGTAGGTAGGCCCCAGGAAGATCCTCCGGAACCATCCCCAGGAGAGCTCTCGAGGTGAAGTCCAGATCGTCTTTGGCCAGCACCCCTAGGTGCAGCCGGAGCCCGTCGTCGTCGCCCATCAGCTCCCACATGGGGCGTGAGTGAGCCTGCAGCGGAGCCAGATGCTGCCTCAAGAACTCCTTCACGATCTGGCCCCCTTCGAGCCTCGAGCTCAGGTCGGCCTCAATCTTCTCCAAGACAAGCCCGGCAAGAGGGCCGGTGAGCTTCGTGTGGCTCCAACCGGTAAGCTTCTCCAGACGAGCAGTAGGCAGCGCCAGCAGAGGATGGATGCACTGGGCATCCAGATAGACCAACCTCTTCCGGTGGGACTCTATCTTCTTCCCTGCCGTCATCAGGCGACAGCCCTAGCGCTGGAAGACGAAGGAAACGCAACCCGAGCACGGGCCATCGTTGTACCGACGCATGGAGAAGAAGTGGCGGAATAGGGCGACAGTCGGCCTCACCCCACGAACACCTCACAGTAGAAGGCGAAGAGCGACAAAACGAAGATGGAGCGAGGTTGGATATGGAGAGCGTGCACCTGGTAATGTTCCAGGATGGCGTAGAAGAACTCGGAGAAGGGGGCACGAGCCCCATAGAGATGCTGTGGAGGAAGAAGGGGTAGCATGACTTCGACAAGGTCCGCCCCATGGTGGATCCGGCACAGATCCGCGTCGGGCCGTGCTCATTGTGGGAGCTCGATAGGAACGGTTGGACCTCTGAGTAGTCCTCCTCCCTGATAATGGATGACTCCTCAAGCGCCGCATCAAGAGAAGAAGCAGATCCAGACGCCGGCACGGCACCCTTGTTCCTCTTCGCAATGGTCAAAGGAGCCGAAGGACGCAGAGAGGCAGGAGTCGTAAAGGGATGAAATCCGAGCAGGAAGGAAAGAGGGTGATAACTCCCCCAGCAGAGAAGGCCCCCTTTTTGTCAAGATGCATGGTTGCCGAGATGGCGTGGGGAGTGGGGTCGCTTGCGTCCCATCCAACCGTCACGCGCCATCCTAGCCCGCAGCCTTTGGGGGCCCGCGGCGCTTCGTCCTCGACTAAGGCTTCACCCTGAAGCCAACTCCGTGCGCACCTTGGGCCCGGGGGCTACTGTCGGCGTCCTGGGAACTAGGGTACCCAGACTTGCCTGTCTGCGGGATGCGACGTGCTCCTACTACGGCCTGGTACGGCCCAGCTAATCGACCAGCTGCTCAAGACCCTTGCGAGAGGGCCAATCCTCGCGAGGAGAATGACATCAAGACCTTCTCGGGAGCGGCGTCCGCAAGGCGTTCCGGAGGGGCGGAGAATCCAAGGCCGAACCTGCCTCAGGAGGAGGCAGTGATGTCCGCTGTGACGCACGCGCTAGCGGGTGCCAGCTTCCGCCAGTGGCGCAGTTGCCATTTCGGTGCAAAGGGGACAGCGCAGCCGTTGGTTCCCAAGGAGCGGGGCAAAGGTTTCCTCTTTGGTGCAACAAGACCGAAGACCGCAAGGATGACAAGGGGGATGTCACCATAGAGCCCACCACCGTGTCATCGCCAGATCCTTTTGCAAGCGAAGACCGCTTTTCTCAGTACAAGAACATCCTTGTGTTCCCGCTAAAAAATGGCCGTTGTGGGATCCCTTGCCGCCTAAACATTTCGGGGGAAGAGGACCGTGGCCGCCTATATAAGTAGCTAGAACTCCCACTGCAAATGGACGGGACCGATAAACTCTGCCACCACACAAGGTGCAAGAACACTCGCCTCCTGACCCTCTTGAGCTCGCCTCCTGAGCCCAGGAACCGTTGTACTAGCTCATATTCTAGCTCGCCCGGAGCCAATCCACCAAAGCAGGAAGTAGGGTCTTACACCACACGGCGGCCCGAACCTGGATAAACTCTTATGTGTTTTGTTCGTTGTTTGCTTGAATCCTTCCATCATGACGAGAGTGAGGCGCTAGGTAGATGAGAGTGGGAGAGATCTTCGTTCATGCCCATGTGTTCGAACTTAACGGGTTTTGCAGAGCCCTGAATCCGACAGCGACGTCCCCCCTGCTGAACCAGAAAGGGGCCCCCTGGTCCCATAGGTGGCCGCGTATATCCCTCGACACCAACACAACATCAAACATTACATGTACAAGATGTAACACGAGACACTAAAGGTTCTCCCTCGATCATTGTGCTATAAGCTCCATATGAATCCATCAATTAATGCCCATCAGCCTTATAATACGTCTTCAATATATCTACAATTTTTGATTCTTCCATGATATTATATTATCAATCTTGGATGTTTTATATGCATGTTTATGCTAGTTTATTCATTTTTTGGGACTAACATATTGACCTTGTGCCTAGTGCCAGTTGTTGTTTATTCCTTGTTTTTAGAAAATCAATACCAAACAGAGTCCAAATGCAACAAAACGTTTTGACAATTTTCATGGACCAAAAGACACCCTAGAAGCTTCGGGAGGAAGCCAGAAGAGCCAAAAGGTGGCCACAAGCTACTGGGGCGCGCCTCACAAGCTTGTGGACCCTCGTGGCACTTCCAACCCTAAATTTTCTTCTATCAATACCAACATATTCCTTGAAGACCAGTGAGCAACCCAAAATACTTTCCCCGCAGCCGCAAGTTTTGTCTTTGAGAGATTCCATCTAGGGACCTTTTCCGGTACTCCACCGGAGGGGGATTTGATCATGGAGGGCTTCTTCATCAACCATGCTTCCCTTCTGATGATATGTGAGTAGTATACCACAGACCTATGGGTCCATAGCTAGTATCTAGATGGCTTCTTCTCTCTCTTTGATCTTCAATACAATATTATCCTCGATGTTCCTAGAGATCTATTTGATGTAATCTTCTTTTGCGCTGTGTTTGTTGAGATCCGATGAATTGTGGGTTTATGATCAGATTATCTATGAATATTATTTGAGTCTTCTCTGAACTCTTGTATGCATGATAGTTATAGCTTTATATTTCTCTCCGGTCTATTGATTTGGTTTGGCCAACTAGATTGATTTTTCTTGCAATGAGAGAGGTGCTTTGTAATGGGTTCAATCTTGCGTTGCTCCATCCCAGTGATGGAAATGGACATGACACATATTTCTATTGTTTCCAATAAGGATAAAAAGATGGGGTTTATTCATATTGATTGGATCTATCCCTCTACAACAAGTCATCTTACTTAAGGCGTTACTCTGTTCTTGTTAACTTGATACATTAGATGCATGCTGGATAGCGGTCGATGTGTGGAGTAATAGTAATAGATGCAGGACGGATTCGGTCTACTTTTCTTGGGTGTGATTCCTATATACATTATCATTGCCTTGGATATCGTCATAACTATGCGCTTTTCTATCAATTGCTCAATAGTAATTCGTTTACCCACCATAGGCTTTCTTTAAAGAGAGGGGCCTCTAGTTGCTCGGGGTCTATCTTTTATCATATTGCTTTTGATATATAAATTAAAAACACAAAAATACATTGCTGCAATTTATTTACTTTTATTTTATGTTGCACTTTTACTTGTCTTTTATACCTATCACTATCGGATGTCATCATTGCAAGTAATCGTGAAGGGATTGACAACCCCTTTATCACGTCGGGTGCAAGTATTTGTTTTTTTCTGCAGGTACAACTATTTGAGACTTATGTATTCTTTCTACTGGATTGATACCTTGCAGGGGTGGAGCGCATTGGGCCGACTCTCATGCACAGGAATACGACTCTGAAAACGGCATGGGCATTAGGTTGGGCCTGGGGCAGTGCATCAGGGTCCAAGTTGCCAGCCCGCACACCAAGTCCGTGCACGTGTGCACTTCCCCGCACAGGTCTGAGCCCACGTCCGCGCACGTGGTCCTTTAAGTCGTGTGATTGTGTCTCGTTCCCTGATTTCTTTCTTTACATTGATTGTTATTCTGTTCGATCCCCATTTGCGGAAGTCCTGATCTCCCACACCAAGCTCTGTCGCCCCCAGGCGAGTACGCCGGCAAGCCACAGCGACCACACATACGCACAGACACGCACCATGGCTGGGCCGCCGACACTCTACAATTCCATACCCTCTCTTTAACTCTTCATCAGTTGGTCAATCTCCCCATCGGATACTACAAGCAATCCCAATTTTTTCATGATCACGCCCTTGTCTCTCCATGTTTTTTCTATTCTCAACATTTTTACGAATTTATAGATAGTAGATTTTGGCCCACACGTCGACTATTGGCTAGGATTTTTAAACTCCTAATCTGAGGGTACATTATTCTCTTAGACAAATTTTCATATCACACATTATTCTATATTTCTCAAAATGTAGGTGGACTAGATATCTCAAACAAAAATTGTATGCACACTATAGATATTTTTTCCTCAGCACAAAATCATCATTTTCAAGTATGCACCCTACAGGTATCTCAAAAAGAATGGTATGCATGCTCCAGGAGACATGATTTGAAAATGCAAGACCTATTTTCACGTATATATAGGTAAGTATTTTTTTCTGCTACTTTTTTACCTCTACATCGTCTTTTATCGTGTGCGCTCATCTATGCTAAAAGTTATGAAACAAATTTTTTATTTAGTGCAAAGTTACTTGAAAAATGTGCGCTATAGTAAAATGGTGCAGTAGGGTAAATTTAGCTCCAGCTCCGCCCCTGATACCATAGTTCTCAACTGAGGGAAATACTTCTCTCTACTTTGATGCATCACCCTTAATTCTTCAAGTAAAAAACCAACGCAAGATCAAGAAGTAGCAGGAAGAATTTCTGGCGCCGTTGCCGGGGAGGATCTACATCAAGCCTACCAAGTACATATCATAAACTCTCATCTCTTGCATTTACTTTATTTGCCATTTGCCTCGTTCCTCTCCCTTACTCCTAAAACATTTTCAGCAAAATACAAAAAATATTTGCATCTTTATTTGCCTTCATTTTATTTGCCTTTTCGTTAGCTTCTTTGTTTTCTTTTGTGCTAGTTTGCTTTCCTCATTATCATGGCTACTTCTTCTCTCGTCGCATGTATCCTGGAAAGTGAAGTTCTTGATTTTAAACAAAGGGGGAGAGAATTGAAAGGATGCATGGTATGGAATTTGCGATGCTCAAAATATATCTATTCATAAGCAATCTACTACTGTTCTTCTTAGAAACTTTTATGTGGGTGTTACCACTTGGTATAGATTTATGCTAGACACTATTATTGGGGGGAATTTCTTGAGTAGTCATCCTGTGGATGCTTTTAATGCTATTGGAAATTTGGTGGGATCACCAGCTATCATGATTAATGAAATGGCACTAACTTCGGAACATGTGATGCAAAGGCTAGATATTATTGAGAATAAAGTGTCTATCGTAGACCATACTGAATTTTTGGATAAAAATATTCATAATCATATTACTCAATTTGGATCAAAGGTAGGAATTAATTTAAAAACACTAAAGGAGAACGAGCCTATAATTAATGAGAGGGCAGAACAAAGTCCCGCTAGAAGCGATAAGTTGGAAGAGATTATTACCAATTTGGGTTCCGTTTTTTCTTCTCTCAAAAATATTCCAAAATTTCCTCCTAATAAAGCTACCAAGTTTATTTATGTTCCTAAAAATAAGGGTGGACAATATAGTAAAGGAAACAAAGATATTAAGATGATAAGTATTTGCCCTGGGTTTGTCAATATGATTAAGGAACCTGTTCGCACACGAATATGTCACTGTGTACCCTCGACATCGGGGGTGATACACCGCAGCATACCTTGAAGGAGACCCGTCCAGAAGCGCAGTACACAAGCAATCCGGCGGGCGCTTTTGTAGACCCGAAGCCCCGCTTGCCCGGGAGGGACCCCGTCAGGGCTCGCGGTGGCTATGGGTTGTTTTAGGTCGAACTGATCACTCCAAGGACGTCGAGGTTCACTGCCCTCCAATGAAGAAGAACGAAGGAAGAACGAGGAAGAAGAAGAACAAGCGAGAGAGATAAAAGTAAGGGTTAGAAGTGGTAGATGTGTTTGTTCGATAGTGTGTTGTCTTTCAATCGGCTGTCAACTCTAGTCTATATAAGAGGCAGATGGAATTCCCGTACAAGAAAAGTACTTGCATAGACGTCCTAATCATGAAAGCCTAACAAAACACGAACTATTCATGACCTTTGGACTGGATGTCCGGCTGAAGGCTCGGATGATCTGGCCAAACCCAGTTTTTTGACAACAGCTCACTAATCGGGCTGTAACTTTTGCATACGACCTCAGGTTAAGACGATTCTTATATCAACAATCATCCATTTCGACGAGACACACAACTTTCATATTGAACACTATTCGATTACAGGTCATTGTCGGTGTCAAAACCGGCAGATCTCGGGTAGGGGGTCCCGAACTATGTGTCTAAGGATCGAAGGTAACAGCAGGCAGGGGACACTTTGTTTACCCAGGTTTGGGCCCTCTTGATGGAGGTAATCCCCTACTTCCTGCTAGACTGACTTTGATGAGTATAGGGGTTACAAGAGTTGATCTACCTCGAGATCGAGATGGCTAAACCCTAGATGTCTAGTCTGTATGATTATGATTGCTCTACGGACTAAACCCTCTGGTTTATATAGACACCGGAGGGGGCAAGGGTTGTACAAACTCAGTTTACAGAGGAAGGGATCTTCATATCCACATGCCTATCTTGTCTTCTATGTCATGTAGAGTCCCATCCGGACACAGGAGAAAGTCTTCTGTCTTGTATCTTCACGGCCCATCAGTCCGGCCCACGTCACATAGGACGGACGCCCGAGGACCCCATAATCTAGGACTCCCTCAGTAGCTCCCGTACCAGGCTTCAATGACGACATGTCCGGCACGTAGAGTGTCTTCGGCATTGCAAGGCGGGTTCCTCCTCTGAATACTTCAAAGTGCCTGAGACGAAGGGCTATATTCGGCCCTTACATCTCCAGTCTTGGCAAGGCGATTTCTTCAAACAACTCGGTTTTACATTAAATGTCATGCCTGATAACCCACAAGTGTATGGGATCGCAACAGTTTTCGAGGGTAAAGTATTCAACCCAAATTTATTGATTCAACACAAGGGGAGCCAAAGAATACTCTTAAGTATTAGCCGCTGAGTTGTCAATTCAAGTAGACCTAGAAACTTACTATCTGCGGAAAGGTAATTTAGTAGCAACGTAATATGGAAATAATGGTAACAGCAATAAAAGTAACGGTAAAGTTTTTGTAACTGTAGCATCGGAAAAGTAAATAAGCAACAAGCAATATGTAAAAAGCTCGTAGGCATTGGATCGGTGATGGAGAATTATGTCGGATGCGATTCCTCATGTACTATTTATAACCTAGGGTGACACAGAACTGGCTCCAGTTCATCAATGTAATGTAGGCATGTATTCCAAATATAGTCATACGTGCTTATGGAAAAAAACTTGCATGACATCTTTTGTCCTACCCTCCCGTGGCACTGGGGTCCTCGTGGAAACTAAGGGATATTAAGGCCTCCTTTAAATAGAGTACTGGACCAAAGCATTAACACATAGTGAATACATGAACTCCTTAAACTACGGTCATCCCCGGGAGTGGTCTCAATTGTTGTCACTTCGGGGTTGCCGGATCATAACACATAGTAGGTTACTATAGACTTGCAAGATAGGATAAAAAACACACATATATTCATGAAAACATAATAGGTTCAGATCTGAAATCATATCACTCGAGCCCTAGTGACAAGCAATAAGCATGTCAAAGTCATAGCAACATCAATCTTAGAACATAGTGGATACTAGGGATCAAACCCTAACAAAAGTAACTCGATTACATGGTGAATCTTATCCAACCCATCACCGTCCAGCAAGCCTACGATGGGATAACTCACGCACGGCGGTGAGCATCATGAAATTGGTGATGGAGGAAGGTTGATGATGACGAAGGCGATGATCTCCTCTCTTCGGAGCCCCGAACGGACAACAGATCAGCTCTCCCGAGAGAGATTAGGGCTTGGCGGCAGCTCCGTATCGTAAATTGCGATAATTCTTCCTCTCTGATTTTTTCTCCTCGAAAGTGAATATATGGAGTCCGGGGGTACATCGGTGGAGAAACAGGGGGCCCATGAGGTAGGGGGCGCGCCCAGGGGGAGGGGGCGTGCCCCCCACCCTCGTGAACAGGGTGTGGGCCCCCTGGCTTGGATCTTTCCGCATATATTTTTTATGTATTCCAAAATAATTCCCCATTGATTTTCAGGTCATTCCGAGAACTTTTATTTCTGCACAAAAATAACACCATGGCAATTCTTCTGAAAACAACGTCAGTCCGGGTTAGTTCCATTCAAATCATGCAAGTTAGAGTCCAAAACAAGGGAAAAAGTGTTTGGAAAAGTAGATACGTTGGAGATGTATCAACTCCCCCAAGCTTAAACCTTTGATTGTCCTCAAGCAATTCAGTTGATAAACTGAAAGTGATAAAGAAAAACTTTGACAAACTCTGTTTGCTCTTGTTGTTGTAAATATATAAAGCCAGCATTCAAGTTTTCAGCAAAGATCATGAGCTAACCACATTCTCAATAACTTTCAGGTCTCATGTCTACTTATATCAATGGCATAATCAACTAGCGAGCAATAATAATAAACCTCGGATGACAACACTTTCTCAAAACAATCATGATATGATATAACAAGATGGTATCTCGCTAGCCCTTTCTGAGACCGCAAAACATAAATGCAGAGCACCTTTAAAGATCAAGGACTGACTAGACATTGTAATTCATGGTAAAAGAGATCCATTCACAATCATACTCAATGCAAATTAGTAGCAATACATGCAAATGATAGCGGTGCTCCCCAACTGGTGCTCTTTAATAAGAGGATGATTACTCAGCATAAAAGTAAATAGATAGGCCCTTCGCAGAGGGAAGTAGGGATTTGAAGAGGTGCCAGAGCTCTATTTTTAAATAGAGATGAATAATATTTTGAGCATTATACTCTCATTGTCAGCATAGCAACCAAGAATCTAGATATCTTCTGTGCAACACACTTTATAGGCGGTTCCCAAATAGAATGGTAAAGTTTATACACCCCCAACCATCGACAAGTACACTCCACGGCTAGCCCGAAACAACGGGTTACCAACCATTTTCTCATGAATGATGAGCGGAGTCCACTCATCGTGAGAATAACCCATCTAGCATGGAAGATATAGACATCCCTAGTTGATACATGAGCTGTTCGAGCATACAAAACTGAATTTCATTTGAAGGTTTAGAGTTTGGCACATACAAATTTACTTGGGACGGCAAGTAGATACCGCATATACGAAGGTATGGTGGACTCATATAGAATAACTTTGGGGTTTATGGAAGTGGATGCACAAGCAGTACTCCCGCTTAGTACATGTGAAGGCTAGAAAGAGATTGGGAAGCGACCAGCTAGAGGGCGACAACAGTCATGAACATGCATTAAAATTAATCAGCAATGAATGCAAGCATGAGTAGGATATAAATCACCATGAACATAAATATGGTGGAGGCTATGTTGATTTTGTTTCAACTACATGCGTGAACATGTGCCAAGTCAAACCACTTGAATCGTTCAAAGGAGGATACCACCCTGTCATACCACATCACAACCATTTTAATATCATGTTGGCACGCAAGATAGACCATTATAAACTCTTAGCTAATTAAGCATGGCATGAGCAGCTATGATCTCTAATTGTCATTGCAAGCATGTTTCATTCATAATAAAGCTGAATCAGGTATGATGAAGTATCATATTAACAAAAAGAAGAGAGATCGAGTTCATACCAGCTTTTCTCATCTCAATTAGTTCATCATATATCATCATTATTGCCTTTCACTCGCACAACCGAACGGTGTGGAAAATAATAATAGTGCACGTGCATTGGACTAAGCTGGAATATGCGAGCATTAAATACAAGAGAGAAGACAAGGTAATATGGCTCATGGTTAAATTAAGAATAAAGCATGTGAGAGCCACTAAACATTTTCATCATGATCTTCTACTCTTGACCCCCAAAGAAAAGAAAAGAAACTATTTACACGGGAAAGCTCCCAACAAGCAAGAGAAGAACGATAAATCTTTTTGGGTTTTCTTTTAATTACAACTACTATAGGCAGGGAAAGTAAACTAGCTAAAAGCTACAACTAATTTTTTTTGTTTTTCTTCAGGTTTTTCTAACACACAAGAAAAAGACTTATAAAATGATTCAAACTAGCATGGATGGTACAATAAAAGAGTGTGAGCACTGACTAATAGCATAAGTGTGTGAACATTAATGTAATGTCGGTGAGAAACAGGTACTCCCCCAAGCTTAGGCGTTTGGCCTAAGTTGGTCTATGGACACGGATCGAAGCTACTCTCTCATGTGTACTGAGAAGTGTCCTATGGGTGCCACTGGTTGGCAAGGTCATCCGGATCCCACCCATAAACAAACTGACGGTAAGGATCAAGTGGTGGGTCCGGTTCCGATTCTGAAGCTTGTGCCTAGCTCTGGTACTTGTAAAAGGCCTCTGACGAAACGAGGTATATGCCTAAAAACAGATCAAACAGAGACGATGCAGGCAAGGTAACAATCTCACAATATTTTTCATCAGACCTCAATTTATACCTAAGCAACTTCTCCTTGTCTTTAACAATAAAATCATGTGCTATCATACTGTTATAATCTAGATAAATAGGGGCCAGGAATTTTTCTTCCTTCTCATAGGTATCCTAAAATGTTCTGTAAGGAGAGAAGCAAACATGCCTCCAAAGACGGGACCTTTGGTGCGGTTCAGACTTAATCGTTTAGCAACGATGGCACCCAAGCTATAAGTTGTGTCTCGAAACAAAGCATGGCGCAAAATGACAATATCAGGGGCTCTAAGATTCCCACTGTTCCCACGACCAATTAGACATCTACTAGCAAATATAGCAAAGTAGCGTAGAACAGGAAAATGTATACTAGTAATTCTTGCCCCAAAAACTTGCCTAGTTTTCCCTACAGCTATCATGTCAATAAACCCGTCAACATCTTCATGATGTGGTTCTTCAAGACTACCAGCAAAGGGTATCTTGCATACTTCAAAAAATTCAAAGAATGAAATCTCCTTAACCTCATCATATAAACGAAACTCCACTGAAGGTGGTGATTTCTTAGCATGAAATGAATGTTTTGCGTGAAATTATTAGTGAGTAAGAGATACTGTTCACGCTAGTCGTGGAGGAAGTCGGTGAGGCCTGCATTGTTTGCCAAATAATAAAAGTCTTCGTTAATCCCGACAGCTTCCAAGAACTCATTACAAGGCCATTCACATGGCCGAACATCCATAGTGCGAGGAAGATTATATTTGGGCTTATTATTTTCTTCCTTCTTCTTATCCTCTGTACTTTTACTGGAAGAGCCTCTTAACAATATATTTATCATTTTCCTCCTCTGAAATTTTCTGAAATTTTTAGTAACTCAAATTAAAAGTAAACCAAACTCAATTGATAGCAACAACTCCTACAACAGCCTAGAGACCATATCATGCATTAGAACTACTTGGGACCAAAGAAATTTGTCATGCAAGCTCAAGAACAAGGTCAACACAGCAGCAAAAATTTGGAATAAATAAAGCACTAGAACAAAAACTAATTGGACCAATGGAGGAGTCACATACCAAGGAACAATCTCCCCAAATAGTTTTGTGAATAGAGCTTTGAGCAAGGAGATCGAAAATGACAGCAAAATGAGCTAGAACTCGTGCTTGAGCTGGATAGTGATTTTTTTGGGAGGAAGATGGAGTCTGTGGGTGCAGGAATAAGTGGAGGGGGGCACGTGGGGCCCACGAGGCAGGGGCGTGCCCTGGACCCTTGTGTCTAGGTGTTGGCTCCCCTCGCTGTGTTTTCTATGGCAAACATTCTCAAATATTGTAGAAAAAAATCATATTTCATTTTGAGGGCATTTGGAGAACTTTTATTTTTGGGGTATTTTTTTATTGCACGGATAAGTCTGGAAATAGACAGAAAATACTATTTTTGCTTTATTTAATCTAATTAATAGAAAGTAAAAGGAGGGTACAGAAGGTTGTGCTATCTAGATTAACCCATCTCATGCTCATCAAAAGGAATCCATTAACAAGGTTGATCAGGTCTTATTAATAAAGTCTTTCCCAATAACATGAAACCAGAGAATTTTTGAATAACACTAGGTTACCTCAATGGGAATATGTATGTCCCCAACAGTAAGAATATCATTGGTCTTCTTGACACTAGGAATAAGAAATTCAAAAGCTCTAATAGTAATAGTTGAATTTTGTCCAATAGAATTGAAACTATTGACCTGAGGTTGTTTCCTCGGAGAATGTACCGTATGCTTATTACCATTGACATGAAAAGTGACATTGCCTTTGTTGCAATCAATAACAGCCCCTGCAGTATTCAAAAAGGGTCTACCAAGGATAATAGACATACTATCGTCCTCGGGAATATCAAGGATAACAAAGTCTGTTAGAATAGTAACATTTGCAACCACAATAGACACATCCTCACAAATACCGACAGGTCTAGCAGTTGATTTATCGGCCATTTGCAAAGATATTTAGTAGGTGTCAACTTACTCAAGTCAAGTCTACGATATAAAGAGAGAGGCATAACACTAACACCGGCTCCAAGATCACATTAAGCAGTTTTAACATGGTTTCCTTTTATGGAGCAAGGTATAGTAGGTACTCCTGGATCTCCTAGTTTCTTAGGTATTCCACCCTTATAAGTGTAAATGGCAAGCATGGTAGAAATTTCAACTTCAGGTATCTTTCTTTTATTGGTAATAATATCTTTCATATACTTAGCATAATGATTTGTTTTAAGCATATCAGTCAAACGCATACGCAAAAAGATAGGTCTAATCATTTCAGCGGAGCGCTCAAAATCCTCATCATCCTTTTTCTTAGATGGTTTTGGAGGAAAAGGCATGGGTTTCTGAACCCATGGTTCTCTTTCCTAACCGTGCTTACTAGCAACAAAGTCTCTCTTATCATAACGTTGATTCTTTGATTGTGGGTTATCAAGATCAACTACAGGTTCAATTTCTACATCATTATCATTGCTAGGTTCAGCATCATCATGAACATCATCATTTATATTATCACTAGGTTCATGTTCATTACCAGATTGTGCCTCAGAATCAGAAATAGAGATATCATTGGGAATCTCACGTGTGTCAGCTACAGGTTCACTAGAAGCATGCAAAGTTCAATCATTTTTCTTTTTCTTCTTTTTAGAAGAACTAGGTGTATCTAAATTAGCTCTCTGAGAATCTTGTTCAATTCTCTTAGTGTGGCCCTCGGGATACAAAGGTTCCTGAGTCACTTTACCACCTATAGTTGCAACTCTAACATCATAGTCATTGTTCTAACTATTTAATTCATTGAGCAAATAATTCTGAGCCTTAAGTACTTGTTCTACTTGAGTGGTAACCATAGAAGCATGTTTACTAATGAATTTCAATTCACCTTTAACTCTAGACATATAATCACTAAAGCATTCAATCATATAAGCATTATGTTGCAATTGTCTACAACATAAGCATTGAAGTTTTCTTGTTTCACAATAAAATTGTCAAACTCATCTAAGCATTGGCTAGCAGACTTATAACAAGGAATATCGCCTTCATCAAATCTATAAAGAGAATTTACCTTTACTACACGTGTCGGGTTATCAAGACCATGTATTTCTTCAATAGGTGGTAAACTCTTAACATCTTCAACTTTAATACATTTTTCTTTCATAGATTTATTTGCCTCTTGCATATCTTCAGGACTGAGAAATAGAACACCTCTTTTCTTCGGAGTTGGCTTAGGGGCTGGTTCAGGAAGAGTCCAATTATTTTCATTGGCCAACATATTATTCAATAGCCATTCAGCTTGATTAACTGTTCTTTCCCTAAAAACACAACCAGCACAACTATCCAGGTGGTCTCTAGAAGCATCGGTTAGTCCATTATAAAAGACATCAAGTATTTCATTCCTCTGAAGAGGATGATCAGGCAAAGCATTAAGTAATTTCAGAAGCCTCCCCCAAGCTTGTGGGAGACTCTCTTCTTCAATTTGCACAAAGTTATATATTTCTCGTAAGGCAGCATGTTTCTTATGAGCGGGAAAATATTTAGCAGAGAAGTAATGAACCATATCCTAGGGACTACGCACACAACCAGGATCAAGATAATTAAACCATGTCTTGGCATCACCCTTTAACAAGAACGGAAATAACCTATGGATATAGTAATAATGAATCGTTCCATCGTTGGTAAATAGGTTGGCTATGTCATTCAACTTAGTAAGATGTGCCACAACAGTTTCAGATTCATAGCCATGGAAAGGATTAGATTCAACCAAAGTAATTAACTCAGGATCAACAGAGAAATCATAATCCTTATCAGTAACAAAGATAGGTGAAGTAGCAAAAGCAGGGTAATATTTCATTCTAGCATTCAAAGACTTTTCATTCAGCTTAGCTAATAATTTCTTAAGATCATATCTATCATTGCAAGCAAGAAAGTCTCTAGCAGTTTCTACATCCATAACATAACCCTCAGGAATAACATGCAATTCATATCTAGGGGAAGAAGCTTCATCATCACTTTCATAAATATTATCAGTTTCAATATTTGCATTCTCCCTAACCTTAGGAATTTGTTCATCTCGAAATTCACCTAGTGGCACAGTATTATCAAGCATAGAAGTAGTTTCATTATACAAAGCAGAAGTGGCATCATCAAGAACATGCGACATATCAGGTTCAATAGCAGGAGTTGGTGTCACAAATTTACTCATAACAGAGGGTGAATCAACTGCTAGATGGGAGTTCCTTACCTCCCCTCGTAGTTGAGGGAAAGATCTTGGTTTTTGAGTCTTTCAAATTCTTCATAGTGATCAATAGATATAAATCCCAAGTGACTTATAGATTATAGCTATGCTCCCCGGCAATGGGGCCAGAAAATAGTCTTGATAACCCACAAGTGTAGGTGATGTCAACAGTTTTCGATGATAAAGTATTCAACCCAAATTTATTGATTCGACACAAGGGAAGCCAAAGAATACTCTTAAGTATTAGGAGCTGAGTTGTCAATTCAACCACACCTGGAAACTTATTATCTGCAGCAAGGTAGTTTAGTAGCAAAGAAATATGAAAATAATGGTAACATCAATAAAAGTAACGGTAATGTTTTTGTAGTTTTTGTAGCCGTAGCAGCGGAAAAGTAAATAAGCAACAAGCAATATGTGAAAAGATCGTAGGCATTGGATCGGTGATGGAGAATTATGTTGGATGCGATTCCTCATGTAATAGTTATAATCTACACTACTAGGAAAAGGGCTGCTAGTGGCGCACCTGTTTTCGCTACTAATGGCGCACTATAGGTGCGCCACTAGCACCACGCCATTAGATTTTTTTACTAATGGTGCACCACTGGTGCGCCATTAGTATCTGGTAGACTAATGGCGCACCACATAGAAGTGCGCCATTAGTAACAAATTTTTTTGTATTTTTTTTCAGATTTAAAAAAAATAATATTTTTTCAATTTTTTTGAAAATTTTCCTCATGTAATAGTTATAATCTACACTACTAGGAAAAGGGCTGCTAGTGGCGCACTTGTTTTCGCTACTAAAGGCGCACTACAGGTGCTCCACTAGCACCACGCCATTAGATTTTTCTCCTAATGGCGCACCACTGGTGCGCCATTAGTATCTGGTATACTAATGGCGCACCACATAGAAGTGCGCCATTAGTAATAAAAAAATTATAATTGTTTTTTTCAGATTTAAAAAAAATCAATTTTTTTTTATTTTTTCTTATCTCAAGTCAAATCGCACTCTATGGTCAAACTTCCCAGAAGGTCACCCATCCTCACACTACTCCAGCCCGAGCACGCTTAACTTCGCAGTTCTATCCAACCCCAACACCAGCTCACTTCACAGGCACTTGTTGATATATCTATCATATCAATCCTATTAAAACTTCTTGATGTCTAGGACTTTGTTCATATTCATGAGTATGATGAAATTTTGAAAAAATATTTCAAACTTCCTGGTCATATTACGTATCATATTTGAAAAAAAATCGAACAATTTTTTTTTCGAAACCAATTTTTTTTCTATTACTAGTGGCGCACCTAGCAAACGGTACGCCACTAGTAAGTTTGAATTTTTTTTCTTTTTTTCCCTCCAGATCTTAAAATCCCCGTAAATTTTTTTCTGTTAGGTTTTTGGGGATTTTGAAAATGTTTAACGGGGTCACACCCCCCCAGTTAAATTCAGATGTAACTTTTCGAGTAGATGATTTTTCGCATAAAAAACTTTTTAATCCGAGTTCGTATGCAAAAGTTATGCCCATTTTACAAATTCCAGAGATATTTTGCAAATAAAGTAGAAATTCATATTTGTAAATTTTCCCAACAAGTAGACCACATATCACATGGGAAACTTGTTTTCTTTTATTTTTTTGACATTTCCATCATTTTCTTTTATTTTTTTAAACTGAAAAGGCGGTCCATGGGGGGGGGTGCATTCGGTGGAATTTTTGGGCCAAGTTAGTAATGGCGCACCGCGGGAGTGGTGCGCCGTGCGCCATTACTAGTTCAACTAGTAATGGCTGTGCGCCATTACTAGCTTTGAAAAAAATTGAAACAAAATTAGAAAAAAGTTACTAGTGGCGCACCGTGGATGTGGTGCGCCATTACTAGTTTAACTAGTAATGGCGCACTATCCACTGGTGCGCCATTACTAGTTTTGAAAAAAAATTGTTACTAATGGCGCACCGTGGATGTGGTGCACCATTAGTATTTGGACACTAATGGCGCACCAACACATGGTGTGCCATTAGTATATAGTAATGGCGCACCACATGTCTGGTGCGCCATTAGTGGCCATATCATCTATAGCCCTTTTCCTAGTAGTACTAGGGTGACATAGAACTAGCTCTTGTTCATCGATGTAATGTAGGCATGTATTCCGAATATAGTCGTACGTGCTTATGGAAAAGAACTTGCATGACATCTTTTGTCCTACCCTCCCGTGGCAGCGGGGTCCTAGTGGAAACTATGGGATATTAAGGCCTCCTTTTAATAGAGTACCAAACCAAAGCAATAACACATAGTGAATACATGAACTCCTCAAACTACGGTGATCACCGGGAGTGGTCCCAATTGTTGTCACTTCGGGGTTGCCAGATCATAACACATAGTAGGTGACTATAGACTTGCAAGGTAGGATGAAAGAACACACATATACTCATGAAAACATAATAGGTTCATATCTGAAATCATGGCACTCACGCCCTAGTGACAAGCATTAAGCATGGCAAAGTCATAGCAACATCAATCTTAGAACATAGTGGATACTAGGGATCAAACCCTAACAAAACTAACTCGATTACATGGTAAATCTCATCCAACCCATCACCGTCCAGCAAGCCTATGATGGGATTACTCACGCACGGCGGTGAGCATCATGGAATTTGCGATGGAGGAAGGTTGATGATGACGATGGCGACGATCTCCCCTCTCCGGAGCCTCGAACGGACTCCAGATCAGCTCTCCCGAGAGAGATTAGGGCTTGGCGGCTGCTCTGTATCCTAAAACGTGATAATTCTTCCTCTCTGGTTTTTTCTCCCCGAAAGTGAATATATGGAGTCCGGGGGTACGTCGGTGGAGCAACACGGGGCCCACGAGGCAGGGGGCGCACCCAGCGGGAGGGGGTGCGCCCCCCACCCTTGTGGACAGGGTGTGAGCCCCCTGGCTTGGATATTTCCGCAGATATTTTTTATATATTCCAAAATAATGCTCAATTGATTTTCAGGTCATTCCGAGAATTTTTATTTTTGCGCAAAAATAACACCATGTCAATTATGCTGAAAACAATGTCAGTCCGGGTTAGTGCCATTCAAATCATCGAAGTTAGAGTCGAAAACAAGGGCAAAAGTGTTTGGAAAAGTAGATACATTGGAGACGTATCAATGCCCTTCGGCTTCTGTGCTTCCATCACCTCAGCTTACACGCGACAAACGAATAGGAAGGGTCCAAACACTTTTACAGATAACCCATCGACAGTGTATGGAAGATATCTATTTAAGGAGATTAGATCTCAGGTGTCATTCCATACCGGAAAAGATCCTACGAGCTTGCCTCGAGAAACCACGCAACCATGGCCAGCGCCCCTAGTTCTTGCTCCTGCCCCCATGGCCCTCAAAAAGGCGATTGGGAGAGCTGCTCCATATCTCAGGCCCAACTGACCAAGCTACTAGCGCAGGGCTACCTCCCCCCTGAGGATCTAGTCCCCGCTCGGGCAGGATTAACTTCCTTCACTGGTGAAGCCTTGGCGGAGAATTTCGCGAATCCTTCAGAGGGAGAGCGAGTGTGCTTTGTCTCCTTTCTCTTAAGAGGCATTGGATTTCCAATCCATCCCTTCCTCCGAGGTCTCCTGGAGTATTATGGCCTCCAGCTACAGAATCTCATGCCAGGCTCCATCCTGCATATCGTGGGCTTCGTCGCTCTCTACGAGTTGTTCCTAGGCTGCGAGGCCCATTTCGAGCTATGGAAGAAACTCTTCTGCCTCGCCCCTCGCTCCCAAAAGGGATCCATATACGAGGTGGGCGGTGCCGAGGTATGGCGCATAGCCGGGACAGGATACCTATCCGGTACTCCTAAGAAGGCATCTCAAGAGTGTCCCTTGGATTGGTTTTATATTGAAGATGTCACTCTATTGGACCCCATCCGACGGGGCCTTCCTGAGTTTTCCAATGATCCATTAAAGAAGCGCCACAACTGGCGTCCCCGAAGCCCCAAGGAGGTGGATAGTGCGGAGGTCAAGATGCTAATGGACAAAATAAAAGTCGTTGCCTAATCCGGACTGTCCATAGTTGAGGTTATGGCGATTTCCATAACGTGGGGAGTTCAACCACTCCAATCCATGGGTCTCCCCATGTGGAATTATAACGGGGAGGACGATGCATCCCGCTGCGGTCACATGGTCCAGACAACTTAGCCGCCCTGTCCGCCATGTTGGCCGATCTTTATAAAGGAGAGAACGAGGAATTCACTCATATCAAGTGCCGAGAGGGTTTTTCCATGTACAACCCTCCTAGCTGGGTAAGCTTTTAGTCCAGAACTTTACTCAATCCTCTTCCCGTACTGCACCCAGTTGGGTTTAACCCGGCCATTTTTAATAGGAATAGACGAAGGCCACAACGGGGATCCACAGTCCTGCTCCGCAGCCGGAGGACCATGTTTGGGACCTAGATCGCGTTTTTGAAGATGATCCGAGTATATCCGTGGAGCTCAAGGAGGGGGTCTTCTATCAAGCGAGCTACGATGGGACAGAGGTGGCCATTGTGGCCGATTACCCCGGTCTTCTCCCCTCTTCCCATGTAAGTGCCCAGGGAGCATATCTTCCAAAAGAATTTCTCCATCGTGCCTCACCCCTTGCACTGTCTTGTGCCTCAAAGGGCCGGTGTTCGTATCGTCACACCTCCTCGGGATCGTCCCTTGGGAAGGGGACATCAACACAAGGCGGGCCATCGAAAAGAAAGGCGGACGGCGACACTTCCCAGCGCCTACCTTCATCGAAAAGGTAAGGTTTTCAATATTCCCTATGGCAAACATATCAAACTATGACGTTTTCTATTATGCCATAATTCAGGAAGAGCATCCACCAGACTACATCCGGAGACTCGGCGGGACATGCGTCCGCCAATCCGACCCCGGACCCAGCCTCCACGGCTAGAGCCGGTACGGGTGCAATGTCGGATTGTTCTCTCTCCAAAGATTCGGATAACGTATCCGTCACCAACTCCGAAGTGGAGAGTGCAATTTACCATCGATGCCGGAGAGCTGTTATGCGCGATCCCTGCTTTACTGAAGAGGCATTCAATGGCTTCAGCTCGGCGGATGCATATATCCGAGTAGCTCGGGATGGGCTTGCTGGAGCCACTCACCAGCTTTGAAAAGATATGCAGGTAAGATCATTTTGTGTAGATTTAATAACCATATACCAATAGCCACCGAGACTTGAAAACAGTTAAAGCAACTGATTTTAAGGATCGACGTGTAATCAGGTACTCACGATAAGAACAATATGCTATCCCGGGAGCTAAAACAATGCCAAAACCAGCTGGCTCCCGCTACAACCGAACTGGAGAAATCCTAGGAGGCACCGACTGGTAATGTCCCCTTTTATCCGAAAAGTATGATCGACTTTTATATGAATAGACGCTAATGTATTATACAATGGCAGGATCATCGGATCAACTTGAATAGAAATTAAAGGCCGCACTAGCGGATAAAGAGCACGCAGAGAGGCAAGAAGCCGCTCATCAATGTGTACTCACACAGATCAGGGTTGAGAAAAACAATCTGCAGGATGCCAACACCCAGCTCGGCGAGGAGCTAAAAGACGTGCGGGCCCAACTTGCGGATGCCTTAAAAGAAAACAGAAGTCTGAGAGGCGGCATATTCAGTATGCATTTGAACTTATTATTGTATAGGTCGCTAATGCGAAATCGTGACGACGTTATTTCTGCAGATGGGCGGCCCGAAGAAGAGGTGTCCAGATTTCGAGGCGGCCTGCTACAGGAGCTGTCCAAGGTGCATTAGCGAGCACGAAAGGCAATGAGGAATATTGCCAGGGCTTTATGGCCAACCGATTCTCCTCCATGAAGTATGGATGAACTCGTTAATTTACTCCAGGGAGCTCGGCACCGTTTTGGGCTATGGAAGATATCTGCATGCCAAGAGGGTGCTCGGGAAGCCTGGGTCATGGTAAAAACACGGTACACCGTGCTTGATCCAAATCATATGGCAAGGGTTGGACCTCGAGGATCTGATGGACAAGAAATTCCAGTCATCCTGGTGTACGACCAAGTAAGGTTGGACACCAAGTTTTCCCAACAAGATTGTAAACTAGACAACTTATGAGAAGGTCTAGAGGAAGAGGAAGTTTTTGAGTCTAAGTAATAATGTACTTTTATTAAATAAATTTGTCTCGAGCCGAAATTGTAAAACGACTGTCATGGCAGACTTTCTGCTTCGACCTCCGGAAACCTTAGGTTCAGAGTGTTTCCGAATACTGTATGCTGGGTAAACACCCAGGTATGTTCGGAAACTAGGCAATCCGGTCATAGTTGCTTGAACAGACAAGTTGTATTCAGGGAGTTATGTTATATTACATTTGATTGTAAGAAACATCTTCCAGAGAGAATAGTTCCGTTAAGGGTTCCTTTCCCTGGGCCAGTATGCGGATTTTTGTGCATACCGAGGTTGTGACGCTAAAAAAACACAGTACAAATTGTAACCTGGGGTTTTGTATTGCAACAAGGGCAGTTCGTCTTTTGCTCACCGACTGATCATTCCCTCAAGAACGCTAGCTTTTGGCTTCACACATCTGAGGTACACGTCCGGATAACCCGGCTGTAACAATCGCATAGGTGCTCCCTTTATTCCCTAGCCGAACAAACATGAACGTAGGGTATACGCACAGGAGCCAGGCAACCCAGCTTGGCAAGAAATTAAGTCATAAAGGTGCATATAATGGTGGGAAAAAGACATAAGTGGGTAGGCGACACATATATAGGGTGAGCTTGATGCTCAAAAAATAATTATAATAAGCTTTTGTTAAAAGAAGCCCCAGGTGTTGTGGGGTGTGTACATTTAAGGACGAATACCCCTCAAGTGTGCGGTTTATTCGGTCACACGCTGAAAAAAGGTCGTATAGAAACGAGAAAGCAGAAAATAGCGAAAAGGAGAAAAAAAGGAGCGAGGAGAAACAAGGTATATGCGTGAACTTTAGGCATAGAACCTTCGAAGCCTTGCCGCGTTCCATGGGTTTGGATCCAAGCGATTGTCTAGAGCATTACAAAGATGATAGGCTCCTCCAGTGAGAACTTTATTTATAATAAAGGGACCCTCCCATTTGGGCTTGAGCTTGTCCTTTTTCTTCTCTGGTAGGCGTAGAACGAGTTCGCCGACATGGTAAGTCTTTGCCCATACTTCTCTGATTTGGTACCGCCAAGCCTGCTGTTGATAGAATGCGGAACGGGCTTTCGTGACATCGCGCTCTGCCTCCAGGCCGTCCAAGTCATCCTGCCAATTGAGCTCGGCTTCTCTCTCTTCATACATGCGCACTCAAGGTGCGTCATGAATAATGTCGCAAGGCAAGACTGCCTCCATGCCGTACACCATGGAAAAGGTGTGCATCCGGTCGTGTGATTGGGCGTGGTCCACAACCCCTAGAATATGGAATCGAGTTCCTCGACCCAGTGTTTGTCTGATTCTTGCAGAGATTGCACTAGTCTGGGTTTGATGCCTCTCATTATCATGTCGTTAGACCGTTCGACTTGACCATTCGTCTAAGGGTGATATACGGAGGCGTAATCGAGTTTGATACCCAAATTGGCGCACCAAGTTTTCACCTCGTCGGCTGTAAAGTTAGAGCCTTTGTCAGTAATAATACTGTGCGGGACACAGTAACGGTGTACTACACGGGATATGAAGTCTATAACCGGTCCGGCTTTAGCTGTTTTCACTAGCTTGGCTTCTATCCACTTAGTGAACTTATCGACCATAACCAATAAGTATTTCCTATTATGGCTTCCCCCTTTAAGGGGTCCGACCATATAGAGCCCCCAGACCGCAAAGGGCCAAGTGATGGGGATTGTTCTTAGGGTAGTGGGCGGCATATGGCATTGATTAGCGAAAAGCTCGCATCCCATGCAGCGCTGTACGAGGTCATGTGCGTCTCCCCAGGCCATGGGAAAAAGAAGCCAGCGCGGAAGGCCTTACTTAGAAGGGCCCTGAGTCGCGGCATGGTGGCCGCCGAGACCAGCATTTATTTAAGCCAAGAGCCGCCGTCCCTCTTCTTTGGAGATGGATCTTTGAAGGACTCCAGTGGTACTTTTCTCATACAGTTATCCTTCGTGAACTTTGTAGGCCTTCGAGCATCGGACGATACGACGGGCCTCGGTCTGATCCTTCGGGAGTTCGTTCCTAGTTAGGTAGGTGAGTAAATGCTCGGTCCACGGGGCAATTATATCAATGTTTTCATGGGCCGATGGCGTTATTTCGGTACCCTAGCCTCCGATAATATCGGAACTGTGTTCAGAATCGGGGGGTATGATCGGCTTCGGACTAGTGTTGCTATTCTCGTCCTGCCTCACCATGGATGGCTTGAAGAGCCTCTCTACAAAGGTGTTTGGTGAGACTAGGTCTCGTTTAGCGCCCATGCGAGCAAGGATGTCTCCGGCCTGATTACTCTCTCGAGCTATGTGATGAAACTCGAGCCCCTCGAACCGAGCTGATATTTTGAGTACAACGTTGCGATAAGCCGCCATCTTCGGGTCTTTTGCCTCAAATTTGCCATTTATTTGGGATATTGCGAGGTTTGAATCCCCGCGTACCTTGAGGCGTTGTATGCCCATGGAGATGGCAATCCAGAGACCATGCAACAGGGCCTCGTATTCGGCTGCATTGTTGGAGTCTGTATACAGGATTTGCAGCACGTAACAGACTGTGTCTCCTGTGGGGGTTGTCAAGACGACACCAGTCCCAAGTCCGACTAGCATTTTAGAGCGATCGAAGTGCATCACCCAGTTGGAATATGTGCCGTACTCTTCAGGGAGTTTGGCCTCTATCCATTCGGCGACGAAGTGGGCCAACACCTGATATTTAATTGCTCGGCGTGGTTTGTACGCTATTTCAAATGGTAAGAGCACAATAGCCTATTTGGCGATCCGGCCAGTGGCGTCCTAGTTGTTTATAATATCATTAAGTGGTACCTCTAAAGCCGCCGTGATTGAGCACTCTTGAAAGTAGTGCCACAGCTTGCATGATGCCATAAAGACCGCATATGCTATCTTTTGATAATGCAGATATCGCGATTTGCATGGTGTGAGGACCGTTGATACGTAGTATACTGGTTTTTGAGTTAGGAATTTATGCCCCTCCTCTTCTCATTCAACAACGAGCACGGCGCTCACCACCTGGTGAGTTGCCGATATGTAGAGCAACATTGGTTCACCGACATTTGGTGTGGCCAGGATGGGGTTGCTTGCTAGCAAAGTTTTTATTTCCTCCAGTCCAGCTGTCGCAGCATCCGTCCACATGAAGTGGTCGGTGCATCGTAGCAGGCAATACAATAGCAGTGCTTTTTCTCCCAGTCTGGAGATAAAGCGGCTCAAAGCTGACACGCACCCGGCTAGTTTTTGGACCTGCTTGAGGTCAATTGGTGTTGCCAATTGTAATAGGGCCCGCATTTTGGCTGGTTTTGCTTCAATTCTTCTATTCGAAACAATAAACCCGAGTAATTTGCTGGTGGGGACGCCGAAAACACATTTTGTTGGATTGAGATTTATATCATATCTCTGGAGTTTGTCGAATGTAAGGCGTAAGTCGTCCACCAATGATTCAACATGGTTGGTTTTGACGACTACATCATCTACATATGCCTCCACGGTTTTACCGAATTGCTTTTCCACGCATGTTCGAATCATGCGTTGGTAGGTAGCACCAGGGTTCTTGAGCCCAAAAGGCATAGTGTTGAACCAGAAAGGCCCATACAGGGTAATAAATGCCGTTGCGGCTTGGTCGGACTCCTTCATATTAGTTTGATGGTATCTGCAGTATGTGTCGAGGAAACATAGTGAATCGTGTCCCGCGGTTGCGTCAATAATCTGATCAATGCGAGGTGGTCGGAAGGGGTCCTTAGGGAAGGCTTTGTTAAGGTCTTTGAAATCGACACACATGCGCCAAGACTTATCCTTCTTTGGTACCATCACCAGGTGTGCTAGCTATTCCGGATGTTTGACCTCGCTGATGAACCCGGCTTCGAGTAGCTTAGCTAGATCCTCCCCCATAGCTTGTCGCTTGGGTTCGGAAAATCGCCAGAGTGTTTGATTGACTGGCTTGTATCCCTTCAGTATATTGAGACTGTGTTCGGCCAGCGCACATGAGATTCCTGGCATATCCGAGGGGTGCCATGCAAAGATATCCTAGTTCTCGTGCAACAACGCTCGTAATGTGCCAGCGACCGTGGGTTCCAGCTGTGCCCCGATAGAAGATGTTTTCTTGGGAACCGTCGGGTGGAGTTGAAATTTGACTATTTTGTCCGCTAGTTTGAAGGAGGTGGATTTAGGCCTTTTATCAAGGACTGTGGAATGCAGAGCGGTGAGTTCCTCGGCTGCTAGGCTTTAGACACTGCTTCGAGGGTCAGGGATGTGGTTTTATTTTTGGTGCGGAGTGCTATTTCCGGATCACTAGAGATTGTGATAACACCACTGAGCCCGGGCATTTTGAGCTTCATATACCCGTAATGAGGTATAGCTTGAAAGCGTGTGAAAGCATCTCGCCCTATGAGGGCATGATATCCGCTACTGAAAGTGGCCACCTGGAAGATTATCTCTTCGGACCTATAATTTTCTGGTGTGCCGAATACCACATTCAATTTAATTTTCCCTGAGCATCTTACTTTCCTACTTGGGACGATCCCTCTAAAGGTGTATTGCTATACTCAATGCGACTACTGTCCATTTGCATTTTATTGAGTGTGTCCTCGTAGATGAGGTTCAGTCCGCTGCCACCCTCCATTAGCACTTTAGTGAGCCGAAAGCCGTCCACGATTAGGTTTAGGACCAATGCGGCTGGTGCCCAGACTAAGCAGGACCTTGGTTCATCCTCGGCATTGAAAGTGATTGCCGTATCGTTCCAAGGGTTTATTGCTGCTATTTGGCAGACTTCGGTGAGGTCGCGGAGCGTCTTTTGCGCCGATTATTCGATGAGAAGGTCTCGAAGACCGTGAATATTTTTAAATCATTGTCGTCCGAAGAGTATCTTTTTGGGGTATTGTTGGTGAGGATACCCTGGCCGCTCTTGGCCACCTGCCGGAGTATCCAACATGCCCGTAGGATGTGCGTTGGTTCGGTATCTGGTGTTGAGTGTATTTGGTAGGGCCTATCAAGCCATTCTTCGAAGACAGTTCTATGTCCTGTGAAGGGCTTGGTTTTCTTGTCCTCGGGATGATGATTAGGTGCCTCGTGAGGGTGCATCCTTTTTGCCTGCCGAGGAGATGGCTTAAATGCCTAATGTTCCCAGTGGGCCGTCTGGCTTTTCTAAGAACTTTCCATCGCGCAGTAATTTTGTACTATGTGTCCCATATTTTCAAAGTGCAGTACCCGACGGCGATTGAGGGCGTTAAGGATCCCTTCATCCGTACAGTAGTTAGAAAATACCAAAATTGTGTCGTCGTCGCAGTAGTCTTTTATCTTGTTTTTAACAAGGAGGAATCTGGCCCAAAAGTGAAGGACTGTCTCCTGAGGCTGCTGCCGCACATACATTAGGTCTCATATGTCCGGAGGGTCGGAATTTCTTGGATAATATTGCTTCGGGTGGGTGGGCGGGATTAAATTCGCACCCTGACCCACAGTGGAATCCAGAGTTTGAGGGATTTCCCGGTTTGCCAGCACAGGTTCTGGTGGATTCTCAGGCTTGATGTCCTATCTTGTGTACGTGGGATAGGGAGTGTCCTCCCGGGAACAGGTATCCAGCTTCCTGAGTTTGGAAATCCGAACATAACTTGTTCTCAATGTAGGAGAAGAGTTATTGTCAGTTTGTTCCTCCACAACTACTACCTGATGGGTAATCGGTGGAGTTTTAGTCTCTCTCTGGTCGGGTTTATGCCCGATCCGATCATAGTCAGTTGAGACCCCCAAGGCAGAGATGCGATCTAGCAGCTCGTTCAGAGACAATAAATCTGTCGGATCCATCTTGTCGGAGTATTCAGGGCTGATACGAAGAGGGTTGTCGGCGACTCGAGGGTTTGCTTTCGGCTTAATGGCCGAACGGGCACCCATGGTGCAGCCGCGAAGCCGGAGGGTTTGCCCTGAAACTAGGGCTCCTCCGGAAGTGATACTGTCATTGATGACAAGGTGAGGCATCGAGCCTTTCGACGATAGCATAGTGGAACTCTCAATGAAAGCACCAACGTCAGTGTCAAAACCGGCAGATCTCGGGTAGGGGGTCCAGAACTGTGCGTCTAAGGATCGAAGGTAACAGGAGGCAGGGAGCACTTTGTTTACCCAGGTTCGGGACCTCTTGATGGAGGTAATACCCTACTTCCTGCTAGATTAACTTTGATGAGTATAGGGGTTACAAGAGTTGATCTACCTCGAGATTGAGATGATTAAACCCTAGATTTCTAGTTTGTATGATCATGATTGCTCTATGGACTAAACCCTCCGATATATATAAACACCGGAGGGAGCTAGGGTTGTACAAAGTAGGTTTACACAGGAAGGAATTTTCATATATGCATGCCTAGCTTTCCTTCTACGTCAAGGAGAGTCCCATCCGGACACGGGAGAAATGCTCCTGTCTTGTATCTTTACGGCCCATCAGTCCGGCCCACGTCACATAGCCCGGACGCCCGAGGACCCCATAATCCAGGACTCCCTCAGTCATCTTGAGGGAGTTTCGAGCTATTTTCCAACATCTGCAATAGAAAAAACTGACCGAACGTCTGGACTTCAACCCGGATTGTCCGGTGTCCACCCAGATCATCCAGGACTAGACCCAAATAATTCGGCTTCATCATAAACCTTCTATTGTTTTTGGTGCTTCGATTTGCCGGATGATGTAGACCCCAGCCCATCTGATCCGGCCAAACACTGCTGCAGCGCATGGTTTTGCCTATAGAATTCACATACGCCTTGGATGGGGATGACTTTTATATCAAAATCATCCGTTTCAACAAGATGAAGAACTCTGTAGTTGAAAGTTCTTTCATACAAGGCCATATTAAGTAGGTTCGATGCCAATCTTTTAATCTAGTTTTAATACGAGCATCTCTAAGATTGTCATAACTTTTGCATTTGAGCTCCGTTTTGGACCATCTTCATATCTATTTCGATTATCTTGAAGAGAGCATAAAATGGTGATATGAACTCATAATTTTAACCTCATCTCATTATAGACTCAAGTTACTTTTTGCGATCATGCTATTTTCGAGCATCAACAGAACCCACTTGTCGGGGCCCCGATCCTAAGTCACACAGGTCTAGCCTGTAACACATCATATCACTTTGCGGCCTCACGCACGGTATTCCCACGGGTGCCACCTTACCTGGCCCGGGACCGTTTGCGCATTTTGGCACACGTATATGATAGTGTCGCTAGCATCCATATGACAGAGAACCCGGGCCGACATGACTAGTTATAAACCAAAAGTGGCACTAAATTACAGGGACATGCATACATGACCCAGCAACGAACGTGTCGGTCATCAACGTATGAACCCAAGTCGTAGCAAGCTACAAGGACTTAAAGGAACAACGCGTGACATTTCCCCTAAAGGACAGACACAGGAACGAAGAAGGACACATGCCGGCCAGCCTAAGTGTTCCGGAGCAGTAGCAAGCTACCAAGGCTCAGTGGAAGCACTAGGAGACATTTCCCTGTAAGGTAGGCTACCAAAGTTAAACAACTAGGTGTCGGATCCCACACATAGCAATACACATTACACGTACGCATAACATGCAAGTATGTGCTGTACAACAAGGCATCACAACATAACTCAACAACTCATATAGATAAAGGCCCAGAAGAGCCATCATAGCATTTATTACAATCAAAGGTAACATGACCCAACATACAGAGCATACAGGCAACGAAAGCATAACATGTCTAAGTACAGACAACTACAAATGAAAAAGGCTGAGAAGCCTGACTATCTACCAGACCCTCCCAAGGGTACAAGATCGTAGCTGAGGTAACAAGCTAAACGTCGAAGTCCACGCGGAACCACTAGCGAGACTGAAATCTCTCTGCAAAACATAAATAAAGCAAAACATGAGTACAAAGGTACTCAGCAAGACTTACATCAGATCTATCTACATATGCATCAGTATCAACAAAGGGGTGGTGGAGTTTGACTGCAGCAAGCCAGCTTTGACTCAGTGGCTATCCTAAACTACGACTGCAAGTAACTCTTTTGAGGTGGCGCACACGAGTCCACATATTCACCAATCAATACACCACTATGGATCCGCTCCCGTCTCCCTACAAGAAGGCCATCCATAGCACTCACGCTTATCTTGCACGTTTTAGAGTATCCACTTTCACTTGTCTATGAACTGTAATAGGCAACCCAGAAGTTCATTACCACGGAAACGGCTATTCGAATAGATTATATTTAACCCTACAGGGGTGTACTTCTTCACACACGCTCTCACCACTTACCGCCGTCTACACGACATGTACTCGGCAACCTTCAAGCGGAGGCCCTGCGAGGGTGTCGGCCACGACCTGACTAACCATACAAGTCTCTCGTCCAGGTTTATCGCCTATTTGGGTTCCATCTGTGGGGAGATCCGGCCGGGGTGTCGCTCACGGCCCCAAACGATGTGTACAGGGTTCCCGCATCACCAAACGGGCAATCGGTACACCGTGCCACGTACCTGCCGTGTCACAGCCCACCCCGAGGGTCAGCGCTGCGCACGACCTCCAGTAAACTACAAACACCAGAAACTAGTTGCAACTCCTGGACAGAGATCATGTTGATTAATAAGTCGAGAGAGTCAATTAAGGATCCCAATGTGTGGTAGTAGCTGTTTCATGGACCAACCAACACAGAACTCAATTCCTGAGGACGGCTGCAATGAGACAACCCACCATGTAATCCTACATGGCCTCTCATCGCTACCTTTACCAAATCGTGTTCACACACTTAGCTCACACACATTAGGACATGTTCATCACCACTCCAATTCATCCCCGATGAATCAGACCTGACACAACTCTAAGAAATAGCAGGCATAACCAGAAAGCATGAATGAGTAGGCACAACATGGCTCAAACAACTCCTACTCATACTAGTGGGTTTCAACTATTTACTGTGGCAATGACGGGTCATGCAGTGGAAAGGGGTTCAACTACCGCAGCAGGTAACAGTTGAAGCGTTGTTGTCCTAATGCAGTAAAAGAGAGCAAGAGCGAGAGAGTGGGATTGTATCGGAATGCTCAATGGGGTTTTGCTTGCCTGGCACTTTTGAAGATAACAATGAGTCTTCATCGGTGCCATCGATCACATCGTCGGAACACGTCTACTGAAAGGGGACAAGCACCGGCAAACAAGAGAGAACACAATCAATGCAATGCAACAATATGATGCATGAACATGACATGGCAATATGCTGTTGATTGAGCCAATGCAGCTAGCAACCATGTTAAATGAAGTTTGTTTGAACCAAGGTTCAAATTCAAACTCCATATGTGATTATTCAAATGCCATTTATTCAAATTGTCCTAAACAGTGGTTGTAAGTTATTCAAACATGCATGAAAATACCATAAACAGATTCCTTGGATTTTTCTGATCATTTTTCATATATAAATTATTTTCATCTGAGCTATATTTTATTTTCTATGATTTTTTGAAGTTTTGGCTATTTTCTGAAATAAATAAATCATTTCTGATTTATTTAGAATTCCAGAAAGGCTTTATGACATCATAGTGACGTCATCACTACGTCAGCAAGTCAAAGGCGCCAGCCCAGGTCAAACCTGACGACTGGGACCCACAAGTCAGTGTCTAAACTAATTAACTAAATTAGTTAGCACTAAGTTAAACCTAACTCTAATTAACTAGGGACCTGGGCCCACACGTCAGTGAGCCAGGGCTAATCCTGTTTTAATTAAACCTAACTAGGTAATTAGCAGGAACTGGCCCCACACGTCAGTGAGTTAGCGGTTGACTAAGGGCGTGGGGCCCATACGTCAGTGACCCGGGGTGGTCAACCCCACGGTCAAACAAGTCAGACGCGCCGGCGACTCGACGCCGGCGAGGCCAAACACGGCGGAGAGGCTCGGAAATCCTCCTCCGGCGACCAAATGGCCGGCGGAGGGCATCTACGTGGAGCGGGGACTCGTGCGCATCCAGTGGAGGCGTCGGTGCGTGCTAGGGTGGCCAGAGCTCGTCGGAACGGAGCTCGCGGCGGCTCCGGAGTTCGGGCTCCGTCGTGCGCGAGGCTGCAGTGCGCGGAGAGGCCAGCTGAGGTGATCTGCATGCTCCTGGGAGCTCCAGGAGTCCATCTACATGCTCGGTTGCGGCTAAAACAAACCATGTCCGCGGCGGCGACATGGCCGGCGGGCGGAAGCTTTCGGCTCCGGTGGGCAGCGGGGCTACGCGGTGCAAAAGAAGCGGGGAAGGGAGGGGTTCGGAGCAGGAGCTCACAGAGAAACCGTAGGGAAGGCCAGCGTGCTCGGGGGCGTCCTCGATGGCGCGAATCGAGTGGCGGCGATCGCCGGCTGTGGCGATGAAAACGGCGAAGGTGGGGTGGCATCGGGGCACCTGGCGTCGCGTGCGTCGTCTTAGAGCTTCACGGAGCCGAGGCGGAGCTCATGGGCTAACTCGCCGGGTGTGGGGATGTTGGTGGCCACGGCAACGGCGAACGGCGGCGACGACCGTGTTCGGTGGGGGAAAACTAAGGGGGGGGAGAGCGTTCGGGGGAAGAGAGGGAGAGGGTCAGGGGTTCTGGCATCTCCGTGGCGTCGTCCAGAGGCATCCAGGGGGGAGGAGGAGGCAGGCACGCAGGGAGGAGCTGGCGCGGCTCGGCGGCGCACCTGGCACGCAACTGCTTCTCCTCCTGGCAGGAGGAAGAAGACAGCGCTGCCACTGGTGGGCCGGGCCGCTACAGCGCTGGGCCAGCTGCAGGATAGGTAAGCATTTCCTTCTGTTTTAATTCTGTTTCTGTTTTCTATTTTGTTTCTGTTATTCCATTTTGTTATTTTGTTCTGGGCTTTATTAAAAATACTTAGGCACTTTCAAAATTTACCAAACTGCTCATGCCCACTGTTTAGCATATAACCAACATGGAACATTTCAGTTTGGGATTATTTGAGCATTTAAAATAATATATAAAATTTAAATGCCCAAATGCAAATAAGATATGATTTAATCCAGAAATCCAGAATGGTCCTAGAAATGTGTACAACATTTTTGGCAGTGGTTTTTAATCAATCCAAAAATGATGAACTTTTCCAAGGGCATTTTGGGTTCATTGAAAAAGATTTTAATTTGACCCTAGTTGAATTGCTTTACTGCTAGGGTTTAGGCAATCCCCATTTCAAGTTTCTTTCAAGATTAAACATGATGCACACATGAGGCTAACCTAGTGCATTACCAGAAGCTAGGGATGTGACAACTCACCCCTACTAAACAAGAATCTCGTCCCGAGATTCAGGGCGTGAGATAAGAAATCAGAGGGGACACTATCTAACACAATCTTCTCGATCCCGGTTCCTTCCTCGAAAATGTTGATTCATTGCATCCAGTAGATCTTGGTATCTTTGATTTCAAAGCTTCATCCAACATGATAACAAAACAACGTGAGTTCTAAAGGATTTGATCTTCTCGAAGATCGAGCAATTCAAGATCAACTCATGGAGTGAGACGTTGAAACATCTCTTGAGCTGAGACACGGAGTACACCTCCAGGGGGATGGAGTGAAACAAACGATGAAGGTTCACCTAGTGGCAATAATTCCACACCCAAGAAGATGGTGATTGATACCACCAGACGGGGCACCTTAGAAAAGGTGACTCGTAGAGTTACTCCTTAAGTGGCAAAAAGAATTACTTTTGATATAGAGATCATTGAAATTCCCTATACCAGCCTAAGGCAAACACAATCGATTGTTTGACGGAGTCCAAAGGAATGACATTCTCCATCTAGAATGGATGATGTGGACTGCCTTGTAAAAGACAATGCCAAGGTTGGTTTGGCTTATCACCGGAAATGGATGGGACCTATGGCAAGGCAATTGCTGAAGATAATCCTGAACAGCAGTGATTGAGAACGGTAACCCATGGAGAATTGGCACATTGGCGGTGCAAGCTGGGAACAAAATGCAAATGCTGGGAATGATTCTGGTAACTGGGAAGAATCCCAACAGTAGAGAGTAAATCTACTCATGAGGGGTTATAGCATAACCAAGAGCACTGGGAGCAATCCCGGTGAGTGCCGGTGATAACACCTAGTGTTTGTGCGTGCTCTCAAGAACTTGAGCATTCCCATATTCATCAAGGTTTTACCAATATCCGTGTCAAGGATCCTGGCAACATCACATACTACCATGATGAATAATGATGGATGATGCAGATGCAAAGGAAGATAACACTTTCTCGGATTTCACCTTGGCAAGGCCAAGGGGACGAGATCTGGATGATCAACAGAGAGACATTTAGCACTCCGCTTCTAATGTTCTCCTTGATGTGTTAGCGTAAACCATTCATAGATATGTTTGGTATCTTGAACATCAAGTAAAGGTCGGACTTCGGAAGCACAAGAATCCATAAGGAACAACTAGGGAGTAAATCCTACGAAGTCCTTATGGGGAGGTGGCCACTTCTGCAATCAAGATTCTACAACGATAGGTCTTCCGGCTAGGTGTGTTGGCCACGACATCCACTTTACCGGTAATCGAGAGACCAATATTATAGCTCTTGGGAAATGCACCAACCATCATATCTGCCTGAGATTCAGTTCTGGTTGGTGTCAGGATGTTCCAGACTCATCTAGTCTAGAAGGAAAAATGAAAGTTTGCAACACAATTCGTCGAGACGACGTTGCGAGATTCTCGGGAATGAACTACGATAGCAAGCTCCAAAACATGAGCTGGTTCTGCTACAAACCTGTGAACACGTTGTCCAAGACAAGCATGACCACATAGCAGTCTTATGATAAAACACTACCGAGTTCTGGTTGGGAACCATCGTCTAGGATATCGAAGTCCTTACATATGTCATATGATTAGTTCTTATGATGGAACTTTTCTCCTTGAACAAATCAATCAGTGGCTTGGGGTGCTAGGGATACATATAGAGTGAAGGTTGGAAGTCTCCAAACCACAGAATACTTCGCACGTATGCATGACTGACTTGGGATGATTCCACAGGAAGCAAAACAACTTTCTCGAACTCACGGTGACAACTTACATCAATTACACATGAATTTAGGAAAATCTCTTCTCTCATCCAACATATACCTCATGAACGGGACACGAAGGCAATGCTTACAAAGTTTCCAACACTAGCTTAATGTCATACAAAATTATGAAGAAGATAGCAGTGTTGTTGATGGGCTCAACAACAATTCATCCAGGTTTCCATGGAGATGGAATTCCATAATTATGTGGACAAGTGATAGTATTGGTCAGACCAATAGATGTAATGGTGTATGCTCGAGGGATCAACCACGAGTAAGACAACATTAAGAACATCGTTGGTTCTGATTTGATTTGAGGATAGCCCACACTCAAATCAAAGTTTTAGTAACACAATAGATCCAACAATTGATCACGAGGATCAATCGATCAAGATATCATCTTTCTTCAACACACACACAAAAGATATCCCTTGGAAGGAACTAAGTCAGGCAAGCTTTTATCTTCCAACTCTCCAAGTTGTTGCTTAGCTTAACCAACTAGTTCAGGGTATCCAACACAGATTCTTGGAGAAGTGGTGGTTTATAAGAAACCAACTTGATCACGAACTCAACATAACAGTCAAGAGACAACCTGGTAATACTTCCGAGAAGATGTTCGGGAAATCACGAACCACCGATATGTTACTAAGCTCGAGAACAATCTTGCTTTTCAGGGCAAGACGATATGATCAAATGAGCGAGGGATTGACACAATCCTAACTCATTGATCCAAGAGTGCACCAGGGAAGTGGACTAGGTAGCACGATCAACCTTAGGGTGATGATTCAATAATCAACTCGCTAAGGATGAGGTTGTTGACCTTTAACTACCAAGCAACGAAGTTGCTAGGAGTATTAATTTCACACATCACGATTCACTTGTCAGCATTCCGGTTACAATAACACGGAAACCGAGGGATGAACAGTAATGGCAAGAAGTATTACTACATCAAGAATTCATAAGAGATAATGCAATTCTCACGACATTCTTGACATAAAGATGGTAATACTCCAGGATAGAACAGTTTAGAAACTGCATTAGCATTCTTCATCTATGAAGTACAACTTCTTTGACCCAATCCTGGATATGGATAGGGTACTGGAGTTTGTTTCTCCTAGTCATTCCGAGATAGAATGAATTGACGGATCACAAGAGTAAAAGGCATCGATGAACACGAGTGCACAACTACTCCTGACTATCAATTGATAGACGAGGGTCATAATACAACTAAAAGGAGACAACTCAAGGAACATATAACTTCTGAGTTGTGGATGCATAGGTTAGTATGTCAAACGAGTTCCACATATTTCTTCCGGATAACCCATGCAGAAAGGTAGGACTGGCAGAGTCACAATATGAATGGAGTACTACTCAGGAGCACTCTGGTTGTGATCTTTTGGTTCGGGAGAACTTCTGCCAAGGATTGTTCATGGTATTGGAAGAACGATAACCACGGACCTCGAGGACTATCACAAGGTTACTAATATCCTAAAGGAACGAGCAAATACTATCAACATGAAGTAAGTAGGGTCAAGCTCGGGTTCGAGAACCCAGGAATAGAATACCTAACAACTAAATAGCATCACGGGATGCTTTCGAGAATGATGGCCAAAATTATCACACTGGAATATAAAACATTGCTGGATTACTGGGTGATCTCCTAAGACACCTAGGGTCATAATAATAAGTCCAACATATATGTCGAGGTAACAGAGTGCCTCAACACACCGACTAGTGTGATTAATCTGGCCTAAAAGGACATTAAGAACATATAGGAATGGTTTGCAATGCATCAGACTATTTAGAAACCTGGGATGACTCGGACAGCATAACGGCTGCAAATGCTCGAAAATACTTTTGAGATCCAAGCAAAAAAAGGTAGCATATCCACTTAACATCATAATGTCAAGGTTCTGAGACCAACAGTTGAACAAATAGAAGTAGTAGAAACTGAAGTGAGGGTTGAATCCACAATAACGTGATCCTGATAAATAGAATGAGAATCCTAGTTCTTAATCCCCGTAGAAAGAAGAAGGTGACTCAGATCAGAAGTTCATAGGGCAAAGGAGTAAAAAGAGCCTTACGTTCCCTTCCACAATCAATTCCCTTATATAACTAAAGAGTTTCTAGACACGACTTCGACCAGTTTGGCTTACTAATCCTACAGGCAGTCAGGCTCTGATACCAAAGCTGTCGGGACCCCGATCCTAAGTCACACAGGTCTAGCCTGTAACACATCATATCACTTTGCGGCCTCACGCACGGTATTCCCACGGGTGCCACCTTACCTGGCCCGGGACCGTTTGCGCATTTTGGCACATGTATATGATAGTGTCGCTAGCATCCATATGACAGAGAACCCGGGCCGACATGACTAGTTATAAACCAAAAGTGGCACTAAATTACAGGGACAGGCATACATGACCCAGCAACGAACGTGTCGGTCAACAACGTATGAACCCAAGTCGTAGCAAGCTACAATGACTTAAAGGAACAATGCGTGACATTTCCCCTAAGGGACAGACACAGGAACGAAGAAGGACACATGCCGGCCAGCCTAAGTGTTCCGGAGCAGTAGCAAGCTACCAAGGCTCAGTGGAAGCACTAGGAGACATTTCCCTGTAAGGTAGACTACCAAAGGTAAACAACTAGGTGTCGGATCCCACACATAGCAATACACATTACACGTACGCATAACATGCAAGTATGTGTTGTACAACAAGGCATCACAACATAACTCAACAACTCATATAGATAAAGGCCCAGAAGAGCCATCATAGCATTTATTACAATCAGAGGTCACATGACCCAACATACAGAGCATACAGGCAACGAAAGAATAACATGTCTGAGTACAGACAACTGCAAATGAAAAAGGCTGAGAAGCCTGACTATCTACCAGACCCTCCCAAGGGTACAAGATCGTAGCTGAGGTAACAAGCTAAACGTCGAAGTCCACGCGGAACCACTAGCGAGACTGGAGTCTCTCTGCAAAACATAAATTAAGCAAAACGTGAGTACAAAGGTACTCAGCAAGACTTACATCAGATCTATCTACATATGCATCAGTATCAACAAAGGGGTGGTGGAGTATGACTGCAGCAAGCCAGCTTTGACTCAGTGGCTATCCTAAACTACGACTGCAAGTAACTCTTTTGAGGTGGCACACACGAGTCCACATATTCACCAATCAATACACCACTATGGATCCGCTCCCATCTCCCTACGAGAAGGCCATCCATAGCACTCATGCTTATCTTGCGCGTTTTAGAGTATCCACTTTCACTTGTCTATGAACTGTAATAGGCAACCCAGAAGTCCATTACCTCGAACACGGCTATTCGAATAGATTATATTTAACCCTGCAGGGGTGTACTTCTTCACACACGCTCTCACCACTTACCGCCGTCTACACGACATGTACTCGGCAACCTTCAAGCGGAGGCCCGGCGAGGGTGTCGACCACGACCTGACTAACCACACAAGTCTCTCATCCAGGTTTATCGCCTATTTGGGTTCCATCCGTGGGGAGATCCGGCCGGGGTGTCGCTCACGGCCCCAAACGATGTGTACAGGGTTCCCGCATCACCAAACGGGCAATCGGTACACCGTGCCACGTACCTGCCGTGTCACAGCCCACCCCGAGGGTCAGCGCTGCGCACGACCTCCAGTAAACTACAAACACCAGAAACTAGTTGCAACTCCTGGACAGAGATCATGTTGATTAATAAGTCGAGAGAGTCAATTAAGGATCCCAATGTGTGGTAGTAGCTGTTTCATGGACCAACCAACACAGAACTCAATTCCTAAGGACGGCTGCAATGAGACAACCCACCATGTAATCCTACATGGCCTCTCATCGCTACCTTTACCAAATCGTGTTCACACACTTAGCTCACACACATTAGGACATGTTCATCACCACTCCAATTCATCCCCGATGAATCAGACCTGACACAACTCTAAGAAATAGCAGGCATAACCAGAAAGCATGAATGAGTAGGCACAACATGGCTCAAACAACTCCTACTCATACTAGTGGGTTTCAACTATTTACTGTGGCAATGACGGGTCATGCAGTGGAAAGGGGTTCAACTACCGCAGCAGGTAACAGTTGAAGCGTTGTTGTCCTAATGTAGTAAAAGAGAGCAAGAGCGAGAGAGTGGGATTGTATCGGAATGCTCAATGGGGTTTTGCTTGCCTGGCACTTCTGAAGATAACAATGAGTCTTCATCGGTGTCATCGATCACACCGTCGGAACACGTCTACTGAAAGGGGACAAGCACCGGCAAACAAGAGAGAACACAATCAATGCAATGCAACAATATGATGCATGAACATGACATGGCAATATGCTGTTGATTGAGCTAATGCAACTAGCAACCATGTTAAATGAAGTTGGTTTGAACCAAGGTTCAAATTCAAACTCCATATGTGATTATTCAAATGCCATTTATTCAAATTGTCCTAAACAGTGGTTGTAAGTTATTCAAACATGCATGAAAATGCCATAAACAGATTCCTTGGATTTTTCTGATCATTTTTCATATATAAATTATTTTCATCTGAGCTATAGTTTATTTTCTATGATTTTTAGAAGTTTTGGCTATTTTCTGAAATAAATAAATCATTTCTGATTTATTTAGAATTCCAGAAAGGCTTTATGACATCATAGTGACGTCATCACTACGTCAGCAAGTCAAAGGCGCCAGCCCAGGTCAAACCTGACGACTGGGACCCACAAGTCAGTGTCTAAACTAATTAACTAAATTAGTTAGCACTAAGTTAAACCTAACTCTAATTAACTAGGGGCATGGGCCCACACGTCAGTGAGCCAGGGCTAATCCTGTTTTAATTAAACCTAACTAGGTAATTAGCAGGAACTGGCCCCACACGTCAGTGAGTTAGCGGTTGACTAAGGGCGTGGGGCCCATACGTCAGTGACCCGGGGTGGTCAACCCCCCGGTCAAACAAGTCAGACGCGTCGGCGACTCGACGCCGGCGAGGCCAAACACGACGGAGAGGCTCGGAAATCCTCCTCCGGCGACCAAATGGTCGGCGGAGGGCATCTACGTGGAGCAGGGACTCGTGCGCATCTGGTGGAAGCGTCGGTGCGTGCTGGGGTGGCCGGAGCTCGCGGCGGCGCCGGAGTTCGGGCTCCGTCGTACGCGAGGCTGCAGTGCGCGGAGAGGCCAGCTGAGGTGATCTGCATGCTCCTGGGAGCTCCAGGAGTCCATCTACGTGCTCGGTTGCGGATGAAACAAACCATGTCCGCGGCGGCGACATGGCCGGCGGGCGGAAGCTTTCGGCTCCGGTGGGCAGCGGGGCTACGCGGTGCAAAAGAAACGGGGAAGGGAGGGGTTCGGAGCAGGAGCTCACAGAGAAACCGTAGGGAAGGCCAGCGTGCTCGGGGGCGTCCTCGACGGCGCGAATCGAGCGGCGGTGATCGCCGGCTGTGGCGATGAAAACGGCGAAGGTGGGGTGGCATCGGGGCACCTGGCGTCGCGTGCGTCGTCTTAGAGCTTCACGGAGCCGAGGCGGAGTTCATGGGCTAACTGGCCGGGCGTGGGGATGCTGGTGGCCGCGGCAACGGCGAACGGCGGCGACGGCCGTGTTCGGTGGGGGAAAACAAAGGGGGGGGAGAGCGTTCGGGGGGAGAGAGGGAGAGGGGCAGGGGTTCTGGCGTCTCCGTGGCGTCGTCCAGAGGCATCCAGGGGGGAGGAGGATGCAGGCACGCAGGGAGGAGCTGGCGCGGCTCGGCGGCGCGCCTGGCACGCAGCTGCTTCTCCTCCTGGCAGGAGGAAGAAGACAGCGCTGCCCCTGGTGGGCCGGGCCGCTACAGCGCTGGACCAGCTGCAGGACAGGTAAGCATTTCCTTCTGTTTTAATTCTGTTTCTGTTTTCTATTTTGTTTCTGTTATTCCATTTTGTTATTTTGTTCTGGGCTTTATTAAAAATACTTAGGCACTTTCAAAATTCACCAAACTGCTCATGCCCACTGTTTAGCATATAACCAACATGGAACATTTCAGTTTGGGATTATTTGAGCATTTAAAATAATATATAAAATTTAAATGCCCAAATGCAAATAAGATATGATTTAATCCAAAAATCCAGAATGGTCCTAGAAATGTGTATAGCATTTTTGGTAGTGGTTTTTAATCAATCCGAAAATGATGAACTTTTCCAAGGGCATTTTGGGTTCATTGAAAAAGATTTTAATTTGACCCTAGTTGAATTGCTTTACTGCTAGGGATTAGGCAATCCCCATTTCAAGTTTCTTTCAAGATTAAACATGATGCACACATGAGGCTAACCTAGTGCATTACCAGAAGCTAGGGATGTGACACCACTCTTACAAACGACCTTGATTTATTACCCAGGAGCGTGATCATTAACAAACGTACTGAAATCCTTAAGATGCATGGATGTGTAATTAAGGAGATAATTAGAAAAGATGACAATACCTAGATCTATGCAGTATGCCTGGCTAGGGGCATATAACTATTGCGCTTGTTGGCTGGCAACCCAATGATTTTTTTGTTTTTCTTGTTTTTTCTTAAATATACCATTATTCTTATGTTATTATGGTGTTGTTGTGTCTAATTTAGTGTTTGTGCCAAGTAAGACCTTTGGGGTTATCTGAAAGATTGTTGGTTCGAATTTGTGAGAAAACAGAAACTTTTGCGTCTAGTAGTAGAATTCTCTGCGACTGATGGAGTGTGGTCAATTTATTAAATTTTAACACGTAATTGATATACAAACCGCCCACGTTTTCCTAATTTTTCGTAATTTCCTGAGTTGCAGAAGTATGACTATAAATTGCGACTTTATAGTTCTATTTTTTGACAGATTCTATTTTCATTGTGTTTAATGCTTGTTTTGATGAATCTATGAACTATATCATGGGGTATAAGCCATGGTGAATTTAGAATACAGTATATATAATACTAATATAAAATTGGAATGAGTTTACAACAGTACACAAAAGTGAAGGTTGGTTCTATTATACTAACGGATCTCATGAGTTTTTTGTTGAGTTTTGTGTTCTGATGTTTTCAAGTTTTGACTGAAGTTTTGATGGGCTAAAGAATAAGGAGTAGAAAGAGCCTAAGATTGAGATTCGCAAGGCACCCCAATGTAATATTCAAGGGCAACCAAGCGTCTTAGCTTGGGTATGCCCCAGATGGCATCCCCTCTGTCGTCTACAATCCATCGGTAAATT
The DNA here is from genome assembly GCA_902687465.1 of Secale cereale. Taxonomy (NCBI): domain Eukaryota; kingdom Viridiplantae; phylum Streptophyta; class Magnoliopsida; order Poales; family Poaceae; genus Secale; species Secale cereale. The sequence continues at coordinate 223,189,204 of LR738712.1, forward strand.
ACTTGAGGCTATATTTTTATTCACTGCATGATATGTGTTTTGCTTGGAGCATCGTGTATTATAGAGTGCTACTTGTGAAATGCATCAGAAAATTCCCCGATGTGTAGGGAATGATGCATCACAGCTCTGGTAAGTATTTACCTCAGTTATGAAACCAAGGTTATCACTATAGTAGGAGAACAAAACAAGCTATGTAAACAACACCTGCACACAAATAAAAAATCCTTGCAACCCGACGCGTAGTGGTTAATGATGGAAAGATGACCTAGAGGAAATAATAAAATGGTTATTATTATATTTCCTTAATCATGATAAAGGTTTATTATTCATGCTAGAATTGTATTGATCAAAAACTTAAATACATGTGTGGATACATAAACAAATACCATGTCCCTAGTGAGCCTCTACTAGACTAGATTATTGATCAAAGATGGTTAAGATTTCCTAACCATAGACATGACTTATCATTTGATAACGGGTTCAAATCATTAGGAGAATGATGTGATGGACAAGGCCCAACCGTTAGCATAGCATATGATCGTTCAGTTTATTGCTACTGCTTTCTTAATGTCAAATACATTATTCTTCGACCATGAGATCATGCAACTCTCGGATACCGGAGGGATACCTTTTGTGCTATCAAATGTCACAACGTAATTGGGTGATCATAAAGATGCTCTACAGGTATCTCTGAAGGTGTCTGTTGGGTTTGCATCGATCGAGATCGGGAATTGTCACTCTGTGTGACAGAGAGGTATCTCTGGGCCCTCTCGGTAATACAACATCACAATAAGCTTGCTACAAAAGTGACTAATGAGTTAGTTGCAAGATAATATATTATGGAACAAGTAAAGAGACTTGTCAGTAATGATATTGAACTAGGTATAGAGATACGGATGATCGAATCTCAGGCAAGTAACATACCGACAGACAAAGGGAATTACGTATATTGTCGTAAAGGTTGCACCGATAAAAGATCTTTGTCGAATATGTAGGAACCAATAAGGGCATCTAGGTCCGCTATTGGTTATTAATCGGAGAGGTGTCTCGGTCTTGACTACATAATTCCCGAACCAGCAGGGTCGCACACTTAACGTTCGTTGACGCTAGAGTAGTATTGGGATATTTGATGAGTGGTAAACAAATGTTTTTCCGAGTCCCGGATGAGATCCCGGACGTCAGGAGGAGTCTGGGAATGGTCGAGAGGTAAAGATTTATATACGGGAAGTAATATTTTGGGTTCCGGAAAAAGGTGCAGTTTTTTTAGTATTGTATCGGGAAGTTTCCAGAAGGATCCGCATGATTCCGGAGGGGTCCAAAAGTCCAAAAGTGGGTCCACCATGACCCAAGGGCTATAATGGGCTGCGGGGAGGTGCCCTGGCCATATTGGTCTAGGCGTACCAAGTCCTCAAAAGCCCATGTGGCTAGGGAAGGCAGAAAAGGAAGGAGTCCTAGTAGGAATAGGATTGGACTTGGAGTCCAAGTCCTCCCCCACTTAGTTGCTCCCTAGGGCTTGGAGGTGTTGTTTGCCATGCCCATCCACTTATATATAGAGGGGAGGGGGCTCCCCAAGAGGACACACCAAGCCCTTGGCGCCCTTGTCTCTCCCGTTACTCCATAATTCCACCGCCTCATCCCAGCGACGTTTAGCGAAGCGCTGTCGGTGATCTACCACCACCATCACCACCACACCACCGTGTTGGTTGTGAACCCATCTACATCTCCTCTCCCACTTCCTGGATAGGGAGGAGACATCATCGAGCCGCACGTGTGCTAGACTCTAAGATGTTGTCCGTTCGGCACTAGATCGATTGGATCATGATCCGATCGTGAAGAGTATGACTACATCAACCGTGTAATAAGCGCTTAGACTTAATGGTCTATGATGGTACGTAGACACACTCTCCCCTCTAATAGCCATGCATATCCATGGATAGATCTTCCGTGTGTGTATAAAAGTTTTTGTTTTCCATGCAACATTCCCCAACAGTGGTATCAGAGCCAGGTCTATGCGTAGATGATATGCATGATTAGAACATAAAGAAGTTGTGGGCGGTGATGTTCATACTACTTACCACCAACGTCTTATTTTGATTCGGCGGCATTGTGGGCTGAAGCGGCCCGGACCACGGTTACATATCCACGTACATGAGACCGGTTCCACCAACAGACATGCAACTTGTTTTGCATAAAGGTGGCTGGCAGGTGCTTGTTTCTCCTACTTTAGTTGAATCGATTTTTGCTATGGCTGGTCCTTGAAGAAGGTTAAAATAGAAAACTCGATAAATCACCATTGTGGTTTTGCGTTGGTAAGCACGGTTCTTGCTAGTGGCCCATAGCAGCCACGTAAAACTAGCAACAACAAAGTAGAGGACGTCTAACTTGTTTTTGCTGGGTATGTTGTGATGTGATATGGTCAAGACGTGATGTGATGTAAGTTTTTGTATGAGATGATCATGTTTTGTAATATTCACAACCCACAGGAGCCTTAGGGTTGTCTCTTAATTGTTGTATAAAATGCAAGCGCCATGTAATTGATTCACTTTAACGCTATGCATTAGCAATAGTTGTAGAGGCAATAGTTGGCGAGACGACCCCGACACGGCGATGGAGATTAAGGTGTCGAGCCGGTGATGATGGAGATCATGATGTTGCTTTGGAGATGGAGATCAAAAGCACAAGATGATGATGGCAATATCATTTCAAATATTTTGATTGCATGTGATGTTTATCCTTTATGCATCTTAGTTTACTTCGAACGATGGTAGCATTATAAGATGATCCCTTCATTTAATTTCAAGATAAAAGTGTTCTCCCTGAGTATGCACTGTTGCTACAGTTCGTCGTTTCGAAACACCTCATGATGATCTGGTGTGATAAACTCTACGTTCACATACAACGGGTGTAAGCCAGTTTTACACACGTAGAATACTTGGGTTAAACTTGACGAGCCTAGAATGTACAGACATGGTCTCAGAACATTGGAGACTGAAAGGTCGAACATGAGTCATACAGTAGATATGATCAACATGGAGATGTTCACCATTGATGACTAGCTGAAAGTGCGTTATATCGACTAGAGGTGGTGTGAATGGGCGATTTTTACAAATTATTTTTTCATCACTGAGGAAATACATCCTGAGGAAATAGCTAAGTGACGAACTACAAGTAGCGGAATAAGTACTCAGATGCAAACATAACAAGACAGTAGCAGAGTCATCATGATGAAATGAAACAATCACATAGCACAGGTAGCGTGTAAACAGGATAAGCAGGTGAAAGGCAAAGTGACCGAGGAAATTGAGGAAGTCTTCAGTTAAAGTCTTCAAACAGTAATGACCAATTGCATCAAGAAGTAAGCGATGAAATGAAAGAATTGAGGAAATAGAACCCGTAGCTCGGTGAAGACAATGATTGGTTAGACCAGTTCCAACTGTTGTGACAGTTGTATGTCTGGTTAGGGTGGCTTGGTATTTAAACCAAAGGACACACAGTCCCAGGAAACATAGTACTTACCATATTCCACTTGAGCTAAGGTCACACAGACCTCGCCCAATCACTCGTGGTAAGTCTTCAAGGTGACTTCCAAACCTTCACAGACTTGGTCACCCGACCATCCACAATTCCTCTTGAATGCTCTAGATCATTGACGCCTAACCATCTGGAAGATGCACAGTCTTCAAAGGCAACAAGCGTCGGTTCCACACAAGAACAATCTCTTCAGTGATGCTCAATCACTTTGGGTTTTAGGTGCTGGGGTTTTGGGTTTTTCCTCACTAATGACTTTTGCTCAAAGTCCTCGGATGATGGGATGCTCTAAATGACAAGTGTTAGTTTCTCTCAGAACATCCAACTAGCTAGTGTTTGAAGGGGGCGGCTATTTACAGCCAGGGACCAGACGGACATGATAAGATATAAATGCCATTCAATGATATTTACTGTTAGTTCGATAATATATTTTGTGACAACTGGCGCATAGCACAACAATGGTCAGAAATTTGAGTTCTCAAATTCCTCAGGGCTATCATGATCCTCACTTATAGGCAATCCGCACTGGCAAATTCCTAACTCCTTAGTTAGGACAAATTCCTCAGAGAACAGAAGATCTTCTTCTCTATCACTGAAGAAATTGACTGAACTATATGAGATTTCCAAAGCGTTCACTCAAAGGATTGGGTATGTGTATGCTTTGAGATGAGCATCAGTTGGAAATGTTTCCTTAGTTTTACCTCTACCCCCTTTAACAGTACGGTGTTTCCTATGACTTAAGAAAGGAAAAATGAAACTACGAAGAAAAAAGTCTTCACGTTCATAATCCTCGCATCGATATCAATATCATCAAGGTCACACCAATTTCCTCATTTTAAAAGTCTCAAGAAAACCAAAGTATTCAAATGAAGACATTCCTTTTTAGGGGTCGACTTTCTTCGGACATATCAAACTCCTCAAAGACTTATAGAACCCGCGTACACTCACAAACACATTAGTCTCTTAACCTATAAGTCTTCAATAAACCAAGGGGCCCCCCAACTGAGCAAACTGAAACAGAGTCACCTGGCACCGATGCTGGAGTGATGTTGGTGTAGCTGAAGATGCTCGCTGGAGATGTTGTTCCTCATGAGCCGCCTGACTCCGGTGCCTCGCGAGGCTCCAGAAGTTCCGATGGCTCGCGAAGAACCGACTCCATTTCCACCAAGATCTCCTGATGCCTGGCCTCGTGAGCTGCCAGGACTTCCCGCATGTGGCACTGTTGCAGGGCCGCCTGGTTCGGCAAGCCAAAGGGCATGCAAATGTAGCTGCGAGGAGAGCCCTCGCACCGGTCAACCTGAGATGGCCAGTAGAGCTCCTGAGACGCGATCATGTTGAGTCCTGGGACGTTGATGCAGACATGCAGGTCGTCGCCCGAGCCTGGGATGACAGATGCATTCTGCGGTGTCGGGCGGCGCTCACCTCGCCTCACCCTTTTTACCTGCAAGTATTTGATGGTTTGGTTGATGAACTCCTGAGCGATTGGCGCCTCGTGCCTTGAGCTCTCTTGAGGGAAACGTGTGATGAAGCACGCCTCTACATGGTGCCCGAGCGCTTTCCTCGAGACACTGGCTAGGTCCGAGGTTCTCTAGAGGAGAGCCCCTGAGGCCAGCTTGAGGGGGGCGCCAAGCATGTCTTATTATGCGAGGGAGGCACCCCGTCCATGGGCGCGGATCCCGAGGCGCGGCCGCCAGGTGCTGCATCTTCATGAGGCTCCAGGGCGAGCAACTGCTTCTTCTTCTTTGGGATAACTTCATGGGGGTAGATGGTGTCTTTGTTGTCGGGGTCTCCAACTGCTGCAGCCTGGTAAGCACGCTCGAGGGAGCACACTGCGTCCTTTTCTTCGCAAGTGACGGTGATGATGTCTCGGATCCCTAGAATCTGGAGGACGTTGTAGCCATGGTGAGTCACGGCCATGAACTTGGCCAGGGCTGGATACCCAAGGATGGCGTTGTACGAGAGGCGGATGTGGGCGACGTCAAAGTCGATGAGCTCGGTGTGGTAGTTGTCGTCGGTGCCGAAGGTTACGGGGAGCCAGATCTCTCCGATTGAGGTGGTGGAGCCATGAATCACTCCTGAGAAAGGCCTGGTGGATTGCAGCTGGTCATAAGGCACTTGGAGATGGTCAAACGTATTGACAGAAAGAACATTGAGCCTGCACCACCATCGATGAGGGTCTTGGTGACTTGGACGTTGCTGATGACAGGTGAGCAGAGCATTGGGAGAGCACCGACGGTCGCCACGCACTTGAGCTGGTCAGCGGGGCAGAAGGTGATGGTGCACTTGGACCACTTGAGCGGCCGCGTGGCCTCTATCCTGGGGAGAGCTGTGTTTACTTCTCGGGTGAACTACTTGAAGATATGCTGAGAGGCTAGAGCCTGTGCACCGGCCAAGATGCAATCGATTGCGGGAGGCTCTTAGAAGCCCCTAGCTTATTCATCTTGGTCGTCGTTCCTCCTCGGTGGTTGCAGCGGAGGCAGGCTGGCCTAGCCCTGAGGACGGCCCTCACGAGGCTAGTCCCTCCAGGCACACTCGTGAGGCTAGTCCCTCCAGGCACCCTCGCGAGTCTGATCGTGCCAGCGATCCTCACGAGGCTGATCACGCCACTCCTGTCGAGGGCCGCTATCATCCCAGCGCCCCCAGTCTGGCTTCCTCCACGGCCGTAGCCCCGGTCGTTGCGCTCGTGGCGTCGGCCGATGCACCCGTCTCGTATTGCCCAGAGGTCCTGGTAGTCATTGGTGTTGTGGCTGTGGACGTAGTGGAAGGCGCAGAATGGGCAGCTACTCTTGTATGACTCTGGGTGGTCGTGGCCAAGCTTCATCTCTGGTTCGGCCACGAGCACAACCACCCCCTTGGGCTTCACGTCTTTATCCTTGGCCTTCTCGTCTTCAGGGTCAGCAGCGGGGAGATCGACGAGGGAAAGGCGCCCCTCCTCTGCTCTGGCGCACTTGGTCGCGAGGTTGCACAGCTCCAGGGATGTGCACAACTCTTCGTGGATGGCGAGCTCCTCCTTCATCTTGACATCGCGGACGCCATCGGAGAATGCTGAGATGATGGCCTTGTCCGTGACCTTGGGGATCTTGAGGCGGACGCTATTGAAATGTTGGATGTACTTCTGCAGGGATTCCCTTGGTTGTTGCTTGACACGCCGGTCACCTGCTGTCGGTGGGAACGACACCTATGGGATCAAAATAATCCCTACTACGGTTAGCGGGGTGCTGGGTTGAGAGAAGAGCGGATCAAAAAGATAGCACACGGTTTGTCTATCCAGGTTCGGGCCGCGAGGATGCGTAAAACCCTACTCCCGCTTTGGTGGATTGTATATATGTGTTCTTCAACTAGCTATGGGGCGTGAGGAGATCCAAAAAGCTGAATCCTCCCCCTGGTCGCCTCGGGCCTCCTTTTATAGAAAAAGGGGTTGCCACATTGGAACACAGTAGGTGGAAAGGGTACAGTGATGTGAGTTTATCCCTCGCATTACATGACAAGGCGCATTTAATGCGTCTTGCTTAGGTGTCCTTGCTTTATCGGTGACGGGGGAGAGATCTGTCTTGTCCGCCGCCGCTCCTTCTTGTGTTGACACGCGCCCTGGCCAGCGATGCCCGAGATGCCATGTAGGTAGGCAAGCAGCTGAGGTGGCGCAATGGTGGGTCTTCACGAAGATCTGCATGTCGCCGCGCAGGCGCCTGCCCAGCTGGTTGGGTCAGCAGTTGCATACAGCGGTGGAAGTTTAGTCGGCGTGGGCCTGATGGTGGCCCTGCGGACGCCCTTGGCAAGGGCCTTGCCGGAGCCCCGGCAAGGGTCTTGCCGCGGCGCCTGCCGCCATCCCCGGCAAGGGTTTTGCCGCGGCGCCTGCTGCCATCCCCGGCAAGGTGCTTGCCGGAGGTCTTGTGGTCTTCCTTGGCTGGGATCCCGCCAAGGGTCGTCGTCTTCTTAGTGCATATCTGATCTTGAATGTCTTCACGAAGATCTACATGCCACTACGGGGATGTCTCCCGAATCCTTGCCCCATGGGGGCGGTGGACTCAAGGGTGATTTGCTCCGTAGGCGTGGGGCGAGTTGCCGCGGCAAGGGTCTTGCCGGGGCTGCTAAAGCTGGCCCCGGCAAGGATCTTGCCGGGGATGCTAAAACTGTCTCCCGGCAAGGATCTTACCCTGGCTTAGCTCCCTTGCTTTGCTTGGTGCGGCGGTGCCCGTGCCTCAGACTGCCCGTGCACAGTCATAGGGTTACAAAAAGTGCACCCTGTTTTTTGTACACCGATAGGAGCCCCCGGGCCTGGGCCACACATAAGCGCGACGCGTTGTTGGGCTAGGCCCAGAACGGTGCACGGGCAGGCGGGACAGTTTTTACCGTGGTAAGACTCTTCACGCGCTGCGTCTCCCATGATCCGCGCGCGTGGCGCGGCGTGGAGGGGTGTGCGTGACGTGGGCGGCATGCGTGGGGTTGGTTCCCGTAGGCATGCGTCACATCACATTTAATGTGAAAGGACGCGGCCCTCGTTTTCCCCCATATGTAGGAATAACCGTGGGCGCGCTGCTCATTTTCTCCTCTTTCCTCGTGCCTTCTCCAATCTCAGAGTCGCCGTTTCCTCTCTTCCTTACTTCCTAAGCTTCCGCCTTCGCCTGCCGCCGTTGCTTCGCCATCCCCCTCCCTCAGTTGGGGGACCGGACGAAGTCTGCCTTCTTCTTCCCCTCGACGGTTGATGTCCACAAGCTCTTGGCCTCCTTCAAGCCTCTATGGGGAGTGAAGACGGGGGGAGAGAATTCGGGACATCCGGCGACGCGCGTCATTCCTGCCGCTTGCACCGATCCTGCCCCAAATTGGTATCCCTTTTTCGTCGATTATCTTTCTTGTGGGTTATGTCCCCATTTTTCGATTTCTTCTGCGACATTATGCATACCTTCGGCTTTCACCTCTTGGATTTTACTCCGAATGCGGTGGCGTGCATGGCTTTCTTTGCGCATCTTTGCGAAGGCTTCGTCGGGGTGCAGCCCAACACGGCGCTTTTCTGCCATTATTTCTCCCCTCGGATCCAGCCGGGAGGTGCTGTCTCTGGATGCGTCACCTGGATCCCAAGATCCAAGGGGGCCTACCCGGACGGTGCCGTGAAGGAGAGGTGGGATGAATGGCGTGGCCGGTGGTGCTAGATTGAAGACGAAGACCTGCCAAAATTCTACAAGGTCCGCCGAGTGCCGCCGGTCCATGACCGTGATTGGAGCGATGTCGATGTTGACGACAGGAGGCTCACTTTCGCCACTACCAGGATTCTCTGGCTCACCCGGGCTGGACTCACCCTTGAGATGATTGGGGCGGACTTTATTCGCCGTCGGATCGCCCCGTTGCACAACAAGGGGAGGCTACCCTGGCTCTTGACGAATCCGACTGACATTATGCGACTACGTCCTGGCCTCGACCACAATTTCACGGTGATGGCACATGCCCATTTCTGCCAGCGGCTTTTTGAACTTGATGTGGGTCGTGATGGCGAGGTCGAACGGACCGGCAAGGCCGCGAGGGTTGTCGCAAAGGTCGGCAAGGCCCTCAAGGGGCCGTTTTTCAAGTTGCCAGCGGGGGTGGTCCCGTTGTGCAATAATTCACGTCGGTTCGAGATCATCGCTATGATGCCGGACTGTAACGCGCATGGCCCTGTCAAAAGCTGGAAGGAGCCGACTGACGCGGATGTGCAGCAATTCTTTGACACCCTTGTTGAGGTATATGTCATTGCTGATGCCGAGCGGTGGCTTGTCATGGACACCACCCAGGAAGAGCTGGACTACATCACCACTAGGGCGAGGGAGACGCAGTTTGCCATGGAGGCCGGTAGTGCCGGGGGTGTGGAGGACAAGGCCGGAATGGCTGCGGAGGAGGAGGAGCTCACCCGGTGGGCGGCGGCCGCCGGGGAGGTTAGCAGCGCTGGCAGCCAGGGGAAGAGGGCGAGTCCTGCGGCGGGCTGGCTCCAGCGAGCCGGTCTGGCCCGGCAGGGCTACGTGGCCTCAATTGACCCTGGAGGGGTCCGGGCGTCACACGAGGGCCACGGCAGCGAAGAGGCTGACGGAGGCCGCTGAGAAGAAGAAGACAACAGCCCCTTCCCCATCTAGGTGCGCACAAACCCCGCCTTCTTCGCCTCCTCCGGCAGATGCCGACTCGGATGTTGACGCGGAGCTCCCTTTTGATCTTGGGACTCTCAGCCCGAAGAGGAAAAGGAAAGTGGTGGAAGAGGAGGACATGGACGACGAGTAAGTACTCGGTTCCTTACTGCCATTTCCATTCCCCTAAATTAAGTCACTCATCTTGATCCGTTTTTGCTTTTGCAGGGATGCAGAGACGCTGGCCTAGAGGGTGAAGAGGGCGAAGGCCTCGGCGAGCAGTCATCCCTCTGCTGGGGCTTCAAAGACGCCACTGGTGGTGCTGAGTAGCCCGGACAGCAGCCCCCGGCACAGCCCCCAGCGTAAGTTCGTCACCCTCCTCTTACTCGACATGTGGTAGGTGTTCGATGCTATGGTGTTGACCATGTCGGGTTTGTAGGAAGGGAGCGGCAGCGGGAGGAGCCACAGAGGGCTACCCCCAACACACCACCCCCATCTACTACGCCGCCGCAAGGGGCGTCCCGGCAAGGGCACCAAGCACGGAGCCCACACCCATGAAGGAAGAGGGGAACTTGGGCGCTGGTGACTCTGCCACGGCGCCAAATACGGGCGGGGAGGGGACTTCTGCTTCATAGCCTGGCAGTGGTGAGTCGCATGTCCTCCGACTCTGTTTTCCCTTATTTTTTTCTTGGTTTCTTTGCTCCCATTACTGCCCAGGCCCTCCTTCAGCAAATATAGAGGACATGGATACCGTTGTTGGGAATATTGCTGAGGAGGCTGCGTCGGAGGCCGACAGGATTGCCGCTGAGGAGGCCGCCAAGGATGCTGACGAGGCCGCCGCTGATGCGGCCGCCAAGGATGCTGCCGAGGACACCGCTGCGGGGGGCGCCAAAGCAACCGGCGAGGCTTCAACCGAGGGTGCCAACGGTGGGCCTGCCTCCTTCCTCCACAACCTCGGGCCCCGGCAGATATCTGAAGGTGGGCGACGATCTTTTCGTCCATCTTCTAGGGGTGTCAAGTTCCCGAGCGCCCACCGAAGGGGAAGTCTTCGATGGTGAGGTGCTCGCCGCCACCGGGATCGAGGTGGTCGATGGACCGGGCGTTGGCGGCAATGGTTCTCCAGAAGAGCAGCTTTTTCGTGCTATGGGGGCCAATTTACGAAAGCTCCAAGTGCTCTACCGTGCCCGTCTAGACAAGGTTAAGTCCAGGATGACAACGGTGGACAAGGCGGAGGTGGACTTCAAGGCACGCGTTGCTGAGACACAGACCTGGTTTCACCAGACTCGCGAGGAGCAGAGGGCCTTTCAGGGGGAATTGGCCAGGCACGATGTAGAGCTCACCATGAAGATGGCTGACGTCTAGAAGGCCCAGGAAAGGGCAGCAAACTTGGCTGCCGCGGCCGAGGCCGCCCGGAACAAGCATCAAGCCGCATTGGATTCTTGGGAAGAAGACCTCTCCCCGCGTGAGGCGAAACTTGCCGCAATGCTCCGCGGCAAGGATGAGGAGCTCGAGGCCCTTGTCATGCGGCAGACTCGCGAGCTGGAGCAGAGGCACAAAGAGGCACTCGATGCCCAGGCTCTGGCCCATGCCGCCAAGGTGAAGGAGTTGGAGGTAGAGCGGGACGAGCTGAAGGAACAGGCCCTCAAGCTGTCCAACGAGAAGAGCACGCTCAACTGCGCCTTGGTAGAGGCGCAAGGAGCGGTCATCGGCAGGGCTGGGGAGCTCTCCGAAGCGCAAAACTCCATCAAAGATCTCGAGCCGAAGCTGGAGAACCTCGAGAAGATGTTGTCGGAGAGAATGGCTCGGGAGGAGACCTTGACAAGGAGCCTGGAGGAGGAGAAGCAGCTGCGGACGAACGAGGCCGCCTCCCACCAGGAATATGTGGCGGGCGAGGACAGATGGATCAGCCGCCTGGAGGACGTCGCCGACAGGGTCACCTCGCAGTTGGCCATCATGGGGATGCCAAACGTGAGGTATGCTCCTGAGCATAGCGGGACCGTGAACGCCAAGTTGACCCAAATCTTCGAGGGCGTCCTTGGAGCCTTGGCTTCTCTTCACTCCAACAGAGCGGCCACGTTGGCCAGGGAGGCCCGGCGACTTTGCCGGGGGGTTGTGACCAAGGTCCTCACCAAGATGGCGTATTGGAATCCCGACCTTGACTTTGAAGCCACGATGGATAGCTTGCCGGATGGTACTGACCTCACGGTGCTCAAGGAGCGCATCAACCCCGTCATCAACTGCATCGACAAAATCAAGAGGGTGGAAGGCCAGCGCCGGGATTAGGCATCCCGTTCTTCTTCGCCGATGCGGGTTCCCGACCAAGATAAGTTTTATCTTTAGTTAGAACCGCAGCAATGATGTGATGTAACATAACTTTGAAGTACTTTTGGGATTATGCATGCTATGTCCCTGTTTGTTGCCTCTTTGTACGTCCACCCTACGCTAGCTGGGTAGGCTTGCCGGCGCGGAAACCTAGGGCGGCGTTTTGGGGACGGGTCCCCATTGGCCTGCCGGGTGAACGTGCTACCGGGTGAGCCACCTTACCACTTTATACGCAGCCACTCGAACTGTCGAGTTTGACTCGAGTCAGAGTCGAGAGCCTTCCCAATTGCGGAAGGCTACCCTACCGTTTCCAATGTAGCCATTTGAACCGTTGAGCGGACTCGAAATAGAACAAAGGCATTGCCGATCGGGAAGGGCCCCATTTGCGTACAGGTTTCCTTTTGTACAAAGAACGACAGCTCCGAGGATAATAACTCTATATAATAGAATGGAAAATATTCGGGGTTCAATGTAACTTAGCTCCTGTTTGTAGCCGCTCGAGTGCTGATCTTCCGACCTCTTTCCTTCTCAAAGAGCCACGAAGACGAAGGAGTGCTGGGTTAACTGCTAGACCCGATTCTCACAACTACGCCCCCTACCTGGCGCGCCAAAGATGTCGGTGGGAACGACACCTATGGGATCACAAGAATCCCGACTACGGTTAGCGGGGCGCGGGGTTGAGAGAAGAGCGGATCAAACAGATAGCACACGGTTTGTCTATCCAGGTTCGGGCCGCGAGGATGCGTAAAACCCTACTCCTGCTTTGGTGGATTGTATATCCGTGTTCTTCAGCTAGCTATGGGGCGTGAGGAGCTCCAAAAAGCCGAATCCTCCCCATGGTCGCCTCGGGCCTCCTTTTATAGAAAAAGGGGTTGCCACAGTGGCACACAGGAGGTGGAAAGGGTAAAGTGATGCGAGTTGTCTTGCTTAGGTGTCCTTGCTTTATCGGGGACGGGGGAGAGATCTGTCTTGTCCGCCACCGCTCCTTCTTGTGTCGACACGCGCCCTAGCCAGCGATGCCTGAGATGCCATGTAGGTAGACAGGCAGCTGAGGTGGCGCAATGGTGGGTCTTCACGAAGATCTGCATGTCACCACGCAGGCGCCTGCCCAGCTGGTTGGGTGGCAGTTCCATACGGCGGTGGAAGTTTAGTCAGCGTGGGCCTGATGGTGGCCCTGCGGACGCCCTTGGCAAGGGCCTTGCCGGGGCCCTGGCAAGGGTCTTGCCGCGGCGCCTGCCGCCATCCCCGGCAAGGGTCTTGCTGCGGCGCCTGCTGCCTTCCTCGGCAAGATGCTTGCCGGAGGTCTTGTGGTCTTCCTTGGCTCGGATCCCGCCAAGGGTCGTCGTCTTCTTAGTGCGTATCTGATCTTGAATGTCTTCACAAAGATCTGCATGCCACTACGGGGATGTCTCCCGAATCCTTGCCCCATGGGGGCGGTGGATTCAAGGGTGATTTGCTCCGTAGGCGTGGGGCGAGTTGCTGCGGCAAGGGACTTGACGGGGCTGCTAAAGCCGGCCCCGGCAAGGATCTGCTGGGGCTGCTAAAACTGGCTCCCAACAAGGATCTTGCCGGGCGAACCCGCTTCGTCCCTTTGCTCTTTGTGGTCTTGTTCTTTTGGGCTTCAGTCTTACCCTGGCTTACCTCCCTTGCCTTGCTTGGTGCAGCGGTTCCCGTGGCTCAGACTGCCTGTGCACAGTCATAGGGGTACAAAAAGTGTACCCCCCCTTTTTGTACACCAACACTTGCGGCCGGCGGGCGATCGCAGGTGCCCTGGAAATTGGCAATGAAACGCTCACGCATCTCACCCCAGGAGGAGATCGATCCCGCGGGCAGGTTCAAGAGCCACGTGCGCGCGCCGTCCTTGAGCGCCATGGGGAACCAGTTCGACATGATCTTCTCGTCACCGTTGGACGCCTCGATGCTCAGCTCATAGAGCTGCAGGAACTCGGCGGGGTCGGGGGTGTAGTCATAGCTTGGAGGTGATACGTCTCCAACGTAACTATAATTTTTGATTGTTCCATGCTAATATATTATCTGTTTTGGATGTTTAATGGGCTTTATTATACACTTTTATATTATTATTGGGACTAACCTACTAACCCAAGGCCCAGTGCAAATTGTTGTTCTTTTGCCTATTTCAGTGTTTAACAGAAAAGGAATATCAAACGGAGTCCAAACGGAATGAAACCTCTGGGAGAGTCGTTTTTGGAACAAATACAACACAAAAGACTTAGAGTACATGCCAGGGAAGAAACAAGGCGGCCATGAGGGCAGGGGCGCGCCCCCACACTCATGGGCCACCTGTTGCTCGACCGACGTCCCTCTTCCTCCTATATATACCCACGTACCCTGAAAACATCCGAGAGCACCACAAAACCCTAATTCCACCGCCGCAAGCTTCTGTACCCGTGAGATCCCATCTTGGGACCTATTCTGGAGCTCCACCTGAGGGGGCATCGTTCACGGAGGGCTTCTACATCAACACCATAGCCTCTCCAATGAGTTGTGGGTATTTCACCACAGACTTTCGGTTCCATAGTTATTAGCTGGATGGCTTCTTCTCTCTCTTTGGATCGCAATACAAAGTTCTCCTCGATCTTCTTGGAGATCTATTCGATGTAATTCCTTTTGTGGTGTGTTTGTCGAGATTCGATGAATTGTGCATTTATGATCAAAATTATCTATGAACACTATTTGATACTTCTCTGAAATATTTTATGCATAATTTAATTATCTTTCCAAGTCTCTTCGAATTATCAGTTTGGTTTTGCCTACTAGATTGGTAGTTCTTGCAATGGGATAAGTGCTTAGCTTTGGGTACAATCTTGCGGTGTCCTTTCCGAGTGGCAGCAGGGGCAGCAAGGCATGTATTGTATTGTTGCCATCGAGGATAAAAATATAGGATTTACATCATATTGCATGAGTTTGTCCCTCTACATCATGTTATCTTGTTTAAGGCGTTACTCTGTTCTCATTAACTTAATACTCTAGATGCATGCTGGATAGCGGTCGATGTGTGGAGTAATAGTAGTAGATGCAGAATCGTTTCGGTCTACTTGTCACGGACGTGATGCCTATATACAATGATCATGCCTAGATATTCTCATAACTATGCACTCTTCTATCAATTGCGCGATAGTAATTTGTTCACCCACCGTAGAAATCTGCTACCATGAGAGAAGCCACTAGTGAAACCTATGGCCCCCGGGTCTATCTTCCATCATATTAATCTTCCATCAACTATTTTATCTTTACTTTAATTTTATTTTGCAATCTTCACTTTCAATCTATAAAACAAAATACAAAAAATATTATCTTATTTTCTTTATCAGATCTCACTGTTTCAAGTGGCCAAGAAGGGATTGACAACCCTTTTATCGCGTTGGTTGCAAGGTTCTTATTTGTTTGCGTAGGTACGAGGGACTCGCGCATGGTCTCCTACTGGATTGATATTGGTTCTCAAAAACTGAGGGAAATACTTACGCTACTATGCTCCATCATCGTTTCCTCTTCAAGGGAAAAACAACACAAGCTCAAGAGGTAGCAAGAAGAATTTCTGGCGCCGTTGTCGGGGAGATCTATGCAAAATTCATATACCAAGTACCCATCACAAACTCTTATCCCTCGCATTACATTATTTTCCTTTTGCCTCTCGTTTTCCTCTCCCCCACTTCACCTTTGCCGTTTTATCCGCCCTTTTCCATTCGCCTTTTTGTTTGCTTGTGTTGACATGTGCCTTCTATTTTCTTGCATATTTGCTTGCTAAAAATCTATTGATATGGATCACTTAAAGTGTTCTACTTGGATCATCTTTGATCCTTATGCGCAAGTGCTGAAACCCGAACTAGCCTAGTTGATGGGAAATCTTTAGATGAGCATGCTCATTTTGTGCGTCACCGTTTGTCTGAAAAAGGGAGACTCTTATGGGATCTAATAAACAGATTGCTTTGTTATGCTTGGAATCTTTGTGAAATTTATGATTTTACTTGTTGCTCTAAGAACCCTAAAAAACACCTCCCCTACCTATGTGAGTTTAATGATAATGAAATCTTATCTTCTTATGCAAAGGGTGTTTATAGTTATTACGATATCGAACAAATTGAAGAATTTGTTGCATTTAAGGGTGCTTATGAAGTTGTTTCTTTGATTGAAAAGTATGATATTAGTCTCTACGAATCTAATTTTTTTGACATACTTAAATATTGCTTTGAAAACTATGCTTATAATGTCTATGTCCAAGAATTTATTGAAAGAATGACCGCTACTTTGAAAGAAAATAATGATATGCATGAATGTATAGATAATTATGATTCCGATGATTTGATTGAAATATCCCTTGATGAACATGACGCTTCCTATTCTTGTGGTCATGATGCCAATATTTATGAAGATGAATTTGCTATAGTTCCTTATGTTAAACATGATATCGTTGCAATTGCACCCATACTTGATAGATCCTTCGATGAAAATCATGATTGCAATGATGCTATTATAAATTCTCTTAATGTCAATTGTGTTAATGTTATGCAAAACCTCAAGCTTGGGGATGCTAGTTTTGCTATCTCTACTATTTGTTGCAATGATCATGATTGGGGTGATTCTTCTTATGATCTTGAAAATTTATTTAAGCCCCATGATATATATGAGACCGATAATAATGTTTGAAATAATATTGAAAGTGGGTTTGGAAGAGTGTCAACTTTAGATCCCACATATTTGGAGAATGTTCCATCTAATGAAGTTTTTGAAAAAAGTGGGTTTGGAGAGGTCATCACTTTAGTTAATATTGATCCCACTATTTTCGAAGAGTGTCAACTTCGTATGCATTTGGATCATGTTGAGAATATGTTTTGTGATAGCTATATTGTTGAATTTGCTTATGATCCTACATGCAATTATTATGAGAGCGCAAAATATGGTTGTAGAAATTTTCATATTACTAAATTACCTATCATTATGTTGAGATTGATCTTGTTTCTTTCTTCTTCCTTGCATATGTTAGATCTTGCTTGTCTTGCTAATTTGTTTTCCTATAAAATGCCTATGCATAGGAAGTATGTTAGACTTAGATGTGATTTTTCACATGCTATATTATGCTCTCTTTGTGCTTCAATTCTTATCTTTCATGCGAGCATCATTGAATTCTGAAGCCTATCTTCATGGCTATAAAGAAAGAGCTTGTTGGGAGGCAACCCAAATTTATTTTCTTTGCTTTTACTTCTGTTTAGTAATAAATAATTTATCTAGCTTCTGGTTAGATGTGGTTTTGTGTTTTAATTAGTGTTTGTGCCAAGTAGAACCTTTGGGAAGACTTGGGTGAAGTCTTTGCGATCTTGCTGTAAAAACAGAAACTTTTGCGCTCACGAGATCAGCTACCATTTTTTACTGGAGAGTGCTTTTTAGTTGATTCTTTTTGCAGATGATCAATAGACAAATTCCTCACGTCCACCAATGTATTTCAGAATTTTTAGAGTTACAGAAGTATTCGAAAGTTACACATTGCTACAGACTATTCTGTTTTTGATAGATTCTATTTTTCGTGTGTTGTTTGCTTATTTTGTTGAATCTATGAGTAGTATCGGGGGGTATAAATCATAGAGAAGTTAGAATATAGTAGGTTTAACACCAATATAAATAAATAATGAGTTCATTACAGTACCTTAAAGTGGTGGTTTGTTTTCTTATACAACGGAGCTCACGAGATTTTCTGTTAAGTTTTGTGTTGTGAGGTTTTCAAGTTTTTGGGTAAGGATTTGATGGACTACGGAACACAGATTGACGAGAGCCTAAGCTTGGGGATGCCCAAGGCATCCCAAGGTAAAATTCAAGGACAACCAAAAGCCTAAGCTTGGGGATGCCCCGGGAAGGCATCCCCTCTTTCGTCTTCGTCTATCAGTAACTTTACTTGAGACTATATTTTTATTCACCACATGATATGTGTTTTGCTTGGAGCGTCGTGTATGATTTGAGTCTTTGCTTTTTAGTTTACCAAAATCAGCCTTGCTGGACACACCTTTTGAGAGAGATACACATGAATTGGAATTTTACTGGAATACTCTATGTGCTTCACTTATATCTTTTGAGCTAGATAGTTTTGCTCAAGTGCTTCACTTATATCTTTTTAGACCACGGTGGTGGTTTTATTTTATATAAATTATTGATCTCTCATGCTTCACTTATATTATCTTGAGAGTCTCTTATAACAGCATTGTAATTTGCTTTGGTTATAAAATTAGTCCTAATAAGATAGGCATCCAAGATGGGTATAATAAAAACTTTCATATAAAGTGCATTGAATATTATGAGAAGTTTGATACTTGATGATTGTTTTGAGATATAAGGATGGTGATATTAGATTCATGCAAGTAGAGTAGTTGTGAATTTGAAAAATACTTGTGTTGAGGTTTGCAAGTCCCGCAGCATGCACGTATGGTAACCGATGTGTGACAAATTTGAAGCATGAGGTATTTCATTGAGTGTCATCCTTTGTGTGGAGGTCGGGATCGTGCGATGGTTAACTCCTACCAACCCTTCCCCTAGGAGCATGCGTGTAGTACTTTGTTTTGATGACTTGTAGATTTTTGCAATAAGTATGTGAGTTCTCTATGACTAATGTTGAGTCTATGGATTATAATGTTGAGTCCATGGATTATACACACTCTCACCCTTCCACCATTGCTAGCCTCTCTTTTATCGTGCAACTTTCGCCGGTACCATACACCCACCATATACCTTCCTCAAAACAGCCACCATACCTACCTATCATGGCATTTCCATAGCCATTCCTAGATATATTGCCATGCAACTTTCCACTGTTTCGTTCATATGACACGCTTCATCATTGTGATATTGCCATGCATGATCATGTAGTTGACATCGTATTTGTGTCTAGGACACCATGCATAATTTTTCATACATGTCACTCTTGATTCATTGCACATCACGGTACACCGCCGGAGGCATTCATATAGAGTCATACTTTGTTCTAGGATCGAGTTGTAATATCGAGTTGTAAGTAAATAAAACTGTGATGATCATCATTATTGGAGAATTGTCCCAAAGAACAAAAAGAAAAAAAGGAAGAAAGGCCAAACAGAAAAAGGAAAGCCCAAAAAAAAGAAAAAAGAAAATAAGGGACAATGCTACTACACTTTTCCACACTTGTGCTTCAAAGTAGCACCATGATCTTCATGATAGATAGTCTCTTGTTTTGTCACTTTCATATACTAGTGGTAATTTTCATTATAGAACTTGTCTTGTATATTCCAATGATGGGCTTCCTCAAATGTCGTAGGTCTTTGTGAGCAAGCAAGTTGGATGCACACCCGCTTACTTTCTTTTGTTGAGCTTTCATACATTTATAGCTCTAGTGCATCTGTTGCATGGCAATCCCTACTCACTCACTTTGATATCTATTAATGGGCATCTCCATAGCCCATTGATACGCCTAGTTGATGTGAGTCCATCTTCCTCTTTTGTCTTCTCCACAACCACCACTCTATTCCACCTATAGTGCTATATCCATGGCTCACACTCATGTATTGCGTGAAAGTTGAAAAAGTTTGAAAAAATTTAAGTATGAAACAATTGCTTGGCTGAAAGCGGCGTTGTGCATGCATGATTTGATTATTTTGTGTGACAAGATGGAGCATAGCTAAACTATACGACTTTGTAGGGATGAACTTTCTTTGGCCATGTTATTTTGAGAATACATAATTGCTTTGTTAGTATGCTTGAAGTATTATTATTCTTATGTCAATATAAACTTTTGTCTTGAATCTTTCGGATCTGAACATTCATGCCACAATAAAGAAAAATACATTGAGAATTATGTTGGGTAGCATTCCACATCAAACATTCTGTTTTAATCATTTACCTACTCAAGGATGAGGAGGAATTAAGCTTGGGGATGCTTGATACGTATCCAACATATCTATAATTTTTTATTGTTCCATGATATTATATTATCTGTTTTGGATGTTTAATGGGCTTTATTATACACTTTTATATTATTTTGGGACTTACTTACTAACCCAAGGCCCAATGCAAATTGCTGTTTTTTTGCCTATTTTAGTGTTTCGCAGAAAAGGAATATCAAACGGAGTCCAAATGGAATGAAACCTTCGGGAAAGTCGTTTTTGGAACAAATACAACACAGAAGACTAGGAGTACATGCCAGGGAAGAAATGAGGTGGCCACAAGGGCAGGGGCGCGCCCCCACCCTCGTGGGCCACAACTTACTCCACCGACATCCCTCTTCCTCCTATATATACCCACGTACCATGAAAACATAAGAGAGCATCACGAAACCCTAATTCCACCGCCGCAACCTTCTGTACCCATGAGACCCCATCTTGGGGCCTATTCCGGAGCTCCACCGGAGGGGGCATCGATCACGGAGGGCTTCTACATCAACACTATAGCCTCTCTGATGAGTTGTGAGTAGTTTACCACAAACATTCGGGTCCATAGTTCTTAGCTAGATGGCTTCTTCTCTCTCTTTGGATCTCAATACAAAGTTCTCCTCGGTCTTCTTGGAGATCTATTCGTGTAATTCTTTTTGTGGTGTGTTTGTCGCGAACCGATGAATTGTTGGTTTATGATCAAGATTATCTATGAACACTATTTGATTCTTCTCTGAAATCTTTTATGAATGATTTAAATATCTTTGCAAGTCTCTTTGAATTATCAGTTTCGTTTGGCCTACAAGATTGGTAGTTCTTGCAATGGGAGAAGTGCTTAGCTTTGGGTTCAATCTTGTGGTGTCCTTTCCCAGAGATAGCAGGGGCAGCAAGGCACGTATTGTATTGTTGCCATCAAGGAGAAAAAGATGGGGTTTACATCATATTGCATGAGTTTATCCCTCTACATCATGTCATCTTGCTTAAGGTGTTACTCTGTTCGTATGAACTTAATACTCTAGATGCATGATGGATAGTGGTCGATGTGTGGAGTAATAGTAGTAGATGTAGAATCGTTTCGGTCTACTTGTCCTGGACGTGATGCCTATATACAATGATCATGCCTAGATATTCTCATAACTATGCACTCTTCTATCAATTGCTTGAAAGTAATTTGTTCACCCACTGTTGAAATCTGCTATCATGAGAGCAGCCACTAGTGCAACCTATGCCCCCCGGGTCTATCTTCCATCATATTAATCTTCCATCAACTATTTATCTTTACTTTACTTTTCTTTTGCAATCTTCACTTTCAATCAATAAAACAAAATACAAAAAATATTATCTTATTATATTTATCAGAGCTCGTTTTTGCAAGTGGCCGTGAAGGGATTGACAACCCCTTTATCGCGTTGGTTGCAAGGTTCTTTTTTGTTTGTGTAGGTACGAGGGACTCGCGCGTGGTGTACTACTGGATTGATACCTTGGTTCTAAAAAACTGAGGGAAGTACTTACGCTACTATTTTGCAAAGCCCTTTCCTGTTGAACTTCCTGGGCCAGTCGACGTTTCGCAGCTCAGGGGTGAGGGCTTTGCAGCCCGCTGTTGACACCGGAGCCTGTCGTGGAGGCGGAGCTTGGTCTCGGTTTCCATGCGCCGCCACTGCGGGGGGCGCACGGTCTCGACGCGGTGGTGGAAGGAGCGCGGGAGACCCTCCCTGAGGCCACTGGATCTCTTGGCAGCTTCGTTCTTCGTGCATGGGCACCCAACATGGTGGGTCGCACCACGGGGCCACGTGCCTTGGATCATGGACGACGCCTTGACGCGGAGGTGGTGGAGGAGCTTCATGGGCCACGTCGCCCGCAAGGGAAGGAGGGCGAGGTAGTGGAAGGGACGGGGCAGGAGAGCCCCCGGCGACGCAGACGAGCTCGGCGATGCGGTCGAGCTAGTCTTCGTAGAGGTTGTCGACGGGGCGGTAGCGCAGGAGCTCGCGCGCCATGACCATCGCCGCCTGCGCGTCCGCGAGTCCGCGACGGACATGGGATGACGAGCGAGCGGGGGTCAGCGATGGGGTTGCGGTGCGTCCATCCCGCCGCAGCCAGGGATGCAGCGACGAGGCCTGATGTTCATGCCACGCCGGGCCGGTGGCTGCATTAGCGGCAGGCGATGGAGAACGGCGAGTAGGTCCGCTGGCGGGAGCTGTCTGAGCGACGTGGGCGGCGACGGCGGCCCGTCGCTCGGCATGAGCACAGTGAGCGTGAGCCATGGAAGCTGTGGAACAGTGACGCGTCGATCGACAGAAGAGAGGTTTTGGCACACCCCTACCTGATGCACCAAATGTCGGATTTCTGGTTCCTCAAACTCTTGAGTGGTTCGAACTCTGGAGTGCGCACGAATAACACTCTCACGGCAGCACGCTCGCCCTATGATTCCACAGCCTAGCTCGACGAACTCGAAGTCCAAGGGACATAGAGGATTATACTGGTTCGGGCCATCTTGATGTGTAATACCCTACTCCAGTGTGTGTGGTTGATTGCCTTGTATGGCCGAGGATAAACTAGAACAAGGGGTGAACAGCCTCCAGAGGAGAGGTGTTCTTGGGATCGGATGAGCTTGTGGTATGGTAAGGGTGGAATGAATTCGAACCCCTCTATGTTGGTGGCTAGGTCCTATTTACAGTGGCCTTGGTCCTCTCCCCAAATATCAGTGGGAAGGGATCCCACAATGGCCAAATTTGAAGGGGAACAGCTAGTACAAGTTATCCTGACAAAAGTAGTCTTCACGTGTCAAAGGCTCTGGTGGTGACACAATGCCAAACTCTATGATGACCTCCATTCTGCAGCCCTGGCAGTCCTTGGTCTTGTTGCACCAATATGCAAACCTTTGCCTAATCCCTCGGGACTCCGCACCTGCGCTTGCCCTCTTAGCACCAAAGAGGAAACTGGTACACTACGCCCACTGGCGCCCGCCTGGCCTTGGTCGTCATGGCTCACGTTACGTGAACCTCGCGAGGTGCACCTTGCATAGATATCTCCGCCCCTCGAGAGCCAACCTAGAGAGACTACCCCTAGGGAGGTCTTGTTGTCACCTACCTCGCAACGCGTGGCCCCTCGCGAGAGTCTTGAGTTGTGGTTGCTGAAGTTGGGCCGTACTAGGCTGCTGATGGAGCCACGCCATGGGCCGCAGGAAGGCTAGTATTGGTACCCCCGTTCCCAGGACGCGCACACGGTCATGTTTTGAAGAATTGACCCAAATTGACACCGGACCAACTTGTGATTGTGATTGACATTTTGATGAAGACTTAGAAGAAGCTCACAATCAGTCATCACACAAGGGGCAGTGGCTTGAGGATTTTGCTCATGGGCTCTTGCAGAATCTTGAGTAGCAGAGTCATCATTGGTGGAATAGGATGCAGCTTTGCGAAACTGAGCATCCAGTGGATGAGTGCCTTCATCAATGACATCAACTTTGCCATTTTCATCAACACTGGTAAGATTGCACGTGCAATGCACGTAATCACTCCTTAATACTCCATGGTCAAAGTCTCGTTCTCATGTGCAAAAAAGACCAACTTCGTATTGCCACTCCTGCCGAGTTTTTTCGTCATGGTGCTCGTAGCCTCATAGGTAGAATTATTATCACTATCACACTTGTTGAAGTAAAATCTCTATCACCGTTCCTTCTACAGTTCAACCCACGCAAGGCATGCGATGCACATGGGAACAGTTGGCATCACCCGGCGAATCGCATCACCTGTGTCAGAAATACTAATAAGAATTATTGACCTTGTCTGAAAAGACTTCTTCAGTGCAGATCAGATAGCTTTAACTAAGATGTTGGTTCATCTACAGTCATCTCTACTACTATATAACAATGCAGTGTATGTGTGACAAATGCATAATAACAAGAGAATAGATTGTTCTATTCTCACTTACATAGTTAACATCAATTTACGAACCATACCATATGTAATTCTCTCGGTGCTTCAAACACGATGTGTAAACGATCTGTACACAGAACATAACTATTCTAATATGATGGAAGCTTCTCCATTTCATTTGACATGAAGAACCTTGTGTATAGTTACATCAGAAGAGTATAAAACACACAAACTAATGCCTTGCAATGTACGCAAGTACCTTGTTTCATTTGGCATTCAGACATTAATCTACACAAATCACCATGAATCAAATCCGGTAGCTCCTTACTTGATGCATTTGAAAGCAAATCATCGTATCAACCTATCTAAATACCTGAAGATTCACAACTTGGCACATCAGTTGCCCAATAAACACCACATGTGCCTCAGTTCTTTTGCATATGAAATATTTTTGAAAATTGAATCCAAAAATTCTATTAACTAAATTGGGCATAGTCAGCTGGGAATAAGCACATAAAGTAACATAATCCAACTATACTAAACAAACACACAGAATAATGAGTTAAAGATGCACGCCTTGAAGACTATGATCCAATTGAGACCGAGATTTGAATAGCAACCCATTAGCCAGGCAAGCCGTTGCAGGGATCCTGAGAGTCCTCTGAGTCTAAGGTCGCAGTTCAGTAAGAGCAGGTAAATTTGGATGCTTGTTCGAGGACTCTTAGTAGCTTGCTTAATACCATCTGCGGCTATATGTTTAAGTCTATTCAGATCAAAATGGAAAGAAATACATCGCGCTCATGCAGCCATATCAATTGAATGACGTCTGTATGTAAGCAAGATTATTATGGGAGAGTG
Source organism: Secale cereale (assembly GCA_902687465.1). Classification (NCBI taxonomy): domain Eukaryota; kingdom Viridiplantae; phylum Streptophyta; class Magnoliopsida; order Poales; family Poaceae; genus Secale; species Secale cereale. The sequence continues at coordinate 223,213,777 of LR738712.1, forward strand.
ATGTTTAATTCACCACAGTGAGCAAGGAAAGGTGAAAAGAGTAGTACCAATTTCTGATCAATATGGTTAAAGCAAGATTATTTCCAAATATCACCGGATCTTATCAACCAATCATAAAATAGAACATGACGCATAATGAAAATTTTCAATGTTTACCAGATAATTTGACACAAAAAAAAGCTCGAAAGATAGGTATGGAAAAAAGAGAAAGAGGTCATGAACCTTTAGGGAGACGTGTGTTATTATGGGACAAGCTCGCATCCACGTTGCACCGATCCTGCACCCACTGAGCAGAGAATGAGCAGATAAGTCAAAATAAAAATCAAAGAATCGACTTGGAAGTAGCTAATAAGGTCTCCAATCCAGGATGAAAGCTCATACAGTTTGTCAGGTGCTGCCAAATAAAAAAAAACCCAATGCATCGCTGAGCTACTCTACATCAACACATATCAGATCTCCCCCAGAACCACCTACAGCTCTGCAGAACAAGGTAAAAAAAGTAAGAAACATGGGGAATGACAACATAACTAATTTAACATGCAGGGTATTGTTTCCTTATGTCGTAACAAACTGCATCTCATGTAATAAGAAGGGAATACATCTATGTACGAGCTAAATCAACAAGCAAACATTAGTCAACGGGGAGCACCATGAGAAAATCAAAATCTAACTGAAGTAGTTGGTCTTCCTCTTACATTGATATTTTTTCAGATCTGCATTAGGCCATTAGCTCCAACAGCTGCTGATATCCTTTAAAGATAAATAAGAACATAAGATCCAAAGAAATATTAGATCCATAGTTCACTAACCCAGGAAATTGTGCGCCGTTTGTGCAGCCATGACAAGGTACCGAGTCTTGTAGGACCGCTTCTGTTTATTTCTCGCCGACGGCCAGGCGTACGCGGTGGAGGAGGAGAGAGCGATAGCTGGTTCTTGGGGGACACCTTATTCGCCGCCGACACAGACGGGTGGCCAGCGAGGGTAGGTGGGCTTGAACTGCATGCGGTACCGGACGCGCCCACGCGACGGTGGCGTGCCGGCCTCGGCTCATGCCGTGCCCCGCTGGCTCTGCTTCTCCTTGGCGCGATTGGAACGGAGCGGCATCTACTCCGCGGTGGTCTTCCAGGTCCTCGCAATGGGCGTCGCCGCTTCGGGATCTTGGGCGGATCAGCCTTCGCGCAATGATGTCCCAGGCGAACTGACTGGCCGCGTCCCATGCGCCGCGCAGTTGCCGCCTCCGATCTTTGTTCTGGTTTGCTAGATGGGAAGGAGGTCGTCCCTTCACGTCTCGTGTGGCATGGATTGCAGGGTAATTGTTTTGAGCAAGCACCAGCAATCGCAGCGCACAAATTAAGGAGATCTAATTTGGATCAGTTTCCTATTTTTGGGCGATAGTTGAGATCGCGAACGTGGGACGGCAGAGTTTTCGTCCGCCCACGAATATCGCTAAACGGAGTTTTGGCTAAGGGTTAGTGTAATCTTAGCGGTTAGATTAGATTAAGTGGTCCCGATCGTGAGGCTATAATTGATCCGTGCTGTTTTGTGTAGGTTAGGCTGATTACACTTAGCGATGAATATGTTCGCTTGTTTAATAGTAGTAGAGAAAAGAAATATTCCTTTTGAGGACTTCAATGGGAGGCAAATGATTGAGGTGATTCTGAAAATTTCCCTTATAGTGAATTGCTGACCGGTTTCAGATGAATTTCATGATCCAAGGTGCGTAGGGCTTCAATTCAAACGGTGACAGTGCAACATTCACCAAAGTCCACATGAAGAAATCGTGATAGTTAATGGGAATCCCATGTATGATGTTGAATATCAAATTCTTCATGATGCCAACTACTTCTTCTTCTGAGTTGTAGCCTTTGATTGGACTGATGGTTTTGGTAAGGATGCGATAGATGGTTTTTGGCACATAGAGCAAATCCTTCACTAGGAAGGTGGTCCTATGTGCTTGGCCAGGCTAAAAAGGCTTCATGAGCACTTGCATCATATGATTTTTTTTGACTATGTACTGCAAGGCAACAGCCTCACAGTGTTTTATTAGATTAAAACCCAGATTGGGTAAAGATTACAAATGTTCTAAATATATACAAAGAGAGGGGAACTTACAGCTAATCTACTGGAGAGAGGCTATCCAAGAGAGAAGCCTATCTCTATATTTACATTTAATTCTATGAGCAAGTAAGGAAATATCATACACAAAATTTCTTCTCCAGGATCTGAAACTAGGTTGCTCATTCCTGAAAACTTTGCCATTCCTCTGAGTCCAGATATTCCAAGTGGCAGTGAAGACCACCTCAGTGAAGAAAGGCTGGCCAAAGTCTTGACGTGCTGCTAGAGCCATGGAGTATGTGGATGAGTGACCTTCAGCTGTCCAAGAAATACCAAGGTAGTTCCAAACGCGCTGACTAAAGTTGCAGGCAAAGAATAGGTGTGCCCGGTCTTCAAGTTGAGGTAGGAGGCATAAAGTACAATGAGCATCATCGACATGCCAATGCCTTCGTTGCATCATATCTCTTGTGTTGAGGCGATCCATTAACAGTAACCAACCGAAAACTTTGATCTTTAGCGTGTAGGAACATTTCCAGATCCATTTAAATATGGGATCAACCACAATATGAGAGAACATGAAGTCATAGTATACCTTGGAGTTGAAGGTACCAGACTTCGAGGGCCATTTCCAGTTATCATGTGTTGAAGGATCAAGCTGTATGGTAGCCAATAAAGACTGCAGATGCTGTAACTCCTGATAGGCTTCGATGGACAGAGGCAAATGAAAGTTCTGGGCTTCAGACGATGCAAGGAAGAAGTCCTTGACAGTGATAAGCTCATTAAGCACAAAGGAGTATAGATGAGGAAATCTGGTTCGGAGTGCAATTACCCTATTATCAATATGCCATTTATCTGTCCAAAACAAGACCGTGTCACCCGAAGAAACATGCGGGACGGCGAGGGAGCAGAATTGATCATATAGTTGAAGAATGTCCCTCCACCAGAAAGAGCCACAGTCGCGAGTTGCCTGGGGTGGTGAAGAGACATAATAAGTGTCCCAGATCAACTGAACCCAAGGTATATCCAATTTGTTAAATTTTTTGTAAAGATGTTTCGTGAGCAAAGCCTCGTTCTGAGTTTCCAGATGAGTGATACCAAGTCCACCGCATTTCTTGGGTCGGCATATAAGGTCCCAGGCAGCGAGAGATTGACGTGGCGTCTCCGAGTTGCCTCTCCAGAGGCATTGGCGCATGATCCTTTCGAGCTGCTTAAGAATGCCTTTTGGAAGGGACAGAGAACACAGGAAGTATATAGGCATGGAGGCTAAGACAGATTGCAGCAACTGAAGACGGCTGCCCTGGTTTAGCAAACAGGAGGAGGCGGACAGCCTCCTCTCCAGACGGTCCACAAGTGGCGATAACTCCGCCACGGTTGGCCTAGAAGTACCCATAGGCAGACCGAGATATGTGAATGGTAGAGTACACACCTCACAGCCAAGAAGTGCAGCAATGCGGGAGCCTTCCTCATCAGACAAGTTCAGAGGAATCAACGATGACTTGCTGAAATTGACGCAGAGCCCGGTGGCTTGAGCAAACTTATGAAGCATCTGTTTAAGGGCAATGAGCTGATCATCAACGGCCGGAAGAATGATCAGAGTGTCATCAGCATATTGGACAATTGGGTAATCATTAGAGCTGGTAGGTATTGGCATTTGAAGAATGTTGCGAGCGCACATATCATTTACCACCGATTGAAGTAGGTCCACCGCAATGACAAAAAGTAATGGGGACAGAGGATCACCTTGACGCACCCCAGTTCTGCAGTGAAAATGCTGATCAGGTACTCCGTTAAGGAGCACCGAAGAAGAGCCTGAAGATAACAAAGAATTTACCCAGCCAGTCCAACGCTCATCAAACCCCTTATAGTGCAACATCTGAAGAATGGTAGCATGCTCCAGTGTATCAAAAGCCTTCGTGAAATCAAGTTTGAGGTGAACAATAGGCCGTTTGGAAGCTTTGCATTGGTGTATGTATTCAAAGCACCAAGCTAAACAATCCTGGATTGATCGGCACCGGAGAAAACCATATTGGTTTTTGTGGATGCATCTGAGAATTACCTGTTGTAGACTGTTGGCTAAAAGTTTCGTCAGGAATTTGAGACAGGTGTTGGTCAATGAGATAGGCCGAAAGTCCCCCACCACCTCAGGGCTCAACTTCTTAGGAATGAGAGTAATGAGGGAAGTGTTCAAGCATTCTAGGTCACAAGAACCCTCATAGAAGTCCCTGACAAGTGATAGGAAATCCTGCTTAAGAATAGGCCAACATTTCTTCAAGAACAGACCAGAAAAACCATCAGGCCCCGGGGCACGATCAGAGGGTATATGCTTGATCACTTCCTCCACTTCCTTCTCGGAACAAGGCCGAGACAATTCCTCAAGGCCATCTACCTTGACAATAAGGGAAGCAAGATCAAAGTCCATCTGAATCCCTTTAGCATGGCCCATTCGATGTTTGAAATCATTCCAGAACATAGCAGCGAGTTGTTGATGGTCAGAAATTACTTCGCCCTCCGCAGTTCTGAGAGAAGAGATGGTGTTTTTACGGTATCTCTCCGTGGCCATGGCGTGGAAGAATTTGGAATTCTCCTCACCAACTTTAATTGATCTGATGGTGCACCGCTGCTTCCAATAAATGAACTGCATGTGTAAGATATCTGCAAGATGGGCTTTAACAATGCGCCAAAAATTCGTTTCAGGCCAACTCGAAGTCCGACAGTCCTCAAGTTGGTCGAAAAAAGTATAACCTTGTTGCAGTCATTGTTAGGGCCTTCACCTTAGCCAGACTAAGATGCCATTGCTTAAGTGCATAGCGGAGAGCTTTGAATTTTGCCGAAATTCTGGAAGCGATATTAGCCTGTCGGAAGTCTCTGTTCCACACCGAGGAGACACACTCAAAGAAACCAGGGAGATCAATCCAGTAATTCTCAAAGCGGAATACTTTGGCTTTGGGAATGCTCGTGGCAATAGAGACCACACAAGGCACGTGATCCGAGGCAGTTCAGGCCAGGGGGTAGACCAAGGTATTGGGGTGATCATGCGTCCATGCAACTGAAGTAAAAAACCAAGCAAGTTGCTCGAGCAGGGGCTGTGCTTGCATATTAGACCAAGTGTATTGTTTGCCCTTTATCGGAAGTTCAATGAGGCCAAGATGCCCAATGATTTCATTGAACAAGAACATATCGTTTATATTGCCCCCTGGAAGGTTACGATTCTCCAAAGATCTCATGAAGTTAAAGTCACCCAGAAGAAGCCATTTATCATCCGCATTAATGTTGAGATTATAGAGCCATTGTACAAAAGCATCACGGGCAGGACCCTGACACGGTCCATAAACAGTCACAAGTGTCCAAACTTCAGACGTATGAGCGGATCTGAATTCCACCACGATACCAAACGGTTTTGCCACGATGAGCTTGCCAATGAAGAAAGAGGAGTTCCAGATGATTACAATACCACCAGAGGCCCCATTAGAAGGAACATACGCGAAATTATCAAAACGCCTGGGACAGAACTTACGAAGAAAACGATGATCAATATGCATACACTTGGTTTCCTGAAGGAAGATTACGGAGCATCCACTCTCATCAATCTTTTGCTTGACAGCAAGTTGACGCGCCTCGGAGTTGAGTCCCCGAACATTCCAGCAAAAGACCTTCCAAGCTCTACAAATGTTTTGATTCATGGGAAACATGTAGAGAGCAGCAACATAATGTATCACGCAGTGATCCATAGACTAGCATAGTACATAACTGAGCCATAAAGTTCAGTACAAAGAAAATAAAACGAAGATAGGTGGCGATTTTGGAGGTACGCCATAAACCCAGCCTTCTGAGAGGTTCAATGATCATCAGAACTCGTGCTGCTGGTGACAGAAGGATCCGCCGTAAGCTTCTCCTTGGTTATTTTCTCCTGTGCAATCCGAAGACGGGTGCCGATGCGCTGAAGATCATCAATCGAGCAAAGTGGAGGAAGCTGCGGCCCATGCGCAGACGCCTTGGTCTTGCGCTTCTTCGGAGCAGAGGAGTGCTGCCACAATTCTTCAGGCATAGGGACTTGGCGAAAGCCTCCCTTGAGAGCAGAGAGACGGGCGCTGCGGCGGACCTCTGAGACCACGAGGGGCGTAGCCGCCTTGCGCCCTCGCTTCCTTGGCATTTTGGCAGAAAATTGGAAAGCCTCGGTCACAAGGCAAGAGATATCATCAAAACACAGAGCGCGGGCCACCGGCTTCTTAGCAGGGAAAGCCAGGACAGAGCTGCTGTCCGTCTTCAGAGAGATGTCGAGGCCAGACAAGGTGCAGTTGAAGTTCCAGATACTAAGAGGCAACTCAAAAGACGGAAACGCTTCTTGGGGAACAGATCTTGGAATCTCTGAGACCCACATGAGTGGCATCAAGCGCTCAAAGCTACGCTGCCACTGAAGACCAGGGGGTAATTCAGGCCCATAAAGAGTCAGAACCATTCCAACTTGAAGGGGAGGTTGATTCACTGCAACATCAACAGCATCATTGTTGATTGAATCCTCAGACAGCTGAAGAACCATGGATTCCTGGGATGGCTCCTCGTCATGCTGGTTGTCTTGTACCTGCTCCAAGATGTCCACAGGTTGCTGCTGGAATCCATGGTGTTGCTCATTGGTAGGAGGTGGCACATCATTCCAACCCAGTTCAGGAAATTCAGGCAGGACCATCCAGTTGTGATTGTCAAATACCATCTGGCCTGGTAGGGGATGAGGGTTACCATTGGCTGGCATAGGATCTTCATCAGCAGGTAAGACATCCGCAAAGTCCGCAGATAGGATGTAAACTGGTACTGTCCAGGAGATGCGTGCTCCACCGAAATCTGAATATTCCCGATAGACAATATCACGCGGCACAAGGGAGGGAGCAGGAAAAGACACATACGCCAAAGTGCGGCCAAGAACAGGATCCTCTTGATGCCAATAATGGAATCGGCCAAAAGAGCCGATGGCATCAGCGATGTAGGCAGTTCTTCTGTAATCGAGCGGGATGCCAACAAGCATGATCCAACCTCGGCGAAATCCGTGGACAGCCCGGTAATTAATACCCTCATCATGGGGTATGAAACGGACGAACCGATCATTGCCAAGATCAAACGGGGGGTGATCCACTAAGGTTTGCCTAGCAACAGCGCTGCGGAATCGAAAAAGTCCCACTCCCTGAATCCAAGGTTGGGCATCCAGTACAGCGCGCCCAAGGTGATTGACAACAAAATCACTGACTAAGTTGCGGAAAAAAGGAACCTCGGCTTGGAGAGGTGCTGGCTCCACAATGGCAATAGCAAACGCTTCGTTTTGCCGGTCAGGTGCAACCGCCGGTCATATGATTTGGAAGTTTAGGTTCTTCATTGCGTATTCAGCAGGAGGACTGACTGGAATGGCATGAAGTAATTTAGAAGTCGGAGCTTTATCGTGAGTGTTGTCAGTCATCTAGTCAAGCACCCATGAGTTCACATCAGCCTCATTTCAAGTGAGGTCCAGAGTAGCATAGAATTGAAGAATTAGCTCTTCACTCCAGTCATAGATATCAGCACAGAAACTTAAGACCCCAGCCTCATGAAGAACATTGAGTATAGATTGAAAGCATGAGAGGACTCCATATCCACATGAGGAACTTGACGGTGCTGAAATACCTTGTCCTTATCAAAAAGAAGTGATGCATAGAAATTCATCTAACTAGAACTCCAGAACCTCTTGCGCTGAAGTCTTGCTGAGTCATATGGATTCAGATAAGTGAAGAAATGATGTTCAACAAAGAAATCATCAGCCTTGAATTTTGACCTTTTAGCATGAGGATTTTGTTGCTTGGGCTAAAGATTTGCAGTTGACGGTCTCACAACCTCTTGTGCCGCTGACTCAGGAATTGAAGCTTTAGTTTCTTCAACGGCAGTCTAGGTCTCCATTTCTTCAGCTGTCGCAGCTGGAATTTCTTCAGGTATGGAATGGAGAGAAGTTTGACGTCCTTCAGACCCTATGTGTATTTTAGTTTCATCAGGGGACTGAGGAATTGGATGCGGAGGTGTAGCAAATGGTGAATTGGGGTGAGTATTTTCCCAATAGTCATCATTCAACACATATGTAGTTGAGCCAATATCCATGTCTTCATCAATTTCTTCGACGCTCACCTCTTCAGCTGTGAATTGAGGCACAATCGATGATACCAGTGGTGTGGAGACAACATCATCCACATTGATTTCTTCATCCAACTGCACTGAGGAAGCATCAGAAGGATTTTCTTCAGCAAAGTCATTTGGAATGATATATTCTTCACCAAATGGGACAAGTTCCTTTGATGGCACTATAGATATAGGAACAACATAATTGGTTATGTGAAAGAGCTCATCAAAGTCCTCACTTTCTTAGGAGCTGAGGACTCTGCAGAAGTTGATGATTTACTTTTCCTTGTGGCTTCCTTCTCTGCATCCTTCGTTTTCTTCACTTCTAATGTAGAAGGAAGAGTGGTTGTCTTCATCTTTGAAGATTTTGCAGGAGGAGCAAATGAAATTTGTGCAATTTCTTTAGGCACGACTGATGTAGTCGCCCTGGCATTTTTAGTTTCTTTATGCACAGGAGATTCTTTAGCTGGTCTGGGTTGTTCTCCAAGCGCAAACATTGGTGGTTGCCCTGGCATTTTCTTCAGGAGTAAGAATTTCTTCATCTGCAATGCTAGCTTCTTCAGTAGTCTGATTTTCACCAAATGCGCTTGTAGTTTCTTCAGTAGGCTGAGCAGATGCTTCAGCCTGAGGAATTTATTGTGATGGTGCTGCAACATTTAGCTTGAGGTTCTTGGAGAGATTGACAAATCTGACCTTGGCTCCTAGCCAATCAGCACGGTGTCGGTCAAATTCATCACTTAGGCCTTAGATTTTAATTTGCAGTTTCACAAGTTCCTTATGTGCCATATTCACAAAAATTTTCATCAAGAAACGCTCTTTCTTGTACTGGCCCTTCTTGACTTCCCTAGCTTTTTCAAATTTCCATTTTTCCACACCTATGAAGGTGGCCAACATGCGACTTTGACCATGTGTTAGATCCAAGTAAGGAAGTGGAGTGTTGGGATCCTTGTGCCATAGATCAATAAAGTCGAGGATTTTCTTAGGATCCAGCATAAGTGGCACAGTGCTACCCTTGGCTCTAGCGGCCCTTTGTTGTCAGTATCTGATGATTTCAACGAGTTCTCCATCATCGGCTTCATCATCATCAGATGGAACATGGAATACAAGTTTCTTCTTGTGAGTACTTGGCCTCTTTCCACATCCAGCAGTGGTTTTGACCTTCAGCAAAGATGGGCCACTTGAAGATTCTGGTTGCACTGAGGAAGTTGTAGATGCCCCTAAATCAATGGAAAATCCGGTCGTCCGTTGACACGTTTCAAGGGCATAGGTGTTGAGGACTTTGTGGCAATAGCTTAAGATTTTGAAGCAACTGAGGGGATTGACAGGACCCTTGAAGAATTTGCTTGAGTAATTTGCCCTGAAGGCTTTTCCATTGAAGCACTAGGCCATGAGGGCATTGAGCTTGAAGATTTCTTCACAGCTGACTTCTTCAACATGGCCTTCTTTGGTGCAGTAGTGCTAGCAGAGGCCTCAGCAGAAGCTTGAGAATCCTCATTGAATTTCTTCACTGCTTCTTTAGTAGCTTTTGAGAGCTTGGCTTGACGCTTGGCCGATTCCTTTGGAAATTCCTCACCGCGTCTGATGCTGGTGGGATCAGCTACTTGGCTGGCAGCCAAATGATGTCTTGAACATGGAGGGTTTAAGGCGAATTTCTTCATGTACATTGGTGTTACATAATGGTATTCCCTCCATTCCTTAGCCCATCTCCTTTTTATCCTCTGGATGCGCACTTTGCGCTGATTCCTGTTTTCCTTCCCATGAGTTTCTTCATCGGGTGTGCAATAATCATCATATATGTCCTCAAGGATTTCAAAATCAGTGTTTGTCTCAGGCCTCTTGCCTCCCTTCTGAGGTTTCTTCCCATCTACCATTTTCCTCGCTTGAGGACTTTGAAATTTGGATGTTTGTGAGGAAGTATGCAATTTTTCTTCAAAGAACGCTACAAATGAGTTAAGTTCATGAGAACCTAGTGATTCAGCAACGAACATTTTGTACCTATGAACAGAGTATAGGTGCGAAGAATTTGGAGAGGTCATATGCGTTCTCAGAAATTTTTCAAAAAATATCAAGTTTGAGGAATATGACCATTGGTGTCTTGAGGAATTTCACTAAGCATTCTTGTCTTAGGTTCCAGAGTTGTATAGATTAGAAAATCCACACAATTGAGGAATCTTTAAGAAAAACATAGCTTAGAGAAACAAATCAAGGAACAAAATCATTCAGGTGTATAAGGAGTGGGTAGTTGAAGAATAAACACCTCTTGAAGATTTTGTGGAAATCATAAGAATCTAAGTAGGGTAGTAAAATTTGATTTTAATTACCCTTGACAAAGAACACGGTGAACTAGGAGTGGAGATGGAGAAGTTCGTCAGTTCAGATCTCCCGCGCCCTAACTTAGTGACAGGAGACAGCTACAATGACGGTAGAGTGAAAAATTCCGTGTCCGGCGCGACTACAACGGCTGTGAGCTCGAGCGAGGAGAGTAGCAGTCGAGCAAAGTAAATGAGGTATGAAGAAGGGAAGGGGTATTTATAACCGCGGTAAGAAAAACTGCTCGTGTGCAGATTTTGGACAAAATGCCTGACCCGTCTCCAGTGTATCTATAATTTTTGATGGTTTCATGTTGTTTTATTATCATTCTTGGATATTTTACAATCATTTTATAATCATTTTATATCATTTTTTGGGACGAAACTATTCTCATAGTGCCCAGTGCCAGTTGATGTTTTTTACATCACAGAAATCAATACCAAACGGAGTCCAAATGCAGCAAAACATTTTGGAGATTTGTTTTGAACCACAAGACATCCAGCGGGCCGGAGAAGTACCAGTGCGGTGCCCCGAAGGGGGCACAACCCACCTGGCCGAGCCTGGGGGGTTGTGCCCACCTCGGTGGCCTGCCGCACCGCCTCTTCGGTCTATAAATACCCCAATATTCCAGAAACCCTAGGGGAGTCAGCAAAATTTTATACCAGCCACCGCAAGTTCCAGAACCAAGAGATCCAATCTAGAGCCCTTTTCCGGCACTCCATCGATGGGGAACATGGTCACGGAGGGGTTCATCATCCTTATTGGTGCACCTATGATGATGCGTGAGTAGTTTATCAAAGACCTATGAGTCCGTAGGCAGTAGCTAGATGGCTTCTTCTCTCTTTGTATCTCAATACAATGGTCTCTTGGAGATCTATTTGATGTAGTGACTTTGTGTGGTGTGTTTGTTGGGATCTGATGAATTGTGAGTTTATAATAAGATTTGCGTTGATTCAATATCCATTCTTGATTATTACGGCCTCATATTTCTTCTCTGATATTTGTGTTTTTCTTGGCCAACTTGATCTACTTATCTTGCAATGGGAAGAGGTGCTTTGTAATGGGTTTGATCTTGCGATGTCCTTTCCCAGTGATAGAAGGGGCAGCAATGCACGCATGTATCGTTGCTATTAAGGATAAAAATATGGGATCTATTCCTACATGAAGAGGTCTTGTCTACATCATCTCATCGTTCTTATTGCATTACTCCATTTTTCCATGAACTTAATACACTAGTTGCAAGCTGGATAGCGGTCGATGTGTGGAGTAATAGTAGTAGATGCAAGCAGGAGTCGGTCTACTAATCTTGGACATGATGCCTATATACATGATTATTGTCTTCGATATCATCATAATTATTTGCTTTTCTATCAATTACCCAACAGTAATTTGTCTACCCATCGTTGCTATTTTTTGATAGAAGCCACTAGTGAAATCTACGGCCCCCGAGTCTATTTTCCTATCATATATTTTCAGATCTATATTGCTATTTGTTTTTCCTCTATTTGCCACTTTTATTTCTGTATCTATAATATCAAAAACAAAAAAAACCTTGTTGTTTTTTATTTGCTTTTATTTGGATCTTTTAATCTACTACAATTTCATCTCGTCAACTTGACAATTTTTGGCACTGTTACCCAAAAGGGATTGACAACCCCTTTAACACGTTGTGTTGCAAGTATTAGTTTTTTGTTTGCAGGTACCATTTACATAGTGTTGCGTGGTTCTCCTACTGGTTCGATAACCTTGGTCTCATCACTTAGGGAAATACTTACTGTAGATGTGTTGCATCATCCCTTCCTCTTTGGGGAAATACCGATGTAGCTTCAAGCGAGATCAGAAGGCATTTCTGGAGCCATTGTCAGGGATACATCATCAACATCTATCAGGTTCCTAATCACAAATCTCGTCTACTTGCAATTTACATTATTTTCCATTTGCCTCTCATTTTCATCTCCCCCACTTCACAAAAATTTGTTGTTTTTATTCTCCCTCTTTTTCGTTCGGCGTTTTCATGCCAAATCTATTTTTATTCGCAGTCTTGCTTTCTAGTCATCATGGCTAGTCTTCCCCTCGTCATTTGCACCCCCGAGAACGAAGTTCTCAAATTTAAGCAAAGAGGAGGAGAAAGCATAAAAGATGCTTGGTATAGGATTTGCAATGCCCACAACAGATCTATTCATAAGCAATCCACTATTATTCTTCTTCAAAAATTTTATGTGGGAATCACCACTTGGTTTAGATTTGTTCTTGATACCATAACTGGATGGGATTTCTTAAGTTGTCCTCCTCTTGATGTTTGGAATGCCATGGGAGGTTTAGTGGGTTCTCCTCCTATTTTTATCAATGAAACAGTTTGGACTCTTGAGCATGTTATGCAAAGGTTAGATGCTATCAAGAAAGGACTTCTCACTAAAAAACATATTGAAAATTTGGATAAAAAGATGCATAATCTTGCTAATAAATTTGGATCGAAAGCGGGTGATGTCTTTAAATTGTTAAAAGAGAAGGAACCCATAGTCAATGAAAGAATTGAAAAAAGTCCTTCTCGGATTGATAAATTGGAAGTTTTTTTTAGTAACCCGAGCACTGCTTTTTCTTCCATTAAACCAATTGGAAAAACACCCGTTAAAGTTTGCAAGACTACTCAAGTCTGTAAAAAACAAGGGGGTACTTCTAATAGTAACAAAGGGTATCTTAAAATGATTAGTATTCATCCCAATTTTATTTAAGTAATAATGGACCCCATTTACAAGAGTAAATTCCTCGATCTTGTCCCTATAAGTATTTTTGTTGAGGATATGTATGCCAAATCTTTGAGGAATTGCGTGATTGAGGAGTTGGAAATCAAGGATGACAACACTTGGGAAGCAACCCAACCTGTATCTTTTATCCTTTTGGTTTTCTTGCTATTTTCAAAAAATTACCCAATTATAACTCTGGTTAGATGTGTTTTGTGCTTTAAATAAGTGTTTGTGCCAAGCAAAGCCTTTGGGATGATTTGGTTAATAGTTGATTTGATTACGTTGAAATTCGGAAACTTTTGTGTCCAGAGTTAGAATTTCTTACGATGACTGGAGCGCGATAAATTATTGAATTTTTTACACGTTGTCTGCATACAAATTTTCAACGTTGTCCTAATTTTCCAGAATTTTCAGAGTTACAGAAGTATGATAAAAAATCATGTCTTTATAGACTGTTCTCTTTTTGACAGATTTTATTTTCGTTGTGTTATGGGCTTGTTTTGATTGATCTATTGTTTCTTTTGAAGAGTTTTTGCCATGTAAAAGTTAGAATACAGTAGATATAATACCATTACAAAATATGAATTGTTTTGCTACAGTACTTAAAGTAATGATTGATTTTGTTATACCGCCGGATCTCATGATGTTTTGTTGAGTTTTGTGTGATTGAAGTATTCAAGTTTTGGGTGAGACCACGATGGATAAAGGAATAAGGATTAGCAAAGGGCTAAGCCTGGGGATGCCTGAGGCACCCCAAGTTAATGTTCAAGAAGTATCAAGCTACGAAGCTTGGGATGCCCCCGAGTGGCATCATCTCTTTCTTCTAATGATCATCGGTATATTAATTGACACCATATTTTTATTCGTCATATATTATGAGTTTTGATTGGAGCGCCTGGTATGATATGAGTCTTTGCTTGTTTTGTTTGCTATTTTTTTCACAATCATCCTTGCTGTACACACCCATTTGAGGGAGCCAAAATTATGCTATGATTTGTTAGAATTGCTCTTTATGCTCCACTTAATTTTTTTAGAGCTATGGAATTGCTCTAGTCCTTCACTTATATCTTTTTGAGCATGGTGTTCTTTGTTGTTTCTGGAGAAATCCTCTCATGCTTCACTTAGATTTATTTGAGAGTTAATATTTTTTGAAGAAATTCTCTGATGCTTCACTTAGATTAATTTGCGAGAAGGAAATTTTATGCTCATGTGCTTCACTTATATTTGTTTGAACTTATCAAAAGCAACACATGAAACTGGTCCCAATATGATAGATATCCAAGCGGGATATAATAAAAACTTTCATGAAGATCATTGGACAAAATAAACTTGATTCTTTGTAATAGTTTTGAGATATGATGATAGTGATATGTGAGCCATATTAATGAGTAATTATATTTTAGTAAGAATATTGATGTTAAGGTTTGTGATTCCCAATGCAAGAATGAAAGTCAATAGTCATGCAATGAAATTACATCCTACTTGTGTTGCATTATTCGGTGTTAGTTATGTTTAATGTTCTCTTATGATGGTTTTCGTTCCTTGGTTGGTCGCTTTTCAATCTCTTGCTAGCGTCCACCTTGTACTAAGTATAAATACTACTTGTGCATCCAAATCCTAAAACCCAACTTGTGCCAAATGAGTCGACCATACCTACCTATATGCGGTATTTCCATGCCGTTCTAAGAAAATTTGTATGTGCCAACTCTAATTTCAAAATAAATTTCTCTTTTGTGTGCCCGTACCGCTTATGAAGCGGTGAGGGGTGGCTAATATTTTTCATGATAGATGTGTTATTCTCAATATGAGTGTTTATTCACTTGTCACTTCACGATATTATGGCGGTAATAGGGATTCCCTGTCCCGAAATGAAAAAGAAATTTACTTTATGTTGTCAAATAACAAATTCCTTAGAAAGTGTTGGTATGGAAGGCACCCGTGGATACGGATAGCCATGGATTGTGAAAGTATGGACAAAAAAGGAATAAAACTTATTTTATGTTCGGGAACCGCCTATGATATATCTAGCATGGAAAGTGTTGGGAACTCTAAGCCATTTTCGTTCACAGGAAAGTATGCTCCCCAAAAAAAAATATCTCTCAATTTTTAAGCTTTGAGCTCTGGCACCTCTACAAATCTCTACTTCCCTCTGCAAAGGGCCTATCTTTTACTTTATGCAATTTTTATTTTTATTTGAGTCTCCATCATCTCTTATAAAGCACCAACTACGAAACACAATTATCACACTTGAGCATTGGATGTAGTTAATAGTCTGATGTGTTGCATGAATGATCAATGGTTGAGCATAATGGGCTAGGGATAACTTGCTTTTGTATTGATATTTTGAAAAGACATGATTGTTTGTTGGTATGCTTGAGTATTAAAGTCTTCATGTTAAAACTAGACTATTGCTTTGAATCATATAAAAGTCCAAATCTCCATGCTACAAAAGAAAAGAATATGTGATAAACATGATAGGCAGCAATCCATATCAAAAATTAAGTTTTTATCATGTACCTACTCGAGGACGAGCAGGAATTAATCTTGGGGATGCTGATATGTCTCCAACATATCTATAGTTTTTTATTGTTCCATGTTGTTATGTTATCATTCTTGGATGTTTTACAATCATTTTATATCATTTTTGGGACAAACCTATTGATATAGTGCCCAATGCTAGTTGTTGTTTTTTTTGCTTGTTTTTTACATCGTAGAAAATCAATACCAAATGGAGTCCAAATGCAGTGAAACTTTTTGGAGATTTTTTTGGACCAGAAAACATCGAGTAGGTCGGAGAAGAACCAGTGGGGTACCCCAATGGGGGCACAACTCATATGGGCATGCCTGGGGGCCCAGGCATGCCCTGGTGGGTTGTGCCCACCTCTTTGGCCTCCCGCGCCACCTCTTCGCTCTATAAATACCCAAATATTCCAGAAACCCTAGGGGAGTCGATGAAATTTTATTCCAGCTGCCACAAGTTCCAGAACCACAAGACCCATTCTAGAGCCCTGTTCCTGCACTCCGCCGAAGGGGAACACGGTCATGGAGCGGTTCATCATCCTCATTGATGCATCTTCGATGATGGTGAGTAGTTTACCACAGACCTATGGGTCCTTAGGCAGTAGCTATATGGATTTTTGTCTCTTTGTATCTCAATACAATGGTCTCTTGGAGATCTATTTGATGTAATGACTTTGTGCAGTGTGTTTGTTGAGATATGATGAATTGTGAGTTTCTAATCAGATTTCCCTTGATTTAATATCCATTCTTTATTATTATAGCCTTGTATTTCTTCTCCGATATTTGGATTTTGTTTGGACAACTTGATCTTTTTATCTTGCAATGGGAAGATGTGCTTTATAATGGCTTCGATCTAGCAGTGTCTTTACCCAGTGATAGAAGGGGCAGCAAGGCACGCATGTATCGTTGCTATTAAGGATAAAAAGATGGGGTCTATTCCGACATGAATAGATCTTGTCTACATCATGTCATCGTTCTTATTGCATTACTCATTTTTTCCATGAACTTAATACACTAGATGAATGCTGGATAGAGGTCGATGTGCGGAGTAATAGTAGTAGATGCAAGTAGGAGTCGGTCTACTAATCTTGGATGTGATGCCTATATACATGATCATTGTGGATATCGTCATAATTATTTGTTTTTCTATCAATTACCCAATAGTAATTTGTCTACCCACCATTGCTATTTTTGAGAGAAGCCACTAGTGAAATCTACGGGCCCCAAGTCTATTTTCCTATCATATACATTCAGATCTATATTGCTATTAGTTTTTTCCTCTATTTGCAACTTTTATTTTCAGATCTATACTATCAAAAACACAAAAATACCTTGTTGTGTTTTATTTTCTTTTATTTGCATCTTTCAATCTACTAAAATTTTATCCAGTGAACTTGACAATTTCTGGCACCGTTACCCGAAAGGGATTGATGACCCCTTTAACACATTGGGTTGCAAGTGTTTGTTCTTTGTGTGCAGGTACCATTTACATAGTGTTGAATGGTTCACCTACTTATTCAATAATTTTGGTCTTATCACTAAGGGAAATACCTACCGTAGTTGTGCTGCATCATCTCTTCCTCTTTGGGGAAATATCGACATAGCTTCAGGCGACATCAATGCCCCTGGCCCTTGCTATCCTAACGACATGTGTCACCCACGTACTGAGAGTTGGAGATCGTGGGTGAGTTTTTTAATCTATCATGGGAAGCGGAACGTTTTGGGCTACAAAAGCCAAAAATTTGATAATAATATTTTAAAGTTTCGTTCGCAAATTCTTCAGCTATCAAGGACAATGTGAAGATTTTGAACGGGTTTCAAATAGAACGCACATGAAGAATTTGTCAACAAACTGGGTTGAGTTTAGCATAGAGGGTGAACTGGTCCGATCACATTCACTTAGAGGAAAATGCAGTTGAAGAATTAGTAATAAGTGAATGTTGTTGAGGACATGAAAACTCAAATCATATAGTATGTATATATATAGGAAATGAAGGAAACTAGTGAAAAGTGGAAGAAATTGCAAACTTGAGGAATTTGAAAATTTGAAGAATTTGCAAAATGAAGAAAAACTCAAATCTAAAGATTTTCTTCTTTGGGTGGTGGCGTGACCCACCGTATAACAATGATGATTTAAGACTCCGCGTACAATTGTTGTAGGGCTATGAGAATTAAATTATTCATTAATTTATTCACACTTAGAGGGTTAGTCATCATGGATTGAAGAAAAACGTTACTTCGTGTGTTGCACATCCAAGTCATCAATTTTGCATAAGTTTTAGGATGCGTGTCCTTTCAAAGAACATTCGAAGATTCTAAGTTATTTAGCTCACGCCGCAACTTGCAAAATCTCTTTTCATCCAAGGGCTTTGTGAAAATATTTGCTAGCTGTTCTTCCGGCTTCATGTGGTAGATGGAGATGTCTCCCTTGAGCACATGGTCATGAAGAAAATGATGAAAAATATGGATGTGCTTTTTCTTCGAGTGCTGAACTGGGTTGTGAGCAATCTTGATGGAACTCTCATTGTCGCAGTAGAGAGTAACATTCTTCAGGTTGATGTCGTAGTCCTTGAGAGTTTGCTTCATCCATAGCAATTGAGCACAACAAGAACTAGCAGCAATGTACGCAGCTTCAGCAGTAGAGAGTGAAACGTAGTTCTGCTTCTTCCAGGACCAACATTGTAATGCCTAGTATGCGACTATGTCTCCCACGTGTCGAAGCACGACTTGAAGACATAAGCACATACTAGAATGATCTCAAGTATGGTATCTTTGCACATCTCATGTAAAATTTAGGGATGAAATTGTAAAAGATAGTTGGATTACACTCGCCACGTCACACAATGAATACAAATAGCATACATCATCCAAAGAACACAGGGTCCGACTACGGACGAAATCCAAATGAGAAAGATACCAAAATCACAAGCCCGGATCCTCCTAGTAAGAACCACTACTGATCGTCGGGATACGAAACATAGTAACGTCCACGCTCTTCATCAAACTCCCAGTGAAGTTCTGAGCCATCTCCTGCATTGTTCTCAGCAGTACCTGCATCTAGTGTGTGTTGAATCTGTGAGCCACAGAGGACTCAGCAAACCCGTTCCCGGGTATCAAAACTACCAAAGCCTTAGGTGTGGAAAGGCTATAAACAAGGGTTGCAGCAAGCACTACGCACTAGCTTACGAGTTTAGAGCGAGAAGAGAACAAGTTCCAACGATCGCCAAGTTGATCAAGAAGTGATCCTAACTGCTCACGATCAAACATAACCACACCGTGTTCACTTCCCGAAGCCCTTCGAAAAGAGACCATCACGGTTACACACACAGGTAGTGTAGTCTTATGAATAAGTTGTCAAGTTATCTACAACCGGATATTAACAAATTCTCATCTGCCACATAACTGCGGGCACGACTTTCCAAAGATCAAACCCTGCAGGGGTGTCCCAACTTAGCCCATCACAAGCTCACGATCCGCGGAGTCGCAACTCCACAGTGGGAAGACCCGAGTATCCTCGGAATCCCGTGCTCAATATATTTCCACAAAGGTAAAACCAATCCAGCAAGACCTCGCGGCGTGCCGACACCCTGATAGTAGCCGCGTGTATCTCGTCTCAGGCCAAGACAAGATGGGACAAGCTATGGGTGTATACCAGACCTTGGGTTTCCCCGAGGTGGCCCCGCAGGTTGCCCTGTTTGGACCAACACTCATGAGGAGCACTGGCCCGGATTGTTAATTAAGAACTCGGGTTTGCAACACCCTATGCAAGTTTTGGTTATTCGGCAAATGTAAAACCAATGTTCGGCCTTGCTGGAAAAGCTTTAAACAGAGCGAATTAACGAGGGGGGCCCATAAACCCAAACCGTGTTAGGAATGCAAAATCAAGGAACATAACCCCGGTTTATCGGTTCCTAAGGTGGCATGAGTGGAACAAAACACCAAGTGGAAAGGCTTCGCCTTCCACCCATTACCAATATATAGGTGAATCAGTTTAACAGGTATTTATATATTGTGTTATCCCAATAACAAGTTCATCATGGAGAAAATCTTCAAAAACTTCACCTGCAACTAACAACGCTATAAGAGGGGCTGAGTGATGCGTACTTAGCCAAACAACGGTTTGCTAGGAAGGCGGTTAGAGTGTTTCATGGCAACAATAGGGGGGCTGACAAACAGGAATGGTCATCGAGGCATATCTAAAAGAACGAGACATCTAGCATAGGCAAAGATAGAAGTGATATCTAGGAATGGTCATCTTGCCTGTTGAGTCCACGGAGGGATCGTAACCTTGCTCCTCAAACTCAGCCTTGAAAGGATCCTCGAACTCTGAATCGTCACCGGGCTCTAACCAACACAACAATGCAAACATCGGAACAATGATCAATCCTTATGCAATGCTCAACCACATGATGCATGAATATGATGCATATGGACATGGGTAGGATATGATGCAACTCCTAGGGTCAAGAAGAGTGCACAAGCAACATGGCAATAAACAAGCTCACACACATGAGGAACACAAGCAAAAGGAAACAAAACTAACATGACCACAAGTGGTTATGTAGATGTTTTAAACAAGCACCCAACAAGTTTTATAAGTTGTTTAACATGGCAAGGGGTTCAACAAGGACTAACAACAACATGCTAGCATTTTAAATGAGCCGGAAAGGATAAACAACATTTTCCGAAAACTCCCATATTCATATAAATACAATTAGGACAGAAATGAGAAAGTCATATTTTAAAGTGGTTAAACATGCAAAGTAAAAGCACCACATTAATGTACACATTTTTCCACCCCAAAAACATATAAAGTTTGTCAAATTTGGAGTTCTAGTTATTTAGTTATGATTTTTACAAGTTTGAGCATATTTAAACACAAATAAATATCAAATAGCATTTCAAATGTTGTTAACATAGCAACAAACTTCATATTAATATTCTACATGAAAAACTAGGCAGTTTTCATATATAAAGCATTTTCATCAGATGCATATATTAAAAGATATAAATATGCAAAAGAAAATGTAGAATAGAAAAACAAAAACAAAAACAGAAAAGAAAAAGGGCTAACAGACCCAGCCTGGATCTGGCCTTAGGCGCTGACCCGTGCGTCCAGGGGCGCTAAGGTGGCAGAGTGGGTGCGGGTGTGGGTAGGAGTGGCGTTGAGAGGCTGAACGGTGGGGTCGACCTATCAGTGGCACATGATATGCAAAAAGGGGGATTTAACCACTGCCCCCGGCGTGATTCGAACCCAGGTCTGCGCGCTTCGAGGGAGAGGCTCAGGCCACTGAGCTATGTGCGTTCGACTGACAAAAGAGGTGCGCGTTGCCTTAAGTGTTAATTGAAGATGCAGATAGCAGAGAGGAAACAGAGCCCGTCGAAGGAGCTCGTCGGAGCTGCTCCGGCGACCAATATAGGCGGCGGAGTGGTGCGGTGTGCTCCTGGTGGAATTCCGCATCCACGACGTGAACTTGCAGCACCTAACAATGACTACAACAATGTCGGCGGCAAGCAACAGTGGCGGCGGCGATGAACTACGGTGCGGCAAATCACGGGCCCAAAGAAAGTGGCGAAAGCACAAACAGGACCTACGCGATGCGGCGGAGACGACGGGCACCAGCGGAGGGACTACGGTAGTCGGGGCACTCGCCGGAGACGAGGCCTGACAGTGACGAGCTGGGGTGCACAGCAAACTAGGTGCTAGACGGCGCAGAAGAAGGGGAAAAGGGCACAGGGAGGTCCGGATGCTCACCACGATCACGGAGGTGTGTTCGGCTGGCCGGGAGGTGGACAGAGATGACGGTAGAGACGAGCAAACACTTGCGGTGGCCGGAGTCAACATCATGGAAGAAGAGGACGACGCCATGGCCTTCAGCTCCGGGTAGTAGCCGTAGACGACATAGTCGACGTCGGGGAAGGAGAAGAACATGCGTGGCGAGGCTGCGGAGGACGAGGGGCTCATCGCCGACGAGCCCGTGCGCTCAGATGCGCTCGGCACGGTGAAGGCGCGGCGGATCTGGTGGCTCTCAGCTCACCAAGCGGTGGTACGAGGAAGAGGAGAACCCTAGGAGGTTGTTGGACAAGGCGAGGGGTTAAAAGAGGGGCCAGGGCAACGAGAGTGCGCGACGGTGTCATCTCGCGGTTCCCATGGCGTGCGCTGGAGGAGGAAGAAAAGGTGGGTGAGAAGAGAGGCATGGTCGACGACATGCGGGCCCTTCCTGGCCATGTGGGCGCGAAGCAGCGGGGGTAAGCGGGGGCGCGGGTGAGAATAGGTGAGAGGAACGACGCGGTCTTGCTAGCTGGGCTGCGGCCGTGCGCTAGTTGCTGGGCCGTGGGGGAGGCCGGGCCCAAGTCAGCTGGGCTGCGTTGCAGCGGGCTGCTGCTGTTCTGGCTTTTTCTTTTTCTTTTTCCTCAGACAGAAAAACAAAAGGAAAAGCACATGCTGAAAGAAATGGAATTTGGGGAAAATAAAATATCTCCAAGCTCCTGGATTTATTTCCTATTTTATAAAAATGACTTGGGTATTTTTAGAGGTAGAAAAATAAAATAAGTTTGAATATGGTTGAAACTTCTATCATTTTTGAACCTGACCAAATCATTTTCAAATGGGGCAAGGGTTTGCAGGGTGACTCATGTCAAAAAGTAACAAAGATGTGGGGAGGAGATGAACATTTTTGGAAGAGGCTAAGTCACTTGCAAAATTGCTTAAAGAAAGGAAAGAAAAGAAGAAAGGAGAAGAAGTGGTGCAAGAAGAAGGAGGTGGTTAGGGTTAGCATGGGCATGGGCTTGCCACCACCATCACACAACAAGATCAAGGACCAACACAAGACAAACTAAGGATGCATAACACAATGACAAGTGAAGAATTCTATTAATATTATGATGCCATGGTGATGATGAAGTAATGCATGAAGGCAAAAGGAAAAATAAAATGACAATGCAATACAATAACAATTCATAATTGAAAATGAACCCCCAAGGAAAGGACAAGGATGAAATGATAAATGCTTTATTGCCATATATGGAGGGTATCGCATATGGGGTGTTACAAACACTCCTCCACTACAAAAAGATCTCGTCTCGAGATCTAGGACTGAAAGAAGGTGGGATACTCGGAACAGAGATGATCTTCTCGTTCCCATGTAGCTTCTCGGTCGGTATGGTGTGACCACTTCACTTTCAAGAATTTGATGGACTTGTTGCGGGTCTTGCGCTCAGTTTCTTCAAGAATAGCAACGGGGTGCTCACGATTAGACAAGTCTTGTTGAAGATCAATCTCTTCGAACGAAATGGTGCCTTCAGGCGTCTTGAAGCACTTGCAGTGTTGAGACACGTGAAACACATCATGCACATTTGCAAAGTTGGAGGGAAGCTCGAGTTGGTAGGCTAGATCGCCTCTCTTGCCAAGAATCTTGAAAGGGCCCATATATCTTGGAGCAAGCTTGCCCTTGATACCGAACCTCTGAGTGCCCTTCATGGGAGAAACACGGAGATAGACATGATCACAATTGTCGAAAGCCAAGTCACGATGCTTGCCCTCATAGTAGCTCTTTTGACGCGATTGCGCGGCTTTGAGATTCTCACGTATGACTTTGCACATTTCTTCGGCTTCTGATATCAAATCATTTCCAAGGAGTTGACGTTCACCAGTCTCCGACCAGTTGAGAGTGGTATGACACTTTCTGCCATAGAGGATTTCAAAAGGAGCTTTGCCTGCACTTGCTTGGAAGTTGTTGTTGTAGAAGAATTCGGCAAATGGAAGGCAATCTTCCCATTTCATACCGAAGGAGATGGCACAAGCTCTGAGCATATCTTCGAGGATTCGGTTCACTCTTCGACTTGACCACTAGTCCGAGGGTGAAACGCAATGCTGAAGCGAATCTTTGTGCCCATGGCTGACTGAAAAGAATCCCTGAACTTGGAAGTGAACAAGCTTCCACGGTCTGAGGAGATCACTTGAGGAATGCCATGCAAAGAAACAATTATGGAGGTGTACAACTCTGCCAGCTGAGCTGCGTTGATGTATTCTTTGACGGGAAGAAAATGAGCCACTTTAGGTAGCTTGTCAATCACCACAAAGATAGCATCATTTCCTTTCTTGGACTTGGGAAAACCAGTGACGAAATCCATCTCAATGTGATCAAATTTCCACTCGGGAATAGGTAGAGGTTGAAGGAGTCCGGCTGGACGTTGATGCTCTGCCTTCACTCTTCTGTGGACATCACATTCATTCACGAATTGGGCAATCTCCCTTTTCATGCGAGTCCACCAATATGATTGCTTCAGGTCATGGTACATCTTCGAACTTCCTGGATGTATCGAGAGGAATGAGTCATGTCCTTCGTTCATTATGAGATTTCTGAGATCACCTTTGGGAACCACAATCCTATCCTCAAAGAACAAAGTGTCTCTATCATCAATCCGATAGCACTTGTACTTGGGAGTACCCTTAGCAATACCATGTCGGGGTATTGGATTGACACCTATGGGATCACAAGAATCCCTACTACGGTTGCGGGACGCGGGGTTGAGATAAGAGCGGATCCAACAGATAGCACACATGGTTCGTTTACCCAGGTTCGGGCCACAAGGATGCGTCAAACCCTACTCCTGCTTTGGTGGATTGTATATCTGTGTTCTTCAGCTAGCTACGGGGCATGAGGAGCTCCAAAAAGTTGAATCGTGAGGAGTTCTGAAAAGCCCAATCCTTCTCCTGGTCGCCTCGGGCCTCCTTTTATAGGGAAAAGGGGCTGCCACAGTGGCACACATGAGGTGGAAAGGGTACAGTGATGCGAGGTTATCCCCCGCATTACATGACAAGGCGCATTTAATGTGCCTTGCTTAGGTGTCCTTGCTTTATCGGGGATGGGGGAGACATCCATCTTGTCCGTTGCCGCTCCTTCTTGTGTCGACACGCGCCCTGGCCAGCGATGCCTGAGACGCCATGTAGGCAGGCAGGCAGTTGAGGTGGCGCAATGGTGGGTCTTCCACGAAGATCTGCATGCCGCCACGCAGGTGCCTGCCCAGCTGGTTGGGTCGGCAGCTGCATGGGGCAGTGGAGGCGTAGTTTGCGCGGGCCTGATGGTGGCTCTGCGGATGTCCTCGGCAAGGGCCTTGCCGGGGCCCCGGCAAGGGTCTTGCCGCGGCGCCTACTGTCATCTCTGGCAAGGAGCTTGCCGTAGGTCTTGTGGTCCTCCTTGGCTGGGATCCCGCCAAGGGTCATTGTCTTCTCAATGTGTACCTGGTCTTTAATGTCTTCACAAAGATCTGCATGCCACTACGGGGATATCTCCCAAATCCTTGCCCCACGAGGGCAATGGTCTCAAGGGTGATTCGCTCCGTGGGTGTGGGGCGAGTTGCCGCGGAAAGGGTCTTGCCGGGGCAGCTAAAGCCGGCCCTGGCAAGGATCTTGTCGGGGCTGCTAAGACTGGATCCCGGCAAGGACCTTGCCGGGGGAAGCCGCTTCGTCCCGTTGCTCTTTGTGGTCTTGGCTTTGGGCTTCAGTCTCCATTGAGCTTCGGTCTTACCCTGGCTCACCTCCCTTGCCATGCTTGGTGTGGTGGTGCTCGCGGCTCAGACTGCCCGTGCATAGTGATAGGGGTACAAAAAGTATACCCCTCTTTTTGTACACCGACAGGAGCCCCCGGGCCTGGGCCACACATAAGCGCGACACGTTGTTGGGCCAGTCCCAGAACGGTGCACGGGCAGGTGGGACGGTTTTTACCGTGGTAAGATTTTGCGCACGCTTCGCCTCCCACGATCCGCGCGCACGGCGCGGGGTGGAGGGGCGTGCATGACGTGGGCGGCATGCGCGGGGCGGTTTCCGCAGGCATGCGTCACGTCACAGTAAATGCAAAAGGAGGCGGCCCGCGTCCCCCCCCATAAGAAGGAATAACCGCGGGCACGCTGCTCACTTCCTCCATTTTCCTCGCGCCTCTTCCCATCTCAGAGCCGCTGTTCCCTCTCTTCCTTCCTTCCGAAGCTTCCGCCGTTGCTTCGCCATCCCCCTCCGTCAGCCCTCCAACTCAGCCGCCATGGCGTCCAAACCTGCCAAGGGCAAGGGGGTGGCCAAGGGCGCCGGGTCTTTGGAGCCGCCGGAGGGCGCGCTATCGGGGGACCGGACGAAGGCAGCTTTCTTCATCCCATCGACGGTCGACGTCCATGAGCTCCGGGCCGCCTTCAAGCCCATTTGGGGTGTGAAGACGGGGGGGGGGGG
>LR738712.1:223239809-223290132 GCA_902687465.1 Secale cereale
AGAATTTGGGACATCCGGCGACGCGCTTCATTCCGGCCGCTTGCGTCGAACCTGGCCCAAATCGGTATCCCTTCTTCGTCGACTACTTTTCTTGCGGGTTATGTCCCCCCTTCTCCAATTTCTTCTGTGACATCATGCACACCTTTGGCTTCCGCCTCTTGGATTTCACTCTGAACGCGTTGGCGTGCATGGCTTTCTTCACGCACCTTTGCGAAGGCTTCGTCGGGGTGCAGCCCAACACGGCGCTCTTCCGCCATTATTTCACCCCTCGGATCCAGCCGAGAGGGAGCGTACCCGGACGGCGCCGTGAAGGAGAGGTGGGATGAATGGCGCGGCCGGTGGTGCTGGATTGAAGAAGAAGAGCCGTCAAGATTCTGCGAGGTCCGCCGGGTGCCGTCGGTCCGTGGTAGCGACTGGGGCGACGCCGATGCCGCCGACGGGAGGCTCACCGTCGCCACCACCAGGATTCTCCGGCTCACCCAGGCGGGACTCACCCTTGATATGATCGGGGCGGACTTCATTCGACGTCGGATCGCCCCGTTGCATAACAAGGGGAGCCCAGCCTGGCTCTTCAGGAATCCTGCTGACGTCATGCGGCTCCGCCCTGGCCTCGACCACAACTTTACGGTGATGGGACATGCCCATTTCTACCAGCGGCTCTTCCAGCTTGATGTGGGTCGCGACGGCAAGGTCGAACGGACCGGCAAGGCCGCGAGGGCTGTCCGAAAGACCGACAAGGCCATAAAGGGTCATTCTTCAAGTTTCCAGCGGGGGTGGTCTTGTTGTGCAACAATTCGCGTCAGTTTGAGATCATCGCCATGATGCCGGAGTGTAACGCGCACGGCCCTGTCCTGAGCTGGCAGGAGCCGGCGGACGTGGATGTGTAGCAATTCTTTGACTCTCTGGTTGAGGTGTACGTCAATCCTGACACCGAGCGGTGGCTTGTCAGGGACACCACCCAGGAAGAGCTGGACTACATCACCACTAGGGCGAGGGAGGCGCAGCTTGCCATGGAGGCCGGCAGCCCCGGGGGTGTGGAGGACAAGGATGCCACGGCTGCGGAGGAGGAGGAGCTCGCCCAGTGGGCGGCGTCCGCCGGGGAGGCTAGCAGCGGCGGCATCGGAGCTCCACTGGTCGAAGACGCGGCTGACGAGTCGTCGTCGTCGGAGGACGTGGTGGCGGGCTTGGCGCCAGCTAGGGGAAGCGGGCGAGTCCTGCGGCGGGCTAGTTCCAGCGATCCGGTCCGGCCCGACAAGGCTGCACAACCTCAATTGGCCCTGGAGGGGCCCGGGCGCCACACGAGGGCCACGGCAGTGAGGAGGCTGACGAAGGCCGCTGAGAAGAACAAGGCGACAACCCCTTCGCCATCTAGGTGCGCACAAACTCCGCCTTCCTCGCCTCCCCCGGCAGACGTCGACTCGGATGCCGACGCGGAACTCCCTTTTGATCTTGGGCCTCTCATCCCAAAGAGGAAAAGGAAAACGGTGGAGGAGGAGGAGATGGACGACGAGTAAGTACTCCTTTCCTTACTGCCATTCCCATTCTCCTGAACCAAATCACTCATCTTGATCCCTTTTTGCTTCTTCAGGGATGCAGAGACGTTGGCCCAGAGGATAAAGAGGGCGAAGGCCTCGGCGAGCAGCCAGCCCCCGGCAGGGGCTTCAGGGACACCATTGGTGGTGTTGACCTGCTCGGACAGCAGCCCCCGGCATAGCCCCCAGCGTAAGTTCATCACCCTCTTCTCACTGGACATGCAGTAGGTTTTTGATGCTATGGTGCTGACCTTGTCGGTTTTGTAGGACGGGAGCGGCAATAGGAGGAGCCGCAGGGGGCTACCCCCAACACACCGCCCCCATCGACTACGCCGCCGCGAGGGGCGTCCCCGGCAAGGGCACCAAGCATGGAGCCCACACGCATGGAGGAAGAGGGGAACTTGGGCGCTGGTGGCTCTGTCACGGCGCCAAACGCCGGCGGGGAGGGGACTTCTGCTTCACAGCCTGGCACTGGTGAGTCGCCTGTCTTCTGTCTCTGCTTTTCCCTTATTCTTTTTCTTGGCTTCATCATCCCCATTGCTGCCCAGGCGCTCCTTCAGGTATGGAGGACGTGGACGCCGTCATCGGGAACATTGCTGGGGAGGCCGCGGCGGAGGCCGATAGGATCGCCGCTGAGGAGGCCGCCAAGGATGCTGGCGCGGCTGCCGCCGACGAGGCTACCAATGATGCTGCCTAGGGTGCGAGCGGTGAGCCTGCCGGGGAGGCCGGCAAGGCCACAGCCGAGGAAGAGGTGGCTGATGATCACCCTTCTTCCTCCACAACCTCGGGCACCGGCAGGTACCTGAAGGTGGGCGTCGACCTCTTCGTCCATCTCGCAGGGGCGTCAACGTAATGCCCAGGATGGGACTATATCTCCTACGTGTCGAGGCACGACTTAAAGATATAAGCCCATTCTGGAATGATCGCAAGTTTGGTACCTTTGCACATCTCATGTAAAAATAGGGATGGAAAACTGAAAAGATATTTGGCTTACACTCGCCACGTCACACAAATACATTACATGTTCAAACATCATTCAGATAAACATCACAACCCATCTAAGGGTAAAGATCCAAATGACAAGATACCAAACATAACATTAACCACAGGTCTAGATCGAATCCTAGTAGAAGCTCTACTAATCAACCGAATAGTTCACGTAGTAATGGCTACGCTCCTCGTGGTACTCCCAATCTAGCTCAGTGCCATCGCCTGTGTAGCTCACCATCATACCTGCATCTGGGGTGTTGAAGTAACTGTGAGCCACAGAGGACTCAGCAATCCCGTTCCCGGGTAACACGACTATTTAAGCCTTGGGTGTGGAACAAGGCTGAAGAAAGAACAAGAGTCTGCAGCAGCACTAGCCTAGCTTACGTATATGAGAGCGAGAAGAGAAGGTGCCTCGGACGAGAGATGATCACGAAGTGATCCTAACTAAAGCAAGTCAAACATAACCCCACCGTGTTCACTTTCCGAATCCCTTTCAGAAAATGACCGTCACGGTACACACGCTGGTAGTGTATTGGAACATGGTGTCAAGTTTTCTACAACCGGATATTAACAAGCTCCCATTTGCCACATAACCGCGGGCACGGCTTTCGAAAGTTCATAACCTTGCAGGGGTGTTCCAACTTGGCCCATGACAAGCCCACGGTCCGCGGAGTCGCAAATCCAAGGTGGGAAGGCCCGAGTATTCTCGGAATCCCGTGCTCAAGAGACTCCGACTAAGGTAAGGCTAATCCAGCAAATCCTCCCGGCGTGCCGACACCCTGACAATAGCCGCGCGTATCTAGTCTCAGGCCACGACCGGATGAGACATCCTACAGGTGTATACCAATCCTCGAGTTTCCTCGTGGTGGCCCCGCAATCCGCTCAGTTCGGACCAACACCCATGAGGAGCACTGGCCCGGGGGTTGTTTATTAAGAACTCGGGTTTGCAAGACCCTATGCAAGTTTTTAGTTATTAGGCGAATAGTACCAATGTTGGGACTTGCTGGAAAAGACTTAGCACTTAGCGGTTTATCGAGGGGGTCCCATAACCCCAACCGTGTGAGGAACGCATAATCAAGGAACATAACACCGGTTTATACGGTTCCTAGCGGTATGAGTGGAACAAATCACCAAGCAAAAGGCTTAGCCTTCCACCCATTACCAATATATAGATGATTTCATTTAATAATTAAATATAGTGTGATATCCCAACAAGCTTCAACAAGAAGCAAGAATCTTCAATCTTCACCTGCAACTAACAATGCTATAAGAGGAGCTGAGCGATGCCTACGTATAGCCAATCAATGGTTTGCATAGGTAGGGTGGTTAAACAGGTTCATGGTTACAATAGGAGGCTGACAGGAAAAACATGGTCATCGAGGCAAAACTATAGATCAAGACTTCTAGCAA
This sequence comes from Secale cereale, assembly GCA_902687465.1. Lineage (NCBI taxonomy): Eukaryota > Viridiplantae > Streptophyta > Magnoliopsida > Poales > Poaceae > Secale > Secale cereale. The sequence goes on from LR738712.1 coordinate 223,243,742, forward strand.
TAGGCAAAGATAGTAATGTTATCGGGGTTCGGTCATCTTGCCTGAAGAGTTGTCGATGGGATCGTAAGAGGGGTCCTCGTTCTCAACCTCGGTAGTAACCTCGTGCTCGTACTCGTACTCGGTCTCAGCTTCCGGCTCTACTCAAACACAAGAACACAAGGCAACGAATCAAACAAGATGCAATGCGCAGAAAAATTACTGGATGCATGACTGATGCACTATGGAAGCAAAACAGATGCACTATGGAAGCACAGAAAGTCTACTTAGGAAGCACAGTGTAACAGCACAACAATACGCATCGAGCAAAATGCTTCAAAACATGATAACAATAGGATAATATGAATCTACATGCAAAAACACACAAGTTACATATAAGACTTGCTCAAAACGGAGCAACGGGCTAAAAGTTACACCCGAAACAATAAACATGCACACGCTGAAAATAACAGCCACATAGCAACTTCGGGGCAAGAGATAAATGGCCTACAGCACTCAAACATCATGGAAATGAGCATGGACATAAAGTAGACATACTCTACAGCAAACAATTCCATTGGAGCATCCCCAAAGGAGCCATGGATCAATAGCAACAAGCTATGACATATTGAACTTGACAACAAAATCCTGACAGCAGTAATTTGTTGCAACTTGGGAGCAAGAGTTAAATATGCTACAGCCACTCCAATAAGCATGTGAGAGCATGAATGGATAGCCAACAACTTATACAACAAGGAATCATCAAGAGTCACCCCAAAACTATCATGGATTGGCCTAGAACAACAAGCAAACATGGCATCTGGATATTACAGATTCCAGGCTTAGTGTTAAAACAGCAGTTTCATCATGGCATCTTTGTGAGCAAGTTTAAGTCACCTCAAAGCAAAGCATGGCAAGTGGTAAGCACCATAGCAAAGTACACATGATGCTGAATCCAAAACATCTAAGCATGCATCAAGGGGACAAACACAACGATAGCTACGAGCTCCTCAACAAGGCATCTCGTAACAAGTTTAACAACATAACAACCACATAGCACTTTGCAAAGGAGATAAATATGGCAAGATGAAATCTATCATGCAAGCTAGAGCACCCAACATGTAGAGCATAACATTACGAACACGTGGACATATCATTTGCTTCATTTGGATAAACATGCACCAAGTTATCACATTGCAAAGATGGCATCAAAACAACCACTAACGGCAGTTTATAACAAGTAGCACACTTCCCACAGATATTTAAGAATATAGATGACCTCAAACATGCATGGCACAAAGGAACAAAACGTAGTACAAGTCTCCACGATCATTTTGACATATCATTTGCTCAAATCGGACCATCACACAAAAAGTTATCCACGTTTTAAAACGGCATCAGACAACTAAATTACCCAGGGACTTAGTGAAATCGAAGACTACCTCAGGGTCAACGCGAAGTCAATGCGGGCTGGCGGAGGTCAAACGGGCGCGGGTTACCGGGCGCTAACGGGCCTCGGCCCGCGGGGCTTCGGAGCGGATCGGGCCGTCACGAAGCGGATCGGACCCGGGCGGATAACGGGCTTGACCCGTTAGGGCACTGAGCCAATCGGATCGGGGAGGAACTCTCAACATATTCAATCACAACGAGCTTCACGCATGAAGATTTCTGGTGACAACGAGCAGATAGATCTTTAGCCACCCCGCTCCATTCGTTGCCGCTGATGGTTCTTGGGAGCTACAAGAGGAGGAAATCACTCAAATCGACCATCGGGTAAAAATCCTTCATTCCAAGTCATAGCCCGAGAGAGAGAAGAGAGGCATACCCGGCTGGTGAAGGAGTCACCGCTGGAGGAGGAACCGCTGGAGAGGTCTTTGAAGAAGACCATGGCGACCCCGACGGTAGGATGCGAGATGGAGAGAGCGGGGAAGTGGCGATAGCTTAGGAGGGAAGGAAGGAAGGAGGAAACAGGGTAAATGTGACTTGTTGTGGGGGAGAAAAGGGTGTGGGGATGGGAGGAGGGGGCGGGGGTAGATATTTTGGCGGTAGGCCAAAATTTTGGAAATGTGGAAGGAAACTTTGCGTGTGGTGTTGCCGGACCATTCACTTTGAACGATTGTGTGCATCACAAAAGATTCTTCTGCTTTACGCGCATGGGATGAGTATGATAATTCAAATTTTGGTGCAATTTCCCCTGGTACGTCATTGCTTAATTTCACATCACTTTCTAATTTGAGCACACAAAAGAGCGTACAATAGACATACCACACTTACTGAATTTAGCAATTTTAGTAATTAAACAGAGCCAGTTGGCCTAAACCACTCTAACAAAAGACCAGCATTAAAAACAAAGCCTATGTACACATAATTTTAACAAATCCACCACCGTGCCGGCCTATGCATCGCTGGTGTGAGATGAGACGTCGATAAATTGTCCCGGCGACATGTCGCCGTTGGTAGACTCCGCGTACCCCCTACTGAAGTCGACCGCGACGTCGTCCTTGTCCTCGGCGCCGCCCTCACGGTTGTAGTACTCGTAGCAGTGGCTGCGCTAGAGATCGCGTTGGTACTCCACCTCTAATTTCTCGACGGACATACTCTTCTCTACCTCGTCCTCGACCACGCGCAACTCCTCCTCCCGGCGCTCCCCGATCTCCGCCGCCTCCTGCATCTCCAGCTCCCACTCAGCGACCTCATGAGGATGCAGGTGCTCCATGGCCACCGCCGCCTTTTCGGACGTGGGCTGCATGCTGGAGTCCGAGGTAGCCTAGAATATCTTGGCGTGTGCATCCTCGATCTTGGCATGGATGGCCTCGACCCGGGCCAGGGTGACATCGGCGGCACGGACGACAGCTCGAGCGCTCTAAGCGTTTGCAGCCGTTGTCGCGGCAGCAGCTGTAGCCATCTTGGCAACTGTAGCTTTCTTGTCGGTTGCCGCAGACGCCGTCTCGGCGGAAGCGGCCGCGCTCAATGTGGATGCGGCGGCACTCTCGGTGTAGGCGGCCGTTCTCTAGGCGCAGGCGGCGGTGCTTGGGGGTGGGACGCGACCATCATACGGGCCTTCACGAAGCGATTCCACAGTGTCATCTTTGCAAGAAGGGCGTGCAGGAATGGGGATCGGGATTCGCGGATTCAGGGGTTGCCTGCACTGGAGAAGACGAGCCGGCGAAGCTTCAGGAGGGAGACTTAAATAGACCCAGATATTTTCATTGATAACAGTTCCTAGAAAACAACTATGTGATGTTGTAGATATTTTTTATTAGTTGTGAAATACAAATTTGGAGTAAAGTGGGAACGAATGGTGCTTTAAATGTACGGGAAATTTTGTAGTACTAATACAACTGTCATGTCAAATTTTTGAAAATTGCAGGCGTCGTTTGACCTTTTAAGACATTTAAGTGATTTTCTAGACGTTTAATGATCATAATTGAAATTTGAACTACATGTACATGCAATAGCTAACCATAACGGTTTGAAAAGTCATATTTTGTGTACTTGTGTGTGATTTAATTCCATGAGCAGTAAATTGGAAGGAATTTTGGAACATATTGGCCTAACGGCTATGACATAATTAAGCATGGAGTGCCATGGCATTTAAATTCCAAGAAATTAAAAAAATATCAGAAACACATGAAACCTTGGTTGATGTAATGTCATGCCACCAAGATGATGTGGTTAAAAAATTTGACATGTGTGACGAAAGTTTGGACACACACCCCTCACAAACCGGAGCAACTCACTAGAAGGCTCGTGGTTCCGAGAGGGAACAATGCTTGTTTGATGACGAACGGGAGATAGCTTCCTCTTACAACCTTCAAATTTTTCTACCTGTAACGTGCACTAATACAACTATCATGTGAAAATTTGGAAAATTGCAGGGGTAATTTGACGTTTTGAAGTCATTTAAGTGATTTTCTAGCCATTTAATGACCGTAATTCAAATTTGAACTACATCTACATGCAACGGCTAACCATACCAGTTTGAAAAATCATATTTGTGTACTTGTGTGCGAGTTAATTCCATGTGCAGTAAATTAGAAGGAATTTTCAAACATATATGTGTCACGACATGGACACATGCATGGAGTGCCATAGCATATGCTACATATTGAGCTTGCGTTTTATTCCCTCGAAGAGGAAAGGGAGATGCAGCACAGTAGCGTAAGTATTTCCCTCAGTTTTTGAGAACTAAGGTATCAATCTAGTAGGAGACCACGCGCGAGTCCCTCGCACCTGCACAAACAAATAAGAACTTCGCAGCCAACGCGATAAGGGGTTGTCAATCCCTTTATGGTCACTTATGAGAGTGAGATCTGATAGAGATGATAGTTTATATTTTTGGTATTTTTGGGTTAGTAAAACACCAAATAAAAGCGGTAAAAGTACAGTAGATGTAGATTGATATGTTGAGAATAGACCCGGGGGCCATAATTTTCTCTAGTGGCTTCTCTCATGATAGCGATATTCTACGATGGGTAAACAAATTACTGTCAAGCAATTGATAGAAAAGTAAATAATTATGAGACTATCTAGGCATGATCATTGTATATCGGCATCACGTCCGAGACAAGTAGACCAACTCCTGCCTGCATCGACTACTATTACTCCACACATTGACCGCTATCCAGTATGCATCTAGTGTATTGAGTTCATAAGAACGGAGTAACGCCTTAAGCAAGATGACATAATGTAGAGGGATAAACTCAAGCAATATGATATAAACCCCATCTTTTTATCCTCGATGGCAACAATACAATACGTACCTTGCTGCCCCTACTGTCACTGGGAAAGGACACCACAAGATTGAACCAAAAGCCAAGCACTTCTCCCATTGCAAGAACTATAGATCTAGTAGGCCAAACGAAACCAATAATTCGAAGAGACTTGCAAGGATATTATGAGCACACATAAAAAGTTCAGAGAAGAACCAAATATCTTTCATATATAATCTTGATCATAAACTCACAATTCGTCGAATCTCGACAAACACACCGCAAAAAGAGATTACATCGAATAGATCTCCTCGAAGACCGAGGATAACTTTGTATTGAGAGCCAGAGAGAGAGAAGAAGCCATCTAGATACTAGCTATGGACCCAAAGGTCTATGGTAAACTACTCATAACTCATGGTGAGGGCAATGACGATGATGATGAAGGCCTTCGTGATGGATCCACCTCTGGTGGAGCTCCGGAACAGGCTCCAAGATGGGATCTCCACGGGAACAGAAGCTACGACGGTGGAATGAGGTTTTTCTCTCTGTGTATGGAGTTTCTGGGGTACGTGGACTTATATAGGAAGAAAGAGGGCACCGGGGGCCACACGAGGAGGCCTCGAGGCAGGGGGCGCGCCCTGGGAAGGGGGGCGCGCCCCCACCCTCGAGGGCGGCTCCTCGATCCTTTGACGTGGTTCTCAAGCTTTCTGGGCGTGCTTTTTGATGTCTACTACGCACCCTTCTTCTTGTAGACGTTGTTGGGCCTCCAAGTGTAGAGGTTTGTAGGACACTAGCAAATTTCCCTCAAGTGGATGACCTAAGGTTTATCAATCCGCGGGAGGCATAGGATGAAGATGGTCTCTCTCAAACAACCCTGAAACCAAATAACAAAGAGTCTCTTGTGTCCCCAACACACCCAATACAATGGTCAATTGTATAGGTGCACTAGTTCGGCGAAGAGATGGTGATACAAGTGTAATATGGATGGTAGATATGGGTTTTTGTTAACTGAAAATATAAAACAGCAAGGTAGCAAGTGGTAAAGTGAGCATAAATGGTGTTGCAATGATAGTAGGCAAGGCCTAGGGTTCATACTTTCACTAGTGCAAGTTCTCTCAACAAGGATAACATAATTGGATCATATTACTAGCCTTCAACATGCAAAAAAGAGTCACTCCAAAGTAACTAATAGCGGAGAACAAACGAAGAGATTATGGCAGGATATGAAACCACCTCAAAGTTATTCTTTCTGATCAATCTATTCAAGAGTCCGTAGTAACGTTCAATCTATCATAGAGTTCGTACTAGAATAAAACCTTAAGACAAAAATCAACCAAAACCCTCATGTAACCTAGATACTCCATTGTCACCTCAAGTATCCGTGGGCATGGTTATATGATATGCATCACACAATCTCAGAAACATCTATTCAACCAACACATAGAACTTTAAAGAGTGCCCCAAAGTTTCTATCGGAAAGTCAAGACGAAAATGTGTGCCAACCCCTATGCATAGGTTCCCAAGGTCACGGAACCCACAAGTTGATCACCAAAACATACATCAAGTAGATCACATGATATCCCATTGTCACCACAGATAAACACATGCAAGACATACATCAAGTGTTCTCAAATCCTTAAAGACTCAATCCGATAATATAACTTCAAAGGGAAAACTCAATCCATTACAATAGAGTAGAGGGTGAGAAGCATTATAAGATCCAACTAGAATAGCAAAGCTCGTGATACATCAAGATCGTGCCATCTCAAGAACACGAGAGAGAGAGAGAGAGAGAGAGAGAGAGAGAGAGATCAAACACATAGCTACTAGTACATACCCTCAGCCCCGAGGGTGGACTACTCCCTCCTCGTGATGGAGAGCGCCGGGATGATGAAGATAGCCACCGGAGAGGGATTCCCCCCTCCGGCAGGGTGCCAGAACGGCTGTAGATTGGTTTTCAGTGGCTATAGAGGCTTTCGGTGGTGGAACTCCCGGTCTAGGTTTCTTTTTGGAGGTTTCAGTATTTATAGGAATTTTTGGAGTCGGGGCCAAGTAAAGGGGAGCTACGGGCCGTCCTCGAGATAGGGGGGCGCGCCCCCCTTCCCAGGGCGCGCCCTCCACCCTCGAGGGCAGCTCGTGGCTCTCCTGGCCCGCCTCTTTTGCTTCAGGGGCTTCTTTTGGTCCAGAAATAATCATAAAAATTTGGCTCGTCAATTGGATTCCATTTGATATTCCTTTTCTGTAAAGCCCTGAAACAGGAGAAAAACAGAAACTGGCACTGGGCTCTGGGTTAATAGGTTAGTCCCAAAAATGATATAAAAGTGAATGATAAAGCCCATTAAACATCAAGACTTCATAAGTAATAGCATGGAACAATAAAAAAATTGTAGATACGTTGGAGACGTATCAATTTTCTCCAAAAATATCTCTCGCGTAGGTTTCATTCCGTTTGGACTCCGTTTGATATTCCATTTCTGCAAAACCCTGAAATAGGCAAAAAAACAGCAATCTGGATTGGGCCTTTGGGTTAGTAGGTTAGTCCCAAAAATAATATAAAAGTGAATGATAAAGACCATTAAACATCCAAGACAATAAAAAATTATAGATACGTTAGAGACGTATCAAGCATCCCTACTCGTCCTAGAGTAGGTAAATGATAAAGAAAGAATTTTTGATGTGGAATGCTAACCAATATAGTTTTTCAATGTAATTCTCTTAATTGTGGCATGAATTTTCAAATCTGAAAGATTCAAGATAAAAGTCTATATTGACATAAGAAGTAACAATACTTCAAGCAATACTAACAAAGCAATCATGTCTTCTCAAAATACTATGGCTAAAGAAAGTTATCCCTACAAAATCATATAGTCTGGATATGCTCCCTCTTCATCACACAAAATATTCATATCATGCACAACCCCGATTTCAGCCAAGCATTTTTTTCATACTATATCTTTTCAAACCTTTCAACTTTCACGTAATACATGAGCGTGAGCCATGGATATAGCACTATGGGTGGAATAGAGGTGGTTGTGGAGAAGACAAAAAGGAGGGAGATAGTCTCACATCGACTAGGTGTATCAATTGGCTATGGAGATGCCCATCAATAGATATCAATGTGAGTGAGTAGGGATTGCCATGCAACGGATGCACTAGAGCTAAATATAAATGAAAGCTCAATAAAAGAAACTAGTGTGTGTGCATCCAACTTGCTTGCTCACGAAGACCTAGGGCATTTGAGGAAGCCCATCGTTGGAATATACAAGACAAGTTCTATAATGAAAATTCCCACTAGTATATGAAGGTGAATAAGCATGAGACTCTCTACAATGCAGAACATGGTGCTACTTTGAAGCACAAGTGTGGAAAAATATAGTAGCAATTGTCCCTTCTCTCTTTTCTCTCATTTTTCTGGAGGGGCTTTCTCCTTTTTTTATTAGCCCCTCTATTTTTTTGGGCCATCTCCCTTTTTTTATTGGCCTTTCCTCACATGGGACAATTCTCTAATAATGATGATCACCACACTTTTTGTTACAACTCGAAATTACAACCCGATACTACAACAAGTAAGACTCTACATGAATGCCTCCGGCGGTGTATTGAGATATGCAATAAATAAAGAGTGACATATATCAGAAATTATGCACGGTGGCTTTGCCACAACTACGATGTTGACTACAAGATCATGAATGGCATTATGACAATATGATGCGTGTCATATAAACAGAACGATGGAAAGTTGCATGGCAATATATCTCGGAATGGCTATGGAAATTCCATGATAGGTAGGTATGGTGGCTGTTTTGAGAACAATATGGTGGCTGTTTTGAGAAGGATATATAGTGGGATTATGGCACCGGCGAAAGTTGCGCGGTACAAGAGAGGCTAGCAATGATAGAAGGATGAGAGTGCATATAATCCATGGACTCAACATTAGTCATAAGAACTCATATACTTATTGCGAAAATATACGAGTCATCAAAACAAAGCAATCAACGCATACTCCTAGGGGGGAGGTTGGTAGGAGTTAACCATCGTGCGCCGCCGACCTCCACACAAAGGTTGGCACTCTACTAATACCTCATGCTCTAACTTCGTCACATAGCGGTTCACCATACGTGCATGATACGAGAATCACTAACCTTAACACAAGTATGCCTCAATTTCATAATAACTCCACTAGCATGACTCTAATATCACTATCCTCATGTCTCAAAACAATTATCAAGCATCTAACATCTCATTCTATTCAATGCACTTGGTGTGATTTTTTTTACTATATTGACATTGGATGTTTATCATGTGAAGACTAGTTTCTTTAGCCTAAACACTTTACCATTCTGTTTTTATAGACCCTCAAATAGATATAAGTGAGGCATGAGAGTTAAACAATTTCTACAAAATATTACTACCACCATGCTCTAGAAGATATAAGTGAAGCGCTAGAGCAGAAACTATTCAACTCAAAAGATATAAGTGAAGCACATAGAGTGTTCTAATAATTTCTAGGCCGTATTTAACTCTCTAAAATAGGTGTGTCCAGCAAGGATTATTGTGGCAAACTAACAAGCAAAGACTCAAATTTTACAAGACACTCCAAGCAGAACACATATCATGTTGCGAATAAAAATATAGCTCCAAGTATAGTTACCGATGGATGAATACGAAAGAGGGGATGCCTTCCCGGGGCATCCCCAAGCTTAGGCTTTTGATTATCTTGAATTTACTTGGGGTTCCATGGGCATCCCCAAGCTTAGGCCTTTCCTACTCCTTGTTCCATAGTCCATCAAAGCAATACTCAAAACTTTAAAACTTCACAACACAAAACTTAGACAAAAATTCTCGTGAGCTCCGTTAGTATGAGAAAGCAAAAGACTACTCAAAGGTACATAAATTAATTCATTATTTGTTTATATTGGTGTTAAACCTACTGTACTTCGACTTCTCTATGATTAATATCCTCCAATACTACTCATAGATGCATCGGAATAAGCAAACAACACACGGAAAACATAATCTGTCAAAGACCAAACAGTCTGAAGTAATCTGCATGGTTCGCCTACTTCTGGAACTCCAACAAATTCAAACTAAACTGGTAAATTTGCGAAATTTGTCTACCAATCAGCAGCAAAAATAATCAACTAAAAAACACGCTCCAATAAAATCCCACGACTACTTTAGCAAGCGCTAACGATTCTGTTTTTCACAGCAAGATCATATAAACTTCACACAAGTCTTCCCAAAGGTTCTACTTGGCACAAACACTAAACAAAACATGAAACCAGAACTAATCAGAGGCTATATGCAATATTTATTCCCTAACAGCAACAAAAACAAAAAAACTTAAAATTTGGTTGCCTCCCAACAAGCGCTATCATTGTACGCCCCTAGCTAGGCACGATACTTGATAGATCTAGGTATTGCCATCTTTGAAAGGCAATACATAAGTGGCTCTCATTATAGATTCATATGGTAATTTGATTTTCTTTCTAGGAAAGCTTTCCATGCCTTTCCTTAGTGGAAATTGGAATATAATATTTCCTTCCTACATATCAATAATTGCACCAATCGTTCTAAGGAAAGGTCTACCAAGAATAATAGGACATGAAGGATTGCAATCTATGTCAAGAACAATGAAATCTACGGGCACATAATTTCTATTGGCAACAATAAGAACATCAATAATTCTTCCCATATGTTTCTTAATATTGGAATCCGCAAGATGCAAATTTAAGGAACAATCATCAAGCTCATGGAACCCTAGCAAATCACACAAATTTTTTGGGATAGTGGAGACACTAGCACCCAAATCACACAAAGCATAGCATTCATGATCTTTTATCTTTATTTTTATAGTAGGTTCCCACTCATCATAAAGCTTTCTAGGTATAGAAACTTCCAACTCAAGTTTTCCTTCATAAGATTGCATCAAAGCATCAACTATATGTTTAGTGAAAGCTTTATTTTGACTCTAAGCATGCGGAGAATTTAGCACGGATTGTAACAAGGAAATGCAATCAATCAAAGAACAATTATCATGATTGAATCCCTTGAAATCCAAAGTAGTGGGTTCATCACTATGCAAAGTTTTATTCTCTTCGTTCCCACTTTTAGCAATTTTAGCATCAAGATCTAAAAACTCCAAATCATTACACCTTAAAGAAGAATCATCTCCAATCCTATTCTCATCAAGATTAATACCAGAAAACAAGGATCTAATAGGAGACACATCAATAAATTTTAGATCTTCATCTTTATTTTCATGATAATTAGAAGAACACGATTTGATATAATCTTTAGATCTTCATCTTTATTTTCATGATAATTAGAAGAACACGATTTGATATAATCTTCTTTTTTAGCATGCATTCGAGCGGTTCTTAATTTGCATTCATCAATGGAAATTCTCATGGCTTTGAGAGACTCATTGATATCATGCTTTGGTGGGATAGATCTAAGTTTCAAAGAATCAACATCAAGAGTAATTCTATCCACACTTCTAGCCAGTTCATCAACCTTAAGCAATTTTTCTTCAAGCAAAGCATTGAAATTCATTTGCGAGATCATAAACTCATTAACACTAGTTTCAAATTCAGAAGGCATCTTTCCATGAGAGTTGTTGTAGGAATTGCCATAATTATTAGAGGAATTACTAGGAAAAGGCCTAGGATTAAAATTACCTCTATAAGCATTGTTACCAAAATTATTTCTACCAACAAAATTCACATCCAAAGATTCATTGTTATTCTCAATCAAAGTGGACAACGGCATATCATTGGGATCAGAAGAAGCACTCTTAGCAGCAAACAATTTCATAAGTTCATCCATCTTTCCACTCAAAACACTAATTTCTTCGATAGTATGCACTTTTTTACTAGTAGATCTTTCGGTGTGCCATTGAGAATAATTCACCATGATATTATCTAGGAGTTTGGTAGCTTCTCCTCAGGTGGTTTCCCTGAAAGTGCCTCCGGCGGCCGAATCTAAAAGATTTCTAGAAGCAAATTCTAGCCAGCATAAAAGTTCTGAATAATTATCCATAGATTCAAACCATGTGTACGGCAATTACGTATCATCAATTTCATTCTCTCCCAAGCTTGTGCAACATGATAATGTTCTAGTTGCTTAAAATTTATAATATTGTTGCTAAGAGAGATGATCTTAGCATGTGGGAAATACTTAGAGATAAAAGCATCTTTGCACTTATTCCACGAATCAATACTATTTCTAGGCAAAGAGGAAAACCAAGTTTTAGCATGATCTCTAAGTGAAAATGAAAATAACTTCAATTCAACAATATCATTATCCGTATCCATTTTCTTTTGCATATCACACAAATAAACAAAGTTGTTTAGATGGGTAGTGGCATCTTCACTAGGAAGGCCGGAGAATTGATCTTTCATGACAACATTCAACAAAGCAGCATTGATCTCACAAGATTCAACATCGGTAATAGGAGCAATCAGAGTGCTAATAAAGTCATTGTTGTTGGTATCGGAGAAGTCACACAATTTGGTATTGTTCTGAGCCATAGTGACAAGCAAGCAATCCAACACACACAAGTGAACAAGAAGCAAGCGAACGATAAACACACGGCGGAAGAAGGGTGAATAAAACGACAAGGGTGAAGTGGGGGAGAGGAAAACGAGAGGCAAATAACTATAATGCGAAGGATAAGGGTTTGTGATAGGTACTTGGTATATGACTTTTGCGTAAGCCTCCCCGGCAACGGCGCCAGAAATTCTTCTTGCTGCCTCTTTAGCTTGCGTTGTATTCCCTCGAAGAGGAAAGGGAGATGCAGCACAGTAGCGTAAGTATTTCCCTCAGTTTTTTTAGAACCAAGGTATAAATCCAGTAGGAGACCACGCGCGAGTCCCTCGCACCTACACAAACAAATAAAAACTTCGCAGCCAACGCGATAAGGGGTTGTCAATCCCTTTACTGTCACTTACGAGAGTGAGATCTGATAGAGATGATAGTTTATATTTTTGGTCTTTTTGGTTTTATAAAACAACAAATAAAAGCGGTAAAAGTAAAGTACATGTAGATTGATAAGTTGAGAATAGACCCGGGGGCCATAGTTTTCTCTAGTGGCTTCTCTCATGATAGCGATATTCTACAGCGGGTAAACAAATTACTGTCGAGCAATTGATAGAAAAGAGAATAATTATGAGACTATCTAGGCATGATCATTGTATATAGGCATCACGTCCGAGACAAGTAGACTGACTCCTGCCTGCATCTACTACTATTATTCCACACATTGACCGCTATCCAGCATGCATCTAGTGTATTGAGTTAATAAGAACAAAGTAATGCCTTAAGAAAGATGACATGATGTAGAGGGATAAACTCAAGCAATATTATGTAAACCCCATCTTTTTATCGTCGATGGCAACAATACAATACGTGCCTTGCTTCCCCTACTGTCACTGGGGAAGGACATCGCAAGATTGAACTCAAAGCCAAGCACTTCTCCCATTATAAGAACTATAGATCTAGTAGGCGAAACCAAGCCATTAATTCGAAGAGACTTGAAAGGATATTATGAGCACACATAAAAAGTTCAGAGAAGAACCAAATATCTTTCATAGATAATCTTGATCATAAACTCACAATTCATCGGATCTCGACAAACACACCGCAAAAAGAGATTGCATCGAATAGATCTCCTCGAAGACCAAGGAGAACTTTCTATTGAGATCCAAAGAGAGAGAAGAAGCCATCTAGATACTAGCTACGGACCCGAAGGTCTGTGGTAAACTACTCACAACTCATGCTGAGATCAATGATGATGATGATGAAGGCCTCTGTGATGGATACCCCTCTGGCGGAGCTCCGGAATAGGCTCCAAGATGGGATCTCCACGGGAACAGAAGCTACGGCGGTGGAATTAGGGTTTTCTCTTTGTGTATGGAGTTTCTCGGGTACGTGGACTTATATAGGAAGAAGGTGGGTACCGGGGGCCACACGAGGAGGCCTCGAGGCAGGGGGGCGCGCCCCCACCCTCGAGGGCGGCTCCTCGATCCTCTGACCTGGTTCTCAAGCTTCCTGGGCGTGATTTTCTCCAAAAATATCTCTCGCGAAGGTTTCATTCCGTTTGGACTCCATTTGATATTCCTTTTCTGCAAAACCTTGAAATAGGAAAAAAACAACAATTTGGATTGGGCCTTTGGGTTAGTAGATTAGTCCCAAAAATGATATAAAAGTGAATGATAAAGCCCATTAAACATACAAGACTTCATAAATAATAGCATGGAACAATAAAAAATTATAGATACGTCGGAGACGTATCAGCATATATATTCCAAAAAATTAAAAAAATATCAAAAACACATGAAACCTTGGTTGATGTAATGTCATGCCACTAAGATGATGTCGTAAAAAAATTGGCATGTTTCATGAAAGTTTGGACATACACCCCTAACAAACTAGAGCAGCTCACTAGAAGGCTCGTGGTTCTGAGAGGGAACAATTCATGTTTCACGACGAACGGGAGATAGCTTCCTCTTACAGCCTTCAATTTTTTTCTATGTTTAACATGCACTACTACAACTGTAACATGAAAGTTTGGAAAATTCTAGGGGTCATTTGACCTTTTAAAGACATTTAAGTGATTTTCTAGCCATTTAATGACCGTAATTCAAATTTGAACAACATCTACATGCAATGCCTAACAATAAAGATTTAAAAAAAATCATATTTGTGTACTTGTGTGCGAGTTAATTCCATGTGCAGTAAATTAGATGGAATTTTCAAACATATTTGTCTCACGACATGGACACATGCATATGTATGCACGGAGTGCCATGGCATTTAAATTGCAAAATATCGAAAATATCAGAGACACATGAAACCTTAGTTGATGTAATGTCATGCCACCAAGTTGATGTGGTTAAAAATTGGCATGTTTGATGAAAGTTTGGACACACACCCCCCACAAACCGGAGCAACTCACTAGAAGGCCCGTGGTTCCGAGAGGAAACAATGCATGTTTGATGACGAACAGGAGATAGTTTCCTTTTACAACCTTCAATTTTTTCTATGTTGAACGTGCACTACTACAACTGTAATGTGAAATTATGGAAAATTCTAGGGGTCATTTGACCTTTTAAAGACATTTAAGTGATTTTCTAGCCATTAATGACCGTAATTCAAATTTGAACTACATCTACATGCAACGCCTAACCATAACGATTTGAAAAATCATATTTATGTACTTGTGTGCGAGTTAATTCCATGTGCAGTAAATTAAAAGGAATTTTCAAACTTATAGGTCTCACGCCATGGGCACATGCATATGTATGCATGGACTGCCATGGCATTTTGATTCCAAAAAATAAAAAATTATCAGAAAAACATGAAACCTTGCTTGATGTAATGTCATGCCACCAAGTTGATGTGATAAAAAAATTGGCATGTGTGATGAAAGTTTGGACACACAAACCCCGCAAACCGGAGCAACTCACTAGCTAGAAGGCTCGTGGTTCCGAGAGGGAACAATGCATGTTTGATGACGAAATGAGATAGCTTCCTCTTACGGCCTTTAAAATTTATTTTACGTTTAACGTGCACTACTACAACTGTAGTGTGAAAATTTGGAAAATTCACGCGGTCATTTGACCTTTTAAAGACATTTTAAGTGATTTTCTAGCCATTTAATGACCTTAATTCAAATCTGAACTACAACTACATGCAACGCCTAACCATAACGGTTTGAAAAATCATATTTGTGTACTTGTGTGCGAGTTAATTCCATGTGTAGTAATTAGAAGGGATTTTCAAACATATTGGTGTCACGACATGGGCACATGCATGGAGTACCATGGCATTTTAATTCAAAAATATTAAAAATTGATCAGAAAAACATGAAACCTTGCTTGATTTAATGTCATGCCACCAGGATGATGTGGTAAAAAAGTTGGCCTGTTTGACGGAAGTTTGGACACACACCCCTAACAAACCGGAGCAACTCACTAGAAGTCTAGCTAGTGGTTCTGAAAGGGAGCAATGCATGTTTGATGACGAAAGGACAATAGCTTCCCCTTACGGCCTTCAAATTTTTTCTACGTTTAACATGCACTAGTACAACTATCATGTGAAAATTTGGAAAATTTGAGGGGTCATTTGACCTTATAAAGACATTTAAGTGACTTTCTAGCCATTTAATGACCGTAATTCAAATTTGGACTACATCTACATCCAACGGCTAACCATAACGGTTTGAAAAATCGTATATTTGTGTACTTGTGTGCGAGTTAAAAAATCTTCAGACCATGTAAATATCTGGTGTTCAAAAAAGAAAATGTAAAGATCTGGCAAGATAACCGGACCCCACACGATTGGCACTCTATTTCGCGCCTCGAGGTTTGGAAGGTGAATGGCGGGGGTTAATAATCGGACACAATTCTGTATTGGAAACCGTCAACTATTATGTTCACACACAGATTCTAATGCGGCAATCGTGTGTAATTCAAACTACAGTACTCGTAAATTCTGGCAACCGGCATGTGTACTATTCCCGTCGATCTAGATTCCTGCCGCCAATAAGTACTACCTTGCTCACGTCGTCCCGCTTGCATTCTCATCTACATCCTCCCCTCACTCGCCCCCTCTCTCTCAAAGCTCTGCCATGGTGCCGCGGATCTGCCCACGCGCCGACGAGGAGTCGCCGCCCCCCGAGGACGCTTAGTTGATGGGCAGCGACGAGGAGCACGCCTACGCACCGCCGGACGAGGTTGCATCAGCCCACCAACTTTGGATTGGTTTTGGGGCCAGTACAATCTTTGTCTCTGGAAGTCACTGTCGCTGGCTGAGAAAGCCAGGCATGTGGCGTTCAAGAAGGAGATGGTCGAGGAGAAAGCCAGGTACCAGGCGGCCTGTGAAGCCCGTGATGCCGCCTGGAAAAGGAGAAGGTGGAGCTTTGAGGGTAGCCGCGTCGTTGTGCGGAGGAGGTGTACAAAGACAGTTACTTCGCGAGGAAGGCCAAAGGCGCTAGGCGCCTCATTACTGCGTGGAGGTGGGCCGATAAGCTCTAGCGTGCCACCGATAAGGAGCTCCAGTGGGCGCCCAACGAAATGGCAAGATTGTCCGCGCTCATCCGCCAGCAAGTGGCAGATCAGTACGTCAAGCGCTTCAAGGCTGAGGAGGCAGAGTACTGCCTCTGCGCTGGGATGACGTCGCCCATCAGGTGTGATTATTAGTTTTAGTATTTGTCGTTTTCAATTTTCTGCATTGTACCTAGTAGTTAAGTATCATCATGTATATGTGATGATATTATATATATATTTTATGGTGAACTAATGAACAATTAATATATATATATATATATATATATATATTATGAATTCCATTTTCTATCTGTTTTTGTACACTAATTTGAATCTAGCTGTTATCATCCACATATACAGAATGGAAAGCATATATACACACATTGAAATAGAACATATAAGAACGGAAAACATAGTACACACACAGAAAAAGAGGAATAAACAAAGCAATACTATGATTGTTGTGAATACATAGCTATCCACGTTGAAACGACTCAACAAAATAAAATGCATCCATGAGACCATGACCAGCAGCCCTTGCCTATGGTAGCTCTTGGCTCTTCCTGAACTCGTGCAGGCTTTTGTCCAAGCGGTCGACACGCTCGCGGTACATCTGGAGCGCGATCATGAGCTCCAAGTTGCCTATTTCATCGGAGATCACCAGCCCGAGGATGCGATGGCCATGTTCCTCAACTGCGCCTGGGTGGACACTTGGAACAAGGAGGCGGTCGAGCATACGGACCAGCACATTGGCATCCAGCGGGCCGCGAACAAGGCGAACCGTGCCAACTATGCGAACGGCATGGCGAGCGTCCGGTGCAAGTATGGTGCGGCCGGCCTCAGGTGCAAGTACTGTGCCGAGGGCCTCCGCCCACTCTTGGTGAGGAATGGGGTTACTAACGGGACGTGTACCCAACTGCGACGCCATGTCGACAGCAGTCAAGCGCCGATGGATCTGCTCTTGCTGTGTGGCACGACGCGCCTCTCGCTCTGCGGTGCTCCAAATGTCTTGTCATGCGGCGAGCCGCAGCCTATCGGTGCAGACTTGCCTAGCTTTCTTTGCGGCGCGCAATCTATCATGTTGTGCGACGAGCTGTAGCCTGTCGGTGCTGACATGCCTATCTTGATCCGCGGCGCTCAAGCACCATGCATTAGGGAGCGCCTCGGCCTCGACGGGCCATGGCGCCTGCTCGTTTTTCTCGTCGACGAGGTTGCTGGCAGAGGCGGTGCTTTGCTGGGTTGGCATGCTTGGAAAAGGCGGGTGTGCTATAGGCTGCACTTGTCACCTCTGTGCATCACGCGCCGCCTAGGTTTATGCACAATATCGCTGGGTGGCGGGAAACAGGTAAGGAAATGGCGGGAAACAATGGCGTGTTCATAAAACACCATGAATTAATGGAAACTTAGCATAGAAGGAACATCGAGCTAGAACAAGAAGTAGATGATGATCAGATGAACACGGACCACACTAGGGAAACTGTCGGTGATGAATTCATCAATTGCAAATGGTTGAAAACTAGCAAGCGTTTTCCCATAACACACATGGCTTATTCCATCACAAACAGGTCGACTGGATCAACTGTATGCCACGTATCGCACATTGTCAAAAAGTAATGCGATAGACCTTCTTTAACATGTGTTAATAAAACAACGACCTCAAGGTTAAATTAACTCATGGGATGGGTCGTATCAGTCATTTAATTTGACAAATACCACCCAACCTTTCAGTTAATTTAACATCAACACAACTTCCCATCCAGTAACCCATCTGATTGTACCTCAAAAAGTAATGCGGTAGACCTTCTTTAACATCTGTTAAAAAATATTCAAAACAAGGACCTTAAGGTTAATTCCACCCCACAACACACACTGCTTATTCCATCACAAACAGGTCGGATGGATCTACTATATGCCACGTATTGCACACTGTCAAAAAGTAATGCGGTAGACCTTCTTTAACATGTGTTACAAAACAAAAACAAAAAACCCACTGATGGGATGGATCAACTGTATGCCACGTATTGCACATTGTCAAAAAGTAATGCGGTAGACCTTCTTTAACATTTGTTAAAAAAATTCAAAACAAGGACCTTGAGGTTAATTCCACCCACAACACACACGGCTTATTCCATCACAAACAGGTCGGATGGATCTACTGTATGCCACATATTGCACATTGTCAAAAAGTAATGCGGTAGACCTTCTTTGACATGTGTTAAAAAACAAAAGATTTCGTAACCCACTGATGGCATATATCTTAAAGGTCCATTAAGGACATTTATGATCCATCCCATAAGTGGGTTTTGAAATTTTGACAACTTCACATCCGGTCACCAATCTCATGGCTGCTCCAGCCCGAGC
This sequence comes from Secale cereale, assembly GCA_902687465.1. NCBI lineage: Eukaryota > Viridiplantae > Streptophyta > Magnoliopsida > Poales > Poaceae > Secale > Secale cereale. Next base: position 223,262,841 of record LR738712.1, read on the forward strand.
ACAGTTAAGTTGAGAGTTCTCTTAGATGATCTATTGGTGGACCAACTAGTCCTTGCTGATATAGGATACCTCTTCGCATCCTTACGGCATACCCGGATGACCGCCCGACGCCCCATGGCCAATAGATGTTGTGTAGATAGAGCATATCACATACGTCTTATTAGAAGCAACCGTCTGTGTTATTATCGGTCTTCGCACACATTTCTGATTACAGACTTGTTTGTCGCGTATCACTCACATCTTGTTATATTGAACCATTTTTGATCTCTTATCTCAATGCAAACAGTTCATCTGAGTGAACCACATGCCATATATTGCACAAACCTTGATCTGGTTGACCATTTCTTTTGTGTTACCTAGTCACAAACAGTTCATCCGAGCGAACCGTATGCTGTATATCACACAAACCTTCATCCAGCTGCCCGTTTCTTTTGTTCCTCCTCATCGCAAACAGTTAATTGAACTGAACCGTATGCTGTGCATTGCACACACAACTAAAATCTGAACCGTGTTTGATGCATCCATCATCGCAAATGTTTTGAACCTTTTTTGACGTTTTTTTACACCACCGTTTGCGATTATTGACCGCAGATAGTTTCGTCGAAGGGTATCCGATCGTAGTGTCATGTTAGCAGCATCCTGTAGTAGTGTTTATGCTCGCCAAACTCCATTGGAGCGCCATTAGACATCCCCTCTTTATGTGTCTTCGTGGGTGTGCTTGTTGTGTTGTCGGGCGCGATCTAAAGGTTGAAGAGACTAATGTTATAATGGCTGCGGTAATTAAAGGGGAAGCTAAATGGCCTGGAATATCGGCATACCCTGATGGCAGTTCTAATTCACAGCGCGTAACTCCATCATCCCGCATGTAACTGCATCGCGTGGCAATGCGCGTGGCGCAACCGCATGCACATGGGCCCCCCGACGTGATCGTGCGTAGTTCCAAACGCTGGTAGAGCATGCGCGGAGGGACGCGAGCAGACAGCTCCGTCGTCGCCTCAAATGTTAGCAACCATATACATGCATCCACAAGTTGTGCACGCCGATGGACGCGAGAAGAGCGCGCCGCTACGCCTAACGCCGAGCACAGCGCGCTGCGGTGCCTAACCACGAGTAGAGCTTGCGGAGGGACGCGACCAAAGGCCGGCCCAGTGATACGTGGCAAATCAGACGAAGTGTGCGAGAGATGTCGGAGACATCAATAACGAATCAGATTAGAGTTGCGTGTGCGATACGTGGCATACGGTTGATCCATCCTAGATGTTTGTGATGGCATAAGCCGTGTGTGTTGTGGGAAATGCTTGCTAGTATATAACCTCAAATTTAACCAACAAAATGTTAATGCATGTTAAAAAATTATACAACTGGAAACTATGTTCAAATATGAATCCAACGATATAATATTTGGCGACATGCATTCGTATTTTATTAATTAAATCCTACATATAAACTAGGACGGGGGTATAGTAAGTAATTAAATCTCAAAAGATTTTTTATTAAACGTATGTGTATGTGTCCTTTCATCCTCCTCTCCCACGTCTTGTCACCCCGCTGCCGTAGACGGTTCGAGTGCAAGCTTGAGTAGCGCGGGGGAGCGTTCTTTTGGCCAAACGGTGGTGAGCCCGTTCCCGCGCAACCGCAGGTTCCCGCGCAAGCTTCCCTCCTGACTCGGTGAAATCCCCCAAAATTCCAATGCTTAGCAACCTACCATATGAACCCTCACGGCTGGCGAGTCCTGTGTCACATTTTCCCCTCCCTCCCTGTAGCTTATCTCGTCTGCTTCTCCCACAACCGGCAATGGCATCGGTCCGTCGTCGTCGCTCAGCCACTCCGCCGTCATCAGAGCACAACTCCAGCTGGGAGGCTACCCAGCGGCGGCGGCGCAGTCCCTGACGTAGTGTAGTGCATGTGGCGTCCCTTTTGGGTGTGCGTGGAACACCCATGACACGCTTTGCCGCCGGTGCCTGTCGGCCACCGTTGTTGGCCCCCGTTGCCACCATAGCACCGTTGAAAGCCAAGGCCATTGCCTGCTCCACCGCCACGGCCCGAAGGAGGGAGGTGTCCATCGTGGCGGCCACCCCACTGCCGGCCACCGTGGCCATCACCCGCTCTGCCACCACGGCCCGAAGGCATGAGGTGGTGGTCGTGGCCGCCAACCTATCGTCGGCCGCCGTGGCCGCCAGCCCACTGTCGACTGCCGGGATCATCACCCGCTCTGCCACCGCTGCCCGAAGGAGGGAGGCGGAGGTGGAGGCCCGCACGTGCGGCAGCGACCTTGCGTGCTACATCAAGTTCCCGCGGTAGGAGGAGGAGTGCCTCGTCGAGCATGCAAGGATCTTTACCGCTGCAGTGGCCGCGACACACACCGACGCAGAGGCGAGGAATCAGGAGATCTATGACCAGTCCGGCTGCTTCGAGAGGGGTCGTCTGGAGCGACAGAGGGCGTTCAAGGTGAGCGTCGTTGAAGGTGCAGCAGCGGCAAGCACCGTATTGTAGTCGTCCAGCTCGTTAGTAGGCTCCTCCTCCTCTTCCTCGTACTAAGCATGCTCGACAGAGGAGAGGAAGCCAGGAGTAGTACAAAGCCCCTTCGTGGTACTAGTAGTATTTAGGGGCTATATTGTTCAATTCATCTGACTATAGGTGTGGTGGAATTGTACAACATACTTAAAATTAGCTAGTATATATAGTTGAACTAGCTATTTCAGTACGTGGTTCGTAATAATTGGGGAAAAGTTTGGTCGGTTCAGCTATCGAGTTGAACTCTTTGTATAACTTAAGAACGACTGCTTAATCTATGAATGAAATGTATGCTTAATTACTGAATTTTAGTTGCGAAAATTAGATAGTGCTAGTGATTTTTAGCTGCATATTTTGACAAATTGCAGTGTTACAAGGATTGACAAATGGCAATGTTACTAGATCAACAAATGTTAATCTTTCTAGTTTGACAAATGGTAATATACCCAATATGACAGATGAAAATCTTACAAAATTGTCTCTACGTGGTTGCGCACGGATCATCCGGAAAAACCATTTGCGTTGAACGGAGGTACAATCCAGCTTGCCAAATTTTCTCTTCGCTTAGGGCCGAAGTATCACTTTCCATACATTATTGAATCTGAACCATTTGCGTTGAAGCGATGCACAAATCCTGCACAACGAATTTTCCGTTGGCTTACTGCGGAAGACCATAGCTCTCACTTGGCCTATATGTGTTCTATCTAAAACAATTGTGATGAAGAGCTGCACAAATGGTGCACGGCACATATTCCCTTAGCTTACTGGGGAAGCTGTCCGTTTACATACGGGTGTTCTATCTAAAACTTTTGCGATGTTAGAGTGGCAGCTATTTGTTTCAAAATGCCTTTGTTGACTGTTATTCAAGTGCACCTTCTCTTAAAATGGACACGAAAATTACCCCAACATGTCGGGAGCCATTCAATGATAGCATGGCAAGTTTCATGAATTTCAGACGAGTTTTGCATTTACTAGAATTAAAAAAAAAGTATCTCAACTTTTTGCCGGCAATCAACAGTGCCCTGGTGTTTGAAATTCATTCCCATTTCTTGCATGGGACCTAAGCACGGACCCAAGGACATAGATTTGATTTTTCAACCAATTTATATGCACTTGAGCATGTGCATGTAGTTCAAATTTGAATTATGCACATAAAATGCCTAGAAAACCCAGTTAATGTATAAAAATGTCCAAACAAACCCCAAAAATTACAAAATTTAACACAACACTCCTGTTGTTCTATGTTGACACTAGAAATTTTTTGAACGCAATAATAGGCAACGGGTATCGCTTCATCCCCAAAGGTGGCACATTCCCTATTGAAACCATCAGGCTTGTTGTGAAATGCTATGGTTTGTGAGAAGCTTATACCCAAACCTACCCCTAATGGGACAAAACATTTACCACGGCATGTCGGGTGCCATTCCATGATAACATTCCAAGTTTCATGAATTTCAGACAAGTTTTGGATTTAGTAGAATTTAAAAACCAGGTATCTCAATGTTTGCGGCCGAGTGACGGTGGCAGGGTGTTTGACCATCATTCCCATTTCTTGCATGGGACCTAAGCATGCAACCAAGGACTCATATTTGAATTTTCAACCAATTTATATGCATTAGAGCATGTGCATGTAGTTCAAATTTGAATTATGCACATAAATCCATTTAAAACTCAATTAACGCATTAAAATGTCCTAACGAACCCTGGAAAATTCCAAAATTTAACAGAACACTCTTGTTATTCTATGTTGACACTAGAGAAAAAATTGAAATCAAGAAGAGCCAACGGATATCGTTTCGTCCAGAAAGGTAAATCGTTCCCTACCGAAACCATTAGGCTTGTTGTGAGAAGCTCTGGTTTGTGAGAAGCCTATACCAATACCTGCCCCAAATGGAAAAAAAATTACAATGGCATGTTGACGCCACTCCATGATAGCATGCCATGTTTCATGAATTTCAGACAAGTTTTGGATTTACAAGAAATTAATAACCACGTATCTCAATTTTTGTGGCCTAGTGATGGTGGCAGGGTGTTTGACATTTATTCCCATTTCTTGCATGGGACCTAAGCATGCAACCAAGGACACATATTTGAACTTTCAACCAATTTATATGCATTAGAGCATGTGCATGTAGTTAAAATTTGAATTATGCAGATAAATGCAATGAAAACTAAATTAATGATTAAAAATGTCCTAACGAACACCAAAAAATTCCAAAATTTAACACAACACTCATGTTATTCTATGTTCACTCTAGAGAAAAAAATTGAAATCAAGAAGAGGCAACAGATATTGTTTCGTCCAGAAAGGTGAAACGTTCCTTACCGAAACCGTCACGCTTGTTGGGAGAACCTCTAGTTTTTGAGAAGCTTATACCCAATTCTGCCCCAAAATGGACAATTTTTTTACCACGACATGTTGATGTCGCTCCATGATAGCATGCCATGTTTCATGAATTTCAGACGAGTCTTGGATTTACTAGAATTTAAAAACCAGGTATCTCAATGTTTGCGGCCGAGTGACGGTGATAGGGTGTTTGACATTCATTCCCATTTATTGCATGGGACCTAAGCATGCAACCGAGGACACATATTTGAATTTGCAACCAATTTATATGCATTAGAGCATGTGCATGTAGTTCAAATTTGAATTATGCACATAAATGCATTGAAAACTCAATTAATGCATACAAATATCCAAATGAACCCAGAAAAATTCCAAAATTTAACACAACACTCCTGTTGTTCTATGTTGACAATAGAGAAAAAATTGAAATCAAGAAGAGGCAAACGATATAGTTTCATCCAGAAAGGTGAAACGTTCCCAATTGTAACCATTAGGCTTGTTGCGAGAAGCTCTGGTTTGAGAGAAGCTTATACCCCAACCTGCCCCAATTTGGACAATATTTTTACCACTGCTTGTTAATGTAGTTCCATGATAGCACGTCAAGTTTCATGAATTTCAGATGAGTTTTCGATTTTCTAGAATTTTAAAACCATGTATCTCAATGTTAGTGGCCGAGTGATGGTGGCCAAGGTGTTTTACATTCATTCCCATTTCTTGCATGGGACCTAAGGTTGCAACCAAGGACACATAATTGATTTTTCAACCCGTTTATATGCACTGGAGCATGTGAATGTAGTTCAAATTTGAATTATGCGCATGAATGCATAGAAAACTCGGTTAATGTATAAAGATGTCCACGTGAGCCCCGAATAATCCCAAAAAATTGCACAACACTCATGTTGTTCCATGTTGACACAAGAAAATATTTTAAAGTAAGAAGATCCAACATATATCGTTTCGTCCCCCAAGGTGGCACGTTCCCTACCGAAACCATCATGCTTATTGTGAGAGAAGCTCTGGTTTGCGAGAAGCTTATAGCATAACCTGCCTCAAATGGGACAGTATTTTTTACCCCAGCATGTTGATGCCATTCCATGATAGCATACCAAGGTTCGGGAATTTCGGACGATTTTTGTATTTACTAGAATTACAAAAGCAAGAACCTCAATGTTTGCCGGAGAGCCACGATGTCGTGGTGTTTGAAATTCATTCCCATCTGTTGAATGGGACATAATCATCAACCCATGGATACATATATCATTTTACAACCCATTTTGGTGCACCGGAGCATGTGCATGTAGTTTAATTTTTAATTTTGCACATGAAATGCCTAGAAAACCAAGTTACTCTATGAAATGACCAAGCGAACCACGAAAAATTCCATTTTCTTGATGACACGCCTATAGTTGCATGTTCACTTTAGTTAGAAGTTCTAGCAATTCAAACACCGTCCTTTGCAACTGCGACCCCATTTTGTAATTCAAATCAACACGACAAATCAAGTAGATCGCACAGAGTTGATTATCACCAACCGTGTGAGATGCAGTACAAAATATCTTGGAGCACCGACGGTGTATATTATGCATACGGCTTATGCGAGAAGGTGCGTCGGCTACAGTGTGGGTGTGCTGTTGTCTCCTTTGCATACCCAAATTATGCAATGATGTGGATGAGCACTGTAACTAGGGAAATTGGAACCAAATTTTTTTACGTTGAAACTCATCACACACAGGTTAAGCTATCTGAACCATTTGTGATGTTCACATATCGTACGCAGTTCTCATGATACTTGCGCGCCCGTTTTTTCGCTGAACCAATTCAAAAATTTCGACTTCCGCGGAAATATCTACCTCCTCGCTCCCACCCCTTACCAAAAGCCACATTTCCCCTGTTTCCACCTTCCTTTCCAAGTTGAAACCTTCACTCCTTGTTTGCAGCGCCGCCCCCTCACCGGTGACCCTCCTTCATGTTGATCGGCCTCGTCTATCCAGGAAGGTAATCCATACCAGACCCCTATCCTCCTCATCCTTCCACGTCCCACATGCCCCGACCACCGGCGCGACACCTTCCACCCAAATCACCGACCCCTCCACCAAATAAGCGCTGCCCTAATAGATGGTGCACGCAGTATAGCCAGGAGCTCAAGAAGAATTTGGCAGCGGAGAAGCAAATCGCGACAGCACGCGCGGATAAGGCCGCGATGGCTACCATTCGTGCCGACCCCTAGATCTTGGAGGACCTCTTCGTCGAGGCCACCGTCGAGGCCTCGTGCGCCGATGCCGCGACGCAGTTGGCTGCTTTAAACGACAGTTCGTGGCTTTTTCTCGAGGCCACCCTCAGTGCCTTCGATGAAGACTACAGGGTGTTTTCTTAACGTTCACGTGCTTACCTCAACTCGAGAGCTAGCAGGTTGGTGCCTAGAGTGGCTCAGGTAACTCACCACTACGACGTGGGCAACCATGATGCGGAGGCCTTACCCTCTTCCATGTCCAAGGAGCCAATCGTCATCGATATCTCCAACAATGAGGAGTACCTTGTTTCATTAGCTCACTATAAGGACCCATGTTCAGTTTGCAAGCTACTATCTTTCCTTAACAAATTCTAGTGAATTGCGCTGTCTACTTTTACCATGCAATCTGTTGCTCTAGTGTATATGTTCTATATGTCGTGCAATGTGGTGCTCACTTATTAACTGTTTGGTTAATTAGTTGTCGTGTTCAGTTAACTGTTTGGTTCAATTCTACAAATGTGACGTTCAATTCTTCAGGGTGCAATTTTGTATTGTCTTCAATGCGAGAAATAAATCGTTTTTTCTTTACAAAATACATGAGAAACAAATACAATTGCTATATTTCCAAGTTGTCAAGCATGCTTGGTTTTGTTAACTGTTTGATCTTCTATTATGTTATACATTGTGCAATGTGGTGCTCCGTAAACGGTTGGTTAATTTGTTATGGTGGTTAGTTAACCGTTTGGTTCCATTCTGCAATGCGATGTTTAATTGTTGTGGGCGCATTTTATTATTGTATACCATGTGAGAAATAGATCTAATTTGGTTGTACTAAATACATGAGAAACAAATATAATTGCTATATTTCTAAGTTGTTAAGCATGCTTGGTTTGGTTAATTGTCTGATCTTCTATTAGGAGTATGTTATATTATGCAATGTGGTGCTCAGTTAATGTTTGGTTCTTTTGTTGTGGTGTTTAGTTAACTGGTTGGTTCAATTCTGCAATGCATTGTCCAATTGTCGTGGGTAGAATTTTGTATCGTTGTGCATGTGAGGAATAATCGGATTTGGCTCCACTTAATAGATGGGAAACGTATAAAATTCCTATATTTTCTAGTTCTTAATCATGCTTGGTTTGGATAAATGGGTTTTCCATGTGACTTGAATTAATCTGATGAATCTTCAATGTGCTTATTTTTCATCAACATATTTTACTAATAGCATGCGAACCCTCACTTAACCTGATCACTAACTACCTTATATGTGTTACATGAAAACAATGGGAAGCACTGAGGTTTACAATCGAGGTTTACACATGCATGGTCCTTCGTATAATAGCACATTATTGTGCAATTGCAGGAATCATTCTAATACTTAGGTTTTAAAGAATTTGGTCTTGCACATGTAGGTCCTCCTGTTAGAGGTTTTGACCCACTGTTCGACCCTTTTTGCATATAGGGGAAATGAGTTGTCCATGAATATCAGTCAAGTGAAGAAACTCAGAAAGATTGTTAGGATAAAGAAATTAGCGACAAAAAACAATAAGATCTTTGTCTACACAATGAATAGATAGGATGGTACTAACTATTTTACCTTGCCTTTTTCATTCCTTTGCCCCATTTCCAGTATATAGAAGATATTTATGCACATCCTTGTTTTCAGGCCTTTAGAAAACAGTTCACTGATGATTACCTCTCAAATCACATGTATGGTCAAGAGGCGAGGAAGGTATTCATACAACACCCATGGTTCAATATTGAAGTGTTCATCAAGAGGACGAAGGATGGACGGTCAATCATCCACAGGCACATGCCTAAAGTTGCAAGACCTTCAACATCAATGAAGCATCAATATTCGCCTTCTGCTTTAGCAGTTTTCAAGATGAGATACATATGTCTATGTACCGTCTATGATGCTAATTTTGAAAGGTTATATATGTAACATGTGAAACTTGTTGCTGGTGTAATTGTGTAATGGGGTAGCTGAGTGCTTAAGCTATATAATGTTGTACTCTTATGTATTTCAATTATGAAAATGAAATATATTGTGTGCATAATATGAAATGTCAATTGGATCGATAAATGGATTATTAATAGGATAATTAGCCCCCTATTTGGGTTTTGTATTACAAATGGTTATTGAGAAAACACCGTGGGCGACGACCTTAGGCAACATGCACAGTTTCTAGGAATAAACCGTGTTGGATTAATGAACAATCACACACGAAATCCTTTTGAAAACTGTTTGCGTTAGGCCACCTGGTGCAAACGTTTACCACATAAAAACTGGTTGTGATGGACAACCTTTGCCACACAGTTTCTTCTATGCACCGTGTGTGATGCATTCAATAACACATACTATAAAATTGTTAATACCGTGTGCAATGGAAACACTATCACAAACGTTTTAACGGGGAAAATGGTGTGTCATGTACCTATGAACAAAAACCTTTTGCTTGGAACAACTATCTGGGATGTATATACGAACGGAAACGTTTACCTAGGAGTGACTGTGTGGGATAAACTTACGACCATAAACGATTTTGCCTGTATAATTGAATTTTTTTAGCACTACTGAACGTATAACCGTATTTGATCGCTCGCCGGTCGCACACGACCTCATTTTGCCTAGCGTGTGTGCCAGGAGGGCATATCCCCAACGATTTCTGGGTCAGGTGGGAAGGACCCCCCTATCGCAGTCACTAACTAGGCGACGGTTCCAAAAGCCATCGCGGATAGGGTTAAAAACCATTTGTCTAGCACCGACACGTACCAGTTTATATGCTCTACAGAATAAGCCTCTCGACAAAGGTTGGTACCGGCCCATTGATTTCTTCCACATGATTGAGCTTTGTCATCTCAATTTGTGTTGTGGTATTTTTTAGGTACTTTCATGAGAAAGTTGTATTTTTTCGCATGTTAAACTAAGGTTGCTAATAAATCGAGCACCCGTTTACCATCGTTATAGCCACTGATAAAATGAAGTAATAATACAATTCAAATTGAGCTGCTGTCTTTGGTATCATATCAATTCCTATGAGGATAATGAGGATCCATCTCTTTGTGGCTATACATTTCATCATTCCCATTGTTAATCTAATGGGTGTTTTAATTATTTCCTTCTTTTTTTTTGAGCAAACAAGGATGCTAGCATTTAGTTGTTGTCTTGTCTTTGCACAATAGGATATTCCTCCTCTGAAGAAGAATATGGAGTACGTGAAGTGCCTAGTTCCAATTATGTCGGGATGAAGAAGCTAAGCCTTTTCTTATCAGAAGGGAGCAACTGAAGGATGGTTACATTACTGCCCACAAGAACAAACTAACTTCAGGTCAGAAGGACTCACAGATCTTCATCTTTGTTGCTATAATGGCCAGTATAATGTTGTTTTAGGATCCTTTCTAGCGAGTTCCATTTTTAAAAATGTGTGCTCTGCATGGATCATGTGGATGCATGTTCAACCTGTAAATTCACAATTCAGTTTGCTTTATACTGACCACTTTTTTGTATTTATGCAAACATGAATGCTTAGCTTGATTTTAGTGGGAACTTCACAAAATGTTCTAATGGTGTTGATATGTTAAAGGCATTGAACATATAAAGGCAAAATCCTACAAGCTAGGCGTGAAGTCGGTTTTTAGTGGAACTATACAAATAGAACAGTTGGTTTACTTAACACGAGGTGACATGCCAATGTGCAAATTGATGGCAAATCCCGCCCATTCCAAAATAGTAGGCATTGGATGATTTGGAATGTGAAAACCTTCTCAAAGTTTGCTCATTGGTGTTTGCAAGAAGACATGCTATTGATATTTTGGAATGGAACAACCTTCTCAAATTTTGTTCATTATAAAAGACATGCATTTTATAGTTTAGAATAGGATGCCCTTTACCGTCAGCAACATCGATCTATTTTTCTTCATTTGCGTCTTCAATTGTAAAGTAAATATTGGCTCGGACGTGTGAATTATTGAGATGCATCACTCGATCGATTGTTGTTCTCTAAATTGCTAGGCATTAGAGTTTGATTGCAATGTACATGCACACTGAAAAGTTGCTAAAACTTTTTGTAAGTGTGAAACTGCTACAAACAACATGATCATTGTGCGTCCTAAGAAGAATGCTAGAACATACCATTTTGAATGTTCAAACTGGTACAAGAATTCGTTCATACACGGCACGATATTAGATAAACATGCCGGATTTCATTACTTTTCAAGAATTCTTCAACAAAAAAGATATGGTTGTCCGGCTCTGGAGATTTAATTAATTAACCTAATCTATGATCACTGGCGCCCATTCCCGAGCCCAACTACTGAAGCTTCTTCTCCATCTCTGCCTCCAGAGCTACATGAAGTGAAGTTGTCCGACTCCGCGTCGCCCTCAAGCAGCTAATCGGCTGTCGAGGTTCGACCCGCCAAGCTTGGCATCAACCGGAGCGTATGAGCGGGGGCCTTACTTGGACCCAATCGGTAGCGACATCCCGTCTTCTACTATTCTTCGTTTTCCGTGTGGCACGGCCTCGTTGCCGGCGAGGCGGGGCCTCGACAGAGCCATTGATGTGCTCTGTCTCTTTGCCGGCGGAGCAGCGCCACGGCGGAGCAGGGCCTCGGAGGAGCCGGCGATGTTCTTTGCAAAATTCCCAGTGGGGCAGGGCCTCGACGGGGCGGGGCGTCGGTGGAGCCTGTGAAGTCCACCGGCTTGTTGCTAGTTGGGAGGGGCCTCGGCGGAACCAGCGATGTTCTCTGCCTCGTTCCCAATGGTGTGGGGCCTCGGCTGAGCTGGCAAAGTCATCCGGTTTGTTGCAGGTGGGGCATTACCTCGGCGGAGCAGCCAAAGTCCCCCGCCTCATCGTTGGTGTCGCCAAACAGTGCCTCGCCAAATTCATCGTCCTCCTTGTAGATGGCCGCAACCTCCGCCACCAGCATGCGGTACCGCCAGTCCTCGAGGAGGCTCTTGCGGGTGGAGCGTTATGACTCGAGCAGCGCCTCCTGCTCCGCCCGCTCCGCAGCGATCTGCTCCTCCGCCTGCAGGTGATCCTGGAGGAGCTGCATATTGTAGGCGGCCTCGGCCTGCGCCTCCCGGAACTTCTCCTCTCGCTCCTGCCTCAGCATGTCCAGGCATTGAGGACATGTCTCGCCGATGTTCATGCTGCAATGCACCGACGAGGATGGCGCAAGTGAGGAGGTTGGCGCCGGCTCCTCGACGACCACGTTCTCCATTGGGACACCGTCATTCTTCTGGTCTGTCGCCCACCCGTCATGAAGAGTGGTGGAGAGCGAGGAAGCCGTGGTGAGATTTATGTGGCGAGGAGAAAGGGAACTGAGGTGGATGACTGGGGCTATGGCCGGGGCAGCAATTTATATAGCAATGGTGGGAGGTAGAGGACGGATTGGTGGCGCCGGAGTAGCCTCGGCAACCAAGTGTCATTAATGTGAGTGGCAAGTGGTTGGACGAACGTCGGTTGTGTCATTTGAACGCAGAGTAGTCGCCTGCACTGGTAAGCGGCACGGGCGGCGCTGGCCATTTCGGGCGGGAAGCGTGCACGGGCGAGTTAGGAGGTCTGGGTGGGCCAGCCTAGAGAGACTCGTGCTTGGCAGTGGTCCGGTCCAGTAGCCGAACATGCTGGCTTGCCAGCGAGCTCTCCGAGCTCACAGATGACAATCAGACGTTGGACGAGGCTTCTGACCTGGAGCCCACGCCACCGCCCAAGCCAGTTCATGCCTTGTTCACCATAGAGTGGGTGTGGACGCACCTCGACGCCCTAATGGCAGAAGAGCCACCAGTACCGCTGGAATCAGCATTCGGGCATGCGCAGGAGGACCAGTGCTACAACCTCATCTCCTCAACAAGCACCGACTCGAGGAGGGGAGAATCGACGATGAAAAAAGAACGTGAATGAAGTCACGGACATGTAGCTCGATGATCCCGGCATCCTGAATGAGCATTAGGCGCTGTAGTAGACCGTCCGTAGGGCCCAACCGCGAGGCCCTCTCCGTCGACCTTTGAGTTATTACACTCTCCGTGGTGCCACTGTCTCACGTTGTCAACATGGTAACTAACATGAGGAATATGGAGATGACTTTACGTGGAGAGGATGACAATCGGGACACACCTCGGCCATAGCCGTACGTACACAAGTGCCTCCTTAGTCTGGTCGTAATGGTAGTATGATAAGCGATATCATTCATGCCAACTAGACTTTTTAGATGATGTGGCACACAATTAAATGAGGAAAGAGAGTATGTAGTATCATTTCATGAAATCGTATCATGTTTAATGTAGTGCTCCTTTGTTTCGTGCATGGTAATTAATTAGGCCACTTAAGATACTAACTTATGATAATATGCATTACAGAACTAGTATCATATGCTAGTATCATATGCATGATACTATCTATATCTATATCTATATGGAAAGGCCGAGAGGGGCAGATCCAATTAAACTCAGCCTTCAAATCATGCCAATCCAATGACCTAGACTGCTTCAATGTCGTGTGCTCAACACGTTTAGCGTGCAGTTAATTTCATGCCAAATATAGTTCTAATAACATAATAACATGCAAATAATATCCTAATTAATATCCTCATGCACTTAATATACTTCTGAATTAATGAGCATTGAACATACACATTGACTAGTGGAGTATATACTACAGCCGGATGCTGCTAATGCGACATTACGATCAGAGACCCTTTGACGAAACTGTGTGCGATGCATTAATTGCAAACGGAGATGTAAAAAAACCTGTCAAAAAAGATGCAAAACATTTACGATGGCAGATACATCAAACATGGTTCAGAATTGAGTTACATGCACGATACAGAGCATACGGTTCAGTTCGTTAAACCATTAACGATGGGGCAGAAAAACAGAAACGGGCAGCCAAATGAAGGTGTGTGCGATATACAACATACGGTTCACTTGGATGAACCTTTTGTGATTAGGCATCACAAAAGAAACGGTCAGCCAGATCAAGGTGTGTGCGATATACATCATACAATTCACTCGAATGAACTGTTTGTGTTGAGCCAATAAAACAGAAACGATTCAATTTAACAAGATGTCTGTGATATGCGGCAAACTATATATATATATATATATATATATATATATATATATATATATATATATATATATATATATATATATATATATATATATATATATATATATATATATATATATATATATATATATATATATATATATATATATATATATATATATATATATAGACACACACACACACACACACACACACACACACACTCATAAGGGCATGGTTGCATAACCAAATTAAACATCAATTACATAGGTGGCTACTACACACATGAAATTTCCACACACCAAAGTAAACTATATATTACATGCATGATTAACTAGGATAAACGATCATCTGATCATGATCTACTTCTTGTGATTCTTGCTGCCACTTCTCTCCTGGTAGCTCGATCCGACCCTGTCGATTTTGGGAAGGAGGCACTTCCTCATGTGAACGATCTGCATGTGCATCTCGTAGCATGTGTACACTCTCTTAGACACGAACCTGAGGTGAGGTTCATCCAGTTGCCGGACCCAGGCCCCGTGCCAGGATACAGGACGTGTTTTGTTGGAAGCCTGTTTCATCTTTTCGTAGTAGGTGTCGATGATGGCCGCGACGAGTTCAACAAGGGAGACCTTCTTCGTGCCGCCCCAGACCTAGTAGTGGCCATGGATTTAGACAAGTTTCTTCCAGGCCAAGCCTGTAACCTGAGCGCTTTTACATCATCGGTGGTATCCACCATAGCAAACTTGTAGTGGGTGTTGTTGAAAAACCTAGCGAAACGGTCACAAGGCTCTTTGGCCATGCAGCAGTGGTAGATGAGGACATGATTGCGCACGTAGAACTGGGCGACGGCAACCATCTAATCTATGTTGGGACGACCACCGGTGTACTGGAGGTTGATGCCGATCACCTTGTACTTGTCACGAGCAAGCAACTGCCCAACGGTGTTGATGTAGTCGTCCACCACGACCGGGTTGATGGTGTACACCACCAAGAGATCCTTCTCCCTCACGTGGGTCTCCACTTTATGCTCGCCAAACTCCATTGGGGCGCCGCTAGACATCCCCTATCTATGTGTTATCATGGGTGTGCTTGTTGTGGTGTGGGGCGCGATCAAAAGGTCGAAGAGACTAATTAAGGTTATAATGGCCGCGGGAATTAAAGGGGAAGCCAGACGTCCTGGAATACCGGCACGCCCAGATGGCAGTTCTAATTTGCAGCGCGTAACTCCATCGTGCCGCACATAACCGTATCGTCGCAACGCACGCAGCACAACCGCATGCATATGGGGCCCCCGACATGATCGTGCGCAGGACCAACGGCTGGTAGAGCGCAAGCGGAGGGACGCGATCAGAGCGCTCTACAGTCGCCTCAACGGGGAGCAACCATATATATGCATATAGCAGTTGAAACACAAGGAAAAGTTGTCCATAAGCCGAGCGCGTCGAGGTACGCGAGCAGAGCGCAATGACGGACGTGAGTTGAGCGCGCCGTGACGCCTAACGACGAGCACGGCATGCCGAGGGACGTGAGCAGAGGCCGGCAGAGTGATACATGGAAAATAAGACGAACTATGAGAGCGATGGCGGAGACATCAAGCACGAATCTGTTTAGAATTGTGTGTGCGATACGTGACATACAATTGATCCACCCAAGCTATTTGTGATGGATTAAGCTGTGTGTGTTGTGGGAAAAAGCTTGCTAGTATACAACCGTCTGTGATTAATAAATTCATCACCGAAGGGTGACCTAGTGTGGTCCGTGTGCGATGTGATATGGTCTGTCGATATGCTCTGTCTACAGAACATCAACATATATACTTATAAGAACAGCATTGTATGACCAAATTAAGCATACAATTACATAGATGACTACACATATAACATTTCCATACACCAAAGTTAGCAATTACATGCATACTAAACTAGGAGAAACGAGCATCTAATCATCTACATCTTGTTGCGATGACATTTGCCATTGTTCTGCTTTTGGCTGGATCCCTGGTCGTGAATGGTAAATAAAATCAAAGTCTATTGCATATTAAGGTCAAAATAGTATTACCAATATCCGAGTCTCATACGATGCCATTTCAAGGATTGTACCACAAAACCCCGCAATATTACAAGGTTCAAATTCTAGAGTTACATGGCTTAAATTCAAAGATTACAAGGTTCAAACTGATATTAGAAATGAAATTCAGCTCATTCAGCTGCAAACGCCTGTGCTGATCAGCTGAACATGGATATAAGAGACGTTCAAACTAAAAATAAAAATAGTAAGGCCGCTCTCGTAACCTCGTCATTTCTGCAACGGGATCAGCCACTTACAAGTCATGTATGGGTTTGACACAATGACTTACAATTATCTGTCATATGAACTTCCAATACGAAGTTTAGCTTTTTTGGAGCCTCTTCCATTCTGCAGTAGCTATCGGCTCTGATAAACAACCATTCATATTTCCTATTTAAATGCATGTTCAACCTCATTACCTTCAGCACCCTTGCTCTAGCAACAAAGAACCTGGTGAATGTAATCTCTGGTAACGTCCCTCGGTAGGAGTTCAGAGTAATTTTTGAGAGATGCAGATCTAGGCATTCAATTTGATTGTCGTTATAAACATTATCCACCTTTAGGTTTATTATTATCTGCAAAATAAGAGAATGTGTCAGTGCCTACTTGCAGTTTTGAACACTACTACACACATATTTGGTTTGCAGGATTTGTTAAATGAATAACGTGTCGTTTTCGATCTGACATGATTAACATGGGCATTTGATTAGAATCTAGAAAAATGTTTTCTTCTTCACAAGAGGTTGGAGTGGATGAAAATTTTCCTAAGAAAACTAGTACAGTTGAATCCAAAGGAGAAACGCTTATGGATTGTAACCATATGAATCAAGCAACCAATATGGGGTGGGGGTGTATGTCCTAAAATCCTCCAAAATACCTTCAGGAGTCATAGTACATTGTCATTGTAACCTTGGGAAAAGGTGCAAAAATTTGAACTCCCTTATGGTTAACATTCAACAGGAAAGGAACATCACCTCGATATACAGGTTCTTCAGGCACGGAAAGCATATCAGGAAACTTACAACTTGGTCCAGGTTGGGGCCGATAGATTCTAGTTCCAAGACCTTCACTGTGCGCTGAATCTGGGTGAAGCTTTTCTGGATGACAGACGAACATACATCTTCAGAAACAGAAATAATGTTGATATCAAGAGGGAGAGGTAGAAATCGACTGTTGTACTTGAAAGTAGTAGTATTTGACAGACGAGTAGCCTACCACTATCTTTCGGTGCCGAAATGACATTGATTCTTGTTGGACCTTGTTGATCAACTACAAATAATATCTCAAGTAAAAGTGTGTCCTCAATGGCCATATCGTGGTTCACCTTTTGTGATAACTTGTTGCAGCACCAGCAACACACATAAATAGTCCGGAGAGTCCTGGAGGTGATGTGGAATCTACTCCACTAATTCATCACCCGAAGACGAAGGAACTTGAGTGCAGTACAGCCGCGCAGCAGGTGCTCCATGTGATCCATCGGGATGCAGACGGCGACGAGCTCGAGGTGCTTCATTCGAGGTAGAAAAAGAGCGGGCACGTCATTAAGGGGGTATGACAGTTCATGAACTTGGCGAGGCGGACCGCGGACGTTGGCAGTGAGCGCATATGCCCATCATTCGAGCTGATCTAGGGCGGGGGGTCAGAACCTCTCGTCAAGCTTGGCTCGGCCCTTCTAATTGGAACGGAACATTCCCGTGATAAGGTCTCTGCTTAGGCAATGGTGACTTCCGAGGATCTGGGAGAATGCATCCAAGCTTGTGCCATAGCCATGGCTGAGCTCGTGGACGTCGAGGAGATCGAGATGGGTGGAGTGCCATAGGTGGCGCCGCCACCGGGAATGGGCGGTTGTCCTCGCCCCATAGTTGATTGGGAGGAGGGATATGATGACTGATATTAGAAATGAAATTCAGCTCATTCAGCTGCAAACGCCTGTGCTGATCAGCTGAACATGGATATAAGAGACGTTCAAACTAAAAATAAAAATAGTAAGGCCGCTCTCGTAACCTCGTCATTTCTGCAACGGGATCAGCTACTGACAAGTCATGTATGGGTTTGACACAATGACTTACAATTAATCTGTCATATGAACTTCCAATACGAAGTTTAGCTTTTTTGGAGCCTCTTCCATTCTGCAGTAGCTGTCGGCTCTGATCAACAACCATTCATATTTCCTATTTAAATTCATGTTCAACCTCATTACCTTCAGCACCCTTGCTCTAGCAACAAAGAACCTGGTGAATGTAATCTTTGGTAACGTCCCTCGGTAGGAGTTCAGAGTAATTTTTGAGAGATGCAGATCTAGGCATTCGATGTGATTGTCATTATAAACATTATCCACCTTTAGGTCTATTATTATCTGCAAGATAAGAGAATGTGTCAGTGCCTACTTGCAGTTTTGAACACTACTACACACATATTTGGTTTGCAGGATTTGTTAAATGAATAACATGTCGTTTTCGATCTGACATGATTAACATGGGCATTTGATTAGAATCTAGAAAAATCTTTTCTTCTTCACAAGAGGTTGGAGTGGATGAAAATTTTCCTAAGAAAACTAGTACAGTTGAATCCAAAGGAGAAACGCTTATGGATTGTAACCATATGAATCAAACAACCAATATGGGGTGGGGGTGTATGTCCTAAAATCCTCCAAAATACCTTAAGGAGTCATAGTACATTGTCATTGTAACCTTGGGAAAAGGTGCAAAAATTTGAACTCCCTTATGGTTAACATTCAACAGGAAAGGAACATCACCTCGATATACAGGTTCTTCAGGCACGGAAAGCATATCAGGAAACTTACAACTTGGTCCAGGTTGGGGCCGATAGATTCTAGTTCCAAGACCTTCACTGTGCGCTGAATCTGGGTGAAGCTTTTCTGGATGACAGACGAACATACATCTTCAGAAACAGAAATAATGTTGATATCAAGAGGGAGAGGTAGAAATCGACTGTTGTACTTGAAAGTAGTAGTATTTGACAGACGAGTAGCCTACCACTATCTTTCGGTTCCGAAATGACATTGATTCTTGTTGGACCTTGTTGATCAACTACAAATAATATCTCAAGTAAAAGTGTGTCCTCAATGGCCATATCGTGGTTCACCTTTTGTGATAACTTGTTGCAGCACCAGCAACACACATAAATAGTCCGGAGAGTCCTGGAGGTGATGTGGAATCTACTCCACTAATTCATCACCCGAAGACGAAGGAACTTGAGTGCAGTACAGCCGCGCAGCAGGTGCTCCATGTGATCCATCGGGATGCAGACGGCGACGAGCTCGAGGTGCTTCATTCGAGGTAGAAAAAGAGCGGGCACATCATTAAGGGGGTATGACAGTTCATGAACTTGGCGAGGCGGACCGCGGACATTGGCAGTGAGCGCATATGCCCATCATTCGAGCTGATCTAGGGCGGGGGGTCAGAACCTCTCGTCAAGCTTGGCTCGGCCCTTCTAATTGGAACGGAACATTCCCGTGATAAGGTCTCTGCTTAGGCAATGGTGACTTCCGAGGATCTGGGAGAATGCATCCAAGCTTGTGCCATAGCCATGGCTGAGCTCGTGGACGTCGAGGAGGTCGAGATGGGTGGAGTGCCATAGGTGGCGCCGCCACCGGGAATGGGCGGTTGTCCTCGCCCCATAGTTGATTGGGAGGAGGGATATGATGACTGATATTAGAAATGAAATTCAGCTCATTCAGCTGCAAACGCCTGTGCTGATCAGCTGAACATGGATATAAGAGACGTTCAAACTAAAAATAAAAATAGTAAGGCCGCTCTCGTAACCTCGTCATTTCTGCAACGGGATCAGCTACTGACAAGTCATGTATGGGTTTGACACAATGACTTACAATTAATCTGTCATATGAACTTCCAATACGAAGTTTAGCTTTTTTGGAGCCTCTTCCATTCTGCAGTAGCTGTCGGCTCTGATCAACAACCATTCATATTTCCTATTTAAATGCATGTTCAACCTCATTACCTTCAGCACCCTTGCTCTAGCAACAAAGAACCTGGTGAATGTAATCTTTGGTAACGTCCCTCGGTAGGAGTTCAGAGTAATTTTTGAGAGATGTAGATCTAGGCATTCGATGTGATTGTCATTATAAACATTATCCACCTTTAGGTCTATTATTATCTGCAAGATAAGAGAATGTGTCAGTGCCTACTTGCAGTTTTGAACACTACTACACACATATTTGGTTTGCAGGATTTGTTAAATGAATAACATGTCGTTTTCGATCTGACATGATTAACATGGGCATTTGATTAGAATCTAGAAAAATCTTTTCTTCTTCACAAGAGGTTGGAGTGGATGAAAATTTTCCTAAGAAAACTAGTACAGTTGAATCCAAAGGAGAAACGCTTATGGATTGTAACCATATGAATCAAACAACCAATATGGGGTGGGGGTGTATGTCCTAAAATCCTCCAAAATACCTTAAGGAGTCATAGTACATTGTCATTGTAACCTTGGGAAAAGGTGCAAAAATTTGAACTCCCTTATGGTTAACATTCAACAGGAAAGGAACATCACCTCGATATACAGGTTCTTCAGGCACGGAAAGCATATCAGGAAACTTACAACATGGTCCAGGTTGGGGCCGATAGATTCTAGTTCCAAGACCTTCACTGTGCGCTGAATCTGGGTGAAGCTTTTCTGGATGACAGACGAACATACATCTTCAGAAACAGAAATAATGTTGATATCAAGAGGGAGAGGTAGAAATCGACTGTTGTACTTGAAAGTAGTAGTATTTGACAGACGAGTAGCCTACCACTATCTTTCGGTGCCGAAATGACATTGATTCTTGTTGGACCTTGTTGATCAACTACAAATAATATCTCAAGTAAAAGTGTGTCCTCAATGGCCATATCGTGGTTCACCTTTTGTGATAACTTGTTGCCGCACCAGCAACACACATAAATAGTCCGGAGAGTCCTGGAGGTGATGTGGAATCTACTCCACTAATTCATCACCCGAAGACGAAGGAACTTGAGTGCAGTACAGCCGCGCAGCAGGTGCTCCATGTGATCCATCGGGATGCAGACAGCGACGAGCTCAGCTCGAGGTGCTTCATTCGAGGTAGAAAAAGAGCGGGCACGTCATTAAGGGGGTATGACAGTTCATGAACTTGGCGAGGCGGACCGCGGACGTTGGCAGTGAGCGCATATGCCCATCATTCGAGCTGATCTAGGGCGGGGGGTCAGAACCTCTCGTCAAGCTTGGCTCGGCCCTTCTAATTGGAACGGAACATTCCCGTGATAAGGTCTCTGCTTAGGCAATGGTGACTTCCGAGGATCTGGGAGAATGCATCCAAGCTTGTGCCATAGCCATGGCTGAGCTCGTGGACGTCGAGGAGGTCGAGATGGGTGGAGTGCCATAGGTGGCGCCGCCACCGGGAATGGGCGGTTGTCCTCGCCCCATAGTTGATTGGGAGGAGGGATATGATGACTGATATTAGAAATGAAATTCAGCTCATTCAGCTGCAAATGCCTGTGCTGATCAGCTGAACATGGATATAAGAGACGTTCAAACTAAAAATAAAAATAGTAAGGCCGCTCTCGTAACCTCGTCATTTCTGCAACGGGATCAGCTACTGACAAGTCATGTATGGGTTTGACACAATGACTTACAATTAATCTGTCATATGAACTTCCAATACGAAGTTTAGCTTTTTTGGAGCCTCTTCCATTCTGCAGTAGCTGTCGGCTCTGATCAACAACCATTCATATTTCCTATTTAAATGCATGTTCAACCTCATTACCTTCAGCACCCTTGCTCTAGCAACAAAGAACCTAGTGAATGTAATCTTTGGTAACGTCCCTCGGTAGGAGTTCAGAGTAATTTTTGAGAGATGCAGATCTAGGCATTCGATGTGATTGTCATTATAAACATTATCCACCTTTAGGTCTATTATTATCTGCAAGATAAGAGAATGTGTCAGTGCCTACTTGCAGTTTTGAACACTACTACACACATATTTGGTTTGCAGGTTTTGTTAAATGAATAACGTGTCGTTTTTCGATCTGACATGATTAACATGGGCATTTGATTAGAATCTAGAAAAATCTTTTATTCTTCACAAGAGGTTGGAGTGGATGAAAATTTTCCTAAGAAAACTAGTACAGTTGAATCCAAAGGAGAAACGCTTATGGATTGTAACCATATGAATCAAACAACCAATATGGGGTGGGGGTGTATGTCCTAAAATCCTCCAAAATACCTTAAGGAGTCATAGTACATTGTCATTGTAACCTTGGGAAAAGGTGCAAAAAATTGAACTCCCTTATGGTTAACATTCAATAGGAAAGGAACATCACCTCGATATACAGGTTCTTCAGGCACGGAAAGCATATCAGGAAACTTACAACTTGGTCCAGGTTGGGGCCGATAGATTCTAGTTCCAAGACCTTCACTGTGCACAGAATCTGGGTGAAGCTTTTCTAGATGACAGACGAACATACATCTTCAAAAACAGAAATAATGTTGATATCAAGAGGGAGAGGTGGAAGTCGACTGTTGTACTTGAAAGTAGTAGTATTTGACATACGAGTAGCCTACCACTATCTTTCGGTGCCGAAATGACATTGATTCTTGTTGGACCTTGTTGATCAACTACAAATAATATCTCAAGTAAAAGTGTGTCCTCAATGGCCATATCGTGGTTCACCTTTTGTGATAACTTGTTGCAGCACCAGCAACACACATAAATAGTCCGGAGAGTCCTGGAGGTGATGTGGAATCTACTCCACCAATTCATCACCCGAAGACGAAGGAACTTGAGTGCAGTACAGCCGCGCAGCAGGTGCTCCATGTGATCCATCGGGATGCAGACGGCGACGAGCTCGAGGTGCTTCAGTCGAGGTAGAAAAAGAGCGGGCACGTCATTAAGGGGGTATGACAGTTCATGAACTTGGCGAGGCGGACCGCGGACGTTGGCAGTGAGCACATATGCCCATCATTCGAGCTGATCTAGGGCGGGTGGTCAGAACCTCTCGTCAAGCTTAGCTCGGCCCTTCTAATTGGAACGGAACATTCCCGTGATAAGGTCTCTGCTTAGGCAATGGTGACTTCCGAGGATCTGGGAGAATGCATCCAAGCTTGTGCCATAGCCATGGCTGAGCTCGTGGACGTCGAGGAGGTCGAGATGGGTGGAGTGCCATAGGTGGCGCCGCCACCGGGAATGGGCGGTTGTCCTTGCCCCATAGTTGATTGGGAGGAGGGATATGATGGCTGTCAACATATCATCGGGGAGGCTGCTGATGAAGTCTAGGCCTACTGGAGTTGCTTGCAGTTCTTTCTCGACCCGCCTTTGCTTGTTGGTTGCCTCGTTCTCCACCTCGTTGGCGGCAACGGAAACCTCTGTCTCTATATTCATGCCATGCTCCGGTGCTTCAGCAGCCCTGACGTTGCCACTTCCTCCAATGGGGCGCTTTGGCGGCATCCTCATACGCCGATGAGGACAGAGAGTGGCGTTGAGGATGCGGGCGGAGAGAGAGGATTGTGTGTGTGGCGAGGATGGGGGGTGCGGCCGCTCGGGAGCGCCATTAATATGGACTAGCGGGAGCGAGGTCGACAGCGGTAAAATGCCTGGCTCGCCTCCCGGTGAGCCTACGTGTCCAACTACTAGCACGACCCGCGGTAAGTGCGTAGCGAACACGCGCATGCCTTGGCCTCCCGGTCTACCTTCTAACATGCGTCTCTTCAACTCACGCATGCTCGTACAACACACGGGGTGCGTGCATGACACACATTATATTGATTTTTCATTTTTGATGATTAATTCTGCCGCTTTATTGCTTAACCGAAGGACGTCACTTACATTGTTGGTTTAACGCACACAATTATAATAAAGAGTTCGTTTGCGATATTGGTTGATAATTATTTATAGTTTCCTGTATGTAAGAAGATTATATCAAAACATGTCTCAAATTTGAAAAAAAATCACAGTCTATTGGTGTCCATATGACACCACGATATGTTTGATGGATTTCAACTTAGTTTTGGATTTATTGGATTTGAAAATCAAGATTCTAGATGTTAGAATGTTTTTGCATGGGGACTAAACATGCACCCAGGGACACGTACACATACGATTTTGCAATCCATTTTCGTTCACTACACGTGTATGATGTAGATGAAATTTGATTTTTGCACATTTAAATCCCTAGGAAATCAATCAATGTATAAAAAACGAACATATATTTTCTATTTTTTTCAATATTCAACACTAAACTTCTTTGGTCACATGTTCGCTGTAGAAAAAGTTTGACATGCATCTTTGGGCCACATGCACGCGGTGGTCCTAGGACACTCACTCGCGTGGGCCCGCGAGGTCGTCGTCTAGCACTATGACATGCATTGAGAGATGTTAATTTGAGCAACAAGGATGTTCATTTTTTGGTTTTTGTTATACGTACGATAGGAGGAGTATATATATAGTACGCGTTGAAGAGGGTGGCCGGGGGCAATAGTACGGGTCATATAGGACACTCACTCGCGTGTGATGATTCCATTCATGGGCCCGCGAGGTTGTCCTCCATCACTTTGACCCACCAAGGAGGTTTCTTTTTGAGTTGTGTTGCGGTAGGAGCATATAGTACGCGTCGTAGAGGGGAGGAGGGGGCGGGCAGCACACACACACACATATATATTTATACACACTACA
The DNA here is from genome assembly GCA_902687465.1 of Secale cereale. Classification (NCBI taxonomy): domain Eukaryota; kingdom Viridiplantae; phylum Streptophyta; class Magnoliopsida; order Poales; family Poaceae; genus Secale; species Secale cereale. The sequence goes on from LR738712.1 coordinate 223,287,719, forward strand.
CACACGTCATTAATCGATCATATTTGGGTTTCCGAGGCTGGTGCCGCAAAGAAGTTCTGCATATTTGGTATTAAAGATAACACCCACACATTGGGCCACGTGCAGATGTTGGTTGTCACTCATTCGTCTGCGAGTCTTCCTTCCATGGGCCCACGAGGTCGTCGTCCATCTAATATATGACACAAAGAGAAAGGTAATTTGACGAACAAGGAGGATCATTTTCGGGTTGTGGTATGGTAAATAGGTGTATGTATTATGTGTCGAAGAGGGGAGGGGGCAACATATATATACTATGTCTCATGAACCTCGGTTCGTGTGAGGGACTTAAAGGTTTCCAAGGTAGGTGCCACATCAAAGTTCTGCATATATATTAGGTATTCAAACATCACACATATCCATACATGTGTTTGGCCCACAAGCAAGTGATGGTGGTTGTCTTCTATGTAGCACCCACTCATGGGGTTATCGGCGAGATGCTTCATCCATCTCTGTGTGCCCGCTTGGTCAATCACTTTGACCGACAACGATAGAGGTTAATTTGACTTAATTATAATTAGGATGGCAATAAATTTTCATTCGTCTTGTATGGTTCGGTACATGGAAGTATACTTCATGCGCATGTGTCCGCTCGAATCCCTCCCACCGGGTCGAAGGGGGGGGGGGAGCACGCGACGCATCATGAACCAAATCTGTGTGGGGGATTGTGCGTTTTTCGATGCATGCAAGCGTACATCAAAATATTGGGGCACATACATGCAGTGGTTGTCTTTGGACACTCTCCCTCGTTTGGTTATCATCAACGGCCTATATATTCATGGCACCGCGATGACGTCCATCACTTCGACCAACAACGCGAGAGAGGTTTACCAGGGTGGATTCTTCTTCTCTTGGTTCGTGTTACCGTATAGTCGTACGTCGATCATGGTGAGATACGAGACCTAAGTTCGAGGCTCGGATACACATGAACAAGGTGGTGATACTTCTTGGTCAGTCTTACAAAATGCCTTGGTGAGATGCACCCTCCCACTGATTCAAAGTGTGTGTGTGTGGGGGGGGGGGCAGTACTACATCGTACTAGATGAACCTTCATGGGGTCGGGGATGCCCGGTTAATTTGTGATGCACATGTGCCACATCAAATTTGTGATTTGGTTATTTAAATATCATAGCACATTGTTTTCACACACTCACACACACACATACACTCATACACAAACACACATCAAGCCACCCGCAGGTGTGGTTGGCAAGTGGTCTCACCCATCTAACGCCAGAAGAACACATCTATGGGCCCGCACAAGGTCCACATTTGCTTGGAAGCAAATGGGGGAGGGGGTTGATGTACACCTTTCTGTTCTGTGTTACAGTACAGTGAGATGTTAGACCTAGCTAATTGGGGGCATGCGGTCATAGGTAGGATTCCCCTCCCGACAACATGAAGTGTGCGCGCGCGTGTGTGTGTGTGTGTGTGTGTGTGTGTGTGTGTGTGTGTGTGTGTTTGAGGGTGGGGGGCTAGCAATAATAACATGTGCTTTCTGCGACAGGTGCCACATCAAAGTTGTGCATTGGGTATTTGAACATCAAACCACACTTCTCATACATATATTTGGTCCACATGCAAGTGTGTTCATGTTGTGAACCTTTCCCGCGTTTTTTGGTCAAATTTATAAACAGCAAACTAGTCGAACGCAGCAACCATCTGCGATTGGGTATGAAACAGACATGACTACCCATGTGTCGCGGCCTGCCCCTGTCACCCACATGATCACAGTAGATTGGGCTCCACGAGGCATCCCCCCCTCATGAAAATATCTACTCCCTCGCAATCTTGAAAATATCTACCCGCGTACATGGTTTTCCTATTTGATAGCGCACGATTAGTATGCCTGGACCATGTGCGATGTCTCTTACTACCGCTCTGCTTCAATCAGTAGATCCAAAGTTTTAGTAGCCCCAACATTTTACTCCCGCCTCCAGCCCTCGCCATTTCAAGAATATCTGCTCGGCTTGAGTGTTTTTATGTTTGATATTACACGATTATTATGTTTTAACCATGTGTGAAGTTCGTTACTCCCAGCCCGCTCTGCTTCAATCCCCTGATCCAAAGTTTCGGTAGCCCCGCCATTTTACTTCCACCTAGTAAAAGTTTCAGTACCCGCGACATTTCCTCAAACACCACCTTGGACACCCTCCACACCCCTCCCAAATTCTTTGCTCACCCCAAATCCCCTCTCACACACATACACACCACCCTCCCTCACTCCAAATCTAGCTAGGTCGTCGCCGCTGCCGCGCCGCATCCGTCGTCAACCCCTGTCGGTCTGCTCGTGTAGTTTACCCACCGATACACACAACCTCGCCGCCTTGAGTTTCTTAGACGACGCCTGTGAAACACCCCCTTTTCTAGAGATCACC
>LR738712.1:223290243-223455094 GCA_902687465.1 Secale cereale
CCCCCCCCCCCCCCCCCACTCCAGAGCGTCGCAGCCTAAGCCCGGTTATGTTTCCCAGGGAGCTCGAGGAGAGAAATGTCCGAAAAGAGATTTACCACGGCCTCTTTGCCCGACATTGGAGAGGTGGCCCCCGAGGAAGAATACGATGATGACTGGACCTGGATTGAGCCTTTCAATTAGTGGGCTAGAGTATTTTGTAACACATTCCATGGGGCATTCAGCACGAACATGTGGGATGAAGCTTCTATCATGTAATTGTTCCATCTGTACATTGTTCTTTTTATTTACCTTTTGTTCTCCCAAGTGGCTTCTCGAGAAGATTGTTGTACCATTAAACTGTGGAGTTCATTCGTTCATATTGTTCGAATGTTCATTGTGAAGACTTTATGTTGCAATATCTAGCCGTTAATTTAGCTTAGCTATTTTGCATCAATGGCTAACGGTTGCCATCATATTCAGGATGGCTCCTAAGAAGGTTCCCAACCCTACCCAAGAGGGCGAAGAAGAGCGTCCTCCTGAACGTCCTCCTCCCCCTCCTCCTCCGTCTGAGGCATGCAGAGCAATTATGCAAGGGACCAACCAGAACACTCATATGCTCATGCAAATGATGCAGAACTTTCAAGCCAACCAAGCAAATCAAGGAAATCATGGGAACCAAGGCCAAGGCAATCTGTTCAATCAACCTCACTTTGCGACACTAAACCAATTCCTGGCAAACCAACCGAAGTCTTTCAGTTACTGTGTGGACCCGCTAGATGCTGAAGACTGGATCACAGACATCAAAAAGCACATTGAATGCAGTAACATGAGGCCTGAGGATTATGTCAAGTTTGCCACTTTCCAACTCAAAGATCAAGCTGCTAATTGGTGGCAACAGTACAAAGATTCCAGAGGTGATCGTGAGATCTCGTGGACTAACTTCTGCAAAGATTTCCACTCTCACCACATTCCAACCAGTGTCATTGAAGGCATGTGTGAGCAATTCCGCAACCTGAAGCAAGGCACCATGTCCGTCTATGAATACAATGTCAAGTTCCAGAATCTTGCCTGTTATGCGAAGCAAGACATCCCCGATGCCAAGAGCAAGATATATCAGTTACGAGGCGGTCTCAAAGATGAACTCCAACTTTCTCTCACCTTGTTCGAGCCGGTTGAATTTGATCAATTCTACAATATGGCTCTCAAGCAAGAGGCAGCTCAGCTCAAGAGTGAAGCTTCCAAAAAGAGGATTAGAGATGTTGTTCACTCCTCCCCTTCCTCTCAAGTGGTTGCCAAGCAGCAGAAGTTCTGGCTATCGCCTCCTCTAGTGCTCCATCCTCCAAACAACAACAAGCACTCAGGTGGTCATGGTTTCTCCCACCCACCCAACCCAAGCAATCAGTCAAAGCCTCAGTTTCAAGCTTCAAGATCAAGTGGTCCTTATCATCGGCCTCTTTCAGAAGTTACTTGTAACAAGTGTTCTCAGCAAGGTCACTATGCCAACAAGTGTCCCAACCCAAGGTGCCTTCCGCCTCCTCCACCTGTCAGCACTGCTATTGTCAAGCACAATCCCAAGCATGCAAGAGTGAATCTGATGAATGCAGCTCAAGCAGAGAATTCTTTAGATGTGATACTTGGTAATCTTCCAGTTAACTCTATACCTGTTAAAGTCTTGTTTGATTCGGGTGCATCATGCTCTTTCATTTCTCACCCATTTGCAACGAAGCACAATTTTGCCACCAAAAATTGCCAAGGGAGTTATGAATTGTTTCTCCGGGAAAGATAATGCATTCTAGTGTGTTTGCTCCAGATATATCTATTCATATGGGTGATTACTATTTTCTGGTTTCTCCGGTTATTCTCGGAAATTTCAACATTGATCTTATTCTTGGGATGGATTGGCTCTCCAAGCATGATGCAAACATTGATTGTGCAAATAAGGAAGTCAAGCTTACTCATCCTAACGAAGATGTGATTATCTTCACCTCTCGAGATAACACAATCAGGCTATTCTCTCTCAATGACAAGGGCGAGATTAATGCCATTTCTCAGATTTTGGTGGTTCGTGAATATGAGGATGTTTTCCCTGAAGAGCTTCCAGGCATGCCTCCCCATCGTCATGTTGAATTCGTCATTGAACTCGAGCCCGGTACCGAGCCAGCATGTCGGTGTCCGTGCAAGCTTTCTCCTGATGAGTGGAAGGAGCTTAAGAAACAACTCGATGAGCAAGAACGTATGGGTCTAATCAGGCCTAGTACTTCCCCTAGGGGCTGTAGTGTTCTATTTGTCAAGAAGAAGGATGGCACGGAACGCCTTTGTGTTGATTACCGGCCATTGAACAAGAAGATAATAAAGAATAAGTACCCTCTCCCCAATATCAATGAATTGTTCGAGCAGCTCAAAGGAGCAAAGGTGTTCTCGAAGCTCGATCTCCGGATGGGTTACCATCCGATTCGTATCCGTGAAGAGGATATATTCCTAAGACCGCATTCAGAATGAGTTTTGACTCTTATGAATACACGGTCATGTCTTTCAGCCTTGCAAATGCTCCACCCACTTTCTCCCGGATGATGCACTTCATATTCAACCCCTACACCAATGAATTTGTTCCCGTCTATCTGGATGATATATTGGTATTTTCCAAGAATGAAGAAGACCATGCCATGCAGCTCCGTTTGGTCCTTGACAGGCTCCATGAACACAAGTTCTATGAGAAATTCTCCAAATGTGAATTCTGGCTGGACAAAGTCCTATATCTTGGCCATATTATCTCTGTCGAGGGCATTTCTATGAACCCCGAGAAGGTTGAAGCTATTGTCAACTGGGAACCTCTGCAGATTGTCAAGCAACTCCGAAGCTTCCTTGGTCTCGCTAGCTATTGCAGAAGGTTCGTTGAGAACTTCTCCAAGATTGCCAAGCCTCTTTCCAACCTGTTCCAGAAGAATGTCAAGTACTCCTGGACTCCTGATTGTGATGTGGCATTCAAAACACTCAAAGACAAGCTCATTTCTGCTCGGGTTCTTACTCCTCCGGATGAGTCCAAGCCTTATGAAGTCTTTTGTGATGCTTCATTGCAAGGTCTTGGTGCTGTTCTCATGCAAGACAAGAAGATTGTGGCATACACTTCATGTTAGCTGAAACCAAATGAGAAGAATTACCCCACACATGATCTTGAGCTAGCAGCAGTTGTACATGCCTAGATCACGTGGAGACACCTTCTGTTGGGCAGAAAAGTGGACATCTTCACCGATCACAAGAGCTTGAAGTACATCTTCACTCAGCCAAACCATAACCTTTGCCAGACTCGTTGGGTTGAGATGATTCACTAGTATGATCCAAGCATTTAGTACACTCCTGGCAAGGCCAATGTCATTGCAGATGCCTTGAGCAGAAAGGCGTATTGCAACAGTCTCCTTCTCAAACCGTTCCAGCCTAAACTTTGTGAATCATTCAGGAAGCTCAACTTCCAAGTTGTTCCCCAAGGCTTTCTTGCAAACCGTCAAGTTGCTCCTACCTTGGAAGATCAAATCCGTGAGGCCCAACTCAGTGATACTATGGTGCAGAAAGTGAAACATGGTATTGCTAAGGGTACTCCCAAGTACAAGTGCTATTGCGTTGATGAGAAAGACACCTTGTTCTTTAAGGACAGGATTGTGGTTCCCAAGGATGATCTCAGGAAGCTCATAATGAACGAATCACAGGACTCCCTCCTCTCGATACATCCCGGAAGTTCTAGGATGTACCAAGACATCAAGCAATCGTATTGGTGGACTCACAAGAAAAGGGAGATTGCCCAATTCGTAAATGAATGTGATGTCTGCAGAAGAGTGAAGATAGAGCATCAACGTCCAGCCGGACTCCTTCAACCTCTACCTATCCCCGAGTGGAAATTCTATCACATTGAGATGGATTTCGTCACTGGGTTTCCCAAGTCCAAGAAGGGAAATGATGCTAACTTTGTGGTGATTGACAAGATAACTAAAGTAGCTCATTTTCTTCTCACCAAAGAATCCATCAACGCAGCTCAGCTGGCAGAGCTGTACACCTGCAGAATTGTTTCTTTGCATGACATTCCTCAAGTGATCTACTCAGACCGTGGAAGCTTGTTCACTTCCAAATTCTAGGATTCTTTTTAATCACCATGGGCACAAAAATTCGCTTCAGCACTGCGTTTCACCCTCAGACTAGTGGTCAAGTCCAAAGATTGAACCAGATCCTCGAAGATATGCTAAGAGCTTGTGTTATCTCCTTCGTTATGAAATGGGAAGATTGCCTTCCATTTGCTGAATTCTCCTACAACAATAGCTTCCAAGCAAGTGCCGGCAAAGCTCCTTTTAAAATCCTCTACGGAAGAAAGTGTCGTACCACTATCAACTGGTTCGAGACTGGTGAACGTCAACTTCTTGGAAATGATTTGATTTCAGAAGCTCAAGAAATGTGCAAAGTCATACGTGAGAATCTCAATGCCGTGCAATCGCGTCAAAAGAGCTACTATGATGGCAAGCATCGTGACTTGGCTTCCGACATTGGAGACCATGTCTGTCTCCGTGTTTCTCCCATGAAGGGCACTCATAGGTTCGGTATCAAGGGCAAGGTTGCTCCAAGATACGTGGGCCCTTTCAAGATTCTTGGCAAGAGAGGCAATCTAGCCTACCAACTCGAGCTTCCCTCCAACTTTGCCAATGTGCATGTTGTGTTTCACGTGTCTCAACTCCGCAAGTGCTTCAAGACGCCGGAACGCACCATTCTGTTCGAATAGATTGATCTTCAACAAGACTTGAGCACCCCGTTGCTATTCTTGAAGAAACTGAGTGCAAGACCCGCAACAAGTCCATCAAATTCTTGAAAGTGAAGTGGTCACACCATACCGACCGAGAAGCTACATGGGAACGATAAGATCACCTTTGTTCCGAGTATCCCTCCTTCTTTCAGTCTTAGATCTCGGGACGTGATCTTTTTGTAGTGGAGGAGAGTTTGTAACACCCCATATGTGGTACTTTGCAATTATGGCAATAAAGCAATTCTCATTTTGATCCTTGTCCTTTTCCTTGGGGGTTCTTGTCATTTAAGCTTTATTTTTGTTTTGCATTGCCACTTTATTTTCTTATGCATCTATGCATCGCTTCATCATCATCATGGCATCATATTCATCTTATCTTCTTTTACTTGTCTTTGTTTGTGATCTGAGTCACCTTGATGATGTTGTATGTTGTTGGTGTCAAGCCATGCCTTGCCAAAACCCTAAACCCCCTCCTTGTTCTTCACCTCTTCCCCTTCCTCCTTTTCTTCCTTTCTTTAATTATTTTTGCATGTGACTTAGCCTATTCCATTAATGTTCATCTCCTCCCCTTTTCTTTGTTACTTTGTCTTGGGTCACCTTGCAAAGCTACACACCTGTTGGAGTTATTTTGGTTGGGTTTTAAAATGGCTCAAGTTTGAAATATTTTCAAACTTGAATTATTTTACTTCCTCTAAAAATGCCTAGGGTAATTTTATAAAATAGTGTGTAACTCCAGGAGCTTGAGGATATTTTTATATTCTCCAAACTCCTCAGCTAGCCCCCTGTACTTTTATTTTTATGTCGCTGTTTATTTATTAAACAAAAATTACATAAAATGAAAAGGGCAGCAATAGTAGTAGCCTGGGCCTCCTCCCCTCCTCCAACTAGGCCCAGCAGCCAGCCAGCAGCCCAGCTCCAGCCCCTCCGCAGCAGGCCGCGACCCAACCTATGCCCACGCGAGCAGCCCATCGCACGCAGTCGCGCCGTCTCTTTTCCCTCGCGCGGACCAGCATGTCAGCCTCTCTCCCCCTATGCTCCGTCTTCCTCCGTCGCTCGTGTCTAGAGACAGAGCACGGGCACGCCGACGCGCCATGATCTCACAGTTGTCGAGGCCTCGCGATCGCCGCTCCTTTTAAAACTGAGCAGCAGCCCTAGGGTTCCTCCTCCTCCCTCCTTTCCCCTCGCGCTGCCTCCTCAGGTAAGCAGACACACACACACCCGCACCCGCACGCCATGGCCGGCCCGAACGAGAGCTCATCACCGGCGTAGGAGCGTCAACGGCCTCCTCTCCGTCGTTCACGAGCACCACATCGCCACCCCGAGTCCGTTCTAAAGAAGATCCGCGCCTAGGATCGCCGAGTCCGACTCCCCATGATGTCCTCTGATCCTCTTCTTCCTGGACAGTTTCTCGCCAAGTTCAGAGCTCGTCTGCGACCTCTCCAGCGCCCCTTTGTCGTCCTCTCCATCTCCTAAGGTAAGGAGGTATCCCCAACTCCAGCCCTGCACTTTTTCCTTCGCGAGTCGGTCACCGTAGGCGTTGCTAAGAGTTGTGTCGTCGTCGTGATCTCGGTGCTCCGGCGAGATCTGAGAGTTTCAGAGTAGTCCGTGGTAGTTGCAGCTTAGCCGCGTGTTACCCTCTTCGGCACCCCTAGTGTGTCTCACCGCGTGCGCAGCGTCACCCCGCGGCTCGCCCGGCCTTCACAAGCCCCGCAGGAGCCGGCTCTCACTTCGCCAGCAGCACGTCGTCGTTGCCTCGCCTTGGCCGAGCCGAGCGCAAGCTCATGCTCGAGTCTCTTCCCGGGCAAACACCACAACAGCATCCTCCTCTCGGTTTCGCACGCCTGCATCCAGTCGCCACACTACATCGCCCTGCGTTGCTCCCGCCGGCGTCACCGTAGTCGTCACCGTCTCTGTGCACGCAGAGGAGTAGATCCTCTCTGGGTCAGCTCATAAGGAGCCATGCCCCCTCTCTGCCAGAATCGCTCGCTTAGCTCAGTGGCTTGGTTCTCGGTCAGTTATGTAGGGGGTCGTGGGTTCGAAGCCCATCGAGGGCAGTGGGATTTGCTCCCAAATTTTGCTTCCTGTGGAGCTGACAGGTAGGCCCCACCTGCCAGCCTCACCACTCTGTCCACCCTCACGCGCACACACCACCGCCACCTCAGCGCCCTTGACCCCACAGGTCGGTGGCTGCGGCTAAGTTAGCCTGGGTCATTTTCACCTTTTACGTCTGTTTTTCTTTTTCAGTTTTTTCTTTTTCTTTTTGTTTTCTGCATTTACTTTGCATATTTAATATATGTTTAAATATGCATCTGATGAAGATAAGTTATATATGAAAACTGCTTAGTTTTTCATGTATAATATTTATATGTTGCTTGTTACCATCTTTAAAATATTTAAAATGTTTTTTGAATTATTTTTGTGTTTAAAATGTGCTTAAACTTGTAAAAATCATAACTTAATATCTACAACTCCAAATTTAACAAACTCTATATGCATTTGGGGTGGAAAATGTGTAGAATAATGTGGTGCTATTGTTTTGCATGTTTAACAACTTTAAAAGATGAGTTTCTCAGATCTGTCCCAAATGCATTTAAATGAATATGGGAGTTTCCGGAAATTGTTGTTTGTTCTTTCCGGCCCATTTTAATATGCTAGCATGTTGTTGTAGTCCTAGTTGCACACTTTCGATGTTATTTAAATCTTTTAAACTTGTTGGGTGCTTGTTCAAATAACCTGCATAACCTTGTGAACATGTTAGTTTTGTTCTTTACTTGTGTTCATACATGTGTTGTGATCTTGTTCGCTATGATGCTTGTGCACTCTTTGTGTCCCTAGGAGATGCATCATGTCCTACCATGTCCATATGCATCATATTCATGCATCATGTGTTTCAGCATTGCATGATGATTGATTGTGTTCCGATGTTGCATTGTTGTGTTGGTTAGAGCCCGGTGACGATTCGGGGTTCGAGGTTCCTACCGAGGCTGAGTTTGAGGAGCAAGGTTACGATCCCTCCGTGAATCAACAGGCAACATGACCATTCCTAGATATCACTACTATCTTTGCCTATGCTAGATGTCTCGCTCTTTAGATATTGCCTCGATGCCTATTCCTGGTTGTCAACCCTCCTATTGTTGCCATGAAACTCTCTAACCACCTTCCTAGCAAACCGTTGTTTGGCTAAGTACGCATCGCTCAGCCCCTCTTCTAGCATTGTTAGTTGCAGGTGAAGATGAGAAGATTTTTGCCCCGTGATGAAGTTATTGTTGGGATATCGCAATATATATAATCTGTTAAAGTAAATCACCTATATATTGGTAATGGGTGGAATGCTAAGCCTCTTGCTTGGTGTTTTGTTCCACTCATGCCACCCTAGGAACCGATAAATCGGTGTTATGTTCCTTGATTTTGCGTTCCTAACACGGTTGGGGTTTATGGGCCCCCCTTGATAATTCGCTCTGTGTTAAAGCTTTTCCAGCAAGGCCCAAAATAGGTTTTACATTTGCCTAATAACTAAAAATTGCATAGGGCGTTGCAAACCCGAGTTCTTAATTAACAACCTGGGCCAGTGGTCCTCATGAGTGTTGGTCCAAACTGGGGGTTCTGCGGGGCCACCACGGGGGAACCCGATGTTTGGTATATACCTGTAGAATCGCCCATTCGGTCGTGGCCTGAGACGAGATACGCGTGGCTACTATCAGGGTGTCGGCATGCCGGGAGGCCTTGCTGGATTAGTTTTACCTTTGTCGAAATATCTTGAGCACATGATTCCCACTTTGGAGTTGCGACTCCGCAGATCGTGAGCTTGTGATGGGCTAAGTTGGGACACCCCTGCAGGGTTTGATCTTTCGAAAGCCGTGCCCGCAGTTATGTGGCAGATTGGAATTTGATAATATCTGGTTGTAGATAACTTGACACCATATTCATGAATACACTACCTGCGTGAGTAACCGTGATGGCCTCTTTCCGAAGGGCTTCAGGAAGTGAACACGGTGGGGTTATGTTTGATCGTGAGTAGCTAGGATCACTTCTTGATCAACATGGCGATCGTTGGCACTTGTTCTCTTCTCGCTCTAAACTCGTAAGCTGGTGCTTAGTGCTTGCTGCAACCTTTGTTTGCAGCCTTTCCACACCTGAGGCTTTGGTAGTTTTGATACCTGGGAACGGGATTGCTAAGTCCTCTGTGGCTCACAGATTCAACACACACCAGATGCAGGTACTGTTGAGAACTATACAGGATATGGTTCAGAGCTGTATTGGGAGCTCGATGAAGAGCGTGGACGTTACTACGTGTCTTATCCCGACGATCAGTAGTGGTTCTTACTAGGAGGATCCGGGCTTGTGTTATTTATGGTATCTTTTCGTTTGGATTTCTTCCGTAGACGGAATCTGATGTTATTTGGATGATGTATATTGTTGTATTTCATTGTGTGATGTGGAGAGTGTAAGCCAACTATCATTTTACACTTTCATCCCTGAATCTTACATAAGTTGTGCAACGATACCATACTTTAGATCATTCTAGTATGTGTTTATGTTCTTAAGTCGTGCCTCGACACGTGGGGGACATAGCCGCATAATGGCCATTACAAGCCATCTCCTTTGCCTGAGATTTAACTCCTTCCGCGTGAAGATGTACTTCAAATTCCTATGGTCCATGTAAAGATCACAACGCTTACCAAGAAGAAAGTGCCTCCAGGTCTTGACTGCGTGCACTACGACCGCAAACTCCAAATCATGCGCGGCATAATTCAACTCATGGGGTCAAATCTGCCGTGAGGCATATGAAACAACTCTTCCTTCTTCCATGAGAACGCCTCCAAGTCCTTGACGAGAAGCGTCACAATACACTTGAAAATCCTGGCGTATATTCGGGAGAATCAGCACTAGGTCTGTAACCAAACATTTCTTCAACTCCCGAAAATTGGCCTCACATTCTTCGGTCCAATTGTACTTACTTTCCTTCTTCAACAACTCTGTCATGGGCTTCGCAATCTTGGAGAAACTCTCAATGAACCTCCGATAATATCATGCGAGTCCAAGAAAACCGTGAATCTCTTCAACTGAGGTGGGTGCTTTCCACTCGGTGAAGGTCTAATTCTATACCATCACCTGATATAACATGTCCTAGGAAATCGCCTTCCTTCAGGCAAAATTCACATTTGCTGAATTTGGCATACAACTGATGTTCCCTGAGCTTCTCGAGAACCAAACGCAAATGTTCCTTGTGCTCCTCTTCATTCTTCGAGTAAATCAATATGTCATTAATGAATACCACCACAAACTTATCCAAGAACTCCATGAACACCTTGTGCGTCATACTCATAAAGTAGGCAGGGGCGTTAGTCAAACCAAATGACATAACCGTATACTCATAAAGCCCGTACCTTGTGGTAAAAGCTGTCTTAGGTATGTCCTGTTCTCGGATCTTCAACTGATGATATCCAGATCGTAAATCGGTCTTAGAGAAAACTTTGGCTCCTTGCAAATGGTCAAACAAATCATTGATCATCAGCAGAGGGTACTTGTTCTTGATCGTCACCTCATACAGTGCATGATAATCCACAACCATCCTTAATGAACCATCTTTATTCTCCACTAGGAGCACTGGGCTCCCCAAGGTGAAGAACTCTCTCGAATATAACCTTTCTCCATTAACTCCTTGATCAACTTCTTAATCTCTTCCAAATCATTTGCCGGCATCCGATATGGTCTCTTGGATATTGGTCCGGTGCCTGGTAACAACTCAATAAAGAACTCAATATCTCGATCCGGTGGCATGCCTGGTAACTCCTCCGAGAAAACATCGGGGTAATCCTTCACAACTTGTTCTTCTTCCTGAACAACTCCCGAAAGTGCATTCACTTATGTCCTCCGGGTTGTGTGCCTTGATACGTACTTGATCCTCTTTCCTTTCGGGGTGGTGATGAGAATATATTTACTGGCACAGTCAATGTCTCCCTCACACTTGGATAGCTAATCCATACCTATGATTACGTCCAAACCCTGGGATTCCAAGACAATGAGGTCGGTGGGAAAAACATGTCTCCAAATAGTCAATGGCAATTGATAACATCCTCAACTAGCCATGTACTCTGCGCCAAGGGAACTCACTAACATAGGGGGCTTAAGGGCTACAGTTGGCAAATTATACTTTTCCACAAAACTCGTTGATATGTATGAATGTGATATGCCAGTGTAAAAAAGAACAAGGGTTGTAAATGCATTAACCAAAAACTTACCAACCACTGCATCGGTCTGCTCGTCACTCTCCTCCACATTGACGTGATTCACCTGTACTCTCGTGAACGGGTTGGGCTTCTTTCCTGAGCTTCCATTGCCATTTCCATTCTTTGCTTCAGGACACTCGGTGACGTAGTGTCCGGTCTTCCCGCACACGAAACAAGTAATGTGTCTCAGATCTTTCTTGGCGGGTGTTGATGGGGTGGAACGGTTCTAATTTTTGTTTCCTCCATTCCCATAGCCATTCCTGGGGCCACCATGGTTGTGTGTATTTTCTCCATTGTGAGAATGGCCTCCATGGTTATGTCCTCCATGGTTGGAATGGTTATGTCCACCTAAGTACGGGGAATAACGGGGCTTCTGCTAGTTTCCAGAGTTATACATCCCCTATCCATACTTCCGCTTGAGGCTCTCTATCTACTGCTGCTTTCCTTCAATCATGATGGCCGTGTCTACCAGCTCCTGGTAGTTGTTGAAGGTTGCTACCATCAGGTGCACACTCATCGCATCATTCAGTCCCTCAAGAAACTTCTCCTTCTTCGCGGCATCTATGGCCACTTCATTTGGGGCATACCGAGCTAACTACCTGAAGTCATCCACGTACTGCCCCACGGTACGGTTTTCTTGGCGCAAGTTCTGAAACTCACGCTTCTTCAGGATCACGGCTCCAACTGAAACTTGTGGAGTGCGGAAAGCTTGCTGAAACTGATCCCAAGTAACTGTAGCAAGGGGATAAGTGGCAGTGTAGTTCTCCCACCAATCGGCGGCTGGTACCTCAAGATGATGTGCGGCAAAGCACACTCTCTCTGCATCTGTGCATCCAGCAGTTGCTAGCTCTCTTCCCGTCTTGCGAAGCCAGTCATCTACCACAATCGGCTCGGTGCTACTTGAGAACATTGGCGTATTCAACCTTAGGAAACGGGTCAGGTTGTCAGGTGGAGGAGGGTTGTTGTTGTTGCCTGGGTTCTGAACAAGTAGTTGCATCAAAGTGTTCTGCTGCTGGATCAACTGGGTGAGCTCTGGTGGGAACTGGAATCCGGGCTCACGTCTCAAAGGCATCTGATGGGTCAGAGGGATGATAAATAGTATAGAATGAGGTCTAGAGAGAGATTCCACTACCCATATGCACATGAGACAAACATATTCATATCATATCACTCAATTTCAAACAATTTTCACACAAACATCCTAAGCTGCTATTACAAAACTCACGAATGATTCTAACTACTTGGGAGAACACTAATAGTAACATGGTGGTCATCTAATAGCTTTGATCGGAAGAGGACTCCATAATATTTGCTCTAGCTTTGTCTTCATAATCACTATTTTATCACTTTCGGTGTCATCTCTTAGGATGTAGTTTTCTAAATGACTGCCCATCTCTCATTATGGCTTCACCACGGGTGTTCCTATCTTCTTCTTCAGTTCTTCATTCTGCTCTAGTAGCACAACAATTTCCTCTTCATATCCATTGCATGTTGTCTTGAGTTATTCTTCTAGCTCGATGTTCTGTGTCATCACCATCTTGGTCTTCACCATGAGAGTGCACATTTGATTCTCATAGTGACGAATGTGCTGCTCCATCTCTTGTATGAAGGATGCAATTGATTTATCATTCCTGGTGCGAATCATCTCCAATTGCTCATCTCGGCGTCCACAAATCTGGTAGGTGGTGTCTTCAAAATCCTTGTTGTAGACTTCACAAATGTGTCAAAAGGTGATGTGTGCTGCCATACTCTTTCCTAAGCTCCAAGTTGGTGCTTCGAAGACAAGCACGAGAGGTTCCGTGACTGGTGCAATAGTCCTCCCAAGAACACAAACTTCAATCCTCCAGCGCTCCTCTTCTGGTAAAGTTGCAGTGTACGTTCCAGTGAAACTTGGTAATCCGATGTTCCGGTACTTCGTGACTTCCTTCTAGTGTCTTACGAAAGGGTGTTGTCATCGGGCTTAGTAAACTTGTTCCTGGGGTCCGCCATCTATAGAGTAGAAATAGAGAAGGATTAGAAATGAGTAGAGAAGAGCATCATGTGGTTTATCCTAGTGGTCGCTGAGGGAGTCATGGATCGAGGGGTCCTCGAGTGGCCAGATAACTATTGGTGGGCCGGACTGATGGGCCGTGAAGATCATAGTTGGAGATCGTCTCTCGTATCTGGATAGGACTCCCGTATTCGTATAATGGCAAGTTTTAGGTTGGGGTGTAATCTTTCCTTCCTCTGCAAGATGGTTATGTACAAACCCTAGGCCCCTCCTCTGCATATATAAACCAGAGGGTTTAGTCCGTAGAGGACAATAGAGAAAGACAAATCCTCATAGGCTAGACTCTAGGGTTTAGCCAATACGATCTCGAGGTAGATCAACTCTTGTATTCATATTCATTCATATTAATATAGCAGGAAGTAGAGTTTTACCTCGATCGAGAGGGCCTGAACCTGGGTAAACATCGTGTCCCCAGCCTCCTATTACCATCAGTCCTCAAACGCATAGTTCGGGACCCCCTACCCGAGATTCGCCGGTTTTGACACCGACATTGGCGCTGAGGGCACACTGCATATTGTAAATAGTTCGGATTGACCCTATTCGGACTCTAAACTTATCTTTTTATGTTCATTAAACGAACCAGTCTTGTCATGGCCACACTGGATTTCTTTTTCTTTTCCAGGTTTCTTTTCCTTTTTACAGACGGCCATCATACTCCCCCCTTCAAAGACACATTACAGAGGAGGAAACGGCGTAGACGTGCAGCAGGGACCCGCACTAAGGTTTATTTTTAGATTAAGACCCTGTGTAAACATTTTTTCTTTTTCTTTTTATATATCTTTCTGGCTTGTAAAATGTCCAAGAAGGTTATCGGCATTATGTGTAAGCTTACGGCTCACCGTACGATAAAGGGATATTAATAGAGCATCTTGATTCGCATTATGTTAGGAGTTTTATTCACTCACCATAAAATGTTCTCTCCCCACATCAGATTGCCACATGTGCCTTGTCAATAAGGGTCCATTACCAGGGGCTGTATTCAGCCCGGTATATGTTGAAAAGAGCAAACACCTATAGGGAGTGTTCGGCGTCCTGGATGTTTTCCTTATATGCTTTAGTTCCGAATCATGTCTTGGGTCAATAGTTGGGTTGCCCGGCTCCTGTGCTTACCCCTACATTCCCGATTGTTCGGCTAGGATGTAAAGGGAGAACTACTGCGATTGTACTTCTGGCTCATCCGGTCAAGTACCTCAGTAGAGAGCCGAAAACTAACTGTCATGATAGGCGAGAACCTGGTCCACAATCCAATGACTTAGTTTTATACTACGATCGATAGAGATCTACCCTGTGTTATACGAAGGGTTGGTTTTTACGCCCAACCAGGTCCAGTTGGATACCTAAAGTAAGGAATATCATATCCGCACCAAAGGCTAGTACCTAGCCCCACATGTCAAACTCCTACGACTAAGTGAAAGCAATAACGCCATATACTCGAATTGCCTGGTTTGATCGGCATACACCTCCTATAGGGACCAAGACGTTGGATCGTGTACATGCATATGACCGAACACCCCAGTACTATGTACATGGGGGCTGAAGCCGACTACTGGAAACTTTCATTACATAAATAGTCTCACAGGAGGTAAAAGACGCTTATATTATAATGGCGCAAAATTCATATACATCGGATTCATAAGCTCAAGTCTTTACATCCGGACACAATTACTCGAAGATAATGTCCTTCGAGCACTGGCCTGCTACAAGGCGGGCGCCTACTATGACTTCCTCGAAGCACTTCTCCGGCTTGCGGTGCTCCTTGCCTGCGGGCGGCCCAGCGGTGGCTACATGCTCCGCCCTCATCTTTGTCCAGTGCACTTTCACACGAGCGAAGGCCATCCGAGCACCTTCTATGCAGGCCGAACGCGTCAACGCGTCGACCCGCAGACTCGCCTCAACAAGCCGCTTCACCAATCCGAAGTAGCTACTTGGGATTGGATCAGCGGGCCATAGCCGGACTATCAAGTCCTTCATGGCTGATCCCGCCATATTGTGCATCTCGACCAGCTGCTTCATCTAGTCGTTGAGGGGCACCGAATGATTTGGTGCATAGAACTGTGAGCAAAACAACTTCTCCATGTAGTTCCCCTCCTGGGCTCGGAAGTACTAGGCAGTGTCAGCACTGCTCCTCGGAGGATCAGCAAACACGCCTGGAGAACTCCATAACCGTGTTAGCCCAAGATACTTCTTCTCTCTGAAGATGCTCTGTAAGAAAAATGTCTTACCAGATGCTATCTGTCGCGCCTGCTTGATTTCCTCACAGACGATGTGTTCCTCGCCTCGCGTATCCTGGGCAGTCTTCACTGCCATAGTAAGCTCGGATGCCTGTTCCGAAGCCTTCTTTTCCAATGCCTCACATTTGAGAATGGCATCGTAGAGCTCGACCGCGACTTTGGACACGCGGTCCAGGTGCTTCTCACACTCGGCCTTTTCGGCCTCTAGTTCGGCAACCGCCTTATCAGCTGTCGCCTTGTTCGCCTCGGCCTCCTTCTTGGCCTTCGCGAGCTCGCTCTTGAGGGCCTCGAGCTCAGTGGCGCCAACTATGTAATACATAATATCATAAAAGAGTTTATACCCATACACAATTAATATTGTTAGTCTTCTTGACATTTAAATTTCTTAAATCCGCATACCTTGTGTTTCATGTAAATGCTGGTTGACGCGGTCGAGGTCCGCGTCGGCCAATAGGAGCTTCCGATTTAGTTCGGCAACCTCTGCATCTCGTGCAGTTGCCGTGGCTAGTGAAGCCTTTTCAAATACAACAAAAACGTATAGTTAAGCTCTCGAATATGCTATACTATAGATACTTCATCCAATTATGTTCAGAATCACACAAAGCATCAGGGGCTACTGGCTATATATGTGTATTTAAAACAAATAAAGTTCCATAAAGAACATTACATTGCTTAACTGAAAGCCCGTTAACAGTCTGTTGAAGGCTTCAGTCAGTCCGCCCTTGATTGACTGGATCTTCTTCATCACCGCACCCATCATGGTGCGGAGCTCCTCCATGTTGGAAGCACTTTGCAGTGCTCCATCCATAGGGTCCGGCGCCTTCGGATTAACTCCGGGTGCTGTCTTATCCACCCCCGCCTGGGGGGGTCTTGTCCTCGGACCCCGAAGCCGCACTAGGCTCCAGGTCAATGTTCGGGGGGACCCCGAATTGTCCGGGCCCCGTCTTCGGTTTCCATGGGGTTTGTTTCCCCATGGTCAGTGGCAGCCGAGGTATTACCCCAGTCACCCCGTCACCTGCCTCGCCCTCATCTCCTTGGGTGGAGGACACCCGCTGGGAGGACACTTCAGTGTCCCTGCTTATCATCGGCGATGGAGCTCGGACCAGCGGGTCACTCTCCGTCTCTCCAGGTGCTAGAGAGTTCCCCTCCGATAAGGAGGCGTCGGGGTGTCCTCCAGGAGGGTTGTAGGTTAGCAGGTGAGAAATACCAAGTAAGCATCAGAAATGCTATACAAATAAAGGTGCAGCGGTTAATCCGGATAAACTTACGATTTGGGCAGGGGTTTCTCCCTGGGCTTCACCACAAAGGTATGTTCGGACGAATCCGAACTGGCCGCGAGGCTCAGCTTCCTCCGGGGTTCAGCTGTTCCTGCATCCCCAGGGGCCGCCCTCTTCTTCCCCCTGCCTTGCGCAGGGGGCTCTTCTTATTTTTCCTCTTCTTCTTGCTCCTCCTCATCATCTTCCTCCCCCTCTTCGGAGGAGAAAATGTTGATCTCCTCGGACATCTTGTCCGCAGGGCGGGGGCTGTCTCCGGCCCCCTTGTTCTTCTTCTTGGGATTCTTCACCGGCGCCTTGTATGACGCCGGGACCAGCATCGCCGTCAGTCGAGGTGATTCTGGGTCTTCGGGCAAAGGCGTCGGACACTTGATCCGGGTCGCCTTCTTCGTCCAGCCCTGTATATCACTCAAAAACTCCAATTACTGTTATCATTGAATAAGAATAGGGATATATGTTCGACAAGGTTTTCTATTACCTCTGGGGCGGGGACCATAGTGCCATAGCCCGCATCCTCGGTTTCTTCCAGCCACTCCTTTTGGCTCTTGAAGAGATGCTACTAGATCTCCTTGTGCGTAAAGCCGAAGAGATGCTTCAAAGGCTTATCTCCTGCCGGATCGAACTCCGATAGGGAGGAGTCCCGGCTTTGGAAAGGGAGAACAAGCCGGGCCAGCATTACCTGGACGACGGATGAGAGCTGGTGCCCCTTGGAAATCACGCCGGACACATGGCTTTGGTGTGTCGTCGCTTCAGTTTGAGACCCCTAGTCCAGACCCTTTTTGGTCCAGGAGGTCAACCTCCCTGGGGGTCCAGATCTGAAAGCAGGCTCCGCCGCCCATTTGGCGTCGCGGGGTTCAGTGATACGGAACCACTCATGCTGCCAGACCTTATTCGTTTCTAGGAATGACCCTTTTGGCAAAGTTGCCTTCGGGAGCTTGCTAATCATGGCGCCCCCACACTCCGCGTGCTGCCCATCCACCACCTTCAGCTTCACATTGAAGGTTTTGAGCCATAGGCCGAAGTGTGGAGGGATGCGGAGGAAAGCTTCAACACCACTATGAAAGCGAAGACGTGGAGGTGGTGGAGCGTGGGCGAAATCTTCGGGCTGCAACATGTCATGTTGCAGAATTTTCAGAAGAAGAGTAAGGTGCGCTAGGTCGTTTGTCATGCGCTAAGCTATGCCATTGGAGTTGATGGACTCACTTATCTTCCAAGCCTTCCGCTGTTATCGTGTTAGATGGCCTTATGCCATATTATTTTGTAATAAGTTCTCATATGAGACATTCGATGTAATAAGTGTGTGATTGCCACTCTGTTATAAATCCTTCAAGTACTGTGTGTGTCAGAATTACCGATCCAGGGATGACACAGAGCATGGAGACTTCGGTCCATTTGGATCGTGGTCGCTACGGCAATACATGAGTGCAAGCCATGGATATAGCAATATAGGTGGAATAGAATGCGGTAGTAGTAAACAAAAGAAGGGAAGAAAGTCTCACATCAGCTAGGCAAACTAATGGACTATGGAGATGTCCATCAATCGATATTAATGCGAGGAGTAGGGATTGCCATGCAACGGATGCACTAAGAGCCATAAGTTTATGAAAGCCCAATATGAAACTAAGTGGGTATGCATCAAACTATACTACGGAAAAATTCCCACTAGTATATGAAAGTGACAACATATGAGACGCTCGATATGAAAAACATGGTGCTACTTTGAAGCACAAGTGTGGAATTGGCATGCCCCTTCTCTCTTTTTTTCTTTTTTTCTTTTTTTGGCGGGCTTCTTTGGCCTCTTTTTTTATAATATTTTTTTTCTCTCATTGTCCGGAGTCTCATCCCGACTTGTGGGGAATCATAGTCTCCATCATCCTTTCCTCACTGGACATGCTCTAATAATGGATAATGATGATCATCACACTTCTATTTATTTATAACTCAAAAGAAATAAAAATTACAACATGATACCTATGACATAGTATGACTCTAAATGAATGCCTCTGGCAGTGTACCAGGATGTGCAATGATCTAGCGTAGCGAAGATATAAAAAACAGACAAGCCATGAAAATATCGTGCTAGTTGTCTTACGATCATGCAAAGCAATATGAAAATTGTCGGTGTACAAAAGTAGAGGCTCTCCTTTGTACCCTTTACTTGTGCACGGGCAGTCGGAGCCACGCCTACGGCCACGCCTAACAGGGCAGAGGAGGGCAACCAAAGCACAAGATTACCATAGTAGCGCCAAGACAGTGGCGTAAGAAGGCCAAACAACAAGATAGGCCTCCCCCGACAAGTCCCTTGCCGGGGCGCCCTGCACGACCCCAGTAAGAACCCTTGCCGGGACAACTCACCCAACGCGTTTCATTGCAACCACCCTTGAGCCTAGGAGCTCCGACACAATCTACAACGTTGGAACTAAGGCTCGGGAAGCGCCTGTGTGATGGCATGCAGATCTTTGTGAAGACAAAGGGGCTATGAGTCCTAGATGAGAACCAGAAGACAATGCGACCGCAAGACAATGCCGAGGATGCCCACAAGGCCCCGGCAAGGCTCCTAGCCGAAGATACCCCCGAAGCCCCGGCAAGCCTCTTCCCGAGGGCGCTCACAAAGGCCCTAGCAAGACCTTGCTGGGAACAGATGCAAGACCGCGGAAAGTCCTTGCCGCCCGATCGTCACCCCAGCTCGGCGGTCGACCCACTAGCCCAGGCACGTACCCACGTGGCAGTACGTGGTTCCTGGTCCAGCTAGTCAAGCACCTGCGTGGTGGCATGCCGATCTTCGTGAAGACCCTACCAACACGTCACCTCAGCTGCCTGCCAACCTACATGGCGTTGCATGCCTCAATGGCCTGGACGCGCGTCGCAGCCAGACGGAGCAGCGGCGGACGGGACGGGCCTCATTGTCATCCCCGATAAAGCAAGAGGACACCTAAGTAGAGCATTTAATGCGTCTTGTCCCATAATGGAAGGAGATAAGCTTGTACACTGTATACCTTTCCACCTCCTGTGTGCAACTGTGGCAACCCCTTTTGACTATAAAAGGAGGCCCGAGGCATACCATAGAAGGATTCGGCTCTTTTGGACTAGGCTCACACCACAGCTAGTTCAAGAGCTGAAGAACACTCTAATACACACCAAAGCAGGACTAGGGTATTACGCAACTTCGCGGCCCGAACCTGGGTAAACGATCCTTGTGCTGACTCCTAGACCCGCTCTTTGCACAACCTCGCGCCCGTCAACCGTAGGAGGGATTCAAGTGATCCCATAGGTGTCGATCCCCGACATCTTTGGCGTGCCAGGTAGGGAGCGCAGTTGTGAAAATCATGTCTAGCGGTTAGTTTAGCAGTTCTTCATCGGCATGGCTCCCAAGAAGAAGACGATCATGGCGATTGATACATCTAGAGCCGAACGGCCCGTGCCTGTGCGGGTTGGCAACGAGGTGGTCGCGGATGGAAGACGAGGCGTGGCCCGCGAACACCCACGTCGCACTAGCAGCTGAAGCTTGGCATGTGGCATCGTTCGTACAAAAGAAGATGAGCCACACGCCGCCAAGTCCAAAGGCGGAGCCGGGCCCCCCGCAGGCAGCACGGGGCCCTCCAAGTACGTCGTCGTGCCATGTACGGGCGGCGCGGCGACTTCCAAGATGCCCACGCAGGTGCCCACAATGCACTTCTCCTAGGGCATGCACGATGAGCAGCGTCGCCACGCTGGTGACCCCGGGCGTAGCCGCGGGAAGAGCCATGCGCATCATTCGCGGGACATAGAATACTAACATGCTTGCCAAGATGCTGGCGAAAACGGCATACAACAGCAGGGCCGTGATAGAGCTCCTTCTAACGTGGTTAGAAGTCGGAGCGCATCACAGCCCATGCAGATTTCGCCGCCGCCCACACCAGTGGAGGCCTTAGCGCGCGTAGTTGCTCCTCGACTTCCCTCCTGCTGCGGAGAAGCTCGACGAGTGGAGAGCCACCATCCGGAGCCTCGTCGGCATCGCCAACAAAGACGAGCCGCGGCCAGCGGGGCCCTCAGTCCAACACTCGGTCGAGCCACCGCACGCCAATGGTGGAAGGACCAGAGGCTATACAGCCACTGTGCATTCTCCTCCTCCTCGTCAGTTACCATGGTCACCGGTCCGTCGAGACGAGAATAAAGCTTGTGATAACATTTCCATAGCGTCGTCCAACCCGCGGACCCATCACGATCAGCAACAAGTTCTTCGGGAGAAATCCCATGAAGACGCTCGGACTACCATCGAGCGGCGGCACGAAGCACGCCTTCAATCAGATAGGCAGGCAGGGCCCACTATGGACCACCCATCACTGGGAGGCCCTGGAAGCGTACCTTACGAGGTAGGTTGTCCAGCCTTTACCCGTGAGCTGCGGCAGTTCCAGTGGCCCACTCACTGCAAATTAAAGACTGATGTCAGCGAGAAGTACAATGGCAATACTCACCCGTCACAGTTCCTCGGCATCTACACCATCACGATGCAGGCCGCCGGAGCACATGACGACAAGGTGCTTGCCAATTACTTCCTATTGGCGCTTAAACCCAATGTCATGTCATGGTTGACGCACTTGCCAGTAGATTCTTTTACTTCCTGGTCGGATCTGTGTCATGAGTTAGTTGGTGCCTTTACGGGAGGTCACCAGGCTCATTGCCAGGCAAGCGATTTGCATATAATTCCCAAGAAAGAAGGTGAAAACCTGCAAAAAGTACATAAAGAGATTCAGTCGAGTGGAGTACAACATCCAAGATGTTAATCATGTTGCCATCATCAGCGCATTCCATCAGAATGTGCATAACCGGAAGATGCGTGAAGAGCTAGCGATGAATAAGGTCAAGGATGTGGCCGAACTCTATGTTCTGGCCGACAGATGCGCTTGGGCCGAGAAGGAAGGAAGTACCCCGACGAAGACGCAGGTGTGGAAACCTATTCCTTAAACGAAGACGCCATCGCCTCGGCGAAGAAGAGCCGACGCCGCAACAGGAAATGCAAGGGAAAGACCATGATTGACACCGAGGGATCCGACGACGCCGGCGCTGCCAAGAAGACCAAGGCAGATGGCCCCGGTAAGGAAGTTGCCGGGTGTGTCGCCTGCCAGGCCTTGGCGGCTGCTGACAAGCCACGAGGCTCTGACAAGCAGTACTGCAAGATCCAACGCACCAAGGGCCATGACCTCCTTAACTGTCGGCAAGTCAAGCAGCTCGCAGAGAAGCAGAAAGTTGAGTATGAAAGGTGGGATAAGGAGAAGGGCCAAGATGGTGCTGAGGGATCGGACAAGAAGCATGGCGGTCAGCCTGGCCGCCGTGGCAAGGATAACCAACTAGAAAGGCCCGCCTGAGGCCGCGACAAGAAGCGAGAAGACGACGATCATGATGAGGACGACGAGTCCGGCGAGCAAGAGTTCTAGAAAGCTATGGAGGCCATGTACGTCGACGGTGGTGCCTCTCTGCGCACCTCTAACAGCCAGCTCAAGCAGTGGGCGCGTGAGATCACAACACTAGATCCAATGTTCGAAGCCTAGAAGCCGCTAAAGTGGTCCAGCACACCTATCATTTTTTACACCGAGGATCACCCTGATCGCACAACTGCGGCCGAGTGTTCGCCATTGTTGGTTTCGCTAACAATACGCAACCTCAAGGTGATGAAAATGCTGGTTGATGGTGAGGCTGGTCTGAACTTGATCTCGCCCGTTGTGATCAGAAGGCTGCAGATTCCTGATTGAGACCTCGAAGAGACGGGCACGTTTCACGGGGTCAACCCGTGAAGGAGTCAGCCGAAGTGTAAAGTCACGCTCCCCGTGCCATTCGAAGCCGAGCTGAACTATAGGATAGAGAGGGTTGTTTTTTATGTGGCCGAGATCCCCTTTGTCACATCCCTAGATCAAGCCATGTGGTCCTTGCATGTTCATCATGTCATCATGTTTAATTTTTGTTAAACTTGAAATGGGGATTGTTCAAACCCTAGCACTTTAAATCTCAAATAGGTTCAGTCAAAAAAATTGCATTCAATCTTTCCAAAATGTTCCTAATATCTGTTGGATATTTTTGGCAAGGCTTTTGCAGCAAACCAAAAATAATGGACATTTTTGTGGAATATTTTGGGCATGGAATTTAATTTATTATTGTATTTGAATTTGGAATTATATTCATAATATGTAGAATATATTTTCAAACAACTTTGAAATGTTTTATGTGCTCCTAGAAAAGTCCATCTAGCAACATAAAATTGTTCAGAGGATTTTTGGCACTGGTTTGAAATTGTTGAAATTTCAAACAGTGGCAAGATTTAAATCAAAACAAAAGCAGAAAAATAGAAAACAGAAACTATTTTAGAAGAGAGAGAGAGAGTGGAAGTACCTGGGCTTACCTCTCCTGGCCTTCTCCTGTAGCGGCCCACAGGCCCAGCCCACCACCGCAGCACCCCTTTGTCGTCTTCCCCGCGCCCACTGGCGCTGTGCGTGGCGCGCGCACGGCCGAGCGGCGGCCACCTCCTGCTTCGACGTGTCCCCGCCTTCCCCGACCCTTCTAGTGCGCCGTTGGAACGCCTCGACCCCCCTCTGCCTCTCCCCTCACTCTGGAGCTCTCTCCTTCTCCTCCAGCTCCCTTATCCAAGCTCGCCCGTGAGAGCCAGAGCGCACCGCCGGCCGAAGCTGCGGCCACCGTCCACCCCGTGCCTCCCCGGTGTGTCCAGCAGAAGCGCCTCGTCGCCCTCTTCGTCTACACCGAGCTACGCAAGTCGGGAGGCAGCACACCGTCGCCATCGTCGCCATTTCCCTCTCCACGGCCACCGGACGCCGCTCGTCGATTCGCCGCCTCCGACGCGTCCCCGAGCGCACTGACCCTCCCAACAGACTCGCGGTGAGCCTCCGGGTCGTTTCCCCCTTCTCCCCTAGCCGTGCATGACCTCTAGGCCATAGCTCCGTCGCGGCCAACTCCGGCCGCCGCTGAACCTGTCACCGCCGTGGCCCCAGCCGCCTCTGTCCGATTTTGAGCATGCCATCGCAGTCACCGTGCTCCCAGGAGCCAAACGCACGCTCCCTCTCCCCATCTATTGCACCACAACCCCAAACCTGACGGAGCCCGAACTCCGGCCGCCGCGGCCGAGCTCATCGCTCTCGCCTCCGGCCACCCCAGGCCCGGCTGGCACCCCCACTCGATGCGCGCTGGTCTGGGCTCTCGAATGAGCTCAGCCACACTGCGAACGGGGCACCACAGCCCGTTTCCGCAGCCTCCACCGCATTCGGTCTCGTCGGCGATGAGCCGCCGGCGTTTCTGACCTCTTTGACCGGTGGGTTGACCACCCCGGGTCACTGACGCATGGGTCCCACGCCCTTAGTCCACCCCTGACTCGCTGACAATTAGGGCTCGCCCTGTTAATTAACTTAGGTTAATACTAATCGTTTGGTTAGTTAGTTAGTCACTGACGTGTGGGCCCCGTCTTGTCTGAAATTAGTTTATATCTTAGTTAGTGCTAATTAACCCTGTTAATTAGCAGAGCCACTGACGTGTGGGTCCCAGCCGTCAGGTTTGACCTGGGCTGGCGCCTTTGACCTGCTGACGTAGTGATGATGTCACTATGATGTCATAAATGCTTTTCTGGATTTTAAATAAATCTATTTGATTTATTTATTTCAGAAAATAGCCAAAACTTCAAAAAATCACAAAAAATAATCCCTAACTCAGATGAAAATAGTTTATATATGAAAATTGATCAGAAAAATCCAAGGAATCTGTTTATGGCATTTTCATGCATGTTTGAATAACTTACAGCCATTGTTTAGGGCAATTTGAATAAATGGCATTTGAATAATCACATATGGAGTTTGAATTTGAACCTTTGGTTCAAACCAACTTCATCTAAATGTGTTGCTAGTTGCATTAGCTCAACCAACACCATACTGCCATGTCATTGTCATGCATCATATTGTCGCATTGCATTGATTGTGTTCTTACTATGTTTGTCGGTTTTGTCCCCTCTCAGTAGACGACGTTCCGACGATGAGTTCGATGACACCGATGAAGAGCTATTAATATCTTCAGAAGTGCCAGGAAAGCAGAACCCCCTTGTTCATTCCGATACAATCCCACTCTCTCGCTCCTGCTCTCTTTTACTGCATTAGGACAACAACGATTGAACTGCTTTTTGCTACGGTAGCTGAACCCCTTTCCTCTGCATGACCTGTCATTGCCACAGTAAATAGTTGAAACCCACTAGCATGAGTAGGAGTTGTTTGAGCCATGCTGTGACTACTCATTCATGCTTTCTGGTTATGCCTGCTATTGCTTATAGTTGTGTCAGGTCTGATTCATCGGGGATGAATTGGAATACGGTGAACATGTCCTACCGTTGAGAGCTAAGTGTGTGAACACGATTTGGTAAAGGTAGCGGTGAGAGGCCATGTAGGAGTACATGGTGGGTTGTCTCACTGGAGCCGTCCTTAAGAACTGAGTTCGGTGTAAGTTGTCCAATGACAAAGCTACTACCACGCATTGGAATGCTTAAGTGCCCCTCTCGACTTATTAATCAACTCGATCTTTGTCCAGGAGTTGCAACTACTTTCTGGTGCTTGTAGGTAGTGCTAGTAGTCTACCAAGTGGCACCCGGTACAGGTGGGCTTGGGTCAGACTAGGCACCGTGGCATGGTGTACCGATCGCCCGTTTGGTGATGCGGGAACCCTATACACATTGTTTGGGGCCGTGAGCGACAACCCTGCCGGATCTCCCCACGGATGGAACCCGAATAGGCGATAAACCTGGACGAGAGACTTGTGTGGTTAGTCAGGTCGTGGCCGACACCCTCGCTAGGCTTCCGCTTGAAGGTTGCCGAGAGACACGACGTGTACATGGCGGTAAGTGGCGAGAGCGTGTGTGAAGAAGTACACCCCTGCAGGGTTAACATGAACTATTCGAATAGCCGGGTCCGCGGATATGGACTTCTTGGATGCTTACGTGGTACATAGACAATCGAAAGTGGATACCCTAAAATACTCAAGACAAGTGTGAGTACTATGGATGGCCTTCTCGTAGGGAAACGGGTGCGGATCCATAGTGGTGTATCGATTGGTGAATATGTGGACTCGTGTGCGCCACCTCAAAGAGTTACTTGCAGTCGTAGTTTAGGAGAGCTACCGAGTCGAAGCTGGCTTGCTGCAGTCAAACTCCACCACCCCTTTGTTGATACTGATGCATGTGTAGTTAGTTCTGATGTAAGTCTTGCTGAGTACCTTTGTACTCACGTTTGCTTATTTTATGTTTTGCAGAGAGACTTCAGTCTCGCTAGTGGTTCCGCGTGGACTTCGACGTTTAGCTTGTTACCTCAGCTACGGTCTTGTGCCCTTAGAAGGGTCTTATAGATAGTCAGGCTTCTCAGCCTTTTTCATTTGTAGTTGTCTGTACTCAGACATGTTATGCTTCCGTTGCCTGTATGCTCTGTATGTTGGGTCATGTGACCTCTGTTTGTAATAAATGCTATGATGGCTCTTCTGGGCCTTTATCTATATGAGTTGTTGAGTTATGTTGTGATGCCATGTTGTACAACACATACTTGCATGTTATGCGTACGTGTAATGTGTATTGTTATGTGTGGGATCCGACACCTAGTTGTTTACCTTTGGTAGCCTATCTTACAGGGAAATGTCTCCTAGGGCTTCCACTGAGCCTTGGTAGCTTGCTACTGCTCCGGAACACTTAGGCTGGCCGGCATGTGTCCTTCTTCGTTCCTGTGTCTGTCCCTTAGGGGAAATGTCACGCGTTGTTCCTTTAAGTCCGTGTAGCTCGCTACGACTTGGGTTCATACGTTGATGACCGACACGTTCGTTGCTGGGTCATGTATGCCTGTCTCTGTAATTTAGTGCCACTTTTGTTTTATAACTGGTCATGTCGGCCCGGGTTCTCCGTCATATGGATGCTAGCGACACTATCATATACGTGTGCCAAAATGCACAAACGGTCCCGGGCCAGTTAAGGTGGCACCCGTGGGGATACCGTGCGTGAGGCCGCAAAGTGATATAATGTGTTACAGGCTAGACCTGTGTGACTTAGGATCGGGTCCCGACAGCTTTGGTATCAGAGCCTGACTGCCTGTAGGATTAGCAAGCCAAACTGGTCGAAGTCGTGTCTAGAAACTCTTTAGTTATATAAGGGAATTGATTGTGGAAGGGAACGTAAGGCTCTTTTTACGCCTTTACCCCATGACCTTCTGATCTGAGTCACCTTCTTCTATTCTACGGGGATTAAGAACTACGCTTTCTCTTATGTCTATCAGGATCACGTTAATTGTGGATTCAACTCTCAGTTCAGTTTATTCTACTACTGTGTGTTCAATTGTTGATCTCAGAACCTTGACATTATGATGTTAAGTGGATATGCTACCCCTTTTGCTTGGATCTCAAAAGTATTTTTGAGCATTTGCAACCGTTATGCTGTCCGAGTCATCCCAGGTCTCTAAACAATCTGATGCATTGCAAATCATTCCTATCTGTTCTTAATGTCCTTTTAGGCCAGATTAACCACACTAGTCGGTGTGTTGAGGCACTTTGTTACCTCGACATATATGTTGGACTTATTACTATGACCCTAAGTATCTTAGAAGATCACCCAGTAATCCAGCAATGTTTTATATTCCAGTGTGATGATTCTGTCCATTATTCTTGAAAGCATCTCGTGATGCTATTTAGTTGGTAGGTATTATATTCCTGGGTTCTTGAACCCGAGCTTCACCCTACTTACTTCATGTGGATAGTATTTGCTCGTCCCTTTAGGATATTAGTAACCTTGTGATAGTCCTCGAAGTCCGTGGTATATCCTTCTTGCAAATACCATGAACCATCATGGCAGAAGTTCTTCCGAACCAAAATATCACAACCAGAGTGCTCTTGAGTAGTACTCCATTTATATTGTGACTCTGCCAGTTCTACCTTTCTGCATAGGTTATCCGGAGGAAATATGTTGGACTCGTTCGACATGCTAATCTATGCGTCCACAACTCAGAAAGTTATATGTTCCTTGAGTTGTTCCCCTTTAGTTGTATTATGACCCTCGTCTATCAGTTGATAGTCATGGGTAGTTGTGCATTCGTGTTCATCGATGCCTTTTACTCTTGTGAGTCGTCAAGCCGTTCTATTCTGGAATGACTAGGAGAAAGAAACTCCGGTACCTCATCCATTCCTAGGATTGGGTCAAGGAAGTTGTACTCCGCAGATGAAGGATGTTAATCCATCTTCTAATCTGTTCTACCCTGGAGTATTACCATCTTTATGTCAAGAATGTCGTGAGAATTGCACTATCTCTTATGAATTCTTGATGTAGTAATACCTCTTGCCATCATTGTTCATCCCTCGGTTTCCGTGTTATTGTAACCGGAATGCTGACAAGTGAATTGTGATGTGTGAAATCAATACTCCTAGCAACCCTATTGCTTGGTAGTTAAAGGACAACAATTTCATTCTTAGTGTGTTGGTTACCAAATCACCATTCTAAGATTGATCGTGCTACCTAGTCCATTTTCCTGGTGCACTCCTTGATTGATGAGTTAGGAATTTGTCAAGTCCTCGCTCATTTGATCATATCGTCTTGCCTTGAAAAGCAATACTGTTCTCGAGCTTAATAACATATCGGTGGTTCGTGATTTTCTGAATATCTTCTCGGGAGTATTACCAGGTTGTCACCTGACCGCTATGTTGAGCTCGTAATCAAGTTGGTCTCTTGTAAACCACCCCTTCTCCAAGAATCTGTGTTGTATATCCTGAGCTAGCTGGTTAAGCTAAACAACAACTTGGAGAGTTGGAAGATAAAAGCTTAACCACATAGCTCACTCCAAAGGGATATCTTGTGTGTGTATTGAAGATAGATGATATCTTCTTCAATTGATCCCCGTGATCATTTGTGCATCCATTGTTTTAGCAAAGCCTTGATTTGAGTATGGGTTATCGTCAAGTCAAAACAGAACCAACGATATTCGTAATGTTGTCTTACTAAGGGTTGTTCCCTTGAACGTACACCATTATATCTTTTGGGTCTGACCAATGCTATCACTTTGTTCACATTGTCATGGAATTCCATCTATATGGAACCTTGGATGAATTGTTGTTGAGCCCATCAGCAACATTGTTATCTTTTCCATGATCTATGTTGAACATCCAGCTAGTATTGGAAACTTTTACAAGCATTATCTTCATGACCCGTTCGTGAAGCATATGTACGGAAGAAAGAAGTGACTTCCTCTAATTCATGTGCATTTGATGCAAGTTGCCGCCGTGAATTCGGGAAAGCATGTTTTTACCTCCTCTGGAATCATCCCAAGTCAGTCATGCATACGTGCGAAGTATTCTATGGTCTGATAGACTGATCATCTTCATTCTGTATGTATTCCCTAGCACACCAAGCCACTGGTTGACTTGTTCAAGGAGAAGAAGTTTCTTCTTAAGAGCTAAACTTACGTAAGGACTTCGTTATCCGCAATGATGGTTCCCCACCTGAACCCGGTAGTGTTTGATCGTAAGACTTCTACGTGGTCATGCTTGTCTTGGACAACGTGTTTACATGTATGTAGCAGAACCAGCTCATGTTTTGGAGCTTACCATCGCAGTTCATTCCCCAAGAATCTCGCAACGTC
The DNA here is from genome assembly GCA_902687465.1 of Secale cereale. NCBI lineage: Eukaryota > Viridiplantae > Streptophyta > Magnoliopsida > Poales > Poaceae > Secale > Secale cereale. The sequence goes on from LR738712.1 coordinate 223,319,408, forward strand.
GTCTCGTCGATTTGTGTTGCAAACTTTCATTTTTCTTCCTAGACTCAATGAGTCTGGAATATCCTGACACCGACCAGAACTGAATCTCAGGCAGATATGATGGTTGGAGCATTTTCCAAGAACTATAATATTGGTCTCTCGATAACCGGTAAAGTGGATGTCGTGGCCAACCCATCCGGCCGGAAGACCTATTGTTGTAGTATCTTGATTGAAGAAGTCGGCCACCTCCCCATAAGGATTTTGTAGGATTTACTCCCTAGTTGTTACTTATGGGTTTTTGTGCTCCTGAAGTCCGACCTTTTATTTGACGTTCTAGGTACCAAACCATTATAATAAATGGGTTGTGCTAGCACTTCAAGGAGAACATTAGAAGCGGAGTGCTAAATGTCTCTCGGTCGATCATCCAGATTTTGCCCTTGACTCCGCTAGGGTGAAATCTGAGAAAGTGTTATCTTCCTTTGCATCTGCATCGTCCATCTCTATTCATCATGGTCGTATGTTGTGTTGCCAGAATCCTTGCCACGGATATTGGTAAAACCTTGATGGATATGGGAATGCTCAAGTTCTTGAGAGCACGCACAAACACTAGGTGTTATCACCGGCACTAACCGAGATTGCTCACAGTGATCTTGATTATGCTATAACCTCTCAAGAATAGATTTACTCTCTACTGATGGGTTTCTTCCCAGTTACCAGAATCATTCCCAGCATTTGCATTTTGTTCCCAGCTTGCACCGCCAATGTGCCATCTCACCATGGATCCCATCCATTCCCGATGATAAACAAAATCATCCCTTGTGTCGTCTTCAACAAGGTAGTCCACATCATCCATTCTGGCCCGAGAATGTCATTCTTACGGACTCTGTCAAATGATCGATTGTGATCCTCCTCAGGCTGGTATAGGGAATTTCAATGACCTCTATATGAAAAGTAATTCTTTTTGCCACTTAAGGGAATAATTCTGTGAGTCACCTTCTCTAAGGTGCCCCGTCCGGTGATCTCGATCACCATATTCTTAGGTGTGGAATTATTGCCTACCGAATGAACCTTCATCGTTTATTTCACTCCATCCCTTTGGATGTGTGTTCTGTATCTCAGCTCAAGAGATGGGTTAACATCTCACTCCATGAGTTGATCTTGAGTTCATCGATCTTCGGAAAATCGATTTCTACAGAGTATGTCTCCGTTATCATCTGGTTGGATGAAGATCTCAAAGCAAGGATGACAAGATCAATATGATGCAATAAATCAATATCTCCGAGAAGGAAATTTGGATCCTGAAGATTGTGCTAGTTTGTGTTCCCTCTGATTTCTTACCCTACGCTTGAATCTCGGGACGAGATTCTTGTTTTAGTGGGGGTGAGTTGTCACATCCCTAGATCAAGCCATGTGGTCCTTGCCTGTTCATCATGTCATCATGTTTAATTTTTGTTAAACTTGAAATGGGGATTGTTCAAACCCTAGCACTTTAAATCTCAAATAGGTCCAGTCAAAAAAATTGCATTCAATCTTTCCAAAATGTTCCTAATATCTGTTGGATATTTTTGGCAAGGCTTTTGCAGCAAACCAAAAATAATGGACATTTTTGTGGAATATTTTGGGCATGGAATTTAATTTATTATTGTATTTGAATTTGGAAATATATTCATAATATATAGAATATATTTTCAAATAACTTTGAAATGTTTTATGTGCTCCTGGAAAAGTCCATCTAGCAACATAAAATTGTTGAGAGGATTTTTGGCACTGGTTTGAAATTGTTGAAATTTCAAATAGTGGCAAGATTTAAATCAAAACAAAAGCAGAAAAATAGAAAACAGAAACTATTTTAGAAGAGAGGGAGAGAGAGTGGAAGTACCTGGGCTTACCTCTCCTGGCCTTCTCCTGTAGCGGCCCACAGGCCCAGCCCACCACCGCAGCACCCCTCTGTTGTCTTCCCCGTGCCCACTGGCGCTGTGAGTGGGGCGCGCACGGCCGAGCGGCGGCCACCTCCTGCTTCGACGTGTCCCCGCCTTCCCTGACCCTTCCAGTGCGCCGTTGGAACGCCTCGACCCCCCTCTGCCTCTCCCCTCACTCTGGAGCTCTCTCCTTCTCCTCCAGCTCCCTTATCGAAGCTCGCCCGTGAGAGCCAGAGCGCACCGTCGGCCGAAGCTGCGGCCACCGTCCACCCCATGCCTCCCCGGTGTGTCCAGCAGAAGCGCCTCGTCGCCCTCTTCGTCTACACCGAGCTACGCAAGTCGGGAGGCAGCACACCGTCGCCATCGTCGCCGTTTCCCTCTCCACGGCTACCGGACACCGCTCGTCGATTCGTCGCCTCCGACGCGTCCCCGAGCGCACTAACCCTCCCAACAGACTCGCGGTGAGCCTCCAGGTCGTTTCCCCCTTCTCCCCTAGCCGCGCATGACCTCTAGGCCATAGCTCCGTCGCGGCCAACTCCGGCCGCCGCTGAACCTGTCACCGCCATGGCCCCAGCCGCCTCTGTCCGATTTTGAGCATGCCATCGCACTCACCGTGCTCCCAGGAGCCAAACGCACGCTCCCTCTCCCTTTCTAGTGCACCACAACCCCAAACCCGACGGAGCCCGAACTCCGGCCGCCGCGGCCGAGCTCATCGCTCGCGCCTCCGGCCACCCCAGGCCCGGCTGGCACCCCCACTCGATGCACGCTGGTCTGGGCTCTCGAATGAGCCCAGCCATGCTGCGAACGGGGCACCACAGCCCGTTTCCGCAGCCTCCGCCGCATTCGGTCTCGTCGGCGACGAGCCGCCGGCGTTTCTGACCTCTTTGACCGGTGGGTTGACCACCACGGGTCACTGACGCATGGGTCCCACGCCCTTATTCCACCCCTGACTCGCTGACAATTGGGGCCCGCCCTGTTAATTAACTTAGGTTAATACTAATCGTTTGGTTAGTTAGTTAGTCACTGACGTGTGGGCCCGTCTTGTCTTAAATTAGTTTATATCTTAGTTAGTGCTAATTAACCCTGTTAATTAGCAGAGCCACTGACGTGTGGGTCCCAGCCGTCAGGTTTGACCTGGGCTGGCGCCTTTGACCTGCTGACGTAGTGATGATGTCACTATGATGTCATAAATGCTTTTCTGGATTTTAAATAAATCTATTTGATTTATTTATTTCAGAAAATAGCCAAAACTTCAAAAAATCACAGAAAATAATCCCTAACTCAGATGAAAATAATTTATATATGAAAATTGATCCAAAAAATCCATGGAATCTGTTTATGGCATTTTCATGCATATTTGAATAACTTACAGCCACTGTTTAGGGCAATTTGAATAAATGGCATTTGAATAATCACATATGGAGTTTGAATTTGAACCTTTGGTTCAAACCAACTTCATCTAAATGTGTTGCTAGTTGCATTAGCTCAACCAACACCATACTGCCATGTCATGATCATGCATCATATTGTCGCATTGCATTGATTGTGTTCTTTCTGTGTTTGTCGGTTTTGTCCCCTCTCAGTAGACGACGTTCCGACGATGAGTTCGATGACACCGATGAAGAGCTATTAATATCTTCAGAAGTGCCAGGCAAGCAGAACCCCCTTGTTCATTCCGATACAATCCCACTCTCTCGCTCCTGCTCTCTTTTACTGCATTAGGACAACAACGATTGAACTGCTTTTTGCTGCGGTAGCTGAACCCCTTTCCTCTGCATGACCTGTTATTGCCACAGTAAATAGTTGAAACCCACTAGCATGAGTAGGAGTTGTTTGAGCCATGTTGTGCCTACTCATTCATGCTTTCTGGTTATGCCTGCTATTGCTTAGAGTTGTGTCAGGTCTGATTCATCGGGGATGAATTGGAATACGGTGAACATGTCCTACCGTTGAGAGCTAAGTGTGTGAACACGATTTGGTAAAGGTAGCGGTGAGAGGCCATGTAGGAGTACATGGTGGGTTGTCTCACTGGAGCCGTCCTTAAGAACTGAGTTTTGTGTAAGTTGTAAAATGACAAAGCTACTACCACGCATTGGAATGCTTAAGTACCCCTCTCGACTTATTAATCAACTCGATCTCTGTCCAGGAGTTGCAACTAGTTTCTGGAGCTTGTAGGTAGTGCTAGTAGTCTACCAAGGGGCACCCGGTACAGGTGGGCTTGGGTCAGACTAGGCACCGTGGCACGGTGTACCGATCGCCCGTTTGCTCATGCGGGAACCCTGTACACATCGTTTGGGGCCGTGAGCGACACCCCGGCCGGATCTCCCCATGGATGGAACCCGAATAGGCGATAAACCTAGACGAGAGACTTGTGTGGTTACTCAGGTCGTGGCCGACACCCTCGCCAGGCTTCCGCTTGAAGGTTGCCGAGAGACACGACGTGTACATGGCGGTAAGTGGCGAGAGCGTGTGTGAAGAAGTACACCCCTGCAGGGTTAACATGAACTATTCGAATAGCCGGGTCCGTGGATATGGACTTCTTCGATGCTTACGTGGTACATAGACAATCGAAAGTGGATACCCTAAAATACTCAAGACAAGTGTGAGTACTATGGATGGCCTTCTCGTAGGGAAACGGAAGCGGATCCATAGTGGTGTATTGATTGGTGAATATGTGGACTCGTGTGCGCCACCTCAAAGAGTTACTTGCAGTCGTAGTTTAGGATAGCTACCGAGTCGAAGTTGGCCTGCTGCAGTCAAACTCCACCACCCCTTTGTTGATAGTGATGCATGTGTAGTTAGTTCTGATGTAAGTCTTGCTGAGTACCTTTGTACTCACGTTTGCTTATTTTATGTTTTGCAGAGAGACTTCAGTCTCGCTAGTGGTTCCACGTGGACTTCGACGTTTAGCTTGTTACCTCAGCTACGGTCTTGTGCCCTTAGAAGGGTCTTGTAGATAGTCAGGCTTCTCAGCCTTTTTCATTTGTAGTTGTCTGTACTCAGACATGTCATGCTTCCGTTGCCTGTATGCTCTATATGTTGGGTCATGTGACCTCTGTTTGTAATAAATGCTATGATGGCTCTTCTGGGCCTTTATCTATATGAGTTGTTGAGTTATGTTGTGATGCCATGTTGTACAACACATACTTGCATGTTATGCGTACGTGTAATGTGTATTGTTATGTGTGGGATCCGACACCTAGTTGTTTACCTTTGGTAGCCTATCTTACAGGGAAATGTCTCCTAGTGCTTCCAATGAGCCTTGGTAGCTTGCTACTGCTCCGGAACACTTAGGTTGGCTGGCATGTGTCCTTCTTCGTTCCTGTGTCTGTCCCTTAGGGGAAATGTCACGCGTTGTTCCTTTAAGTTCTTGTAGCTCGCTACGACTTGGGTTCATACGTTGATGACCGACACGTTCGTTGCTGGGTCATGTATGCCTGTCTCTGTAATTTAGTGCCACTTTTGGTTTATAACTGGTCATGTCGGCCCGGGTTCTCTGTCATATGGATGCTAGCGACACCATCATATACGTGTGCCAAAATGCGCAAACGGTCCCGGGCCAGGTAAGGTGGCACCCGTGGGGATACCGTGCGTGAGGCCGCAAAGTGATAAGATGTGTTACAGGCTAGACCTGTGTGACTTAGGATCGGGGTCCCGACACCCTAGCCTTACAACGGGATCCTCGGCCGCCTAGCGTTAGCCAAGTTCATGGCAGCATCACATTATTCCTACAACACACTGAAGATGCCTGGGCCGATGACCATCATCACCGTTCCCTCACACAAGAAGGATGCGCTGATCTGCGCTGGTCAACTTTTCCGGGATGGAGTTGTAGCGACTTTCGCCAAGGCACTTGCTCCTGCCACTGAAGCGCCGGGAGGGAGGAAGACCGGTAAGACTTCTTGCACCCACTCCGTCAAGCGCACCTCTTCGGAGTGCAGTACTCCCTTCGAGGGCGAGCCAGATTGCTCCACCGGCAAGAGCAAAATATCTAGAGCCGCACCAGCTGAAACCAAGAAGGTGTCCGTCAAGGAGTATGGCACGGTTGGGGCTTTCACCATAAGCTCCACCCTCAACGGCAAATAGGTAGGCGCGCTCGTCACCTTCCTGCGGGCAAATGTCGACGTGTTTGCGTGGCAAGCATCTGACATCCCCGACGTTCCCAGGGAGGTGATTGAGCACCATCTTGCTGTCTTCCCTCACATGCAGCCAGTCAAGCAGAAGGTCAGAAAGCAAGCTCTGGAACAGCAAGAGTTCATTATAGAGGAAATCCAGAAGTTAGAGGCGGCATGCTTGGTGAGAGGAGTACTCCATCCAACGTGGTTGGCCAATCTGGTGGTGGTCCGCAAGGCAAATGGGAAGTGGAGACTGTGTATTGATTACATAGAGATCAATAAGGCATGTCCAAAGGACCCTTTCCCATTGTCGTGCATTGACCAGATTGTAGACTCCACGGCCGGGTGTGACCTGTTATCATTCCTTGACGCTTACTCAGGATACCATCAAATCTTCATGACGAGAGAGGATGAAGAGAAGACGTCATTCATCACCCCATGTGGTACGTATTGTTTCATACGAATGCCTTTCGGGTTGAACAGTGCTGGCTCAACATTCACAAGAGCAGTCAAAATTGATTTTGAGCCTCAGCTACATAGAAATATGTAAGCCTATATGGATGACATAGTGGTCAAAACCAAGACAAGGCAGCGCTCATACATGATTTAAAAGAGACGTTTGTGAATTTGCGCAAGATCAACCTCAAGCTGAACCCTGAGAAGTGTGTCTTCGATGTTCCATCCGGCAAGCTTCTTAGTTTCTTCGTGTCACAACGTGGGATCGAGGCGAATCCAGACAAAATCTAGGCTATCGAGCAAATTGAGGCACCCAGGCGGATCAAGGATGTGCGTCGGCTTGCTGGCTGTGTTGCCGCCATGAGCAGATTCATCTCCAAATCTGTCGAGCGCGCCCTCCCCTTTTTCAAAATCTTGAAAAAGGCGGGCCCAATGGAGTGGACCCCAGAAGCCGAAGCAGCACTAGAAGATTTGAAGAAATACCTCTCCTCTACGCCGATACTGGTCGCTCCTAAACCCCAAGAGCCGTTGCGGCTATATCTAGCGGCGACGATTCAAGTGGTCAGTGCTGCGCTAGTAGCCCAGAGAGATTTCAATGCGGACGTAATAGCAATGACAGAACCTGACTCCACTAGGGCAGAAGCGACGCAACCGAATGAAGTAGTGCAAAAGAAGAAGATGATGCAGCACCCGGTTTACTTTATCAGCCCCTCTTGCAGGTGGCTATGTCAAGGAGGAAGCTGCGTCATTACTTCCAAGCACGTGAAATTTCCGTCGTCACCCGCCTCCCGCCGCAGCGGGTATTGCATAACCCAGACGCGACCGGCAGGATTGTTGAATGGGCCTTGGAACTGTCGAGCTTTGGTTTGAAGTTTGAAAACACTTCGACGATCCAGAGTAGAGTCCTGGCAGAGTTCGTTGCAGAATGGACCTCAACGCCCGATGAAGAGATCCAGGAGACCACTCTCCCAGCTAGGAAACAAGTCACAACTGGATTATGTACTTTGACAGACCTTTCTTGCTGCAAGGCGCCGGTACTAGTGTGCTATGGATTGCGCCCACCGGAGAGCACCTCAAGTATGTGGTCCAGATGCACTTCCCCAGGGAGATGTCAACGAACAACACTGTCGAGTACGAGGGACTGCTTGCCGGTCTAAGGATCGCGGCAGACCTCGGAATCAAGAAGCTCATCGTCATGGGTGATTCGTAGCTTGTCGTCAAGCAAGTAAACAAGGATTACCAGAGCCCGTTGATGGAGGCCTACGTAGATGAAGTGAGGAAGCTGGAGGAGAGTTTTGACGGTATGCAAGCAGAGCATGTTCCCCGAGCAGAGAGCGACATCGCCGACTACTTGTCCAAGCGTGCCGCCCTCAAACTACCTGTGGAACCAGGTACTTTTGTGCTTCGATTAACTCAACCATCCGTTGAACCATCGACAGAGCAGAACAAGCGAAGGAAATCAGGCCCCCGCAAGTACTTTCCCACCAAGCTCCCAGGGGCCGCTGGCAAAGATGTTGCCAGGGACACTGAGCCTGCCGTAGGGCCACAGACTCCAGCGGGGTGTCAAGCTATGGTAGAGGAGATGCCTTTACTCCTTACCGTCGAGCTCCAAGCGCCGGCATGGGCACATCATACCATCTAGTTTCTCCAAGAAGGGGATCTCTCTGAGGAGCAGGAAGAAGTGGAGAAAGTAGCCCGTCGACCTGTCATGTATCAGTTCTTCGATGATGTCTTATACAGAAAAAGGCCGAACGGCGTGAAATTGAAGTGCATTCACCGGGAGGAAGGACTGGAGTTGTTGGCAGAGATACACATAGGCATATGTGGGTCCTAAATAGGGTCGAGGGCCTTTACCGGCAATGCATTCCGGCAAGGTTTATTCTGGCCCACTACCCTCCAGGATGCAACGGCACTGGTAACCAAGTGTGAAGCGTGTTAGTTCCATTTAACGAAGCTTCATGAACCAACTCAAGCTCTCCAAACAATCCCTCTTTCCTGGCCATGCTTGGTCTGGGGGCTCGATATACTGGCCCCCTTTCCCTGTGCTGTCGGGGGCTTTGAGTACTTGTGCGTTGCAATCGACAAGTTCACAAAGTGGCCAGAGGTTGAAGCAGTGAGAAAGGTGACAACATAATCAGCCGTCAAGTTCTTCAAGGGCCTAGTCTGCAGTTTTGGTGTACCAAACAGAGTCATCACCGACAACGACACGCAGTTCACAAGCCGCACCTTCATGCAATACATTTAAGACCTCGGCAGCAAGGTCTGTTTTGCTTCTGTTGTGCATCCTCGAAGCAACGGCTAGGCAGAAAGGGCAAATGCTGAAGTACTGCGAGGCCTCCAGACAAGGACTTTTGACAAGCTGCACAAGTGCAGAAGACGCTGGATTGATGAATTGTCGGCAGTTTTTTGCTCAATAAGAACGACACCAAATTGAGCCACCGGCCAGACACCCTTCTCCCTCGTTTACGAGGAGGAAGACGTTCTCCCCACGGAACTCACATACGGGTCACCCCGAGTGCTCGCTTATGATGAGCTTGAGCAAGAGCAACTGCGACAGGATGACGCAACGCTCCGCGAGGAAGATCGTCTTCGGGCGGTTGTGCGAGCTGCACGCTACCAGCAAGCCTTGCGCCACTACCATAGCCGCAAGGTTCACGCCCGAAGGTTTGAGGAAGGCGACCTTGTTCTTCGGAGCGTTTAGTCGGCCAAGAATTCCAACAAGTTGACACCAAAGTGGGAAGGCCCTTATCAAATAATACGAGTCTCCGGGCCTGGCGCAGTCCGCCTGTAGACCGAAGATGGTATTCCAGTGAGCAACTCCTAGAAGATCAAACATCTTCGCAAGTTTTACCCGTAAGGTGCGGTTGCCGGGCTCCCCGGCAAACCACCCTTTTGTACAAGCCTTGCCGGTAAGGCTTGTAGCCCTTCGTATAGAGCCAGGCGCAGACCCTGAGCATAACTAAATGAAGCGTTGGTGCCCTAAGTTTTAGCATGCATGCTAGGTTGTGTCTCTTTCTCTGTTAGGTTTGATAGTGTTTGGAGGCAACTAACCCCTGGCATAGAGGTCGAGTGTGCGTCTCTATGTTCCTTTCCATCCTCTTTTGTTCACAGGATGCACGGACATTTCTGGTGAGCTGTTTGGAAGAAAGAGGACATGCCGACGCACTGACCCCGGCGAACTAAGGTTGTCAGGGCCTGCAGATCCAAGGATCCGACCATCGCAAGGCAAGGTTGTCGGGGGCTACAAAATCAGATAAGCCTTTCATACCCCACTCCTTACTTCCGTATGAAACTTGAACTACGTGATTTCGCTCGCTCCTATGCCATCATGCTCCCTTTTTTCCCTGTGTCCAACAGACTTTATTTTGGACCGGAACTCGATAGTGTGATGGGATAGTCCTAATCCTACTCTGCTCCTACTTCCGCCAAGGGCGTCAATGTGGTCGAGCTATAGAGCAGGAAGACGGCAAGGCCTATTCCCGGGGTACGAGGTTTATCCTATGATAATAAGGATTCATTCCTTGGTGTGGCCCCTGGCCACGCAGAAAAGAAACCCAGCAACCACCCTTGTCTCTATTAATACATTGTAAACAAGTACAATTCACACAGAATGCATACATGACCAAGGGGGTTACAAGATTTAAATCTTACAAAGGCCCGTAGGCTTAAAAACTGAAAAGAGATAAGGTGCCTGTAATCCCTTTCTTGTCCCTCTCCTCGAGAAATGGAACAAGATGGCGAAAGGGCAAAGGGAGCGCCTAGGCGAAGCACGAGCAGCAGAAAGCACCAAGAGAACATCCCGGTGGCCGCCCTGAAGAGGGTTGGTGATGATGGTGCCGGGAGAAGAGCCGAAGGATGAGGCAGCGGGCCGGCAATGCGCCATGAAGGCGTTTGGTGCCCGCGTACTCCGACTTGACGGCTACTGCCCACCTCCTTCATCTTCTCCGGCCTCCCAACGCCAGCCGCCTAAGTAGGCGACCCCGAGAGGTTCGAGGACCTGGCGATGCGGATAATGGTGCTGCCGGTGTCGCCCGAGGACGGCGGGTTCGACGCCTAGTCGGACCCGTCATCCTCCCACCTGTTGCCCTCGTCGTCGCTGTCGCTGTCCTCCCCGTCATTGTCGCTGGAGGAGGAGCATTCATCATCAGTCGACCTCTCCGCAAGTCACCCTAGCATGTGTCCCGAGCACCCGAATACCTTGACAGAGAGCAAATCGCTCTGCACTAACTTGAAGTAGAGGACGTGCCCCTTCATCAAGCAGTGGGCACGTGCGAAGGTCTTCCACCTCCGGTGGATAAGCATTACATGAGGGGCAGTGAACTTGGTGTTCGCCCACATGGCGCCATTGCAACACCCCTTCATGTGAAGCCTCAACCTCGATGGCCGGTTGACCTCCAACACCCTCGCGAACGCTTCAGGAAGACGAAGGCGACTGCGCAGTGGCTCGCGCAGTTGCAGAATGAACTCCAACGCCGTGTCTCTGACATGGCCGCATGGTGAGGCAGGAGGAGACGGCGAAGGATATGGAGACGGCGATGATGACGACGCGCGTGTCCCCCGTCCTCGCCCGCCTCTGCCTTGACCGCCTCGCCGACCATGACCCTAGCCGGCGCATCTGCCTCTAGCATGGCCCTCATCTTGGGCGTTCGGCTCCTCTTTGACCGCCACCTCCCTCTGACAAGAGGAAGACCTGGTCGCCTCCACAGGGGCACGGCGACGACCACGCCCTCTCGCCATGGCTTGGAAAGGAAAGGGGTCGGACTGGAAGAGGATGAGTGGGGGGAGCACTGTCCCTTTCCCCTTCTTAATAGGAGGGCAACACCAAGCAAGCCCGAAGGTGATCGCCTGAATCGACCAATCGAGTCACCAAAGACGCAAGGAAACAAAACCGACCTACTGCTCCAATTAGCAACAATTAGAAGTGGCGCTAATAAGACAGTGGCACAAAAAGGCCAAACAACAGGATAGGCCTCCCCCGACAAGACCCTTGCCGGGGCGGCCTACATGACCCCGGCAAGAACCCTTGTCGGGACAACTCACCCAACGCCTTCATTGCAGCCACCCTTGAGCCTAGGAGCTCCGACACCATCAACAACATTGGAACCAATTCTCGGGAAGCGCCTGCGTGATGGCATGCAGATCTTTGTGAAGACAAAGGGGCTAGGAGTGCCCTAGATGAGAACCAGAAGACAAGGCGACCGCCAGACACCTTGCCGAGGATGCCCACGTGGCCCCGACAAGGCTCCTTACCGAAGAAACCCCTGAAGCGCCGGTAAGACTCTTGCCGAGGGAGCTCACAAAGGCCCCAACGAGACCCTTGCAGGGAACAGATGCAAGACCATGGCAAGCCCTTGCCGCCCCATCATCGCCCCAGCTCAGCAACCGACCCACTAATCCAGGCAAGTACCCACGTGGTAGTACGTGGTTCCTGGTCTAGCTGGTCAAGCACCTGCGTGGTGGTATGCAGATTTTCGTGAAGACCCTACCACCACGCCACCTCAGCTGCCTGCCAACCTACATGGCGCTGCATGCCTCGTTGGCCTGGACGCGGGTCGCAGCCAGACGGAGCGGCGGCGGACGGGACGGGCCTCATTGCCGTCCTCGATAAAGCAAGTGGACAGCTAAGTAGCGCATTTAATGCATCTTGTCCCGTAATCGCAGAAGATAAGGTTGTACACTGTATACCTTTCCACCTCCTGTGTGCCATTGTGAAAACCCCTTTTGACTATAAAAGGAGGCCCGAGGCATATGGTAGAAGGATTCAGAACTTTTGGACTTGGCACGCACCGCATCTAGTTCAAGAGCTCAAGAACACTCAAATACACACCAAAGAAGGACTAGGGTATTGCGCATCTTCGCGGGCCGAACCTGGGTAAACGATCCTTGTGCTGACTCCTAGACCCGTGCTTTGCACAACCTCATGCCCGTCAACCGTAGAACGGATTCCAGTGATTCCATAGGTGTCGGTCCCCGACAAAATTGAATGCTCAAGTCAACTATATGATGGAAGTGCATGGCAATATATCTAGGAATGGCTATGGAAATGCCATTATAGGTAGGTATGGTGGTTGTTTTGAGGGAGGTATAATAAATTTTATGCACCAGCAAAAGTTGCGCGGCATGAGAGAGGCTAGCAATTATGAAAGGGTGAGAGTGTATATAATCCATGGACTCACATTACTCATAGAGAACTCATATAATTATTGCAAAAGTTTTCTAGCCCTCGAAGCAAAGTAATACTATGCATGCTCCGGGGGGGGGGGAGGTTGGTAGGAGTCAACCATCGCACGCCCCTGACCTTCACATAAACATAGGACAATCAAGGATAGGTTGTGCTCCAACTTCCCGGCATAACGACAGACTATATGTGCATGCTTCACGAACCACAAACCTGAACACCAATATCTTACTAAACACGATCATCCACTAGTACCTCCCACATATTATCATCTCTATATCACAAAACTGTTGCAAGGAATCAAACATATCATATTTAGTGATCCATAAGTTTTATGTAGAAATTTATGACTAACCATGCAATTTACCAATTCTGTTTTACTCTCTAAATAGATATAAGTGAAGCATGAGAGTTTAATTCTTTCTACAAAATATCATGCTCTAACAAATATAAGTGAAGCACGAGATCATTCTATGAACATCGGTTTTCTATGTGAAGAGAAATAGGTAATCCAAACTTCAAATGATATAAGTGAAGCACATGAAGCATTCTATAAAGCCATACTCAAAAGATATAAGTGAAGTGCAATGAGCATTCTACAAATTGGCCAAGGACTATCTCATACCAGCATGGTGCATTATTAAAAGAAAAATAAAAAGCACACTACGCTCCAAGAATTTACGCATAGCATGTGAACAAAGCGAATCCGAAAACATACTGATCCTTGTTGAAGAAAGATGGGATGCCTTCCGGGGCATCCCCAAGCTTAGACGCTTGAGTATCCATGAATATTTACTTGGGGTTCCTTGGGCATCCCCAAGCTTGAGCTCTTGCCTCTCCTCCTTCTCCTCACATCATGACCTCCTTGGTCTTCAAACACTTCATACACACAAAACTTAATCGAACTTTTAGTGGGGTTAGTGCATATGATCAATGAAATCTCATCATGTACTGCTCTAACATTATTGTATAATTATAAACAAACATTACCCATTGTATGATATCATAATTCTATGGCCCCAAGTCAAGGAGGCTTCAGCAAAAATTCAAACATATGCAAATAATGAAGCTATAATAGCAATCTGTGAAAACAGGACAGTCTGAAAAGATTTGAACATTCACCATACTTCTGTAACTCAAAAAATTGAGAAACAATTAGTAAAAATAAAAAATTTGTATAGAAAGACTGTGCAAAAAGTTTCAGAAACTTTTGACGTTCCAGAAAAAAATGTAAAATGACGTACTACAGCCAAAGTTTATGTGTTTTGCACTGCACAAACCAACAAGCAGTTTAATCATCCTAAAGGAAACTCTTGGCACATTATTTTTATAATACAATGGAATTATACAAGAGGATAATTATTTTTGTTGAAAAGTTTCTGTAATTAAGATTCACAAAGTTTTCTATGGCATGAACAAAGTTCAAGGCATGCTCCCGCTTCCACGGTGCTCGTCTATCTCACTTTCACTTATCTTTTTGGGGAGTTTTAAGTCCCCCTCCATAGTGTTTTTGTTTTTAAACTTTATAAAAGCACTCAAGAAAATAAAATGACTCTTTTTTAATTTTCGGGTTGTCTCCCTGATAGCGCTTTCTTTAAAGCCATTAAGCTAGACATAAAGTGCTCAAGTAATGAATCCACCCGTATCCCAAGGTATATCAAAGCCAATCTTAATTAGCAATGATTTGGCATTCAGTAGTGAGCACAAAGCAACATATATCAAGAAATGCCGAAGTCTAACTCACTTCATATGCATCGGCATGTCATACAAGAACAATTCATGCACATCAAGTAAAGGTCAATGCATGTTATAAGCAGTTTCTTGCAATTCTATCATGTTGGAAACATAGAGAGGCGGAGATGTAATTCCTCTCTCATAGTAATGGCAAGTAGGAGCAGCAAGCACATGCATATTATATTAATCAAAATCATCATGTAAAATGGTAAAAGGCAACCCATAAATATAAACCTTAATAAGTGCAAAAAATTTCGATATAGTGTAGTTTGGACAATTCAAAAAGATAATGGGACTATCATGCATGGGTGCAATAGCAACAATTTCTTTCTTAACATAAGGAACAATCTTAAGTTCATCTCCATAAGCATAATTCATATTGGCATCTTGGCCACAAGCATAGCAAGCATCATCAAAAAGGGATATTTCAAACGAATCAACGGGATCATAGCAATCATCATAGCATTCATGCTTCGGCTAACACGAAGGGAAATTAAACAATGTATGGGTTGCGGGGTTAGTCTCATCGAAAGGTGGGCACGGGTAGCTAATCCGTTCTTCCTCCTTTTTTTCTTCGCTCTCCTCCTCATCGTTTTCATTTAATGAGGTCGCAGTGTCATCAAATTCTTCTTCCATAGACTCCTGCAAAATATTAGTCTCTTCTTGAACATCAGAGAAGTGCTCAATATATGGTTTAATATAAGCATTGGAAGCATAGTTATCATAGCAATATTTAAGTATGTCAAAATTTTCAGATTTTTAAAGAGTAGCATCATACTTTTTAATCAAAGAAGCAATTTCATAAGCACCCTTAAAAGAAACAAATTCTTCAATTTGTTGAACATCAAAGTAATTATAAACACCCTTAGCATAAGAAGATACGATTCCATTATCACTAAACTCACATTGGTAAGGAAGGAGTTTCTTAGGGTTCTCGGAACAACAAGCAAAATCTTTTATTTCACATAAATTCTAAGCATAGCACTGCAAACGATGAATTTGATCCAGTAAAAGTTTCCCTTTTTGAGATAAGCGGTGTTTCAAATAAAAAGCATGATCTTCTAATTTGCTCTCAACTAAGCTAGTTGCGGTTTTAGCCCGAGCACATAGGGATCGAAGATGATCCAAGTAAAAAGTTTCCGTAGTGTGATAGATTTTGGGTGGTTCTTCAACAATTGGTTCAGTAGGTACAACTATTTTTTTTGGGTATTTTGCGTTTCCTAACCGTAACTAAAGATAGAAAACAAGAACAAAATAAAAACTACTTAGAACATACTCGTATCATATGTGTTGGGTTTAGTCCCACATCGGTTGTGGGAGGAGACATAACACAATTTATAAGGGTGAGGGTGTCCCCTCCTAACAGGCTAGTCTTTTGGGGGGAGAGGGCCCAAAGCCTCTCATAAGTCGGTGTTGCTCTCCGGTTCGGTCTGGTGATGCAGGTGGGTCGGAAACGCTGGTGCTAGCGGACCCGGGATTGCGTAACAATTGGTATCAGAGCCCAGGTGCCCGGAATAAATCTCGGTGAACTCACTGGTGGTCGCTCATGGTTGGTGGGCTGGAAACGCTGGTGTTAGCGGGCCCATGGGTGACCGATGTGTGAGGGGGAGATTGTTGGGTTTAGTCCCACATCGGTTGTGGGAGGAGACATAACATCATTTATAAGGGTGAGGGTGTCCCCTCCTAACAGGCTAGTCTTTTGGGGGAAGAGGGCCCAAGGCCTCTCATAAGTCGGTGTTGCTCTCCGGTTGGGTCTGGTGACGCAGGTGGGTCGGAAACGCTGGTGCTAGCTGACCGGGGTTTGCGTAACAATATGCACTTATGATTGGACCCCTAACAAGCATCCGCAACTAATAAAGATCATTAAGGTCGTGAAACCCAACAATAGCATTAAGTATCAAGTCCTCTTTACTCCCATATGTCATACCCCACTTACTCAGGTTTAAGTTTCTGCCACTCTCGCAACCCACCAGAAGCGAACCATGAACATATTGCAACACCCTACAGTGGTGGCCCGTCACGTTTGCGCGAGAACGGAGGGCACCGTCGGACATCACCAAAATAAAATATACAATTATACCCACCAAGATCATGATTGTGCCATAGGTCAAAGAGATCTACTCAAACATCATAGGATAGCAAAATATCATTGGGAAATAATACATGGAGTTGAGCACCATGATTAAGTATAGAATTACAGAGGGAATAGAGAGGTTACACCGTTGCATAGAAGGGGAGAGAGTTGGTGTTGACGGTAGAAAGATTGTTGATGTAGATCACCGTCATGATCCTAGCCTCGGTGTCACTCCGCCGCCATCGGAAGCGAGGGGGAGAGAGCCCCCCCCCCCTTCTTCTCTTTCCTTGGCCTCCTCCCTAGGTGGGAGGAGGGTTCCCCCTCTGGTCCATGGCCTCCATGGTTGTGGAGGGGTGAGAGCCCTTCTGAGGTTGGATCTGTCTCTCTGTCCTCTTCTATTTCGCATTCCCCAGATCTGGCCCTTCACCGTTTCTTAAATTACCGGAGATCCGTAACTCTGATTGCGCTGAGATTTTAACACATTTTTTCCGGAATATATGCTTCCTTGCGCCCGAAGTAGATCTCCATCCGACTTTCGAGGAGGCACAATCCACCACCATGCGCCAGGGGCCTCTGGCACGCCCTAGTGTCTTGTGGGCTGTGTGGGACTCCGTTTGCGGTGATTCCAACTCCCAAAAATCACATATATTCCAAAATAATTCTCCATGAAATTATATTGCATTTGTACTTCGTTTGATATGGATTTTCTGTGATACAAAAAACATGCAAAAAACAGGAACTAGCACTGGGCACTGGATTAATAAGTTAGTCGAAATAAATCATACAAATTGTTGCCAAAAGTATGTAAAAGTTGTACAATATTGGCATGAAACAATCAAAAATTATATATACGATGGAGATGTATCACGAGACTTTGGGGTTAAGGTCCTCTGGCTGGGAGAATTATCCCTCGACTTACGAGCAGATAAAATATGCTGCTCTCGGTGCCCGTATGAGTTTTGAGAAAGTTGCAAGGTCGATAGAGCATGTTGTGGAACTGTCTCCCATAGATGGATGAGCTATTCCTCTCTTGAAAAAAATCCTCGCTGTGTACATTTATATAGAGGAACTATTTTGCTGGTGTGCATGTCTTTGCAAAAAGTGCAGTAGCGTAGGTCCGCTTGACTATAATGAACTATTTATCCGCCAAGTTTTCTCTACTACTCCTTGCAGTGATCGGCATGCAATGCATGTGTCAGTGGACATGACAGCTTGTCCATGGAAGTTGAACTACGCTAACCATAACATTTCTACCACTACCACACGCGATTCCCACGAGGCCTCCCCAACCCACGTCACCATGTCCCCCGACGTACGCCTCACCGCTCTTGGCTCGACCGCACCTCTGCCTTTGACATGTGGACCAACTGAACCGTGGCGACCATCAAGTTTCTACCACAGCCATACGTGATTCCCACATGATGACGCTCGAACCCATGCCACCAAACATCCCCCGACCTGCACCCTCGCCCTCTCAGTCCCACTGCTCCCCTGCCTTTGTGAGAATGACATGTGTGCCAGTCGCACGTAGGTTCCACATGTCATTGACACAAAGGCAGGTGCAGTAAGCCTTTGAAGCTAAGTCCCGTGGGCCCCGAGAGGGAAATGTAACTCCTCCGCCAGGCCTTGTGTTGCTCCCGCTGTACGAACTCGTGCCAAACTCGAAATTTATTTCTTACTACTACCAATGTGCTGGCCCGTGTATTGCAATGGATCCAAAGTAGTAGAATAATACTTGTTCACAAACTTGAAATATAAACACTCTAGTTTTCATATACATATATATCAGTAAAAAATGTTTGCTTCACCCAAGACATATTCCTCGGGCTGTTTTGATGAGGTGAGGGATGGGTGTGGCTGGTTTCAAGATAATACTAGACTTTTAAAACATTGGAGGAGATTTTTTTCCTAACATTTTGTAGCATGGCACAACATTTGGTGCAGCTAAGCTTATGAATAAAAAAGTGGAGTGCACTCTAAAGTTATTTAGGAACCCCCGGTTAGTGGAGCGCACTCTAAACACATTATATATTTATTTTTTTCTCTAGCATTTCCTAGCCATGCAACCATGCCACATAAGCTCGTCATGCATCCAATCCATAAATTGTAATATAGTTGTGTTACTCTCAAGCATGCAATGCCACAATGTCATCTCTTCATGCATGTTAGTCATAGGTTTTTTCTTTGCATTAGTCTTGATCCTTCGTATTTTGGTAGAGGTATGATTAATCCAAATATTAATGTTCCATACAACTAAACTCCAAAGGTCCGCTCGAGCCGAGGCAGAGGACGTGCGACGGGGGCGGTGGAGGTGTCTTCATAGGAGGAGGAGAGCTCGAAGGATAATCTTGCAATTCTGCGGGCACCTGCATAAGGTCTCGTGCTCCTGAGCGGCGGAGTCACATGATTTTCCTAACCCGCGATGGGCACCATGCATTACTCCTAGTAGCCAGGGGCACGGTGCTCGTGTCCCGACTTCTGGGTACTGTTTGGAGCACGCGCTCGACCACCTCATTTGCTGCGAGGATGCCATGCTCATGGCCATGATGTTGGAACGCACGCTCGTGCCCCTGAGTGGTGAAGATGTGATGTTGCAGGCATGCTTCCGGGGCACACGCTTGTCCACGTCGGGAGCAGTGACAGTGCAATGTTCGTGGGCATGCTCTTGTCCACGTCGAGAGCGGCGAGGATGCAATGCTCGCGGGCATGCTGCTGGAGAACACGCTTGTCAACATTGTGAGCGGCGAGGACGTGATGCACCTCCTCATGGCCGACCAGAGTGTGCTGCTGGAGCACAGCTACCCCTCGTGGCCGACAAGCGCGAGCCGCTAGATCGAACTCTCCTCTGTGTGGCTAGTGAGCGCGCACTACTCGTGGTTGTCGAGGGCGTGCTCCACCTCGTCGATGCTGGAGACTCTGTCCTCTTCCTAGGTGGTAGCGTCGTCCACTACGGCTGCGGCTGCATGCTCAGGTGGGTATTGTGTATATATGGGACCTTTGAGCTACAGTACTAGTGGGAGCGGGGGTCCTTTTCGTTGTTTCACATGTTTTGAGGAGAAAAATAGAATCTGAAGTAGCATCATAAGTTGGAACTTGTCGGAGGAAGGCTGGCAAGAGCAGTATAACAGATATCACATGCGCACCATAATTTTTTTGAAATGGGTTTGTGTACATGTACGAGTAGTACAACCATATCATGGACATTAATGCACACAACAAACATTTGTGTGCACAATTTCACCCTATTTTCATATTCTGTTTGGGAGTGGATTTTATTTTTGTAATCAGAGCTCATTTTCGTAGTTGGTTTCAATTTAGACTATGCATGAGTTATTGCGAGAGATAGATGTAGAGAGAATATTTGTGTGACAAAGAGGGGGGCGGGGGCAGCGATACCTAACGAGAGAGGGACATTTGCATGTTCGAAAGACTGTGTGTGTCGTAGAGAGAGGAGTGTCCGGAAGGGAGAGGGAGGGTGTGTTCGTGTGCGTGTTTGTGTTAGAGGGAGAGAGGTATGTGTCATGCCGGGATCGACAAGGTTACGAGGTTGGGATACGGGAGAGACATAGTGTGTGTGCGATGAAGGGAGACACAAACAGCGTCTGTTTTCCATGTGAGAGAGCTAGATAGACCTCGACGTCACGACTGGATAGGGGGGTGTAAGGATATATGTGGTAGAAAGAGATAGTCGAGATATAGATGAATTCTTGTTTGTTGCAGGGTGTCCTAACTACAAAGATGGGGGTAGCAAGAAGAAGACAATGGTGGTGTACCTTTTTTCATGCGATGGGAGAGAGACCAAGAGACATGCATTGTGTGTAGAGGTGTTTGTGTTTCGAGAGATAGAGGGAGGCGTGGACCTGGATAATGAGATGGGTTCTCATGTGTATGTTATAGGAAAGGAATTGTCTAGGTGGTAGTCTTATGATGACGACCTAATCGTTCAATGAGAGGGGGGATAAGTATCGATTTGGTGGATTTTGACGTTGACGATCCAACTGTATTGTACCCGGTGATACAAATCGACAATCATTACTAAACCAATCTTCGATGGTTGATAATCTTGTCGTAAGCACAAAATCAAGCTAAATAATAAGATGGAGTTCCTCCAAGTAACTGAAGAACCGGCTAGAACTAAGATAATGCAATATTAATTGCCAATATGAATTAATTATGGATAATGGTGGGGTTGCTGATATATGACCTCAATGAGGCGGTAGTCCGACACACCCCGCAAATGCAAATTATAGTGAGGCAAAACAATGTGTACACCACAACGCGCGAGTTCTAACCTAGAAAAAGGTGGTAGCCTTATCTATATCTATAGACCATATTACTATGTTTTTTATTTGTATAGTTATATCTATATCTATTCCACTCCCTCCATTTGTAATTTAGTCCACACATACCTTTGAATGCAACCAAATTTTATAAAAGTTGACCAAATTTGATGAAAACAATACGAACATTTTCACTAACAAATTTACATGATGTGGAAATAAAATAAATGATAAATCAAATGATATGTAACTTGTGGTGTATATGTTAATATATTTTTAAACTAACTGGTTGAAATTATACAACGTTGTACTTTAGAGAAACCCAATATGCGGTATTATGTATTATATAATCCATATTCATTTTTTTATGAAGCCAATGCATGTATTTGCACATGGACGATACAAATTGTTGATTGATGTCGATCTAATTGTCCAGGTGGCTGCGATTCATATCTTCTATAACCTAATTGTACCTATAAAAGCTCTTCTCGAACGAGCAGCATGACAGTGTGATCGATCCACACAAGAAGCTCTCAATAAGACCTCCAGACGTGCCATGTGGCTTCATGGGTGCTCCCCACATCATATTATTCATACTACATTGACCGAAAAAAGATCTTCCCTTTTTTTGTTCCTACGATGATGTGCCATGCACGTACCTAGTTGTATAGTGGTAGTAGTAGTAGCACGGAGTGCTCTTACTCTATCAATGAGTCCCATCTGACACCAAATATCTTGGCTTCCATGCTCCAGCTATATCTTCTGCTCCTCGTTTATGTTTTCCAACATGGCAGGTGGGGTGTGGTTTGCCGATAGTCGGTTTGCACAAATGCGGTCCCACAAGAAAGTGAAAATGCTAGGCACCACGCCTTCCCTAGCTATGTGGCATGCGTGAATGGACCATGGATTACTGCCGATTCCTTGTCGTGTGGGGGTGCGACGCGAAGGTGACAGGTGTTTTCAAATTAAACATGTATAAATTTAAACGTTCGGTTCTACTCCTTAGCACGATCGATTTGGCTGCTGGGCAGGGTGGGGATTTTCCCGCCTGATAAGAAGTGTGTATTAGCTAGGTTGGCGCATCATTGCTTTGGTCACATGCGGTCCCACATGTTGTAGTGATATAAACCCTAGCCAATGCGCGTTAACCGGGGGCTGGAACGACAGTGTGGTATGCGACGGGGAAGGGACAGGTGTCGGTTCTATATCCAGCATATCTCGTAGTAGGGGTCCTAAGCTAGTCGTCTTGGAGCAATGGTAACACGGACACGGGATTATACCCAGGTTCGGGCCCTCTTGATGTGGATGTAAATCCATACGTCCTACTTTTGATTTTATTCATATGGGGTGTGGTACAGGGTACATGTATCTACCACGAGATTGTTCTAATGAATATTAGATGATCTATTGACTAGCGTGGCCTTGGTTTATATAATGCATCGGAGGCCTAGGGTTTAGGAGAGACCTCGTCTTGTGCACCAAGTCTTGTGGAAACCTTCTTGTCTACGGCATGGGCTACCTGAAGTGGCCCATGAATGAACCACTATCGTGGTCCTCGGCCCGATCCAGCTAGTCGGGAGACAATGTGGGGAGTACTCCCTAGTCCATGACACCGTTAGTAGCCCCCAGAACTGGTCTTCAAGTTGGAGACGCTCCTTGGTTATTTAAAACTGTTCTTCATCTTTGGATGCCGGTCTTGAAAACTTATTCAACAAATCTTTACCATGAGGATCGCCGAGCTTAATCCGAAGAGTGCACACGTCTGGTATCCGAGGAGACCTTTAAGTTTTCGGCCTTTATCAATGCCTTGTTATTTCTTACGCCACACCTCGGGTTTCAAGTTGTTCCCGTGCGGCGGTATCGTCTTGCGTCCGAGATCCAAGGCCGGACTACATCCGAGGTCCAACGCCGGACCGTATCCAAGCTCCAACGCCGGATTGTATCCAAGCTCCAATGCCGGATAGTATTCAAGCTCCAATGTAGGACAGCATCCAAGGTGGTGCCGTACCTCGACCGTGGGCTGATTATTTGCGGATTTTATTTCTTATTGGTGCAATTTGTTTGCTGATGAGATGTATAGTCAGTAGCCCTCAAGGTGTGTGTGTCGGCCTAAAATCTGAGATGCACTCTTGAGATAGCGTTTTGAGAAGTTGTTGTAATATAATAGATTGATGTCGGAAAAGTCCCACATGGTACCTGTTGTTGTCCGAAGACGTGTTTACCCATAGCTCGGTCAAGCCGAACACTTAACACTTCGAATTTCCTATGCCGAACTGGCAATGCAGTAGCCCCTGAGCCACTGGTCGGGTGGCAACACCAGATCAGGGGATCGATGTAAGCCATTTAATGGCATTTAAGTGCGAAGCAAAGCGCAAAGCCCAGTAGCCCCCGAGCCTTAATTTGGTCAATGGTGGCGGAATTAAGGATCGATATCCAGAGTAAAATCACAATTTATGTGTAATTATTCTATGTTCCCAAGTACTTCACATCATTAATGCTTGGATCCGCATTGTACAAAACTTTGTTGACCGACCATCGGCTTCAACCTCCTTGGCCAGTAGCCTGGGAGTGTTTTCCCACTTTATAAAGTCATTATAAGGGCAAAGATTTATGGAAAACAAGGCAATCCGGCGATACGGTTTCATAAACAAAGATACGCATAGAGATAAGTTATATTACTAATTAACATAAGAAACATCTTCCAAGGAAAATAATCCTACTATCGGTTCCTTTCTTTGGGTTGTCATGCTGACCAGGATCATGAAACCTCACCTCCGATCAATGTGGGAGGAAAATATTGACGAGTTAGTTCGAGGAAAGTTCCCGACCAAAATTTTCAGTTCCGTCCTTGCCGAGCAATTATATTCTTAAG
This sequence comes from Secale cereale, assembly GCA_902687465.1. Lineage (NCBI taxonomy): Eukaryota > Viridiplantae > Streptophyta > Magnoliopsida > Poales > Poaceae > Secale > Secale cereale. Next base: position 223,343,015 of record LR738712.1, read on the forward strand.
ATAGCTAGCTTTCGGCTTCACCCGGTCTGAGGTACTAACCCGGATGAGCCGGTAGTAACAATCACAGAGGTGCTCCCTTTACCCCCTATTCAAACAATCGGGAACGTAGGGTTAAACACAGGAGCCAAGCAACCCTGCATGGCCAAAATCTTAAGTCAAATTTGATGCATATTTATTTCTTTATAACTATTTTCACAGAAGGCGGCGCTTGTAAACTGAACACAAATGCTGATGATATGTTTATTTTGACTCCGTTGTAACCGTTCATCATTTGAAATTGGCCCATCGTCGGCTTCGACTACTTTGTAGATGCTATACAGGGTGTTTCCGCAATAACAAAACAACCTTTAGCCGATGTCTCGGTGCCCGGAGGCGGTTGTGTTAGTGGAAACGAGACAATCAAATATGCGGGCTTTATAACTTCCACTTAGTCATAGGAACTTAATGTGGGGAAGCTAGCTATGATCCCCCGGTTAGTGTTCGACACCGACCAAAGTCTAGCCGTTAACACTTCGGCCAATGTTATGAAAGGCCTGTCATTTAACACGGGGTAATCGCTATCGATCTATAGTTTGACATCGTAATCTGATTGCTCACCAGTTTACACCCATTGTGACTGTCAGTTTTCAGCTTTCTCCACTAAGGGGCTTAACCATTTGAGCTGGAAGCACAATCACAGTGGTTCTCCCTTTGCACACCTAGCCGAGCAAAGCGGAACCAAGGAGGCAATCACAGGAGCCGGGCAACCCAACTATATTGACGGGAAAAACAATTTTAAACCGATGCATACAAAGGAATATTTGATAAAGTTTTGCCAAAGACTCCTTAGAGTACCTTGGATTTTGGTGGGTTCGGCTCTAGTTTGAGCCCTGCATTGATAATGTCGAAGCTTTAAAGGTGTTCGGCGTTGTACTACAAGATTATGATGGAAACACACAAAAAGGTTAAAAGTGTCATAAGCTTGGAAAACCAAAAAACTTGAGTAAAACTTGATGTCGAAACTAAATCATGTTTTTGGTGCCAATCCGAACATTGGTCTTAAAAAAATTGTGCTTCTATTGTGCTTTAACACGACACATCCGATCTCGAGACTTCGAGTGCGTTAGCCTGCGACTTCAACCTCCAATCCCGAAGGAGGAGTGCTTCTCATTAGGCCAGTCTAGCGAACTAAACTTGAACGTCTTGAGAGAGAAATTAGGCTACCCGGCTATTGACCACATAATCGCGTCAAAAAAAGGAGTGACAGAAAAAGACTTTGCAACGACTAAGAAGAAGAAAAATTATAAAATGGATCATGTAAATTTATGAGCCCCAAGTTAACTTGGGCAAAAAAAGGTGTTTCTCAAAAGTAACGTTTATAACAAACTAAGTTTTTAACGAACTATGTTTTTGTTTAAAACAAATATAACGGTTGGTCGAACTGAACAAAAAATGTAAATTGAAAAGGTTGAGCAGGAAAGCGACTTAGATGGTTAATGTGTTCGGTGACACAGTCCGAGCTTTTGGCGGGAGGAGGTCGCCCATCGAACTTTGAAAAATATGATATGGTGCATAGTCCTCGGCTTAACCGAGGTCCCAGGCCCAGACCCGTACCGAGGTGACCGACTGAGGAGCTGATAGGTCTCAAACGTATCTATGATTTTTTTATTGTTCCATGCTATTATATTATCTATTTTGGATGTTTAATGGGCTTTAATATACACTTTTATATGATTTTTGGGACTAACCTATTAACACAGAGCCCAGTAAAAGTTTTTCTTTTTTCCTTGTTTTTGAGTATCGCAAAAAAGGAATACCAAACGGAGTCCAATTGACCTGAAACTCCACGGAGATTGTTTTCGAACCAGAAGAAGCCCACGGAGTACCGGAGATGGACCAAAAGAATCCCGAGGCCACCACGAGGATGGGGGGCACGCCCTACCCCCCTGAGCGCGCCGCTTATCTCGTGGCCGCCACGGGGACCTCCCTTACTTGTTCCCGACCCCAAAACCTCTTATATATACTGAAACCTCCAGAAGATAACCTAGATCGGGAGTTCCGCCACCGCAAGCCTCTGTCACCACCAAAAACCAATCGGGACCCTGTTCCAGCACCCTACCCGAGGGCGGAATCCCTCTCCGGTGGCCATATTCATCATCCCAGGCGCTCTCCATGATGAGGGGGGAGTAGTTCACCCTCAGGGCTGAGGGTATGTACTAGTAGCTATGTGTTTGATCTCTCTCTCGTGTTCTTGAGATGGCACGATCTTGATGTATTGCGAGCTTTTCTATTATAGTTGGATCTTATGATGCTTCTCCCCCTCTATTTTCTTGTAGTGGATTGAGTTTTGCCTTTGAAGTTATCTTATCGGATTGAGTCTTTAAGGATTTGAGAACACTTGACGTATGTCTTGCGTTCAGAACACTTGATGTATGTGTTGCGTGGGATACCCATGGTGAAGTTCTTTGTGTTTGTTGAATAGATTAATCTGAGATTGTGTGATGCATATCGTATAATCATGCCCATGGATACTTGAGGTGAAAATGGAGTATCTAGGTGACATTAGGGTTTTGGTTGATTTGTGTCTTAAGGTGTTATTCTAGTACGAAATCTATGATAGATCGAACGGAAAGAATAGCTTCGTGTTATTTTACTACAGACTCTTGAATAGATCGATCAGAAAGAATAACTTTGAGGTGGTTTCGTACCCTACAATAATCTCTTCATTTGTTCTCCGCTATTAGTTACTTTGGAGTGACTCTTTGTTGCATGTCGAGGGATAGTTATATGATCCAGTTATGTTATTATTGTTGAGAGAACTTGCACTAGTGAAAGTATGAACTCTAGGCCTTGTTTCTTAGCATTGCAATACCGTTTGTGCTCACTTTTATCATTAGTTACCTTGGTATTTTTATATTTTCATATTACAAAAACCTATATCTACCATCAATATTGCACTTGTATCACCATCTCTTCACCAAACTAGTGCACCTATACAATTTACCATTGTATTGGGTGTGTTGGGGACACAAGAGACTCTTTGTTATTTGATTGCAGGGTTGTTTGAGAGAGACCATCTTCATCCTACGCCTCCCACGGATTGATAAACCTTAGGTCATCCACTTGAGGGAAATTTGCTACTGTCCTACAAACCTCTGCAGTTGGAGTCCCAACAACGTCTACAAGAATAAGGTTGCGTAGTAGACATCAAGCAATTTCTCGCACCATTGCCGGCGAGGTGAGTGCTTGAAGGTATATCTTTAGATCTTGCAATCGAATCTTTTAGTTTCATGTTTTATCACTAGTTTAGTTTATAAAATAAAACTACAAAAAAAGGAATTGAGGTTGCCTCTTATGCTTCATCTTTTTAATATCTTTCGTGAAAATGATGGGAAGGAAAATTGTGCTCAAGTACTAGAAGAAGAAATACATAGAATTCTTGGCATAAAATATGTGAATGATGAGCATGATTGCAATGTTGTTAGTATGAATTCTTTGAATACCCATGATGCTCATGATATGCAAAGCCACAAGCTTGGGGATGCTATGTTTGATGAAGATGATCTGTTTAGTCCCCCAAGTTTTGATGTGCAAATTTATTATGATGAAAGCATGCCTCCTATTTATGATGATTATTGTGATGACATGTATGCTATAAAGAATAAACATAACCATGAAACTTGTCATCATGATTTTGATTTTCTATTGGATTATGCTTCACTTGATAATAATTTTGTTGAGCTTGATCCCACTACTATTGATGAGAATAAATTTGCTTATGTGGCGAGTAGTAAAATTTCTATGCAACTAGATCATGAAAAGAATGCTTTATTTGTTGGTTATATGGTTGAATTCATTCATGATGCTACTGATAATTATTATGAGAGAGGATCATATTCTACATATTGCAATAATATCAAGTTTCCTCTCTATGTGCTTAAAATCTAGAAGTTATGCTAGTTTACCCTTCCTATGCTAGTTGATTATACTTCCCATAAGTTGTTTGCTTAGAAAATCCTTATGCATAGGAAGTGGGTTAGGCTTAAATGTGCTAGCCCTATTCTACTTGATGCTCTTTCTACATAGAATCGTCCGAGCCTAGCAGTGTTCCATGGATTCGGCTCAAGGCGATTGTCTGATGCATTTCGAAGGCGATGTGCTCCTCTGGTGAGAACTTCGTCAATAATGAAGGGGCCCTCCCATCTTCGTTTGAGCTTATCCTTTTTCTTCTCCGGGAGGTGTAAAATGAGTTCGCTAATGTTGTATGTTTTGGCCTGCACTTCACTGCTCCGATATCATCTAGCCTATTGCTGAAAGAATGCGGAATGAGCCTGCGCGATATCTCGCTACTCTTCAAGGCCGTCTAGGTCATCGTGCCGATCGAGCTCGGCCTCTTGCTCTTCATACATACGCAGTTGAGGTGACTCATGAACAATGTCACAGGGCAAAACAGCCTCTGCATCGTACACCATGAAAAAAAGGTGTATATCCGGTTGTCCGGTTAGGTGTGGTCCGCAGCCCCCAGAGTACGGAGTCAATCTCCTCAACCAAGTGTTTATCCGACTCTCGTAGTGAGCGCACTAGTCGCGGTTTAATGTCGCTCATTAGTAAGTTGGGGTTTAAGGCCGCAACAAGTTGACCATTTGTTTGAGGGTGGTACACGGAGGCATAATCAAGTTTAATACCTAACTTGGCGCACCAGTTCTTCACCTCGTCTGTCGTAAAGTTGGAGCCATTATCTGTGATAATACTATGCGGGACACCATAATTGTGTACTACAGCGGATATAAAATCTATCACAGGCCCTGGTTCAATCGTTCTTACTGGTTTGACTTCTATCCATTTAGTGAATTTATCCACCATAACTATTAAATATTTCTTTTTGTGGCTTGCCCCTTTAGCGGTCCGACCATATCTAGCCCCCAGACCGCAAAAGGCCAAGTAATGGGGACGGTTCTCAGGGCGGTGGGAGGCATATTTCTTTGATTAGTGAAAAGCTGGCACCCAACACAATGTTGGACTAGGGTTTATGCATCTACTCGGGTTGTTGGCCAGAAAGCCTTGCTTGCAAGGGCTAGAGCTGCGGCATGATGGCCGCCCAGACCAGCGTGTATTTCGGATAAAAGTTGCCATCCCTCCTCTTCAGTAATGCACCTTTGGAGAAAACCAGTGGTGCTTTTCTTGTATAGTTCACCTTCATGAACTTTATAGGCTTTAGAACGCCAAACTATGCGACGGGCCTCATTTTGATCATCGAGGAGCTCTTGCCTATTAAGGTAGGCCAGGAAGGGTTCGGTCCAAGGGGCATGATGGACATGATCTCATGATCCAAAGATGTTATTTCCATATCTGAATCACCGATGAAATCTGTGTTGAGTTCGGCTGGTGGGGGTGTGATCGGGTCTGGATTATCGTCTCTGCTCTCGTCCTGACATATTACGGATGGCTTAAATAGCATTTCCACAAAGGTGCTAGGAAGGACCAGGTCGCGCTTGGCGCCCATGCGAGCAAGTATGTCTGTTGCCTGATTACTTTCCCGAGCAACATGGTGAAATTCGAGCCCCTCAAACCGAGCCGATATTTTTAATATGGCATTTCGATAAGCCGCCATCTTTGGGTCCTTTGGATCAAATTCTCCGTTTACCTGAGATATTGCGAAGTTTGAGTCTCCGCGCACCTCTAGGTGTTGTATGCCCATGGATACGGCCATTCGGAGACCATGTAGTAGCGCCTCATATTCGGCAGCATTGTTTGAGTCGGTATACATGATTAGTAGTACGTAGAATATTGTATGCCATGTGGGAGATGTCAAGATGATGTCAGTGTCATAGCCTGGCTTATTAGGGATGATAGACTACTCATATAAATAAGGAATTCCTTCCTTTCCAGGAGCCCATGCGGACAGAACTCCAAAGTTTAGCGTGCTCAGCTTGGAGTAATTTTAGGATGGGTGACCGACCGGGAAGTTGCTCCTGGGTGCGCATGAGTGAGGACAAAATGCGTAGAAAAGACTTGTATTGATATGTGGGGCCAGTCTACATTACAAAAAAAGACACATCCGTGACATTTTGGGCCGAACGAAAAAAAATATGTCATACTTATGACACTTCTATGACGATAATTGTGACAAAACCCGGTATCATCATAGATGTGGTGGGGTCCTACTTCTATGACAAAAAATCATGACCGAAAATGGGCTTTTCGACCTGGGCGGGCCGGAGTATGACATATTTTTTTTGGGCCGTCTACGACCGAAAAACCGTGGTAGAAGCGAGGGAGAGGAAAATATCGGGGTGTTCCCGGTTACGGTGGGTGGTCGGGGCTGAGCGATGTGCATTTCTCTCGTACATGCACGCGCGTGGGTGCGAGGCGTTGGGCTCTAACTGAACCCGAGCGAGGCGTTTGGGCTCTAACTGAACCCGAGTGATTGCACTACAGGATACGCGTTACTGAACCCGAGCGATCGATTGATGGCTGTTAACTGAACCCGATCGAGCGATTCCTTCGCTACTGCTACTAACTGAAGCCGATCGATGCTGCCTCTGGATGAACAGTGAGCGTTTCTGGGGGTTTGGATGAACAGTTTCCGGTGGGGGTGGATGAACAGGACCCCATTGTGTTGCCTCTGGATTAACATGACCCCGATCGATCGACCCGGTTGGGGCTGTGTAGGATCGAAGTAGGTCTAGAGGGGGGGTGATTAGACTACTTGACAATATAAAAAATCTGCCTTTAGATCATGCAAAGTTTTTGGCAGTTTCACAAACAAGATCAATTCAAGTAACACCCTACACATGCAATTCTAGAGTATATGCAGCGAAAAGTAAATTGCACATGTAAAAAGGAGGTGGAGAAGATCAAACGCAGTTTGGTGACACGGAGATTTTTGTCGTGGTTCCGATAGGTGGTGCTATCGTACATCCACGTTGATGGAGACTTCAACCCACGGAGGGTAACGGCTGCGCGAGTCCACGGAGGGCTCCACCCACGAAGGGTCCACGAAGAAGCAACCTTGTCTATTCCATCACGGCCTACGCCCACGGAGGACTAGCCTTACTCGGGGTAGATCTTCACGAAGTGGGCGATCTCCTTGCCCTTACAAACTTCTTGGTTCAACTCCACATCTCAACGACGGAGGCTCCCAAGCGACACCTAACCAATCTAGGAGGCACCACCCCCCAAAAGGTAATAGACGGTGTTGATGGTGATGAACTCCTTGCTCTTGTGCTTCAGATGATAAACTCCCCAACACTCAACTCTCCTCACTGATATGGCTGTGGTGGAAGAAAGGTTTGAGTGGAAAGCAACTTGGGAAGGCTAGAGATCAAGTTTCATATGGTAGGAATGGAATGGCTTGATCACAACACAAGGGTAGGTGGTTCACTTCTCAGAAAGTGTATGGTAGGAATGGTAGTACTTTCTGATGGCTCTCCTCACGAATGAGGAGGGGGTGGAGGGGTATATATAGCCTCCACACAAAATCCAACCGTTACACACACATTTGACCAATCTCGGTGAGACCGAAGTTAAACTCGGTCAGACCGAAAGTTCAAATATAGTGAACGTTGGGATTTTCGGTGGGACCGAAAATACCATCTCGGTGAGACCAAAGTGAGTCAAAGGTTAGGGTTTGCCATTTCGGTGAGACCGAAAATATAAACTCGGATATTCCGAATTGATGTCAACTGATCACAGAAGGTTGGCAGCCCTTTTTCGGTGAGACCGAAACTCAGAATCGGTTTGACCGAGAAGCTAGGGTTTGGAGAAACAACTGAAGTGGTTCATCTCGGTGGGACTGAGTTGGATAAATCGGTGTGACCGAGATGTTAGGGTTTGTAGAGATAACTTCATCTCGGTGAGACAGAGTTGGTTTGACCGAGATTACTTATGGGTGTGTGTTAAGTAGTGAATAGTGCTGATAGTTGAGGGAGTTAGATCACCAAGCACTTGAGCAACAAGAACATTAACACAACCTCATCCCCTTTTAATACTATTGGCTTTTCCTATGGACTCAATGTGATCTTTGATCACTAAACCAAAAATGGAGTCTTGAGCTTTTGCCAATGCTTGTCTTAGCATTTTGAGGGGTCCACTTCTTCAGACATTTCCATACCCATACCATCGAACTTTTCTGAAATGATTCTCAAGAGAATATTAGTTCAATGATATATATGTTGTTATTAATTACCAAAACCACCCGGGGATTAGTTGCACTTTCAATCTCCCCCTTTTTGGTAATTGATGACAACATATAGATCAAAGCTTCGACAAAGGATATAATCAAGGAATAATATCGTCGCTTTGAGAAGTATGTGATAAACAAGAGCTCCCCCTAAATTTGTGCATTATTTGAAATTTGCGTTTGAATGCAAATGCACAATCGATTAGGATTATGGGTCACTCTTCCATGTCACATACATCTTGGTGGAGCGCACAAAATGATAAGAATGAATAACATGCACTTAATCACCAAGACAAGAGTAACTAGCCATACAATAAGGAATAGCATATGATAAGCAATAAGCACACATTAAAGCATAGTATGACTAAGCACTCATTAAGGTAGCATCAAACGTAGTAGCAAGCACACATAAAGTATCTGGAACCAAAAGAAACCAATGTATCTCAAGGAAAACCGGCAAAAGAACGAAAAGACGAAAGAGCACTCTCTCTCTCGAAGCCCTATGATCTATAACAATTTCTCCCCCTTTGGCAACAAGTTACCAAAAAGTTCGAAAAGGTATAGAGCTAAACGTCACTGCGGGCTCTGCTGGCGGCTCCCGTCTGGGTAGATGTCGGTGTAGAGATAGCTGCATCTGCGAAGACCTCTGCTGATGTCTGCGGTGGAGGAGTGGATGCTGGAGCTGTAGGAACTGCTGGAGCTGTAGCTGGTGCTGAAGTGGTAGCCTTGGAGTCTGTCACTGGGATAGCTGCAGATCTGGATCCTCTGGGAACCTGAGCAGCCTGGCGATGAGAGTCCTGGACTAGATCATCCTGCATAAGCTCTGCTCTCTCCTGCCTAGTCTCCTCCATGTCTGCCTCAAGCTTGTTGACAGACACCTGAATCTCAGTCAGCTTCACGTCCAGAGCGTGGATCTTGTCCTCGACAATCCTCTCAAGGCTCTCCTGAGATTGCTCAATGCTGGCCAGGCGTTGTTCAATCCTTTGGGTAGCTTCAAGAATTTGTTCTCCAAAGCTCTTTGGCTTAGCTGCTGCTGCTGCTGCCTCTTTGTCAGCTTTAGCTTTCTTCGCAGCTTCAATTTTGGCTTGCCCTTCAACTGAGGTGGGATCCTCTTCATCCATCACAACTACGTTGTCCTCATGCTCTGGCTGCAGTGGCAAGTGCTTCCTATCCAACATGAATTTGCCCGTGCCAAACTTGGCGTTGATGAGCATCTGTATCTGCGGTGCAAACCCACATGACCTCTTTTGGTCAGCTGCAGTCCTCTTAATGGTTTCTACCATCAAGTCCATCACCTTAAAAGGTGCCTTCTCATCGAGAATGTGCAGCATGTTGATAGAATAGCCTCGTATCATCCGGTGGTCACCTGACTTAGGCATCAAAGTATGCCTCAGAATAGTGTTAGTGGTGGTCAGACCTGCCTGGAGATAATACACTGAGCCGAGCTTCCATCCCTCTAAATCAGCAGCTGGGATCTCCTTGTACATATTCTTCATGGAATCATGACTCTTCTTAGGAATCCCATAGACATCAATGTCGTCCTCTCTCTGCACTAGAGCGTTCAGAAGTTCTGCCCATTCTTCAACAGTCGAAGAAAACCTTTGACCTTCAGTCATCCAGGTGATCTTGCCATCAGGGTAGAAGTGGGCAGTGGCATAGAACTGCATGATCATCTCGTCATTCCAGGCTGTCAGCTCTTGACCCACGAAGTCAGCAACTCCACATGCAGTAAAGCTCTCATGCACATGGGGAAAGAAGTCCCGGTGCTCTTCACTGTCAATGTACTTCCAGTCAACATACCTGGTGTCAGCAACAATGGGCTTCTTATCCATTAGCACGGTCTCATAGAAATCCTGCTGCTCTCTGGTGTGGAATCTGGGGTCCACAGCAGTCCTTCTCCTTACGGCATATGGATCAGACTGTCTCCATAGCCTGAGACCTTTGTCCTTCCTTGCCTTCATGTCCTCAGCTTGAGGATGAGCATCATTGTGGAGTGGCAACTTGGGACGGAGCTTGAGCAACACATGCTCTTCATCTGATTCAGACGGTGGCATCTCTCCTTTGTTCTTCTCAGAAGCTGGAATGCTTCTGGTTGTTCTCTTGGGCTTCGCTGGAGCTGCCTTAGCTTGAGCAGGCTTCTTGGGCTTGGAGGAGGCTTGAGCCCGAATGGCATCACCCATGAACTTAGCTTTCTGAGGAGGAGGCTGGGGTGCTTATTCTTCTTCTTCTTCAGCAACATCTTGAGGTTCAGCATATACAACTCTCTTCCTCTTGGAAGTCTTCTTCACCTTGCTTGGAGCTGGCTCTTCCAAGATGAGCTTCTTGGCAACTGCTGATTGCTTCACTTTACTTGTGCCTTTCCTTGTTTGCTGCCCTTGGTGCTCTTTGGCAACCACATTCTTCTTGGGCTTGGAGGTAACTTCCTCAGCAACAAAGTCGGAATCCTCATCATCAGAAGTTCTCTTCTTCCTGGTTCTCGTAGCTGCGGGAGGCAAACCACTAGGGGTGCTCCTCTCACCATCATCACTAGAGCTGCTAGCAGGACTTGTATCTGCCTCTGGAATTTCAGCAAACGGTGATTCAGACCTGTTTTGGCTGTCACTGACATCTGACATGGCTGAAAAACCTGTGAAAAGATAAGGTGTAGGCAGAGTAGAAGAGTTATCACAACTGCAGAAGTTTTTGCAAAGAAAAAAATGAGTTTAAAAACTTAGTTTTGAGTTTTCACAGAATGTATTTCGGTCAAACCGATTTCAAGTTTCGGTGTAACCGAAGTGTTCAACAGAACCTACACACCACTTTCGGTCAGACCGAAATGGGTTTCGGTCCTACCGAAAACTTAGGGTTTCACAGAAACTTCAATTCGGACATTCCGATTTCCACAACTCGGTCAGACCGAACTATGTAGTGCAATGGTCAGAGACCAAATCGGTCAGTCCGAGTTTCAGGAATCGGCTTCACCGAGATGCATTCCGTGGAAACCTAAACCTAAGAATTTTCCTCGAAACTAGAAGATCTGAACAATGTATTGGGATCATATCAAACGTGGATTGAATCAGGGCAGTCCTATCATGCAAGAATCAGAAGTGGAGCATGAAAGGGATCGGGACACACCCTAACTTGGTGGTGTCCCTCTACGGCGGCAACGGCGGAGAAGATTACCGTTGACGGTTGCGGAGACCTGCGGCGAGGGCGCACAGGTGACGACGGCGACGATCCTTAGATCAGGGCGACGGCAGCAGGGGTCTTGGAGGGCGAACGTTTGAAAGGAATAGATCACGCGCAGCCCTCAGTATATATAACCCCGTGCTGTCGGTGGGACCGAGTTGAAAAACTCGGTGTCACCGAGATGTATATCTGCTGTGCAGTTACACATATCGGTCAGACCGAGAGTTTGAACTCGGTTTCACCGAGATGAAACCTAGATCAGTCTAAGCGTTTCGGTTGGACCGATATTGAGAAACCGGTCAGACCGAAATGGACTTAGAAGGTTTTGGAAGTCAGCCTTAGACGAATCGGTGGTTCCGAGTGCTCCTCACTCGGACTGTCCGAAAAAGACTTGTTCAAAGTTGTGATATGAGCATGAATAGAGTTTTGAGACAAGAAAGCATAGATAGCTAGGGAAAGGTGCTTAGGCATTCTTGTCCATCCATTTGGCCAGAAAAAGAAACCAAAACAATCAAAACCACAAATGGATGTCCTTGAATGAATAGAATCATGCATTCAACATGCTCACACAATAAGATAGCAACTGAAATATGTGTCAAACATGCACAACCAATCACTCTAGCTACTAGCACACAATTTGTCGATGACTAGGTCATCTATATATGAGTATATTGACTTAGGAGCCAAATGAGAACATTTGATCATAGGTCATACTCATCGTTTAAGCACAAGTGGGGTTACCACTTTTACATAAAGCATTTATGTGTTCACATCATTTGAAGATGCTTTAGCCCAATTTTTGAGTAAAGCTCCCCCTAGATGTGAGAACCCCTTTTAAAGGGTCAAACTAACCTTGGGTTGTCGTAGAAGACTTCATGTAGATGTTGAAGATGTGGATGCTCAATGTTGATGTAGATCATCATGAGTTAGGAGCAATCCTTTGGATTAGAGCACTTTCAATACCTACATGGGTTAGTCCCACAAGGAACAAACAAGAATATCCATAGACATAGAGTGAAGTACACAAAAGATGATGTCCATGAAAGCAATGATTACCTTGTCCCTTGACTTACCAACAAGAGGGTTTGTGACTCCATGAACAAGTGCATGATGTGGAAGTTGATTGCACAAGTTCTTGCCAAAAAGAATATGAGTGAAGTTTGTTGGCGGAGTCACCCTCAAGAACCTACTAGTTCTTCTTCTTTGGGATCCACATCATCTTGATGGGAATCCTTGGTGTTGTAGTTGAGCTTGTCGAAGTAGAACTTGATGTGTCCTTGGGAACCCACTTGACCATGGCTTGAGGTGCTTCAATGAATGCATCAATCTCCTCTTGAAGCTTGTCCTTGGCCTTTAGCTTGTGGTCTTGTGGTGGAAGGTCATCTTGAGCTTGTTCCACATTGGAAGAAGTAGGATCATACTTCTCCTTTTGTGAGACAAACTGTGGAGTAGGGTATTGACCTTCTTCCCACTCAACACCTTCGGCGTTGAACTTTCGCTCAAAACCAATCCCTTGATTCTTCCGGTGTCTTCCTTGTTTGCGAACAATCTCCTCAAAGTTCTTGCTTCCGGCAAGACTCTTGTAGACACCTTTCTCTATGATTTCCTTCAATAAGCTATTTTCTTGCTCAAGTGTAACTTGGCTTGAAACATTGTTAGTGGAATCAAGAGAACTACTAGAAGCAACAATATTGGATTTAACATTGTTATTGTTACTACTAGAGGAAAAAAATTTCTTATGCTTGTCATGCTTAGTCTTAATAGGTGGCAAGAAATTAGACAAGAGAAGTCGTTTGGCAAGATATGAAGAACTCTTCTTTCGAAGATCGTCATTGATCGCTTTTAGAAACTCATGTTCTTGCTCTAGAGTGAGCTTCTCGAAGCGTAGCTTCTCATGAGATCTTAGGAGCTCTCTATGATCTTCTTGAGTTGTTTCATGAGCTAACTTAAGAGTGTTTAGTTCTTTAGTTAGACGCTCAATCTCCTTCATAGCATTGTCATTCGACTCTTCTCGACTATAAAGACTACTAGCATTTTCATCATTACTAAGCTCACTAGATTTATCATGCAAGAGCTCATCTTCACCAAGCAAGTCATCCTCATCACTATCAAAGTCAATGAATTCAGGGTGTGTTACCTTGGGGCCTTTAGCCATGAAGCATCTTCCAATTCCCTCATTTGGTGAATCAAATAAGTCGTAGGAGTTGGAGTTGGAGGATACGAGTGCAAGTCCGGCAACACCTTCATCTTGACTGTAGTCGGAGTCGGAGTGATAGCTTCCATCGGATTGACTGTCAGAGTCGGAGCCGGAGACCCATTCACCAACATGAGCTTGATGTCTTCTTCTTGTATAGATCCTTGATGACTTGTCTTTCCTCTCCGAATCCTTGCTTCTCCGAGAAGGTCTTCGTTCATAACGATCATCTCTACTCCTTCTCTCTCTCCGAGGTGACTCATCTCTTGCTCTTCTTCTTGGAGATTCTTCTCTTCTCTTGTGGGGAGCCGTACACTCATTTGAGAAGTGTCCGGGTCTTCCACAATTGTAGCAGTTTCGATCACGACTAGAAGATCTCTTTCCATCATATGATCTAGACTTTGAGCTTCTTTCTTTGCCTCTATTCTTGTAGAACTTGTTGAAGTTCCTGACCATTAGGCTTATGTCTTCATTGGAAACTAACTTGTCACTTGAGGTAGTAGGAGCTTCACTTGTAGCTTTGTAAGCACCACTTGACTTGTTGTGAAGCTCTTCCTTATCCTTAAGCGTCATCTCATGAGCAACAATTCTTCCAATGACTTCAGTTGGCTTGAGAGTCTTGTAGTTTGGCATCATTTGGATCAAAGTGCACACGGTGTCATACTTTCCATCCAAAGCTCTGAGAATCTTCTTAATGATGAATCGGTCGGTCATTTCTTCGCTTCCTAAGCCAGCAATCTCATTTGTGATGAGAGCAAGCCTAGAGTACATTTCAGCGACTCCTTCACCATCCTTCATCTTGAACTTGTCAAGTTGACCTTGAAGAATATCTAGCTTTGATTCCTTCACAGATTCAGTACCTTCGTGCATTTCAACCAAAGTATCCCAAATCTCTTTAGCATTCTCAAGACGGCTGATTTTGTTGAACTCTTCGGGACACAAAGCATTGAAGAGAATGTCACAAGCTTGAGCATTGTTTTGCAACATCCGCAACTCTTCGGGTGTAGCTTCGCGATCCGGAACTTTTCCTTCTTCAAAGAAATCACCTTGCATGCCAACACAAATAATGCCCCATGCGGCTGGGTTATGACCAAGAATATGCATTTTCATTTTATGCTTCCAACTTGCAAAATTTGTACCATCAAAGTAAGGACCTCTACGATAATTACCCTCACTAGACGCCATACTCTCCTAGGTTGTGAAACCAAGCTTATGGAGTCCAAAGCAATGGAAACCAAGGCAATGGAGACCAAAGCTCTGATACCACTTGTAGGATCGAAGTAGGTCTAGAGGGGGGGTGATTAGACTACTTGACAATATAAAAAATCTGCCTTTAGATCATGCAAAGTTTTTGGCAGTTTCACAAACAAGATCAATTCAAGTAACACCCTACACATGCAATTCTAGAGTATATGCAGCGGAAAGTAAATTGCACATGTAAAAAGGAGGTGGAGAAGATCAAACGCAGTTTGGTGACACGGAGATTTTTGTCGTGGTTCCGATAGGTGGTGCTATCGTACATCCACGTTGATGGAGACTTCAACCCACGGAGGGTAACGGCTGCGCGAGTCCACGGAGGGCTCCACCCACGAAGGGTCCACGAAGAAGCAACCTTGTCTATTCCATCACGACCTACGCCCACGGAGGACTAGCCTTACTCGGGGTAGATCTTCACGAAGTAGGCGATCTCCTTGCCCTTACAAACTTCTTGGTTCAACTCCACATCTCAACGATGGAGGCTCCCAAGCGACACCTAACCAATCTAGGAGGCACCACCCCCCAAAAGGTAATAGACGGTGTTGATGGTGATGAACTCCTTGCTCTTGTGCTTCAGATGATAAACTCCCCAACACTCAACTCTCCTCACTGATATGGCTGTGGTGGAAGAAAGGTTTGAGTGGAAAGCAACTTGGGAAGGCTAGAGATCAAGTTTCATATGGTAGGAATGGAATGGCTTGATCTCAACACAAGGGTAGGTGGTTCACTTCTCAGAAAGTGTATGGTAGGAATGGTAGTACTTTCTGATGGCTCTCCTCACGAATGAGGAGGGGGTGGAGGGGTATATATAGCCTCCACACAAAATCCAACCGTTACACACACATTTGACCAATCTCGGTGAGACCGAAGTTAAACTTGGTCAGACCGAAAGTTCAAATATAGTGAACGTTGGGATTTTCGGTGGGACCGAAAATACCATCTCGGTGAGACCGAAGTGAGTCAAAGGTTAGGGTTTGCCATTTCGGTGAGACCGAAAATATAAACTCGGATATTCCGAATTGATGTCAACTGATCACAGAAGGTTGGCAGCCCTTTTTCGGTGAGACCGAAACTCAGAATCGGTTTGACCGAGAAGCTAGGGTTTGGAGAAACAACTGAAGTGGTTCATCTCGGTGGGACTGAGTTGGATAAATCGGTGTGACCGAGATGTTAGGGTTTGTAGAGATAACTTCATCTCGGTGAGACAGAGTTGGTTTGACCGAGATTACTTATGGGTGTGTGTTAAGTAGTGAATAGTGCTGATAGTTGAGGGAGTTAGATCACCAAGCACTTGAGCAACAAGAACATTAACACAACCTCATCCCCTTTTAATAGTATTGGCTTTTCCTATGGACTCAATGTGATCTTTGATCACTAAACCAAAAATGGAGTCTTGAGCTTTTGCCAATGCTTGTCTTAGCATTTTGAGGGGTCCACTTCTTCAGACATTTCCATACCCATACCATCGAACTTTTCTGAAATGATTCTCAAGAGAATATTAGTTCAATGATATATATGTTGTTATTAATTACCAAAACCACCCGGGGATTAGTTGCACTTTCAGGCTGGATGAACACGACCCCGTGGAGGGCTGGATGAACAGGACCACCCCGTGGAGGGCAGGATGAACAATAGACGGTGGATAGCTAGATGAACAGTAGCCCATGGAGTGGTGGTTGAACAGGAGCCCGTGGAGAGGGTTGGTTGAACAGTAGCCGGTGGAGTAGCGCGCGGTGGAGGCCAGATGAACAGGAGCCCGTGGATGAACAGTCGCAGGTGGAGGCTGGAGGAGGTCGACGGTGGATGAACAGTAGCCCGTGGAGGCTGGAGGGAGTCGACGGTGGAGATGAATAGTATCCCGTGGAGTCCTGTTTTACGGTACGCCACACCCCTCCCAATGAACAGGACCCCCGTTACGACCGTAGCGCTCCAACACAAGTCTGTTTCCTCCATTTTGCAGTACGCCACACCCCTCCCGATCAACAGGACCCCCATTTCGACCGTAGGAGGTCTGTTTCCTCTGTTTTGTGGAATGCCAGACCCCTCCCGATGAATAGGATCCCTTTTCGAACATGGCCAGTCGAACAAAAGTCCGTTTCCTCCGTTCTGCGGTACGAGAGGCCTCGTTTCCATCGGCTGTTCCGTCCAAGCCCTCCCGATGAACACGACGATGTATTCCGTTCCGACCCAGCCGGTTGGCTCCCCATGAACACGACGACGACGCTGTTTCTCCGTTCTGACCCAGCCATGTACATGAGCCCTGGATGTATGTATGCGCGAGTAGGCGTTCGAGACCCTGCTCGTATGTACGTACGTGGCCGTATTTTCTTTCTTCCACACTACCCGTTGTATGTACGTGTACATGCTACATGCGCGCCTCTACTACGACACGTGCACGCCTCTACATTGACCAGTATGTACGTACACGTTCGCTACAAGAATGACAACGCTACGTATGCTTCGACCAGGTGGGTCCCGACTGTCAGGCACTTCCTTGCGTGTGAAGATGTAGCTGGTGGGTCCAAGCAGTCAGGGGGGAGAATTGTTTATTTTTTGCTCGGACACACTTCCTTGCGTGCGAAGATGTAGCTAGTGGTTCCCAGCAGTCAGGGGGAAACGTTTTTTCGAGAAATACGGTGGCCCCTCCGGTGGGTCCCCGCTGTCAGGTGGAGGAATAATTATTTTGTGCGTAATAAGGAGGCACTTCCTTGCTGCGGCCGTGGACCCAACTATCAGCCTCTCCACGTATAGTCCATGTCCGATGGAAGCCGTTCCTTGACCACGTTGACCACGCCGCGCCGAGAGCACCAGGGCGATGGACGACGGCGAGGCCTAGGAAGGGGACGACGCGGAGCCGGGGACGACGCGGTAGTGGATGCCCATGCGTAGAGGAGTGCGAGGGTTCATTGGTTCGCTGCGGTATGAGGATGCCGTTGCCGCAGAATTACAGGGGGCTGTGGGTGAGTAGAGGATGGCCTGGCCAGCGGTGGGAATAGTAGGGGCGGTGAGGCCTCCGCGGCAGCACAGCCGCCCACGGGAGGCATGAGCATGCGGCACGACCGGCGCTGCTTTGGGCGGCTGGAGCAACAAGACCAGAGGTTGAAGAAGCACTACGACCGTTGGATGGACATCGTACGGTCACTGGAGCTAGAATCGCTCATATTGACTAATTTGTCAAAGCACTCCATCCCCGTCAACTTAGAAGGCCCACAAGTCAGCCTCCCACCAAGGTGGGTCCCAACCTGCAGGGGGAGTATTCATTTTTTGTGCGTAATAAGGAGGCACTTCCGGTGGGTCCAAGCTGATAGCAGGGGGAACGTTTTTTTCATGCAATACGCTGGCCCGTCCGATGGGTCCCAACTGTCAGGGGGGAAACGTTTTTTTCACGAAAAGCGGTGGCCCGTCCGGTGGTCCCTGCAGTCAAGTGGAGGAATCATAATTTTGCGCGTAATAAGGAGGCACTTCCTTGCTGCCGTCGTGGACCCAGCTGTCAGCCCCTCCACGTACAGTCCACATCCAATGGAAGCCATTCCTTGACCACGTTGACCATGTCGCGTCGAGAGCACCAGGGCGATGGACGACGGCGAGGCCTAGGAAGGGGACGACGCGGAGCCAGGGAAGACGCGGTAGTGGAAGCCCGCACGGAGAGGGTTACGAGGGTTCACTAGTTCAGCTGCGGTGTGAGGCTGCCGTCGCCGCAGGGCCAGGCCAGCGGTGGGAATAATAGGGGGTGGTGAGGCCTCCGTGACAGCACAACCGGCCACAGGAGGCAGGAGCATGTAGCACGACCGGGGCTGCTTTGGGCGGCAGGAGCAAGAAGACCAGAGGTTGAAAAAGCACTACGGTCGTTGGATGGACATCGTACGGTCACTGGAGGTAGAATCATTCATATTGACTAAGTTGACAAAGCACTCCATCCCCGTACACTTAGTAGGCCCACAAGTCAGCCTCCCACGAAGGTGGGTCCCAACTAACAGGGGGAGTATTCATTTTTTTTTGCATAATAAGGAGGCACTTCCTAGCATGCGAAGATATAGCTGGTGGGTCCGACCTATCAGCGGTGGGAACATTTTTTCGAGAAATACACAGGCCCTTCCGGTGGGTCCCAACTGTCAGGTGGAGGAATCATTATTTTGCGCGTAATAAGGGGCATTTCCTTGCGTGCGGCCGTGGACCCAGCTGTCAGCCTCTCCACGCAGAGTCTACATCCGATGGTGTCGTTCGTTGACCACTCCGCGCCAAGCGCATCGAAGGTGGTGGACGACGGCGAGGCCCCGGACAGCAATGAGCCGGAGATGGTAGGACGCGGGAGTAGAGTTGCAGACGGAGAGTTGTACGAGGGTTAACTGGTTCTGGTGCGGTATGCTTCGGCAGTCGGTGGAGAAGAACAGGAGGTGTGGAGGGGTGGAGGGATGGCCTGGCCAACGGTGGAGTAGCGCTTTGCAGCGAAGCGTACTAAGCAGAGCTGCTAGCAGCAGGAGGCGGGAGCACCTGGTCCCAGCAGCGCTGGAGGAAGAAGATAAGAGATTGAAGATGGATGTCGGTCGTTGGTTGTAAATCCAATGGCTAACGATGTCAGAATCATTTGTTGACTAAGTTGACAACGACTTGCATTGGCTTCGGCCTATTGGCCCACATTTCAGCCTCCAAAAATGTGGCACGTATTCAACCCATTTTTAAGAATTTACAGTCATTTTTGCGGGGTAGAATTTACAGTCCATTTGATCTTTTTTTTTGAATTACTGTCCATTAGCTGGGCTGGGTGAACGAATAATGTAGCGTCCAAGCGGCCCATTTATGTTTTTCCTAAAAAATTACAGGCCGTTTGCACTTACTCGAAATACATGATTTGGCTGGGCTGATTCTAATAATAATGTTGGGGTGGGTGCAACAATGTTATCAAAAAATAAACAGGGGCTGAGCATTTTGTTTTATATATATAAAAATATATATAATAATAATAAGTGATTTATTATTACATTGCTCCTTAAATCTTACCAAGCTTTTGTACACAATCACTAGGATTTTCATTGCCAAAAAAAATCTAGGATTCTATTGTTAAGAAATTATTTTTATAAGTTAAGAAGATGTGGGATATTGTTTTCTTACATATGTAAATATCTGCTAAATATATGTAATAACATACAAAATAATTTAAATATATATAATATAGTTAGAAGGGAAACATAAGTTAGAGCAGGCGTTCCTATTCTTATATAGAAAAATAGAACAGACCTCTGCGTACGGCCATAGACCTGGTGGGTCCCGACTGTCCGCCTCTTGACGTAGAGTCCCCTCCAGATTCCTCTCGTTTGTTCAGCATGTTCACAACGGCAGACAGCGGCGTCGTGGAGAGCGCACAAAGGCACAGGAGGAGATCCGACCACCTGAAGAAGTGCCTTATTAGTAACGGAACAAGTGAACTAACCCAGTGGCTGAGTGACACTACCCGACAGCTGTTCCGCTCGGGTTTGATTCCACCTATGCAGAGAAAATATCTCCAAAATTTCTGCCTCTGCCTTTATTGACACGTGGGTCCCAATTGTCATCTACGCACACCACGTCCTACTCTTGCCAATACTTCGTCCCTCATTATCTATATTTTTTGCACACTCGACATTGTGTGGGCATGTTGAAAATAGCATATATATTTTACTGTGCATCATATGAAGATGTGCTATGCTTGAATGTTGATCAGCATAATGTTAAATGGCTAGTTCCAGTTTCGAACAGGAATAAAACTTCCATCATGATGTTAACAATGTTTGAAAATGCCATGTTAATATAAATGCTCTGCCTCTGAAAGTTGCAGTTTCTTATCTGAAACTGAACTTGGAGTTTCTTATCTGAAACTGAAACTTGCAGTTTCTTCTCTAAGAATCACATTGTCTACACTTTTACACTCCTATGAAACTACATTTTTTAAGTGCAGAGAAAATATCTCCAAATTTTTTGCCTCAGCCAAAACTGTGTCCCTCGTTTTCTCTGTTTTTCGCACACTCGACATTGTTTGGGCATTTTGAAAATAGCATATGTTTTTGACTGTGCATCATATGAAGATATGCTATGCATGAATGTTGATCAGCATGATGTTAACTGGCTGGTAGTTCAACTTTTGACCATGAAAAATACTTCCAGCATAATGTTAACACTGTTTGAAAAGACCGTGTTAATATATATGCTCTTCCTCTGAAATTTGCAGTTTCTTATCTGAAACTGAACTTGGAGATTCTTATCTGAAACTGAAACTTGCAGTTTCTTATCTGAGAATCACATTGTCTGCACTTTTATACTCCTATGAAACTGCATTTTTTTAAGTTAGAGAAAATATCTCCAAAATTTTTGCCTCTGCATTTATTGACATGTGGGTCCCAATTGTCATCTACGCACACCATGTCCTACACTTGCCAAAAGATCGTCCATCGTTTTCTCTGTTTTTCGCACACTCGACATTGTGTGGGCATTTTGAAAATAGCATATCTTTTTGATTGTGCATCATATGAAGATGTGTTATGCATGAATATTGATCAGCATGATGTTAACTGGCTGGTAGTTCCAGTTTCGACCATGAATAATACTTCCAGCATAATGTTAACACTGTTTGAAAAGGCTGTGTTAATATAAATGCTCTGCCTCTAAAAGTTACAGTTTCTTATCTGAAACTGAACTTGGTGTTTCTTATCTAAAACTGAAACATCCAGTTTCTTATCTGAGAATCACATTGTGTGCCCTTTTATAGTCCTATGAAACTACATTTTTTAAGTGCAGAGAATATATCTCCAAAAAATTTGCCTCTGCCTTTATTGACACGTGGGTCCCTATTGTCATCTACGCACACCACGTCCTACACTTGCCAAAACTTCGTCCCTCGTTTTCTCTGTTTTTCGCACACTCGACAATGTGTGGGCATTTTGAAAATAGCATATTTTTTTGACTGTGCATCATATGAAGAAGTGATCTGCATGAATGTTGATCAGCATGATGTTAACTGGCTGGTAGTTCCAGTTTCGACCATGAATAAAACTTCCAGCATGATGTTAGCACTATTCGAAAAGGCCGTGTTAATATAAATGCTCTGCCTCTGAAAGTTGCAGTTTCTTATCTGAAATTGAACTTGGAGTTTCTTATCTGAAACTGAAACATGCATTTTTTTCTCTGAGAATCACATTGTCTGCACTTTTATATTCCTATGAAACTACATTATTTAAGTGTAGAGAAAATATCTCCAAATTTTTTTGCCTCTGCCTTTATTGACATGTCGGTCACAATTGTCAGCTACGCACACCACATCCTACACTAGCCAAAACTTCGTCCCTCATTTTCTCTGTTTTTCACACACTCGACATTGTGTGGGCATTTTGAAAATAGCATATGTTTTTGATTGTGCATCATATGAAGATGTGCTATGCATGAATGTTGATCAGCATGATGTTAACTGGCTGGTAGTTCCAGTTTCGACCATGAATAAAACTTCCAGCATGATGTTAACAATGTTCGAAAAGGACGTGTTAATATAAATGCTATGCCTCTGAAAGTTGTAGTTTCTTATATGAAACTGAACTTGGAGTTTCTTGTCTGAAACTGAAACTTGCAGTTTTTCTCTAAGAATCACATTGTCTGCACTTTTATACTCCTATGAAACTACATTTTTTAAATGCTAAAAATAGATCTCTAGAATTCATAAAATACTTCATATACTCAATACTGCAAATCTGAAATTCAAAAGACATTCATATCTGAAAGTACTCTCAAAATACACAACACAAAACACAATTCACAACCTGCAAATACTAACAACCCTAAGCTCCTCCTGACAATTCACAACCTGCCCGACTATTGGTCTGGGGGGATCCCTCCTATTCCTCGGCGGCAGACAGCTACCTCATGAGACGATGTGAATGGCGAGGGAGAGGATGGCGGGGAAGCATCGTCGGGCCAACTATTTTTCTCCTTTTGCAGTTGGGTTCGGTCGACGAAGACTCCACCGGCTCGCTCTGGCATGACACCCTCACAAACAACACCCTGGAGATGCTCGATCCTTCAATCTCCTGTGGATGCTCCATCTGGGATCGATAGTCCACAATGAGCGCCACACATCCCACTGATGGTGGTGGATGCCAATGCTTACATGGAGCAGGGTTGGTGTCGGTAATTTTCACTTGGCACCTCGCACTCTACATATATGTCGGTTCCATCCATACATTTGTGTAGTTCCACCAAAATGCAGTTGAATAACCCTCTTTGCACAGATAATGAGAAGGCGTGATTAGATTATAGTGGCACTAGTTGATGACACATACACTAATGAACAGAACGAAATATTACATCATAGTGGAAATCGACGCAAGTCTCCCCGATACACCTTATGCCATTGATGAACATTAGTGTACAACAGTAGTACAAGGAGGGGCCTTGAGACATTCAAATCTCTATTTTTGTGAAGATCAACTAAAATTAAGCACCTCAGTTTGCAGAAACACTTAAACATTAACAATTGGACTAGTTGATGAAACATACATTAACAAACAGAAGCACTTTTTTTATCTACATTAAAATGAAATGATAGAGAGGACACTCGCTCTACTTTAACTGTATTATTACTTCATTTTATCAGTGACACTCGGGTCGAGCAGGTGGCAGACGAGGTGACCTGTGCGTCGCAAGGATGAAGGCCGGGGGTGCTTAGACTAGGATGCTGAAGCTGGCTCTTTCAGTCCCTATCTTCCCCCTGATGTTTCTATGGTAGCATTTGGGTTGTAATCCAAATTTGGTCGAGCTGGTGCTGCGTCCCCCTACCTGCCTAGCTTATGTGGCGAACTTGTCTCCTGCTAGTACTCAGTTCGTTCTAGTAGTAGTTGCATAACTGCCCGTTTACACTAAGATGTTGTTGGATAATGGTTCTCTATTGTTGGGTTTCTTTAATGAAATCAGAGGGAACCCCCTCTTTCGATATATAAAAAACAGTCGCACTTGCAGTGCCAAAACATTGCCTCAAATTAATAGTGCAACTAGATTAAGGTGCAAAATAATAACACTACTGCTTTATCATGGCAGTGCCAAAACAATAGCACAAGAGCATGATCAACATGCAGGATCTTTTGCAAACGGTCAGACCAAAAAGGAACATACCTCGTGATGGGAACCATATTTGCAGTCAACGCCATCTTAGAAGGGATGACACCTGTCACCAACATGGATGATTCAATTCATGGGACCTTTGGTGCAGTTCACCTAAAATGAAGCAATGTCCCATGACCTAGCAGCTTCTTCTTCTTCTTTTAAGAAAAGGGCTCCAGCCCCGGTTCCATTTCCATCATAAAACGAAACCCACGGAGCTTCTTTTTCATTAGTGGCAATAAAATTGAGCAACATCAAGGTTGGTCGTGAAGCTCCTGGAGAGTAGGCGGGCCAGGACAGTTGCATCTCTAACGAAAAGAAGCAACTTATCTTAATGGGAAGTATAGCAGGACATGAAAAAAAGTGCCATTGATTCATATTACTGGAGGCATTACATTGAAAACAACATTGGTTTAATGTGTCCTTACTTTTAATAGTGTGTCTGCTACATTTTACCAGTGGTATTACATAAGAGCGGCTCGGGGCAACAAATATCAGAAGAGGATATCTGGGTTGGTCCCATTTTTGTTCAGTATATAGCCACCTTATACCGTGTGAGCCTAGCAAATCTAGTACTGGACTTACTCTGTTGACTTGTCCCCCAGTCCCCACTTTCTTTCCTTTTTCAACCAATAGATCGGGTTTATATTGAGTTTGTACTATGTTCCCTTTATTTCCCTATTAGACCTAGAGACTAGTTGGATAGCCAGTCTCTGCTACTTTTCGCCCCCATTATTTCCTCTTTCGACCAAGTCCTAGATTCAGGTAACAAATCTTCCCCCACCCCCACCAACTTTCTTCCTTATTTGAACCAAGTACTACTAGATTCAAGTGCATGAACTAGTTTTACCTCTTAACAGTAAAACATTAGGTGGTTTTCGAACAGCTGATCGATCCTATCTACACAAGGGGGCCTGAGAAATAGTAAAAGATACAAATGCAGTGACGTCAGGAGCTTGGGAAGTAGAGCAATGCCGGTGTCGAAGGAAGTTATAACTGAGGGTCGCCGGGATGTCGCTAGGTGGGCGGTAGGAGGCCGGATCTGCCGACACTACAGCAGCGACGAAGAAGGGGTGGGAGGCCCTCCCTCGCCAGCGATGCTTGTGAGAGAATGACAAGGCACGCTGATCAGGACGCGCCGGCAGTGGGTAAGAGCCATCACCGAGGACAACCGCATGAACGTTGCACCTTCTCACCTTCCCCGACGGAGAGGATCCGATTGGATATGTGACCAGCGGTGAGTAGAGAGAGAGTGTGTGGCCACCACTATCGTGTTTAGATCTGGAGAGGACGAGACAGTGTGAAGAGAGCAACACTAGAAAGCAACTCGTCGAAAAGGGGTCCGTCGATAGATGACCTAATTAACATAGCCAGCTTAACCTAGATGGCAGCCGAGTAGTCTTCGTTCATGTGCCCCCAATGACTAGCCCAACTCAGTTGTCGTTGTTTAACCCTCGCAGTGATCCGAAGCACATGACACCTAATTTTGCGAGATGACAAGAAACCTTTTTTTAGATTGGTCACCAGAACTACAGCCCTGTACAACACAGCCTGCACAATATGTAGACGATAGCCAATTGTGGGGACCCCGACTTAGAAGTCGAGATCACCGAATGCACGTGTACAGTGATCCCAGAGATCAATGCTCACTGAACACACAGAAGCTGAAATAACAAGAGTCTTACATCCATACAAATAGTCCTACACGAATTAAGGCCATTATGGCCAAGTCTTACATAGATAGAGCCTCACGGCTGAATGGGAAATAACTCAAATAGCGAAAGTCCTCGGTAAACGGGTAGAACCCATGCCATCTGCCTTAACCCTACAGGCATTCTGACTGGGATAGCGTCCTAGTTCGCATGCTCGTCTCCAAAGAACTCTTCCTCATATTCCTGCTCTTCCATGCCTGGCCAATTAAATAACCAGTGGCAAGCCAATGAGTACTTTGAATGTACTCGCAAGCAACCCATGATGTGGTAACAGTAACAATGCATTTGAATAACAATGATCAATCTAGCAAGGCTAGAACAAATATGCTATCATCAAGTTTATGCATCAATAACCTCGCGTAACCCCGAAGACAGGTTACCGACATCAACAAGAGTATGATTCATCTCATCGAGTCAAGTCACCACCTTGACTTGTCACACACATTTTATCACCAATGAAGTAAAATTCTGGACATAGTTTAAGTAGCACCACCCAACTGTCCATGACCGTGGACACGGCTATTCGAATAGTTTTACACTCTGCAGAGGTTGCGCACTTTACCCACAAGATCCGGGGAACTTCCGTGTCATCCACGACCCGCGGTACCTCAAGTACCCGGGGTAAGCACCCGGTCATTACCTTTCCTTAGACGACACTAACATAGAGTCCACTCGTTGGCACACGGCCCTCGGGTACAAACAATAAGTCACGGGACATGCGCAAATTTTAATGTCACACGTACCCGAAGGGACCAACGGTGTGTCCGGTGCCCTGTAAAAACAGTCATGGCCGTCTATCCAAGCACGACCCCGTCCCGGGAAAGACCTCAAGTCTTCCCGTCACTAGTAATGCGGGCACCATGCTAGTATCGACCTAAGTAATCAATAAAGACCCGTCCCATAAGTGGTAGTGTGGTTGCACATGTTTGGTTGGGACGGTAGTCACACATAAATTTAATCCATCATTCCACCATGCACATGATCTACCGGCACATCACTTCTTTCTCAAGTGATGACCTCACACTTTATCACCCTCGGGCATTAGGGGCACCCGATGGGTTCTTGCAAAGATTTCAACTACGAGGGTTCATATCACACATGCATCATATAAGCATCATGACCAACTATTTGCATGTCATCTAGCGCATAGCAAGATCAACAATAAGGCATGCATCATGTGGTGGTTCATCTAGGTTACCATCGTAACCCTATCATCATGCATCGGAAGCAAACGGGTTCCGAAGAACAAGTGTATCATGGTCAAAGGGCTGCTTGCCTGGATTGGCTTGGTCTTCAAAGTCTTCAATTCCTTCTCCTTCTTCTTTCACATCAACTTCTTCAAATACGGGATCTATAGGTCGCATAATAACCACGGAAAAATAAGAATACAAATAAAACAGAAAAATCAAAGTGCTCAGAAAAATGTCAACTTATTTTTGTAAAATACTAGAGGGATTTCTAAGATGGGGAAAAATCTTAGTTGGAGTTTTGGAGTTATAGAATAGGACATATTGATTTTTGAACAGGAGTTATACTGCCCAAATTTGAATTTAAATTTGAATAGTACAGCAAAGTTTCATGGATTTGAATGAAAGTGGTACCATTAAATAGGTTGGAATATTGCAAGATTTTAGGAGTTGAAAATATTTAATTTGGATCAATATTCTTTTCTATATAAATGTTTAAAACATCAACAGAAAAGAAAAATGAAAAAGGATCCTGTGCACTGAGCCAGAGGAGGCCACAGTGCACGGCCCAGACGGACTGGCCCAGCCGCACGGAGCCAGCGCGCGCGCACGTCAGGTTTTCAAACCTGACGGGCGGGGCCCGTGGGTCAGCGGCACAGAGAAGGGGGAGAGAGGTGGGGGGATGACAGGCGGGGCCCGCCTGTCATCTCTAACCCCACGGCCACGGCGGCGGCGAGCTCACCGGCGAAGATTCCGGCCACGGCGACGGCAACGGAGGGCAGGGTTGAGCTCAGCGTCGTGTCGCGGTTGCAGTGGTGGTAGTGCGGCACGGCGGGGAGTCCTGGTTCACCGGCGGTGAGGTGGGGCGGCGGAAGCTCGTCGGAGGGTGATGGCTGCGGCTGTTTCCGGCTGCCACGGAGAAGGGAAACAGGGGGAAAATGATCAGTGGAGTGCAGCGGTTTCGAAACGAGTGGAAGGAGAGGCAGGGGAGGCCCGTACCTTGAGATCGCCGGCGGCCTGACGCGGCGGAGCTCCGGTCGATCCCGAGCACTGGGACCTCCTGGGGTCGAGCTGGTGGTGCAGGAGTGATGCTGGGGAGGAGGAGGTGCTGCTGGTGCTGTTGGAATGGCTCGGGAGGGCCTATATATAGGGGCTCGACGAAGACCCGTGGTCCAGTGCGCCGGCGAGCTCCGGCTCGACGCTACAGCGCACGGGAGGCCAGGGGAGTGAGTCCGTGGAGTTCCTGGACAAGCTCCACGTCCAGTAGAGGTGAAAGGAGGAGCGGGGGAGTGTCAGAGGGGTGCACGCGTGCGAGGCAGAGGAGTGGCCGCCGCTGGCGGCCAGCGCGCGTGCGACTGCGGCTACTGGAGGGCGCTTGAGGAGGGGGGACAACGCCGGGGAGGTCGCGGACGTCGAGGCGCCTCGACTGGCGCGAGGGGGAGGCTCGAGGTTGCCGGGGGAGGCCGATTGGCCAGAGCCACCGTGCGGAGGGCACTGTTTGCGCGCTCCAGAGCATGCGTATTGCTGGCATCAGCGTGCTCTCGCCGGTTTGGTCCGATCCAGCGTGTCCAACAGTGTCTAGCACGTTGTAGGAGGAGTAAAGAAATGCCCTGAGGCCTTGGATGCCTTGGGGATGCAGAGAGAGAGGGAGAGGGTTGGTGAAATGGTGAAAGTTGGTTGTGCAGCAAGGTAAAACAAGGGTTTCACCCTTCAATCATGGAGCTGAGGTGCAGGGGGAGTTACTGGAGGTAGCTGGTAACTCAATGAGCCTGTGGTAAGAAGTTGAGGCCATGGAGAAAAGTGAAAGTGGTCAAATTGGAGGTTTTAGCATTTCTGCAGAAGGTGTTTGATCAGTGTTTGATCAAGTAAATGAAGTCCACTTGACATGGCACTTGACAGGGTTGAAAGATATGAGAAAATAGGGTGCTTCACCAAATTTGGGCCCACTTGGAGAAACTAGCCAATGTAACTTTGGTGAACCCTAGAAATCAACAGAAACAGTTTCATCTTGATTGAGTTAAGCTAATCATCTCCCCTTGATGCACCACTTGGTGTAGCATCATCATTTGGGGTATTGATCATGCCCACAAAGTTTGAAGCTCCAGATAAAAAGTTGGTAATGTAAAGTTGTTCAAATTTGCATTTGAACAGAAAGGGTTTTGAGGTGATCTGATCAAGTTGCTCTATTCAAATTCTTGTGCCATTTGGTCTAGATGCCTTATTAGGTCATTCTAGCATGTGCACCAAGTTTGAGAGCATTTGGACAAGTTTGGCAATGTAAAGTTGCTCAAACTTCAATTATGGACAGAATGGTTATGAAGGGGTTTGAGGAGGTTTCCTTGCTTCCCAAGGCATGGGACTTGGCAAGATCATCAAATTTGTCATATATGACATGATAGAATTTCCCTGGAATTTTTGGACAAAGTTTCCTTTGTAAATATTTCAAAAGCTTGAAATATCCAGAAAGGGTTTTAGAGGGTTTAGCCCATTATTTTGAACATGACCAAGTGTTGAAACTCTTATATATGGACAATATATGTCCTATGAGTCTCTCTGAATTTTGGCAAATATTTTTGAAACAGTTAAATGATTTTCCCCTATTAAAGACCACTTCTGGCCTTAAGAAAAAGCTTTTAAATAAAATAGGAAAATAACTTTTAAAATTATACCTTTGTGGTTTCTGGGAGTCCTATGACTACTAGGTCTCAAATAAACCTTTTGAAATAATTTTCACACCCTTAATCAAGTACTTGCAGTGCAAATCTCAATTCAGGGGTTTTTGGAAAACTAAATTTATAAAATACTCTTTGGCCAAATTAATTTTGTAAGAAATTACTATATTGTCTTATAACACTTGGCATGATCATTGGGCAGAAGTTTTGGGTGTGGAGATGAAATCTACAAGAGGTCATAGTTGACTTTAATGAGCACATGAAAAAGCAAATGAAGAAAACTCAATTCCAAATAAAAGCCAAATGATGCTAAAAAAAATTGCTGGTCCAAATTTTCATGCTTCAAAGTTACAAATAACATGTTACAAAATGCAGGGTGTGACAGACCTACCCCCCTTACAAGAATCTCGTCCCCGAGATTCCTAAACTAGGGCTTAAAAGAGGTCGGGAAACTCGGATCTTAGATAGTCTTCTCGTTCCCAGGTTGCTTCTGCTTCGGTGTGGTTGCTCCACTAGACCTTGAAGTACTTGATGGTACGGCTCCGCGTACGTCGTTCTGCTTCGTCCAGAATGCGAATGGGCTTCTCGCGGTAGGTCAAATCAGGCTGCAGATCAATGGCTTGGTGATCCACATCCTTGTAGAGATTGGGCTTGTTTGGAACTTGGAGACATTTCCGGAGTTGTGACACATGGAACACATTGTGCACATCGGATAGCTCAGGTGGTAGTTCCAACTGATAAGCCACTTCTCCTCGTCGTGCAGCGATCTCAAAGGGTCCAATGAACCTTGGTGCGAGCTTCCCCTTAACATGGAAACGCTTGGTTCCCTTCAGAGGAGTTACCCGCAGGTACACATGGTACCCGACATGGAAACTCATGTCGCGGCGTCGGGTGTCAGCATAACTCTTCTGCCTTGACTTGGCTGCCTTTAATCGCTCTCTGACTAGTTGGACTTGCTCTTCTGCTGCGCGGAGATTATCCGGTCCAAAAACTAGTCCTTCTCCAGTCTCTGACCAGTTGAGGGGTGTGCGACATCTGCGTCCGTACAACACCTCAAATGGTGCCATCTGAAGGCTTGACTGGTAACTGTTGTTGTAGGAGAACTCGGCAAAAGGGAGACAGTCTTCCCACTTGGCTCCATATGCCAGGACACAGGCTCGGAGCATGTCTTCGAGAATCTGATTGACTCGCTCAGTCTGACCTCCGGTCTGTGGGTGGAAAGCTGTGCTGAAAGACAACTTGGTTCCCAGGGCTTCTTGGAACTTCTTCCAGAACCTTGAGGTGAACTGGGTTCCTCGATCTGACACAATCTCCTTGGGAACACCGTGAAGACTTACGATTCTGTCGATGTAGAGAGCTGCCAGCCGGTTGCCATCATAAGTGGTTTTGACAGGAATGAAATGGGCCATCTTGGTCAAATGATCGACTATGACCCAGATAGAGTCATGTCCTCTATTCGACCTTGGTAGTCCAGTGATGAAGTCCATTCCGACTTTATCCCACTTCCACTCAGGAACTTGGAGTGGTTGAAGCAATCCAGCAGGTCGCTGATACTCAGCCTTGACCCTTTGGCACACATCACACTTTGCAACATAGGTTGCAATCTCTCTTTTCATACCGTGCCACCAGAATCGTGCCTTCAAGTCTTGGTACATCTTGGTTCCTTCGGGGTGGATGGAATACGGAGTGTCGTGGGCTTCTTGCAGAATCAGCGTCTTCAGCTCGGTGTTGTTTGGTACGCAGAGACGACCTTTGTACCAAACAATCCTGTGCTCGTCTTCGGAGAATCCTGGGCCCTTGCCCAGCTTCATCTTCTTCTTGATGCCTTCGATGCTTGCATGTCCATCTTGAGCCTTCTTGACGTCGTCCATCAGAGTCGGTCTGACTTCCAAATGATCCAAAAATCCGGGGGTGACCAATTCCAAACTGAATTGTTCGATCTCCTTAAACAAGGCAGGCTGCCTTTCCTGAATAATGACATTCAAAGAGCAAGCCTTCCTTCTTAAGGCAACGGCCACCACGTTAGCCTTCCTAGGGTGATACTGAACACTGAGGTCATAATCTTTGATGAGTTCCAACCATCTCCGCTGCCTCATGTTCAATTCCTTTTGGGTGAAAATATACTTCAGACTTTTATGGTCTGTGTAAATCTCACACCGTTTCCCTAGGAGGTAATGCCGCCATGTCTTCAAGGCATGAACTACTGCCGCTAGCTCAAGATCGTGAGTAGCGTAGTTCTCCTCATGGGGTCGTAGCTGCCTGGAGAGGTATGCTATGACGCGGCCTTCTTGCATCAGAACGCTTCCCAATCCGGTTCGAGAGGCATCACAATATATCACGAACTCCTTGTCAATATCAGGTGTTGCCAGAACTGGGGCGGTGGTCAATCTCTTTTTGAGCTCTTGGAAGCTCTCTTCGCATTTTGGCGTCCACTCGAACTTCTTATCCTTTTTGAGGAGCTGAGTCATTGGTCGTGCAATGCTAGAGAATCCTTCCACTAACTTGCGGTAATAGCCCGCCAATCTGAGGAAGCTTCTGACTTCCTTGACGGTCGTTGGAGATTGCCATTGGGTCACAGCTTCGATTTTTGCAGGATCAACAGATAATCCTTCCTCGGTCAAGACATGACCTAAGAATCCAACTTTATGCAGCCAGAACTCACACTTGCTGAATTTGGCATACAGTTGGTGCTCACGAAGCTTGTCTAGGACCATCCTCAGATGTTGCTCATGCTCTTCCTCCGACTTCGAGAACACAAGAATGTCATCAATGAAGACAACAACAAACTTGTCCAAATATTCCATGAAGACTTTATTCATGAGATACATGAAGTAGGCCGGGGCATTGGTTAACCCAAAAGACATGACCGTGCACTCGTACATGCCATATCTGGTTACGAATGTCGTCTTCGGAATATCTTGGGGTCTGATCTTCAGCTGGTAATACCCAGATCTGAGGTCGATCTTGGAGAATACCTTGGCTCCGCTGAGCTGATCAAACAGATCTTCGATCTTGGGAAGTGGGTACTTGTTCTTGATTGTAACTTCATTGAGGGAACAATAGTCAATGCATAAGCGGATGGTACCGTCCCTCTTTGCCACAAACAGAACAGGAGATCCCCAAGGGGAGGCACTCGGGCGGATAAATCCCTTCCTTAGCTGCTCTTCTAGATGCTTCTTCAACTCGGCTAATTCTTCCGTCCCCATTCTATAAGGCTTCTTATAGATGGGTCCTGCTCCGGGCACGAGCTCGATGATGAACTCAATGTCACGGTCAGGGGGCATTCCCGGTAGTTCATCCGGAAAGACATCAGGATACTCACATACCACCGGTACTTGCTCTAGCCCAACTTCAGACAGACAGTTGACTTTAGTGGTTTGAGCGGAGGAGGAGTTGGGGGCAAACTTAACTTCGACTCCTTGGTCATTGGTCACAATGACTGTCCGATTGGCACAGTCTAACAAGCCTTGGTGCTTACTGAGCCAATTCATACCTAGGATCACATCCAAGCCTTGCGATCTCAGGACGATAAGGTCTGCTAGGAAGTCTACACCGTTAATGGTAATACTGACTCCTTTACAGCCTATCTTGGCTCTCATCTCGGCTCCGGGGGTTTGTATCACCATAGGGTTATTCAGGGGTGTAGGGGTCATGCAACTTTTTAATGCAAATCTTTGAGTGACAAATGAATGCGTTGCTCTAGAATCAAACAAGACAGTTGCAGGTGCTGAGTTGACAAGGAACGTACCCAGCACGACGTCCGGGTCTTCCTGGGCTTCTTCAGCAGTGACGTGATTCACACGCCCCTTCCCATAGTTCGGTGGATTGCGAGGAGCTGGGTTCCTTGGTGGCATTCCACGGCCTTGTCCCTGGTTATGCGCATTGGGGCGCGGGGCATCAGGCTTCTTGTTGGGGCACACCCTGGAGATGTGTCCGGGCTGACCACACCCAAAGCAAGTGACTTGGTTTGGGGTGTTGATCTTGTTGCCACCATTGGTATTGGGGTTGAAAGCTGGCCTGGGGTTGGCATAC
The DNA here is from genome assembly GCA_902687465.1 of Secale cereale. Classification (NCBI taxonomy): domain Eukaryota; kingdom Viridiplantae; phylum Streptophyta; class Magnoliopsida; order Poales; family Poaceae; genus Secale; species Secale cereale. Next base: position 223,376,515 of record LR738712.1, read on the forward strand.
TGCTGAGGCTGAGGATTGGCACGAGGTGCAGGAGCTCTTGGCTGCTGATAGGCGGGCTTGGCCGGGGCTGATTGCCACGGACGAGGCTTCTGGTTGCTGGAACTTCCCTTACTGACCAACTTGCACTTGCGAGTGTCTTCCAAAGCACGCCGCTTGTCTTCAAGCATGAGTGCCTTGTTCACCAGGTCAGGGAAAGATGGGCAGTCGCACACGACAAGCGAGTATTGCAGAGTCTGATTAAGGCCTTCCATGAAGCGCTCCCTTTTGGCAGCATCAGTGCTGACATCCTCAGGGGCATACCTTGACAGAATGCTGAACTTCTGCATGTACTCCTTGACAGTGCCACTTCCTTGCTTCAGGGCTCGGAACTCGTGCTTTTTGATAGCCATGATTCCGGAAGGAATGTGGGCCTTGCGGAATTCTGCCTTGAAGTTCACCCAAGTGATGTCTTGTTCAGCATGCATGACCTTGAATCCATCCCACCAAGCTCTAGCAGTTCCCCCGAGGCAGTGGGCTGCATAAGCCACCTTCTCGCGATCTTCGGTGCATCCGACTAGTTCCAGGATTTCCTCAATGGAACGGACCCAGTCATCTACATCCAGGGGTTCAGCAGTCTCGATGAAGGTTGGCGGTGCATGCTTCTTGAACTCTGCCAACGTGGAACGTCCATTGCCATTCCCCGCCGGCTGGCGGTTGTTGGTGAAAGCTTGAGCAATCAGCTGAAGAGCTGCAGTGTTGGCTTGGCGTTCCTCTCGGAAAGCTTGGAGAAGCTGAGCCATGTCCATGCTTGGAGGAGGTGGTGGTGGAGCTTGGTCGTTGGTTTGGTCGTGGCCTGCCTCTGGCTGAGAGGATGCTCCGGCTTCGGGCTGCTGGGTAGAGGTACCAGTACGAGTTACAACAGGCATCCTGTTGGAGCGGTAAAAGGTCTCATGACTCGGAAGAGGGAAAGCAAGATAGATGGGTGCCTAGTAAGGGGGTGGGTGTGACACTAAATCAAATCATGCAAGGGCCGAGAGGCCAAACACATTCATTAAAATCCAGATGGGTGATGTAGTCGTTTACACATTGCCGAAGGAAGATTACGACTTACATCCAGACACAACAAAAGCAAACGCTAGATGGTTTCATATGAACCATACAAGGACTCGACTGCGCATAGGGGTTACACGACCTATCCTACCGTAAGGGTTACAATGGGCATATCCGAGTAGCGAATAATGCCTAAGCGGCGGAATGCTCGGTCGCGTATTCCGGCTCTTCTGGGTCTTCCTCCTTGTCTTCATTTGGCTGGGCTCCCTTGTCGCTGGAGGGAGTGGGGGAGTGGAGGAGTTGGATACGACGGTGCTTCGATGGTGGTGCAGGGAAAAGCTTGCGGTATTCCCTTGCTGTCATCCGGCGTCGCCGAGGTGGTTCTTCACCCTTGGAAGACACATCCTCGGAGGGCCTTCCGCCTCGATATGCGATAGTGGATTGTCCAGAAGGGGCTCCTTCCTTCTTGATCCTGTTTGCCTTCTCTTGAGCTCGTCGAAGAAGTGCCTTGGTCTTGTAAAGTTCTTCTCGAAGCTTCATTGATTCCTAGGCCAGGTCTTGTGCCAAGCTGTCGGCACATAGACTGAAGTAGGTCTGGAACCGAAGCGAGAGTCCTTCCTTCAGTGGAGGGGCTAGTGCGCTGCTTTCTTTGTCACCTTCCTTCCGGTAAGGTAAGAAGCGAGTTGCCATCTTGGCTGCCATCTCCGGAAGAAGCTCGCGGAGACGGGTTAATGCCTTGAGTGCAGCAGCCTCGGCAGCGAGTGGTACTGTTGCCATCTGGGGTCCCTCGAAGAACCAACTTGTGGGAGGATCGTTTGCCTTCACGATCACTTCCACATGGTACTCCACCTCAGTGTCGCTCACCCAATGCTCAAGTTAGGTGAGGATGGGTGCTCGGTGGAACTGACACTCCTGGAGGCTATCCTCGAGAAGTAGGGGAAACCCAGTGGCCAGGTGCTCTTCGGGAACAGCGGCCATCTACAAAGGTGGAATAGGAGGGGTTAAATAGCTGAGGAAATCTCAGGTTTAGAAAAGAAGAGAGGTTCAGAAGGTTTTTGAAAAGGGGTCTCAACTAACTAACGCCCATGCTAACTAAGGCTTCCTAAAGTCAGGATGGCTCTGATACCAGCTCTGTGGGGACCTCGACTTAGAAGTCGAGATCACCGAATGCACGTGTACAGTGATCCCAGAGATCAATGCTCACTGAACACACAGAAGCTGAAATAACGAGAGTCTTACATCCATACAAATAGTCTTACACGAATTAAGGCCATTATGGCCAAGTCTTACATAGATAGAGCCTCACGGCTGAATGGGAAATAACTCAAATAGCGGAAGTCTTCGTTAAACGGGTAGAACCCATGCCATCTGCCTTAACCCTACAGGCATTCTGACTGGGATAGCGTCCTAGTTCGAATGCTCGTCTCCAAAGAACTCTTCCTCATATTCCTGCTCTTCCATGCCTGGCCAATTAAATAACCAGTGGCAAGCCAATGAGTACTTTGAATGTACTCGCAAGCAACCCATGATGTGGTAACAGTAACAGTGCATTTGAATAACAATGATCAATCTAGCAAGGCTAGAACAAATATGCTATCATCAAGTTTATGCATCAATAACCTCGCGTAACCCCGAAGACAGGTTACTGACATCAACAAGAATATGATTCATCTCATCGAGTCAAGTCACCACCTTGACTTGTCAAACACATTTTATCACCAATGAAGTAAAATTCTGGACATAGTTTAAGTAGCACCACCCAACTGTCCATGACCGTGGACACGGCTATTCGAATAGTTTTACACTCTGTAGAGGTTGCGCACTTTACCCACAAGATCCGGGGAACTTCCGTGTCTTCCACGACCCGCGGTACCTCAAGTACCCGGGGTAAGCACCCGGTCATTACCTTGCCTTAGACGACACTAACATAGAGTCCACTCGTTGGCACACGGCCCTCGGGTACAAACAATAAGTCATGGGACTTGCCCAAATTTTAATGTCACACGTACCCGAAGGGACCAACGGTGTGTCCGGTGCCCTGTAAAAACAGTCATGGCCGTCTATCCAAGCACGACCCCGTCCCGGGAAAGACCTCTAGTCTTCCCGTCACTAGTAATGCGGGCACCATGCTAGTATCGACCTAAGTAATCAATAAAGCCCCGTCCCATAAGGGGTAGTGTGGTTGCACATGTTTGGTTGGGACGGTAGTCACACATAAATCTAATCCATCATTCCACCATGCACATGATCTACCGGCACATCACTTCTTTCTCAAGTGATGACCTAACACTTTATCACCCTCGGGCATTAGGGGCACCCGATGGGTTCATGCAAAGATTTCAACTACGAGGGTTCATATCACACATGCATCATATAAGCATCATGACCAACTATTTGCATGTCATCTAGCGCATAGCAAGATCAACAATAAGGCATGAATCATGTGGTGGTTCATCTAGGTTACCATCGTAACCCTATCATCATGCATCGGAAGCAAATGGGTTCCGAAGAACAAGTGTATCATGGTCAAAGGGCTGCTTGCCTGGATTGGCTTGGTCTTCAAAGTCTTCAATTCCTTCTCCTTCTTCTTTCACAGCAACTTCGTCAAATACGGGATCTATACGTCGCATAATAACCACGGAAAAATAAGAATACAAATAAAACAGAAAAATCAAAGTGCCCAGAAAAATGTCAACTTATTTTTGTAAAATACTAGAGGGATTTCTAAGATGGGGAAAAATCTTAGTTGGAGTTTTGGAGTTACAGAATAGGACATATTGATTTTTGAACAGGTGTTATACTGCCCAAATTTGAATTTAAATTTGAACAGTACATCAAAGTTTCATGGATTTGAATGAAAGTGGTACCATTAAATAGGTTGGAATATTGCAAGATTTTAGGAGTTGAAAATATTTAATTTGGATCAATATTCTTTTCTGTATAAATGTTTAAAACATCAACAGAAAAGAAAAATGAAAAAGGATCCTGTGCACTGGGCCAGAGGAGGCCACAGTGCACGGCCCAGACGGACTGGCCCAGCCGCACGGAGCCAGCGTGCGCGCACATCAGGTTTTCAAACCTGACGGGCGGGGCCCGTGGGTCAGCGGCACAGAGGAGGGGGAGAGAGGTGGGGGGATGACAGGCGGGGCCCGCCTGTCATCTCTAACCCCACGGCCACGGCGGTGGCATGCTCACCGGCGAAGATTCCGGCCACGGCGACGGCAACGGAGGGCAGGGTTGAGCTCAGCGTCGTGTCGCGGTTGCAGTGGTGGTAGTGCAGCACGGCGGGGAGTCTTGGTTCACCAGCGGCGAGGTGGGGCGGCGGAAGCTCGTCGGAGGGTGGTGGCTGCGGCTGTTTCCGGCTGCCACGGAGAGGGGAAACAGGGGGAAAATGATCAGTGGAGTCCAGCAGTTTTGAAACGAGTGGAAGGAGAGGCAGGGGAGGCCCGTACCTCGAGATCGCCGGCGGCCCGACGCGGCGGAGCTCCTGTCGATCCCAAGCACTAGACCTCCTGGGGTCGAGCTGGTGGTGCAGGAGTGATGCTGGGGAGGAGGAGGTGCTGCTGGTGCTGTTGGAATGGCTCGGGAGGGCCTATATATAGGGGCTCGACGGAGACCCGTGGTCCAGTGCGGCGGCGAGCTCCGGCTCGACGCTACAGCGCACGGGAGGCCAGGGGAGTGAGTCCGTGGAGTTCCTGGACAAGCTCCACGTCCAGTAGAGGTGAGAGGAGGAGCGGGGGAGCGTCTGAGGGGTGCGCACGTGCAAGGCAGAGCAGTGGCCGCCGCGGGCGGCTAGCGCGCGTGCAACGGCGGCTACTGGAGGGCGCAGGAGGAGGGGGGACAGCGCCGGGGAGGTCGTGGATGTCGAGGCGCCTCGACTGGCGCGAGGGGGAGGCTCGAGGTTGTCGGGGGAGGCCGATTGGCCAGAGCCAGCGTGCGGAGGGCACTGTTTGCATGCTCCAGAGCATGCGTATTGCTGGCATCAGCGTGCTCTCGCCGGTTTGGTCCGATCCAGCGTGTCCAACAGTGTCTAGCACGTTGTAGGAGGAGTAAAGAAATGCCCTGAGGCCTTGGATGCCCTGGGGATGCAGAGAGAGAGGGAGAGGGCTGGTGAAATGGTGAAAGTTGGCTGTGCAGCAAGGTAAAACAAGGGTTTCACCCTTCAATCATGGAGCTGAGGTGTTGGGGGATTTACTGGAGGTAGCTGGTAACTCAATGAGCCTGTGGTAAGAAGTTGAGGCCATGGAGAAAAGTGAAAGTGGTCAAATTGGAGGTTTTAGCATTTCTGCAGAAGGTGTTTGATCAGTGTTTGATCAAGTAAATGAAGTCCACTTGACATGGCACTTGACAGGGTTGAAAGATATGAGAAAATAGGGTGCTTCACCAAATTTGGGCCCATTTGGAGAAACTAGCCAATGTAACTTTGGTGAACCCTAGAAATCAACAGAAACAGTTTCATCTTGATTGAGTTAAGCTAATCATCTCCCCTTGATGCACCACTTGGTGTAGCATCATCATTTGGGGTATTGATCATGCCCACAAAGTTTGAAGCTCCAGATAAAAAGTTGGTAATGTAAAGTTGTTCAAATTTGCATTTGAACAGAAAGAGTTTTGAGGTGATCTGATCAAGTTGCTCTATTCAAATTCTTGTGCCATTTGGTCTAGATGCCTTATTAGGTCATTCTAGCATGTGCACCAAGTTTGAGAGCATTTGGACAAGTTTGGCAATGTAAAGTTGCTCAAACTTCAATTATGGACAGAATGGTTATGAAGGGGTTTGAGGAGGTTTTCTTGCTTCCCAAGGCATGGGACTTGGCAAGATCATCAAATTTGTCATATATGACATGATAGAATTTCCCTGGAATTTTAGGAGAAAGTTTCCTTTGTAAATATTTCAAAAGCTTGAAATATCCAGAAAGGGTTTTAGAGGGTTTAGCCCATTATTTTGAACATGACCAAGTGTTGAAACTCTTATATATGGACAATATATGTCCTATGAGTCTCTCTGAAGTTTGGCAAATATTTTTGAAACAGTTAAATAATTTTCCCCTATTAAAGACCACTTCTGGCCTTAAGAAAAAGATTTTAAATAAAATAGGAAAATAACTTTTAAAATTATTCCTTTGTGGTTTCTGGGAGTCCTATGACTACTAGGTCTCAAATAAACCTTTTGAAATAATTTTTACACCCTTAATCAAGTACTTGCAGTGCAAATCTCAATTCAGGGGTTTTTGGAAAACTAAATTTATAAAATACTCTTTGGCCAAATTAATTTTGTAAGAAATTACTATATTGTCTTATAACACTTGGCATGATCATTGGGCAGAAGTTTTGGGTGTGGAGATGAAATCTACAAGAGGTCATAGTTGACTTTAATGAGCACATGAAAAAGCAAATGAAGAAAACTCAATTCCAAATAAAAGCCAAATGATGCTAAAAAATTTTGCTGGTCCAAATTTTCATGCTTCAAAGTTACAAATAACATGTTACAAAATGCAGGGTGTGACACCAATCCATGCGTGTCTGCTGGAGTCTGGTCACATGCATGGACAAACTGATCTTCTGTGTCTTGCAGGGATCGTCAAGGTACAAACGTACGTACTTCTATTAACTCACCCGACTTGTGGGGCCGGGGAGTGTGCCTATTATCGGATCTCAATTGCGGTCCCACATGTGTGTGCAAACGCAATATGACGCACGTTCCATTCCGAGAGCGGCGTGCCAGACCGACCGACCGTTTGGGGTGCGACGCGAACGCGACGGGCGTGCTGTATACTCCATACATGTGTACCACCGTTTTCTTGAGGCTTTGCTCCATGGAACAATCCATGGATACAAAATTGGTATACTGTACTATTTAAAAGTCGAGGGCAGGGCTTTTCCCACGCGGTAGGCGGGGCAGTTCGGCCTAGTCGGTTCGACAGAGATGCGAGAAGATGAGGGAGTAGGCTGCTACAAATGTAAGGCTGTGTGATTTGATAGTGAGTTACTGCTCGACAGGTGGGGCCCAGTGATTTGACTTTCCATTATCATTTTAACTGCCAAGCCGGATTCCTGACCACCTCCATACAGGCACCATACAGGTGCCTCTCCCGATGCTCCACCATGTAGAGGCTGGCTCTTGCTTGAGAGCCCATGATGTCTACACACACTTCTATTTCTTGTAGACTATGTTGGGCCTCCAAGCGCAGAGGTTTGTAGGACAGCAGCAATTTCCCTCAAGTGGATGACCTAAGGTTTATCGAACTCAGGGAAGTAGAGGTTGAAGATGGTCTCTCTCAAGCAACCCTGCAACTAAGATACAAGAAGTCTCTTGTGTCCCCAACACACCTAATACAACTAGGAGTTGTATAGGTGCACTAGTTCGGCGAAGAGATGGTAAAATATGGATGATAGGAGTGGCAAAGCAAAGTAATATAAATCTGTAATGAAAAGTGCCAAGCAAACAAGTGGTAAACGTGAGCACAAATGGTATTGCAATGGTGGAAACAAGGCCTAGGCTTCATACTTTCACTAGTGGCAACTCCCAACAACATTAACATAATCGAATCACATGATATTTCCCATAAAACATGCAATGGAGACGCACTCGGAGGTCATTCCCTTGTGGTCAAGAGAGGACGAGAATTATGTAGGGCTACAAAAGCACACCTCAAAGTTCGTAGTTCTCAATCTATGGATTTACCAATGTCACCGCGGCCATCCAAAGAGAGTACCACAATCACCACAACATATCTCCAGGATAGTCAAAGACAAGCACCAAGAGACTCTCAATCTTCAATCAACACACAAAAGAGGAAATCACTCATGAAAATATTCTTCTAATCCATGTCCAATAGACCGCTGTCACATTGGTCTCGGGGATTATACTAGATAAAGACAAGTGAGTACATCAATCCAATACATAGAGGAAGGGGAAATATCCTAGATTAACGTAGCCTATGATCACAACGAAGATCACATCATGGGAGAGAGAATTGACCACATAGCTACTGGTAGATACCTCAGCCCCGAGGAGGAACTACTCCCGCATCATGGAGGGAGGAAGCAACGTCGATGGAGATGAATCCGGGGGCACTTCCCCATCCCGGCAGGATGCTGGCATAGGAATTCTGGTCCCCCGAAACATGGTGGCGATGGCGGCGGAGATCGGAATTGTTTCTGGAGAAAAGGGTTCTGGAATCAGGGTTTTCGCGATGGGAGAATAAATAGGAGGCCAAGTAGGTTACCAGAGGAGGTGGGAGCCCCCCAGGCGTCCCCCCGGCGCGGCCAGGGGTGGGGCCGCGCCATCAGTGCGCCTGGGGCCCCTCTGGCCCCCCTCTGGCCCCACTTCTGGCGCATGGAAGCTTCTGGAGCGCTGATTTTTTATATATTTTTCCCGGAATTTTTCTGGCAATTTAAGTAATGGGAAAACCTAAAATACAAAAACAGCAGAAAACAGAAACTGGCACTGGGGTGTACTGAGTTAATAGGTTAGTCCAAATATGATCAAAAGTGTATGTAAGTGTATCAAAAGCATAGCAATATCATCCAAAACATGCATGGAGCAAGCAGAAATTATAGATACGTTTGGGACGTATCAACATCCCAAAGCTTAATTCCTGCTCGTCCTCGAGTAGGTAAATGATAACAAGCACAATTTCTGTGGTGACATGCTACCAAAGAGTCTTTCACAATCACATGACAGATGCTTATTGAGATAATGAATCTTTAGTAATTAAGTTGCCTCATGAGAATATCACAAAGAACTGAAACTTTACAATATGATACTGAAACACCCAATAGATTTGTAGTGAGCATGGTGTGCAAACATGACAAATTGATACCTCGCTTGCCCCCTTTAGTGAGGCAAAACATAAATGAAGGAGCACCTCCGAAGTTTAAGTGACGACTAGATACAATGATTTCAGAATAAGCGATATCACAATCATGCAGAAGACAATGGTACTTTGGGACAATGCACATTACACTCAGAATGACAATCATGCTCTCAATAGTTGGTGCTTTGAAGAAAGAAGGCGGAGACTCTCGAACCATGGATTTTGATGGCAAGGTTGAAAACCCGTGGCTGGAAGCAAAGACTACACAAGTACCAGAGCTCATGGTTTTAAAAATAGAGATAAAAAGCTTTTGGGAGATGCATAATTCATCAACGAATGCTAGTAGATAACCCAATTACTTCTTATGCTGGACAAGTTTCGAGGAACGGCTCCCACGCGGGGACAATCACATCCCCTTAATCTCCTTTGTTTATCACTGCCAGAGTTTTCTGATTTCTCATGAACAAAGCATGAAGGAGGGTTTGTTTGTTGCTATTATCTTTTGTGAGCTGGGCGCACTCATGCCAGTCCCTCCTCGTATTAGGGGTTTGCAGATTAGACATGCAATCTCAGGTTAAAATTTGTCCAACATAAGAAGATAATGAATTACCTAATACTTCCTCATGAGCTAAAGCAGAGGCACAAAAGAGAAATGCTTTTGAATAATTTTGAGATGGTACAAGAAAGTCTTCGTTAGGAATGGCAAGTAAATACCATATATAGGAAGGTATGGTGGACTCATATGGCATAACTGGTTTCAAGGATTTTGGATGCACAAGCAATCAGTCCGCTTAGTACACGTGAAGGCTAGCAAAAGACTGGGAGCGACCAACTAAGAGAGCAATGACGGCCATAATCATGCATAGCGACAAAGCAACATTGAATCGGGCATGGAAGTTATATCACTACTCAGAAATTAAAGATCATCAAGGCTTGATAGACTTTCTTTACAGTCTTAAATATGCGTGAGCATATGCCAAGTCAATCAAAATAAATTCTTGGAGGACGATATCACTAAACCATACCACATCATAGGCAAACAAATCATGTTGGTACTTCAATAACACATTAAGAACCCCCCAGCTATTTGAGACTAACCATAAGAAAACATGAACTACTAAGCACCATTATGCACATAGCATTTTCATCATAGACATATCAACCAGTGCCACAGAAGCCAACTCTCTTAACAAGATAAGTATGATAACTCAAAAGAGTTCCAGAAGCAACAACCTAAACAAAAGCTCTTAAAAAGATAAGCATGAAAACTAAGAGCTAAGCATGACAGCAGCTATGAAAAGATAAAGAACACACACAAGAATATACGCATGCAAGCCTATGTTGTGTTCTACAGTGGAGTGGAGCATGTTTCTCTCCCAAACAATGAAGGCTAGGATCCAACTTGTTAAGAACAGCAAGTAAAACTAAATAAACTAAAAAGAAAAGAGCAAGACGCTCCAAGCATAGCACATAACGCATGAAGTGATAAAAATATAGTGGAACGAAGGATGAACTGATAATTGTTGATGGAGAAGGGGATGCACGGGGGCATCCCCAAGCTTAGATGCTTGAGTCTCCTTGGATATTTCTTGGGGGTGCATGGGGGCATCCCCAAGCTTGAGCGTTTGACACTACTGAATCTTCTTTTATCATCTTCCCTCGCACACTTGAAAACTCCCTTCATACATAACTCATCATAATCTGATTAGAGAGGTTAGTACCCACAATAAAATAATTATTCTCTACTGGAAACAAAGATATTCTAGAAGGTCTACTGTTTCTCAAGATTGCCAAAAAGTTTTTGCAAAGAAAAAGCAAGCTTAAGGTCTGCAAAACGAAGAAAAGGCAAAACAGGGCAAAATCTGTGAAAAACAGACCAGCAGGTAGTAAATAATTTTTTGGGGGTACTTCTGCAACTCAAATCAAAAAACTCAGAACGGAAGCTCGAAAGCCAATTGTATAGAGCATGCTGTCAAACAAATTCAGATCAAAAAGATGATCTGGTGATTTTATTCAAATTTTTCTTTCCAAGGATAGAATCTGTTTTCTGGACAGCATGTTACAACTTTTGAACTTTCTTGCAATCAGAGGCTAAAATTGGCACAAAGCTGAAAAATAAAGATACGATGATGTTGCTACAGTAGTAACAAACATCAAGACCACTAAAAACTGAAAGAACAAACTGAAATCAAAGATAACAAGGGTTGTCTCCCTAGATCTCTTTCTTTATAGCCATAAAGATAGGCTTAAGACTTTAATGATGCTCTCGTAGGAATAAGAGTTGAGGAACAAAAGAGAGCATAAAGAAGCAAATACCAAACACATTTAAGCCTAACATGCTTCCTATGCATAGGAATATTGCAATAGAATAATTCATTGAAGCACAAAGCAATAAGCATAGGAAGACAAAACAAGTGCAGCTTCAAAACCTTCAACATAAAGAGAGGGAACTTGATATTATTGAAATATCTATAAGCATATGTTCCCTTCTCATAATAATTTTCAGTGGGATCACGAATAAACTCAACAATATAAGCATCACATAAAGCATTGTTACCTTGATCCACATGCAAAAAGGTACTCTTACTCTCCACATAAGCATAATCTTTCTCATTGGTAATAGTGGGAGAAGGACTATCATAAACAACTTGAACACTATAGATTAATTGTGTATTAGGAAGATGGTGTTCAACAAGGGAGTAATTCCCTCCATGATTATGACAAGTTTCATAAGGATAATTTCTCCTTATGTCATAGGTACCTTTATAATCACTATAGATTGGAGTTATAACATCATCATACTAGAGAAGAGCATTATCATTGCTAGCAACTATATTTGTAAACATGTTGTCTTTATTCTTACTAGCAAAAGAATTATCAATTATCACATCACTAGTGGGTAAAGGATTTGCAATCCTATCATCCCCAAGCTTAGAGCTTTCCATATCATCACTTTCAGAGTTGGTACCAAAAAGATTTTCAAGATCATAAGTAGCATTATCATCATTTTCCCAATCACAATAAGTAACATGCATATCATAATCAAAATCATCTTCAATAGTACCTACGGACGTATCATCAAGATGATAATTAAGGCAATAAACTTCACCTTCTTCTTTAAACTTACAACCGTTAGGATAAAAGTTGATGGGAGGAATATGCTCAGGCCAGGTTGATACCCATTCTTCTTCCTTCTTGATCCTCTTCCTCCTCCTCTTCTTTTTCTTCTTCTTCACCTTAGGAGGGAGTGGTTGGAGATGAAGCTTCTCCACATATCCTGGTTTATCATTAGAAACAATAGGGGAACCTTGGGAGAAACTCTCCTTTTTATTAGCAGAAATATAAGAGACATTTTTATACTTTGGTAAGTTCCCTCCTTTCTAATCTTACTTATGTAATCATTTTTATGGCAATTAACAACACAATAGAGATGGCAATTTTGCAAAGTGTTTTTTATTCCTATGGCATTAACATCTAGCCAAGAAGTCTTTTCTGATAACTCTTCACACATCAAAAATAACATAAGCTCATCATAAAGATCAGGGGTGATCATGTTATCACACAACTGGTTAACAGTTATGTTTTGAAAGTGCATGCATTGAAAATTAAAGTGACCCTCTATACAACAAAGTTCGCAAGTAAAAGGATAAAGGTCGCACAATTCTCTGGCAATTTCATTTAAATTTTTGACCCAAGTGATTGTTCTTTCCTGCTTATGTTGCTTACAATACTTCTCTTCTTCAACCATAGGCCTTTCACAAGGTCTATCCACTCCACAAAAATTAACATGCTTATATAAAACTTCATTTTTAGGAATTGGATCATGCATGTTGCAATCATCATGAACAATTTCATTTTCTTTGCAAATCTCTTTAAAAGGTTCATGATGCTTGATCCAATCCTCCTTAGGCATATTAAGATGTGCAGCAAAAGATTTGAGGAAATCAACAAGGAGTTGAGAATCAAGCCCAAACTTAGCGCTAAACTTATTAAAACTTGTAGTTTCAACAAAGGACTTAATGCAATCATACTCATAAATTATATCTGACTCTTTACCTTTGTCGATCTCCCAATCTTCAGTGTTGCGTTGAATTCTTTCAAGGAGTTCCCATTTAGCATCAATCTTTTCGTTTGTGAAAGAACCCATAGAGGAAGCATCGAGCAAATCTTTATCCTGTCGAGAGAGCCTCGCATAGAAATTAGTAATAATCATATCTTTGGGGAGCCCATGGTTAGGACATTTTAGAATTAACATTTTCAGTCTCCCCCAAGCTTGAGCTATGCTCTCTCCGTCATGAGGATAGAAATTATAAACATAATTCCTATTCTCATGGACTTCATGAAGAGGATAAAACTTGGAGTAAAAGAGAGACTGGATCTCTTCCCAATCCAGCAGGTGAGAGTCATCTAGTAGCCTATACCATTCCAATGCTTTTCCTTTCAGTGACAAGGCAAATAATTTCCTCATGACTCCATCTCTTGTCAAACCTGAAATCTTAAACAACTCACAAAGTTATGTAAGTTTCAACAAATGAATACTAGGATTGACTGTCCCATCATAACAATCATTCCTAATTATTTCAATTATCCCAAGTGGTATTTGGAACGGAATACATTCAGTAGGTGGAGGAGACTTCTCTACCACAGGTGTGGTAAAGTGGCCTTCCCCAAGCAGCGAACTAAGAGTGCGGTTTTCCATAAACATAACTAGTGAAACTAAAAACAAGAAACGAAAAGATTTAATTGCAAGATCTAAAGATATACCTTCAAACACTTACTTCCCTGGCAACGGCACCAGAAATAGCTTGATGTCTACACACGCTTCTATTTCTTGTAGACTATGTTGGGCCTCCAAGCGCAGAGGTTTGTAGGACAGCAGCAATTTCCCTCAAGTGGATGACCTAAGGTTTATCGAACTCAGGGAAGTAGAGGTTGAAGATGGTCTCTCTCAAGCAACCCTGCAACTAAGATACAAGAAGTCTCTTGTGTCCCCAACACACCTAATACAACTAGGAGTTGTATAGGTGCACTAGTTCGGCAAAGAGATGGTAAAATATGGATGATAGGAGTGGCAAAGCAAAGTAATATAAATCTGTAATGAAAAGTGCAGCAAGCAAACAAGTGGTAAATGTGAGCACAAATGGTATTGCAATGGTGGAAACAAGGCCTAGGCTTCATACTTTCACTAGTGGCAACTCCCAACAACATTAACATAATTGAATCACATGATATTTCCCATAAAACATGCAATGGAGACGCACTCGGAGGTCATTCCCTTGTGGTCAAGAGAGGACGAGAATTATGTAGGGCTACAAAAGCACACCTCAAAGTTCATAGTTCTCAATCTATGGATTTCCCAATGTCACCTCGGCCATCCAAAGAGAGTACCACAATCACCACAACATATCTCCAGGATAGTCAAAGACAAGCACCAAGAGACTCTCAATGTTCAATCAACACACAAAAGAGGAAATCACTCATGAAAATATTCTTCTAATCCATGTCCAATAGATCGCTGTCACCTTGGTCTCGGGGATTATACTAGATAAAGACAAGTGAGTACATCAATCCAATACATGGAGGAAGGGGAAATATCCTAGATTAACATAGCCTATGATCACAACGAAGATCACATCATGGGAGAGAGAATTGACCACATAGCTACTGGTAGAAACCTCAGCCCCGAGGAGGAACTACTCCCGCATCATGGAGGGAGGAAGCAACGTCGATGGAGATGAATCCGGGGGCACTTCCCCGTCCCGGCAGGATGCCGGCACAGGAATTTTGGTCCCCCGAAACTTGGTGGTGATGGCGGCGGAGATCGGAATTGCTTCTGGAGAAAAGGGTTCTGGAATCAGGGTTTTCGCGACGGGAGAATAAATAGGAGGCCAAGTAGGGCACCAGAGGAGGTGGGAGCCCCCCAGGCGGCCCCCCGGCGTGGCCAAGGGTGGGGCCGCGCAATCAGGGCGCCTGGGGCCCCTCTAGCCCCCCTCTGGCCCCACTTCTGGCGCATGGAAGCTTCTGGAGCGCTGATTTTTTATATATTTTTCCCGGAATTTTTCTGGCAATTTAACTAATGGGAAAACCTAAAATACAAAAACAGCAGAAAACATAAACTGGCACTGGGGTGCACTGAGTTAATAGGTTAGTCCAAATATGATCGAAAGTGTATGAAAGTGTATCAAAAGCATAGCAATATCACCCAAAACATGCATGGAGCAAGCAGAAATTATAGATACGTTTGGGACGTATCAGCCCACTCCTCCACTTTTCCCTTGCCTCTTTCCCCCAGATATGCAAAAATGCCATGTAAAGCAGGCTTATAGCACAAAATTGTACTTGATCCTATAGGTGCTAAGCCTGCCACATAGGCATAAAGTCTGATGTGGCAAGTTAATTAATAAGAGAGAGACTACTTTGGTGACTCCAGGAAGAAACGGTGATAAGCGTGTGTACCTAGATGAAGCAAACTTAGCAACAAAAAACTAAGCACCTATGCGTTGGGGACTTAAGTTGCTAAGGCATTTAATGCCCATAGCACCTCATCTAAGCACCATTTCATTGGAAGAGGTCACTCCTTGGCAAATGCAAAAAATACTATGAAGAAAGAGATAGAGAGAAGTAAACAAAAAAATACTCTTATGGCAAACCTTATAGCTAACCTTGTTGTATGAGTGACTAAGTGATGACTATGTATGACATGCCAACATCAGATAGCCTAACGCACCGTGTTAAATCTCCAAGGGCGCGACCGCGCGAGCGAGGCGACGGTCGTGGTAGGCGCGACCATGATACGGGCTGCTGGTAGCCCTTGGATCTGAGACCGAACGATCGCATTCTAAGTTGCTAAAAATTTGCAAAATAACCCTCCAGAATAGGATATTCACCCCTAGGTCTAGAATCACGCCATGAAACCGTTTGATCTCAGATCCAAGGGCTCTCGGTAGCCCGTATCATGGGAGAATGGAAAGCTTCATATCACCTATAATTTTCCCGACGCTTGACATGACATCGAAAGTCATTTAATTGGGCGTCGAGTTGACATGACATCTAATTGGGCCCCCATAGTACTGTGCATGAATCCATTTATCCAGAAGGCAAGCCACTACCCTGCCATTCGCACGCATCCCCCCACTGGACATTTTTACAATTGATAAACCGCTCCTAGTCGTCCCGTCCTTTCACATTACGACAATTCCACTAATCCTAATCCTCCTCCCAAATTCATGGCGTCCCAAATCTCCATGATCGGCGGTGAGGACAAGGTTAGAACCATCACCGGCGATGAGTTTGACGTCATCTACACCTGTTCATCCGCAACGGTGAAAAAACGCCTTGCTCGCTTCAGACGCATGTTCGAAAACTCAAATGATGAGTGGGTCGCTGGGCTAGATGTTGAGTACACCACAGTCCTGGGAAGCGAGAAGAATCTAAAGGAGGCAGAGAAGAAGAAGCCCATCGTGATCCAGGTTTGCGTGCATCCCTTATGCTCGGTCTACCACATATGCCATGCCGACGTTGAGTGCGAGGAATTTAAGAACTTCCTCAAGGGCGTCCGAGTCAAATTCGTTATTGTAGACTTTAGGAACGACAAGGAAATCCTAGGTTGGATAGGCCTCGTGGTAGGAGACCCCTTCGACCTCCAGAAGGAAGGGCTGGTGCCCTCCCTTGATCAGCCTTCAATGTTGACCCTGCTAGGATCCATGGTTCATCTTATGTACGGTGAACTGAAGAAAGCTCCGCACATGTTTCATCGTGCATGGCACTGGACTGTACTAGATATAGACCACATCCACTATGCTGCATTGGATGGCTACCTATGTTTCAATATCTACAAGGGTTGGATGAAGAGCAAGAGCCAAGTGTGCGGTTCAAGCAAAGAAGTATCGCCCAAGAGGAAGAGGGACAAGGACGAAGTCGAGGACGTGGACGAGAACTCTGAGTAAGGTGGCAATGTCGTTGCTCATGGTGGTTCTAATGAAGTGTCTACTGGATTAGTTGCTTAGTTTAATTTCTGGTGTGCTTAGTTTTATTTGAGTGGTGTGTTGTGCTGAGCCCCCAGCAGAACTATGTTATGTTTCTTCTCGTTATATTTCGTACATTTCATCTTTTAGTTGGTATAGTACTACCACTCGTTTCTTGACATTATATACGTACAATATATATGGCCAACATCATATAGCCAACAGTTTAGTTGTCAAAGAATTTCAGGGTGCTTATTTTTATTTGATGGGTGTGATGTGCTGGATACCATTAACTTATCATTCTGAGAATCGGCTTTTTTTCATGTAACATGGTCAACGGGTTTGACGTGAAAATAACAATGTCTAATGGCATTTCTGAGCAAACATCTAACTTAACGATGGAATTTTTTAGATATCTAATTGCATTTTGAGCAGGCATCTCACAGAGCGATGACATTTTTGAGTAGTTGTAACTTCTAATGGCAAAAATGAGTAGTGATACACAACTAGTGGCATAAATAATAAGAATCCAAGAATTCAGTAGCGCTAATTTCTTTATTTCTTTATTTCTTTATACCTTTGTGTACGAAACAATATACGCTTCCTCCCACCAAATTTTCTTTACAGAGGCAACATAGAACTATATGAGTGACCCGTAAATTTTTTGAATTATTCCAGGTTCGTTTGGCCTTTTTTATACATTAATTCACTTTATGGTCATTTAATGTGCATAATTGAAATTTGAACTAGAAGCACATGCTCCTGTGCACCAAAGTTGACCGAAAAATCACATGTGTGTCCTGGGGTGAATTTCTAGGTCCCATGCAAGAAATGGGAATGAAATTCAAACATCTGGGCATTGTGGTTCGGTCGAGAACATTGAGAAGCTTGGTTTTAAAATCCTTGTAAATCCAAAACACGCCTGAAAATCATGAAACTTGGCATGGTGTCATGTCATGGTACTACCATGCTGTGGTAAAAAATTGCAGAATAGGAACAACTTTTGGTATAAGTTTCTTGCAAACCGGAGCTTCTCTCAAGAAGGCTCGTGGTTCTGAGAGGGAACGTGTCACCTTTGTGTGCATAATTCAATTTTAAATACCAGCACATACTCCAGTGCATCAAAGCTGGTTGAAAAATCACATGTGTGTCATTGGGTAAATTTCTAGGTCCCATGCAAGAGATGGGAATGAAATTCAAACATCTGGGCGTCATGCCTCGGATGGAAACATTGAGAAACTTGGTTTATTAATTCCTGTAAATCTGAAACACGCATGAAAATCATCAATCTTGGCTTGGTGCCATGACATGGCACCAACATGCTCTGGTAATTTTGTCGTCCAATTTGCGAAGGTTCACACATTAACAATCAACAAAGTCATTTTGGAACAAGTGCTATCACGTTACAATCAGAATCACAAGTATTATTGAAACCGTGGGCGTTCTATTTACCATTTATGTGCCTCCACGTGTACCCTTTTTTTATTAGCTAGGAGGCGCAGTGCAGGGTAGCTATTTGAGTATGAGAGGCGTGCGATCAGATCCCTGCGCGTGCTTATCGAGAGGAGAGCCCTTTGACCTCCATCTGCCGTCCACCTCTCTCCCAAGGTCTCCATTAATGGCACCCGAGCCTCTGTTTAATGGCGTGACAATGTCTCACTTGACTGAGATTTAAGAGAGAAACAAGAAAATCTGAAAATAATATTTTGCACGAATCTTGATGTAAGATCCGACGGACCTATATAGCATCTACTCCGACTTATAGCAAGACTGATGAATATATATAAGGACGACGAGAGTGGAAAATAATTGTCTTACATAATTAGGAAGATAATTAAAAAAGCCACATGCGGCTATGCCCGAAATACACAAGGGCAAAAGAAGAAGGAAGACGCATACAACGATCTAGCTCGTTGATCTCTACTTTGTTTATGTGCTACAGGTTGCGGAGACTTGTTCTCGCAGCAGGCGATGATCTCTTTCATCAGTTTCATGTCCTTAATACGCTGCTTCGTAGCATCCATGGATTCCTCCACTAGCCTGTTGCACTCGATGTGGAGCATGGCATTCTCGTCCATAAGTTTCTTCATGATGACGCCCGTCCTTTGCAACACGGCAGCGGTCTCCTCCTCCTGCTTCGCCCTTCAGGCTATCTTCGCCCTCAGCAGGTCGCGCTCGACCCGGAGCTTCGCATTGCCCTCCCCAAATTTTCGGATGACGCCGGTAGCCTCGTCCTGCATCCTCGCCCATCCGGAGATCTGATCCATCTGACTATGGACTATCACATGCATGCGCCTATAAGAGTCCTTGTCTGCGCACGAGAAATTTTCCCAGGCCGCCACGGCGCGGCGGGACCTCCCTGCTGCTTTGGCGGCACGACGGGACATCTTTGTTGCTTCCGTGGCATGGCCGGACCAGTCTGCTACATCGACGGCGCGGCGGGACCTCCGTGCTGCTTCGGCGGCGCGGTGGGACCTCTGTGTTGCTACTGTTGCGTAGTTGGACATGTCGACTGCTTTCGCGGCGAGGCGGGACATCTCCCGTGCTTGCTCTTTCATGCTCACCTGTCCCTGGTGGAAATCAATCGACCCAGAACTCACGCTGGCTATGGCTTGATTGTTTTTTGTGGATGAGGAGTTGAGGAGGAATGTGCAGTCATCTTATAACCGAGTACTACTAATATACTCCTAAGTGGGAAAACGCTTAGGTTGTGATCGGTGTGAATAGGTTTGCAATTAAATATAGCGTGGTTGTAGTAGTAATTTGGAATGTGACGAGACGCGCTCAAAATTTATTGACGGTTCTAGTTTCGAAGTGTGGCAGTATTCTCGGATGGCATAACGTCGACACGTTTTCTCGGTTGTGGTGTAGCATATGCCATAGTACTAGTTCTTTTTCTACTGCTGTGTACGTGCAAAAACTGGCACCGTCAGATACATATCTTACGCTTGGTGTTCAACGGGAATAGCCTTGTGGCGAGGTATAGACTAGTCTTTTTTTCAGACGCATTACACCTATCTCTCGGGACTACTCGCACGCACCATCACTGCTCCCTAGGTCGATGCCACCCACATACAGTTGTACTCTGAGAAGAGGTGCACGCATGCACTCGTCCTCTCTCACACACGCATCTGTAGCTACGAATTAAAGTGTTCTCAACATGCGATTGGCTCTATCATAGGTTTCAGGTTGCTCCTTGGCCTTGAGATTGAGATGTTTTAAACGCGGAGGCTAAGATGGAGGCGCGAGGTTTTGGTTAATGTGCGGGCCGCACATGGCACCAACACGACACGAGCTTCGTCTGCCTGGTGTGCATGCAGTCGGGTGAGTTGTCCAAGTATATACCCAACCAGGCCCTCGTTGGTATCCGCGCCTTGACTTTGGCAGGTCATAGTGGAGAGTAACATAGACCAGTTACTAGTCTATGTTACTAGTACCTTCATAGTGGGTAGTGTCATATAGTATATGCATAATTTGGCGACGAGCACTCTCTATATGTACCACCTTTGTTAGTTTTGCTCCATGGCGCAATCCATTGATACTATTACTGTACAAATGTATACATTTTTTAAAATGATAGAGTGCGGCGCAGTCTAGCTTGGTCCTTTTCACGAGAGGCGAGGGCCTTTGTGATTTGACGGCTCATTACTGCTAGAAGGCGGGGCCCTGTGATTTGACTGCTCGTATAAATGTGCCGACAACCTGAGGAGGAGCAAATAACCGTGCGGTATAGTCAAGTTTTCCACTTGAGTACGACGGAGGAGCACAAAACACAGCAGCCGAGTGCCATATCCTCTACTCTCTAATCTTATTATATATTACTAGAAAGAGGCATTGTTCTATTGGCGAAAAGAATGATCTAATTTGCTAGTCATCTCATTTTTAGCATTGTTATATTCATGCCTCACAGAGAAGGTGACACATGCAGCGAAACACCCGAAGGAAAATAAGAAACACAGGAGCAAAAGAAGGAGGATTATCACCCCAAAAAAAGAAGGAAGACGCACAGACAAGTCTAGGGCGCTGCTCTCACTACATGAAGGGTTGCTGGCCATGGAGTCGTAACTGCTTCCACATCGCCTCCATGACCTCCATCTCCTTACGCGTCTCCTCCGCCATCTTCATCATTGTGTCCATGACATGGGATTTCTCGACGCGAGCCTTCATCATATGTTCCACAGCCGCATTACGTACCTTGACAGCAGTCGGGTGCTCGATGCAGAGTTTCGCCAACTCCTCCTTCTATTCAATGGTGAGGGCCTACAACATCTTCATCGAGGAACTACTATCCTCAGGCAGCTTCTTTCAGCCGACGTTCAACTCTTTCAGCAGGTCGAGCTCGTGGCAGAGCTTCGCCTTGTCTTCCTGAAGTTGCAGGATTTCGCCGGTCGCCTTCTTCTCTGAGGCAATGCTCTTCTTCAGCAGCATCACCAAGGTGGCGGTCAACTCCCCCTGCTCATTGAGCTCGGCGGGCATGTCGTCAAGGCTCTCCTTCAGCAGTTCCACCAAGCCGTGGATGAAGTCCTTCTGCTTATTGAGGTGCTTATTGAGCTGACCGGGCATGCCGTCGAGGAATAACAGCATGTTCGCCTCCGCGTCTAGGGCGCTCCTCGGAGCCATCGCCTGCCTGTGAGAGATCTTTTGAGGTCTCTGCGTGGCGGCGAGCTCTCTCTTTTTTTCCGCAGCCATGGTTGCCGCTCCCTTGTTACGAGTAGTTCTCGACCTAGAGCTCTACACACCGGCCATGGCAAGGACGGATGAAGAAAGAGGACTTATGAGGAGGAAGGTAGGGTAATTTTCGGTTAGGTAGTTCCCCTTTTTATAACCTAAGTACTAGCACTAGTACTAAAACCTGCATGGAACACGTTCAAGTTTGGTATGTACTGGTAGGTGTGAGCAGGCTTGCACTTAATTGTAGCACTAGTACTTTCGAATGTGATGGGAACAAGGTAAAGATTAATTGATGGTTTTTGGTTTCGAGGCCTGAAACGGCTACCTATGAGTTTAGTGGAACATAAATTTCAAGTAGACTACACTGCTCAGATGCATAAATATTATGTTACTATCAAAAAATGGAACAAAATACGAAGGAGACCAATGGAAGTACTACTAGCAACCCATGATTTAACTACTCGCATGCACGCAGTGGAGTAGTAATGTCTTTCTTCCACCCTCACGTCCACTCAATTTGCATGCGCTATATTAATTGACCATCAATGAAGTGAAGGACTATACACGCATCAAATTATCACATGGGGTGGATCATGGTACAAAATTGCGTCCGTCCATGTACCCGCATGTGCGTGCGAGGGAATGAGTGCGTCCGTGGCGTGCGTGCACATCTTCGCTTCATGCATGTACCCCCAGTGTGGGTCATGGAGGACGAGTACATTCTTCTGGAACCAGCAGCACGTCACTATGATCAATCCACACAAGGATGTCGCGACAACGCCTCCACATGTGCCACATGGCTTCATGAACTGTAGCATGTAAGCTCTGAGTCATATATGCCTGATGTAGACCTTCGTTTAATTCTTATAGTTCATCTCATTCAAAATCGATTAGTTCTTACAAAAAACCTAGGGCCCCTTTTATTCATAGGATTTCCTAAAAGGCGGGAATAGGAAGAACATGGGATTAGAGTGGAATGTCGTCTTGAATCCTACAGGATGGTACGAGTGTTTGATTGTGCATAGAAAAAACACAGAATTCTTTAAAAGAGGTTTGAGTGGTTGGGATGTTTCCTATGAAACCTAGTGCAAATGAATCATATGGAAAAATTCCTACGGTTTACAATCCTACAAATCAAACAACCCAGACAGGAAAAATTCCTAAGGATTAGAATCCTCCATAATTCCTTTGAGAATCCTTTGAATCAAATAAGTCCTTAATCTATTTTATGATTCATGGAATTGTGCGTTGTAAAGCATAAAGTAGAAACAAATAATGGCAATTCAAGTAGAAAAAAATTTGGCTAGTTATGATACGGAAGATTCTAGAACAAAGGAGAAACACTGTTGTTTTGAGATTTGTGCATTATGCTTAAGTTCAACCATGGAGCCTTCTAGATTGTACATGTGGCAAAATCCGGTGGGGGGCTAGAAGATGGTGCGAGGGGCCGAGTGGAGGGAGACTATGAAGGAGTGCACAACTGCGAGATCGATATTTAGAGAGAGGGGGCGAGAACGTGCACTGTTGCGCGCAGTGGCGGAGCCATGAAAAATGTCCCATGAGCTAGGGGGCCAAGTATTGCTAATCCTTTACGAGGAGGTCCAATAG
Organism: Secale cereale; assembly: GCA_902687465.1. Lineage (NCBI taxonomy): Eukaryota > Viridiplantae > Streptophyta > Magnoliopsida > Poales > Poaceae > Secale > Secale cereale. The sequence goes on from LR738712.1 coordinate 223,399,607, forward strand.
ATCAACTTAAACCATTTTTACCAGCAATTGTCTAATGATCACATTCATATCAGCCTGGATATATAGTGATGTTAGGGGGTCAGGGCCCTTGCTACCCCCTGTCTTCGCCATTGTGCGCGCGTCTGAGAGATGAAGCGGAAGGCATGGATGATGATAGGGAGGCGTTGGATATATAATAATGTGGGTGTATTAGCTATATATGTAATCCTATATAGATATGTATAGATTGATCGATGTGGATGTGGAAAAGAGGGTGAGACCTGCCTAGATATATAGATTGATCGGTTTATGTGGAAAACTATGAAAGACCTAGCTACACACACACACATAGAGGAACATCGATCGTTGCGCATGCACATAAGAGATAAAAAATGCCCGATATGACGGAGAGGGGGATGTGTGTGTGTGTGCTTCATGGGAGACCGACCTAAAGAAGAAGATTCATGTGTGCGATGGATAATGTCGACTGGTAGTGTGTGTGCATGCATGCCTGAGAGAAAGTTAGTGGTACAATTATAAAGAGAAGACCAATGTGTGGGTGTAAAAGACTAGGTGAGGTCATAATCAATGTAAAGTTGAAGTCAAATATTTGAATAAGAGATCATGATGTTTGAAACCCATGCATGCATGAATATAATGGAGATCTACGCGGTGTGGTTTGGAAACAAGCACGTTGCAATGTATACACATTGAACAAGGTCAAATTGGTTTGAATTTGAGATACCGATGGCAGACATCATTTGGCCACATTGCAATAGTGCATGGACATACTATTCTAATTGGAGATGAGGGGTGGCTTTCGCTTCACATATCTATATCTATACCCCTATATATATATATATTATATTTTATATTGTTTATATAGTGTACGGATAACATTAACTTTGAAAGATGGTTGTTGGATGAGGCCAATCCGATGGTGCAGAGCTGGCAAATTTGAGCACTACTGGCCGTTGGATATCATCTAGATTCCACCAGATTTTGCCACATGTACAATCTAGAAGACTCTATGGTTGAACTTAAGCGTAATGCACAAACCTCAAAACACAAGCACTTCTTCTTTGTTCTAGAATCTTCTGTATCAGAATTGCCCAAATGTTTTTCTACATGATTTGTTTTTACTTTATGCCTTACAACGCACAATTCCATGAATCTTAAAATAGATTAGCTTTCTTATAAAAACTAGATGATTTTGAATGAAATGAACTATAAGAATTAAACGAACATCTACATCATGCATATATGACTCAAAGCTTACATGCTATAATGTGGTATTTATCCATAATTTGGTTGCCAAATCTCATGCGTGCAATGCACATGTACCTTACTAGTCTAAATGTTGTCTGTGTGTCTGTTCTGCGTGTTAAACACATTGTACATAATATGTCATACTAGTCTAAATTGTCTTTTTTTTGGTACACTTTAAGCTTGTTCTCCAGAAATTTCAAGCCGCGCCTTGTTATGCCAAAATTTCAAGCTAGCGTTTCAGTCTATCGTGATGCAAAACTCCCGCCTCTTCAACCGCGCCTTGTTAGCCCGAAATATTTAAGATATATATTTGTCTCGTTATGCTCCGACAAATCCCTCCATCTCAACCCGCGCCTTGCCATTCCAAAATTACAACGCGCGCAAAAACTCCCAACTCCTGTGAAATCCCGACACGCGAAGTGCCCATGATACCCTTGAACCGCAAGAGCCGCCTCAATTCGGTGGGGGTACTTTCGTAACTTACCCCACATTTCGGACAAGTGCGTCCCTAAGCCATGGTTCCCCACTCCCATCCCATCCGCCCACCCATTCTTACACCGAGGCTAGCAAAACCCGGGAAGCCCCACACCCTCCTCCGTCCGGCACCCAGTCGGAGCCTCTTCCCCGACAACGTTGTCCACAACAACACATTGACGTCCCTCATCCACCGTACTGGATGAGGATCCGTCGTCAATCTGGTCGTCCCGCCGGTTCAGCCACCCCGTCCTCCACATCCAAGGAGCTGCCCCGACATTCCCCTCGTCTTTCGCGCCACCTCCATTCTCCCACCATCATCTTCAGCTGCACCACCGGAAGTGCATCATCATCACCGTTTCCTCGGATGAAGCTGTGGCCTAATCGGTGCCACCAAAGAGGTTGTACATTAATCACCACATTTTCTTCTTGATTCGATCTCACGATGCTGTCGGCGCTTGGTCCCGAGCCGGCACGGCGCGGCTCCATCCACGGTGGCATCGCCGGCCACTTCCTCCATGACGTCACTCCCTCTGTGGCGACGTCCACATCAGTAGGAGCTGCTGCTGCTTTAGCTCTCGCTTGCGCTGCTGCGCTGCTCTTGCTCTCGGTCCCCTGCCTAGTCTGCTCTTGCTCATGCTCTAGCTCGCGCTGCTTTTCTCGCTCTTGCTCTTGCTTGCGATGCTGCTCCAATTTAGCTACACTTCAGTCGACTGAATCGACTTTTGGGTCAGTCAATTTTCAGGGCGTGGGGGGCTCGCCGGAGTTAAGGAAGAACTAGCCGCAGCGGGGAGGGGGGCTCACCGGAGAGGTACCCGACTATCTATCTTAGGGTTCTGGGTGGGGGCGGCGGTCGCCGGCAGTGGTGGGGCGGTGGCGTGGGGATCATCGAAAAAAAGCTCGGCACGGGGGGCGGGGGGGGGCTATAGGGATAGCCGCGGGCGGCGGACCGGCGGTGGGGAGTGTTTTCGGGGCGAGCGGGGCAGCGGGGGCGGCTGTTTGGCGGCTGGTGGCTGGTGGCTCATGGGGGTGGAGGTTGAAGATGAACTGCAGGTCCTTGATTTCATATCCAACGGCTGCAAAATTGACTGACCAAAGATGAAAAAGTCAGTCGACATACGTGTAGCCTCACCTCTAGTGCGTTCAGTTTCAACAGTAAAATTCAGTTTCGACAGCAAAATTCAGTTTTGACAGTTAAGTTCAGTTTCGACAGTTAAATTCAGTTTCGATAGTTAAGTTCAGAGATGAGTGGCTGATGTATACATCTAGCACTTTTTGGTTATGAATTTTACGTCAACTATTGGAGATGCTATTAGAATTCCACTCCGGTTAACGTTGTCTCTCTTGTCTTGCTTCAGCCACGGCGTCGTACAACTCACCGGAGCTGCTCCAACGACGAAACCCTCCATCACAGCGGAGCAGTACCTCAGGCTCCATCTCCAGACAACTAAGATCTTATTTGCCTCCTCCGACAGCCAAGTCAGCCGGAGCATCCTCACCGGCCAACCAAATCACGCTGAGATCGACATGGCTTCGCCAAAGAGGTCGTACACTTCTTGTGGTTTGACTTAATCTCACGATGCTTCTTTGCATCCTGTGATTACCAATTCTTGTGATCCAAACACCCAGATTGGCAGAAATCCTGTGTTTTTAAATTCTCTGTTTTGCACGTGCATTCCTATCCTATTCCTGTCTATTTGCTATCCCTGCATTGTTAGAATCCTCATATTCAAACAAGCTCTTACATAATTACTTCTCTTACAGATATGTGTAAAAGAAAACCTTGTGTGGTTTGTCCTGCTCCTACGGTTCTATGTTCCACGCCAGCAAAGCTGCTCCAACGACGGAAGGGTTCCCCACAGCAGGGATCCGCTGTCCAGACTATCTTTCGCCGCCTCAGATCTTCTTCCCCGCCGCCAGCAGCCACGACAACTGCATTACCATCATCAACTGAGCAGATGACCTTGAGGACTACACGGGTCCGCAAGAGAGGTCGCACTCTTCCGTGTCTGCTTACGTTATGCATCGCTTAATATGATGACATGCTACTTTATCATCGTGTTCACCTATTAGAGTCCGACTCAGGTCCAAACTTATGCTGAAACTTCAGTTTTTAAATGGTTGTGGGGTACATATTGGGGTAGCAATCAGTACTATTTGTCTACTATCTGGTTAATCTCGGGTGTCTACTATGAGTTTCATGTTGGGTGCAAACAAACATTAAAGGAGCCATTATCTGTATTTTTAACTAAAGCTATTATCTGCCTGCTATCATTTGTTTTAGGTCTATCCATAGTTTGCTACCATCACTCTGGATTTGTGCATGCACTCCATACAAAAATCTCACTATGTTTTACTCCTATGCATGTCAGTTATTGTACACAATGGAACTGAACATGTAGAGAAAAAGAGACGAGCCTTGCGTGGCAAAAAAAATTCATGTATACGTCGCTCCATGGTGGGCGCAAAGGCAGCCCCCCTCCACCCATTTCGGATCGTAATCAAGAAGAAGATAACTGTTCTGAGGGGGATTCAGAAGCAGAAGACCACTCCTATTTACCCCGTGATATCATGCATATGGTGCCTTGCATATGGTGCCTAACTTGGCATGTTGATGTTAGTAATATCATGAATATGGTGCCTTGCATTGCTTACTGTATACATTAAAGATGTCATTTGCTTAGTTTAGACATGCTTTGTGTCAATGCCATTTGTTTAGTTTCTGTATTGTATATTTGAATCATGCAATGCTATCTTGTTTAGCCAGGCATCATATATGTGAATTTTGCAATGGCACCCTGGTTAACCAGTCATCTTATATGTGAATTATATCATGACATCATTTTTTTATTACGTGTTAAATTTGTCAAAAAAAATTGTACATTCAATTACTCTTCCTGTGCATCAGCCATTCGACACGGTCATGGAAAAATCTGGAGTGTAAACAAGGTCTTCAGAGCAGACAATGCTATGTGACGAAGCGCTTGTCTTGCTGGTTACAGATAGCTCCTGAGAGGAGGATTCAGATACAGATGACCAGTCCTATTTCCCCCACAAGGTGCATGCTCTAACTTGGCAGGGTGATGATGCTCATATTGTGCGTATGGTAACTTGCATTGATATGTTATTTGCTTATTTTAGACATGCTTTGTGTGAATGCCACCTGTTTAGTGTCTAATTACCGTATATGGGAATTATGCAATGCCATCTTGTTCCATGACATTATATATGTGAATTATGCAATGCTATCTTGTTGCAAGGCTATATATATGTGAATCATGCAATGTCGTGCTGTTTATCCAAGCATCATATATGTGAATTATATCATGCCGTCCTTTTTTGTATTTCTCATTGCTTTTGTCGACAATGTTTGTATATTCAACTGCTCTTCCTGTGCATCAGCCATTTGAATTGGTGATTGAGAAATCTAGAGAGAAAACAAGGTCTTCAGAGCAAACAATGCTACCTGGTGAAGCAGATATCATATTGGTTACAGATAGCTCTTCAGAGGAGGATTCAGAGGCAGATGACCAGTCCTATTATCCCCCTGAGGTGTATGCTCAAACTTGGCAGGGTTATATTACTCATATCATGCATATGTTGTATTGCAATGCTTAGTTTTTACATCATATACACGATATTGAATGCCATCTTCTTAGTTGACACATCATATATGCGATTGCCCTCTACTAACTTTCTTATTATATACATCATATATTTGAATTATATCATGCCATGATGTTTACATAGACAACATGTATCTGAATTATGGCATCCCAACCCATTTTTAAAGACATAATATAGTTATATCATCTCATCCTGTTCGCCTAGTAATCATATTTTGAATTATGTCATTCTATCCGTGAATTATATCATGCCATCATGTTTCCATCGACGACATGTTTGTGATTTATGGCATGCCAACCACTTCAATAGACACATCGTATAGTTATATCATGTCATCATGTTTACATAGTCATCATATTTTGAAGTATGTCATTCTATCCTATTTAGTTAGCCATCATACATGTGAAATTGTGTCATGCTATCCTGTTTAATTAGCCATCATATATGTGAAATTACGTCCTGCTATTCTGTTTTGTTAGACAACATAAATGTGAATTATTTCATGCCCTATTTTCTTCCCTACTATCCATTGCACATGTCTACCTTACAATGTCTTTACATTCAGTTACTTTTCTTGTTTATCAGCCATTTCAATTGGCGGGGGTGATGGCAGTATCTGTGGGAGTAAAAACATGGTGTTCGGAAAAGATCGTGCTACCTGTCGATGGAGATAGAACCACGGTTGTACTTGCCCAAGAACCAGCCCCACCACACATAACCCAGACTCACGCAGATTGTACCCCTACCAAGTTGGACAGAGAACCAACTACACCCCTTCTAACCCCAACCCCAGCAGATAGTAACACAGTTCCCGTTGACACATCACCATCTCCACCATAGAGCACCCAAGCACGAGCAGTTAGTAAGGCAACTACAGTGCCCAAAGCACGAGGACAACCACTCCGAACCCCAAGTCAACGCTTAAAGCAGCAGAAGAATTGTTCTCAGGTCAGGTTCCGTAGCTATGGTTCATACTACTTTGCTCTTGCATCACTGTATTTACTCATACCAACTAATTTCAAATTTGAAGGATGCAATTGAAACTCCAATGTCGCAACATGTATGTTTTAAACCTGTTTCTTTAACGTGTTTGATGTTGTAACTTGCTCTATGTTGATTTCAGTTTCAATTGAATAAACAGTTATATTCTCATGCCATGCACCTTACAAGTGTTATTATTGATGTGTAGTTTCCCACACTTATATTCTGTGTAAGTTGCTTTGTCTTAAATAGATATGATTCGAACTATATCTATCTTGATTTGGCAACATAAACTAGAATGACATAGATCATACAGTGACCATACTACATAGATATATGTTTGTTTAATGTTGTTATCCTATCCACCTTACTACTGAACTGGTTTACCTAAATGAGTTTCATATACTACATTGTAAACATGTGATGTGTTTGTTTGTTTCTCTTTTAGAATGCGGATAAAATATTGGAGAAGAGTACCCCGTTATGCAATGGTACAGGAAGTTATGCAGATAAGGTTCAAGATGGTGAGACATCCCTATTGGTCTCCAGGAAAGCTGATAAAAACTATATTGAAGACATTGAGACAAGCCTGAAGTCCTGTCTTGATGTAGTGTTCGAGTTACTGGCTACTACTACTGGTACTAGCTCTTCGAACTCGCTGCCTAAATCAGTTCAGCTTCTTGACTCTGAACTTCAAGTTGAAAGACATCGATCAGATGTTATGCGATAGGAAGCTGAAGGACTAAGGAAGTCCCTGCAGAATTCAGATGCATACTTTCTGGTGCAACAACAAGTGCTGGAGGATTTAAGTGCCAAACAAGAGAAAGTTAATAAGCTTGCTTAGCATCTTGACAGCATTATGGGTACCCAGGATAGTATTTCTTGAGCTCTTCTGAAGTGGTTTCAATTCTAGATTTGTTTTGCTACAACGTTTATATGATGCTTTGTTCCCTATATTTGCACTGGTGGAGAACTTTGATGCCCAGTGGATGTAATATGTGTAATAGCCGTGATATCCTAGCGTAAGTTGCTTGCCTATTAATTTCCTTATTATCTTGTTTATTATGTTTCTTGTAGTCAGTGCAGTTCTTTTTCCGTGGTTTGCTAGTGGCCGCAATAGCCAACTATTCAAAACTAGGCCACATTAACCATGGAATACATATTTACTATAGTTAACAAGGGCCTCTTACGGGCCGTAGAAACAATGGGCCTTCTAAGGGCCGTAGAAACAATGGGCCTTCTACGGGGCATAGAAACAATGGGCCTTATACATGACGTAGACACAATGGGCCTTCAATGGGTCGAATCATCAATGGGCCTTCTACGGGCCGTAGATCGGTTGGCTCAACATGGGCCAATAACAGACCACATTATGGTCTTAGATGGGCTAGAGTTGAAATCATCCATTCATGGGCCGACCATAACGGGCCGTCGTTAATCGGGCGTATTTGATGATGCTATGAAAACGGCTCAACGTATTAATAGGCCACAAATGGGCCGACTATAACAACGTGCTGAATTTGGCCCACAAGCAGAAAATGATAGTAACGGGCCGAAAGTAAACGAATGCTAGAAATGAGCCCAAGAATAAATGGGCCATGAGAAGGCTGAAAGATAACATGGGCTGGAAACAGCCCAACGGAATAATGGGCCATTAATGGGTATAAAGTGATACACTGTTCATTACGGGCCAGTTTAACCACGGGCCGTTAATGGGCCGAGGGTTACTAAGGGCCTCATATGGGCCGAAAGACGTCATGGTCCATACTTGGGCCGAAAGTTAAAATGAGCTGGAATTATATTGGACGGCCCAGATGACGCTACTGGGCCTAATTTGGATAGGGCGTAAACGGGTCTTGGTTAGCGGGCTGTAAATGGGCTATATGCGAAAAGGCCGTTAACAGGCTTGCCGTGGGCCGACCCACCACCTTTTCACCAAGTCAAACAGGCCGGCATTTTCATAGGAATGGGCCTCTGTTGGGCCGTGCCCTGTTTCACCACGTGCCATTAATGGGTATAAAGTGATACACTATTCATTACGGGCTAGTTTTACCATGGGTTGTTAATGGGCCGAGAGTAATAAGGGCCTCATACGGGCCGAAAGATGTCATGGGCCATACATGTCCGGAAGTTAAAATGGGCTGGAATTATATTCGACGGCCCAGATGACGCTACTGGGCCTAATTCGGATAGGCCGTAAACGGGCCCTGGGTTAGCGGTCTGTAAATGGGCTATATGCGAACAGGCCATTCACAAGCTTGCCGTGGGCCGGCCTGCCACCTTTTGACCAAGTCAAACGGGCCGCCCTTTTCAGAGGAATGGTCCTCTGTTGGGCCGTGCCACGTGTCGACGTATCTTAGGCACTTTGGGTCCAATGAGTGGATGACATCTGTGCCAACGGTGAGCCGACACGTGTTTCCTCTACCCAATGATGATTTTACACATGGAAAATCCCCATTGGTCAGGGCTGTTAACGGGTTATCGGATCCAAAACCGGACCCGATAGCTTAACGGCGTTCCATTACGGTGGATGTGTAATGCCCAGGATGCGACTATATCTCCTACATGTCGAGGCACGACCTAGAGACATAAGCACATTCTGGAATGATCGCAAGTGTGGTATCTTTGCACAACTCATGTAAAAGTTCAGGGATGAAAGTGTAAAATAGCTGGCCTACACTCGCCACGTCACACAATGAATACCATAGCATACATTCATCCAAATAACACAGGGTCTGACTATGGACGAAAACCAAACGAGAAAAGATACCACAACCACAAGGCCTGATCGCCCCTAGTAGGAACCACTACTGATTGTCGAAATACGTCACATACGTACGGCTACACTCTTCATCGAACTCCCAGTGAAGTTCTTGTCCATCTCCTGTGTTGTTCTCGGCCGTACCTGCATCTGGTGTGTGTTGTAACATGTGAGTCACAAGGACTCAGCAATCCCATTCCCGGGTATCAAAACTAACAAAGCCTTATCGGTGTGGAGAGGTAATAAAGTGTCTACAGCAAGCACTAAGCAACTAGATTACGAATTCAGAGCGAGATGAGAATATGTGCCAACGGTCACCAAAGATGAATAATAAGTGATCCTAGCTACTCACGTTCATGCATAACCCCACCGTGTTCACTTCCCGAAGCCCTTCGGAAGGAGACCATCACGGTTACTCACACAGGTAGTGTATTCTTAAGGATATGGTGTCAAGTTATCTACAACTGGATATTAACAAATTCCCATCTACCACATAACCGCGGGCATGTCAAAAGTTCATAACCCTGCGGGGGTGTCTCAACTTAGCCCATCACAAGCTCACTATCTGCGGAGTCGCAACTCCAAGGTGGGAAGACCCGAGTATTCTCGGAATCCCATGCTCAAGATATTTTGACAAAGGTATAACTAATCCAACAAGACCTCCCGGCGTGCCGACACCCTGATACTAGCCGCGCGTATCTTGTCTCAGGCCACGACCGTATGAGCACATCGTAAAGTTACCAAAGGCCCAAGTTGCCAAGGGGGGTACTGCACACGACTCTGGGTTGGACCAACACTCAAAACGAGCACTGGCCCGGGGGTTGATTAATAAATCATCAGGTTAATTACTCCCGCAGCAAGTTTTAGTTGTTAGGCAAATGGTGGTACCAATGTTGGACCTTGCTGGAAAAGCTTTAAGCCGTGCGAATTATCAAGGGGGGCAATAAACCCCAACCGTGTTAGGAACACAAAATCAAGGAACATAACACCGGTTTATCGGGTCCTAAGGTGGCATGAGTGGAACAACACACCAAGCAGAAGACCAAGCCTTCCACCCATTGCCAATATATATGTGCATTAATTAATTAATATATATATATTGTGTTATCCCAAAGAAGTCCAAACATGAAGCAATCTTCAAACTTCACCTGCAGCTAACAACACTATAAGAGGGGCTAAGAAAGAGTGTACTTAGACAATCAACGGTTTTCTAGGAAGGCGATTAGAGTGTTTCATGGCAACATAGGAGGCTGACAAAACAGGAATAGGCATCGAGGCATAGCTAAAGAGTGAGATAACTAGCAAGGCAAAGATAGAGGTGATATCGGGGAATGGTCATCTTGCCTGGAATCCCGCAAGGAAGAAGAATGAGTCCATGAAGTAGTCGAACAAACAGACGTAGTCGAACGAATCCTCACAACTCCGGAACGAAACCGAAGCTAACGAGAGATGCAAACCGGAAAGATGCAAACAACATGGTAAACACACATATCATAACCATGGCATGATGCACAAACAAGAATGATGCATGTCCAATTTAATTATGCATGGCATGGCAAAGTGCAGAAACGATACTACAAGTTAAGTGGAGCTCAATATACAATGAGTTGCATATTGACAAAACACCACATTCGATTATTTCGTTTGAACTCGGTTAGGTACCCAACAAGTTTAATTGTTTTTAGCATGGCAAGAGGTGAAGCATAAGTAAACTAGCTATCTAGGCATTTTAAATTAGGCCATAAATAACAACAACAATTCCGGAAAATCCCCATGTGCATAATTAGCAATTTTAAGCAAACACAACAATTTAAACCATTTAAATGTTGTTATCATGATGCGGATGACATTTGCGAGTTTTATGCGATTTTTTATTAAAAGTGGTAATGAGCAAGATATGAAGCATTTGTCACCGTGGTGGAAAGAAAGGGTGCCACGGCGACGATCCGAAAATGATGCCACGGCAACATCTCGGTTCCGACAACTCATCGAGATGTCGGTGCAAAAGATGAAGGGTGAAAGTGAGCGGGCCATGCAAGGAAGGTGGGGTGATCCCGGATAACGGGTTCCCACGGGTCGGCGACAAGGCAACGAAGGTCAACGTGCAACAACTATTCGGACACGGTGCAATAAGCAGAACATCCTATACAACACATGCATTCACCCACGGGAGGTCGTCTCGTGGTTATAACTTTGAAGCGTGCGTTTCCGGAGGGGTTCGAGTTCGAGCGGTGTAGTTGTACACGTTTCGTAGTCGTTCATTGGTCATCGAGGGACGTAGTGGTACTCGTGGTCCGGTTGTGGTCGCCGAGGGAAGTAGTCGTTCAGGGCGAGGGTAGTTGTACTCGCTTTGAAGATGAACATTCGAATCAGAACCCTTCAGCATCGTCGTGGTACTTGGGTCATTGGACTTGCCGGTCTCGATTCTCGCGACGGTAGGGGTACACGTGTTGTCGGTCCGGTCTCGTTATAGATGTACACGTCGTCGAGGAACTTGACGCATCCAATCTCCGGGGTTGTCGCGGTACTTGGCGTCTCCCCTTGTAGTCATTCTCGGCATCCTTGGGCCATCGGTCTCGGCGGGCAAACATGTAGTCGTACACGTTCAGCTTGAGAACTTGGCGAAAACACGACCCAGACTTGGCGATCTTGAAACTTGGCACGGAGGAGGTCCGGCCACACAGGGATGGCGGCGCGCGGGCTTGAACCAGCCCGAGGCCGGGGATGACGAGCTGCACAGCAGCTCGAAGCAGAGTAGCGGCGGCATGAGTGCTCTCTGCCGAGGGTAGCCAGGACGGCGACGGCGGCACAGGCACGGCGCTGCTCCATGATGGGGGCGAAGAGGCGATGCTTGGCTGCGCTGCGGCCTCAGCGGATGGCGAGGGCCATGGGACAGAGGAGGAGGAGCAGGTGGCGCAGCGACGACCTAAAGCTGGGTCGAGGATGCGGCGACGGCGCTGTCGCGGTGGCCGGCGGCGGCTTGTGCTCGCACGCGCGGAGGAAGAGGCGACCGGAGGGGCGGCCTATGGCCTGGGCTCGCACGACATGGAGGAAGGATCCAACGAGGTGGGGCGCTGGGCACGGATGGATGGCGAAGCAGCGGTGGGACGGCGACCCTGGCATCGGGGCGGAAGATGGTGCGGAAGAGGAGAAGGACAACGGCACTGGTTCGTGCGGAGCTTCGATATCGAGGAGCCGCGGCTCCTCTCAAGCGGCGCGCTCGAGCAGATGCGGAAGGCAGGGAGGAGTGGAAGGAGGGGAAGGCAGGGGCGCCTCGATCCCATCTGGATCGAGCTGGGAGATGGCGCACTGTGGGATCGAGAGGAGGAGGGGATCGGGCTGAGCGAGGGTCGAGCAGGGCTACGGATTAGGAGAGGGGGAGGTGGGCCTTGAGCGAGATCGGCCGGCCTGAGTTATTGGCTTGGCTTCTCTCTTCTAATTCTATTATCCAATTACAGAAAATAGCAAAGAACAAAGAGAGAGAAAAATGAAGGGTTAGGAACAGAATTTGGGCAGGAGGCCAATCCTCTTGGACTGATAAAAATATGAGGAATTTTAACAAAAATGGCCTGAGGTTCATAGAGGAAGTAAAATCCAAACAAGTTGAAAATAACTCGACATGTTTTAATTTATAAACCCATTCAAATGAACTCCAAATGGGTTGGAAAAATAGGAGTTGACCCTACACACTAGATGTGAATTATGGGAATATTTGGAACATATATGGGTAAAGTAAAATTGCAACTCAACTTTACTAAATGGCCTCAAAGGAAGTAAAAGAAGTTGAGTTGGATAAAAAGGAAATTGAAGAACGATGCAAATGTGTTATTGGTGATTCCAAAGCAATGGGACATTGTTATAACAGCTCCCAACTATCGGGAGGATATGTTCTAAAGAGAAGTCACCACGTGAATTCCCTCGATTTAAAGGGATGGAAGATCCATACGATTTATTTAGTTGAGTTGCAAAAAATTAATGACATGATGGCATGATGACATGATGCAATGCAAAAAAATAGAGCAAGCACAAATGAAGCACACGGTGAAACCCGGAACATATGGAAGTCTTGCGGAGCGTCGGTCTTGGGGCGTCACAGGATGCCACGTGTCGGTCACCCTTGACGAAAGCACATCTGTGAAGCGTGATTTATCGTCATGGAAGTGGACACTTCCGTGATGATAATTTTGGTAATGTCATGGAACACTTCTACAACAGCACAGGTATGACTATCTTGATTCTGCAATAAAATTGTCATGGATGTACATGCATGATAAAAAACGCGACCTATTGTGACAAACACGTATCATCACGGAAGTGTATTTTTTTGTAGTGCTAGATCCCGTCAGGAGTAACGACCACTGGTGGGTGTGTCCGGGGCGTTACAAGTTGGTTTCAGAGCCGACCCTCGCGGTTACACGGATGTTTGCGGATAGGTGCGCGGTCATGTTGTTCATGACATTTGTGACCCGTCGTTGCACACGGCATGGCACATGTGCCGTACTAGATGCACAGACGTATGTGCCAAGAGGGACCGTTCATTTGGCCCGATGAGGACGTCGGTTCCTCTGAGTGGGGGTGTATGTGATAGCCAGGCTTGTTAGGGATGATCGACTACTCATATAAATAAGGAATTCCTTCTTTTTCGGGAGCCCATTCGGATAAAACTCCAAAGTTAAGCATCCTCAGCTTGGAGTAATTTCAGGATGGGTCACCGACCGAGAAGTTGCTCCCGGGTGCGCATGAGTGAGGACAAAATGCGTAGAAAAGACTAGTATTGATATGTGGGGCCAGTCTATATCCCGTCAGGAGTAACGACCACCGGCGGGTGTGTCCGGGCCGTTACAGCCAACCCCTAATCCGGCTAGCATTTTTGAGCCATCAAAATACATGGTCTAGTGGGAATATGCCCCGTACTCTGTAGGGAGTTCGGCCTTGGGCCATTCGGCGATGAAGTTAGCTAATGCGTGAGATTTAATAGCCCAGCGTAGTTTGTAGGTTATTTCGAATGGCAAGAGCTCGATGGCCCATTTGGCTATGCGGCCTGTGGCGTCCTTGTTGTTTATAATATCATTGAGTGGTACTTCGGATGCCATTGTAACCGAACACTCTTGAAAGTAGTGTTGGAGATTCCGAGATAACAGTGCATAGGCAATTTTTTGATAATGGGGGTATCGTGACTTGCACGGTGTAAGAACCTCTGATACGTAGTAGATTGGTTTTGGATAGGCAATTTATGTCTCTCTTCCTCTTGTTTGACGATGAGTACAAAACTCATGACCTGGTCAATTGCTGAGATATAAAGCAACATTGGCTCGCCAACACTTGGAGCGTCTAGGATTGGATTGCCTGCTAATAGGGTCTTTATTTCTTCCATTCCGACTGTGTCCGCATCCGTCCATTCAATGTTTTCCTTGCGCCTTAGCAGTCTATAAAGTGGTAATGCTTTTTCTCCCAGTCTAGAGAAGAAGCAACTTAAGGCCGCCACACACCCTGCTAGCTTTTGGACTTGTTTTAGATCGGTTGGCGTAGCCAGCTGTGACAAGGCTCGGATTTTTGCTGGATTTGCTTCAATTCCTCTATGGGAGACGATAAACCCTAACAGCTTTCCGGCCGGAACGCCGAAGACTCATATTTCCGGATTGAGCCATATGTCATATGTTCGGAGGTTATCGAAATGAGGCGGAGATCGTCCACCAATTTTTCGACGTGTTTGGTCTTGATGACTACATCATCGACGTATGCCTCCACCGTATTGCCAATTTGTTTCTCTAAGCATGTTTGAATCATGCGTTGATACGAGGCACCGGTGTTTTTGAGCCCAAATGGCATAGTGTTGAAGTAAAATGGCCCATACAAAGTGATAAACGCTGTCGTGGCCTGGTCAGATTCATTCATTTTTATCTGATGGTATCGAGGAAGCATAATGAGTAATGTCCTGCTGTTGCGTCGATGATCTGATCAATGCAGGGAAGTGGAAAATGATCCTTATGGCAAGCCTTGTTTAAGTCATTAAAATCAACACAAAGGTGCCAGGATATATCCTTCTTCGGTACCATGACCAAATTGGCTACCCAATGCAGATGTTTAATTTCCCTGATGAATCCGGCTTCCAGTAACTTGGCCAGCTCCTCCCCCATAGCTTGTCTTTTGTGTTCGGAAAATCGTCATAGTGACTACTTGAATGGTTTGAACTCTTTGATGTTGTTGAGGCTGTGTTCGACCAGCCTGTGTGCGATCCCTGGCATGTCTGAAGGATGCCACGTGAATATATCCCAGTTTTCTCATATGAATGCACGCAAAGCGCTGTCTACCGTCGGGTCCAGCTGTGTTCCAATAGACGCTGTCTTATTGGGGTCCGTCGGATGCACATGAAATTTGATAATTTCATCACATGGCTTGAAGGAGGTAGATTTAGATCTTTTATCAAGGACTACGTCATCCTTGTCCACCATGGATCGTAAGGTGGTTAGTTCTTCGGCCGCAAAGGCTTCGGATAGTGCCTCTAGGGCCAAGGATGCGGTTTTCTTTTTGGAACAGAGTGCTCTGTCCAGATCACTTATGACTGTGATTATTCCATTGCGCCCTGGCATTTTAAGTTCATGTATCCGTAACGGGGTATGGCCTAAAAGCGTGAGAAAGCATCTCGCCCTAGGACGGCGTGGTATCCGCTGTTGAAGGGGACAATGTGGAAGAGCAGTTCTTCTGACCTGTAGTTCTCGGGCATGCCGAATACTACATCGAATTTAATACTTCGCGAACACCGAGCTTCCCGGTTGGGTGTGATTCCTTGAAAGGTTGTATTACTTTGCATAATGCGTGTCCTCGTACATGAGGTTAAGTCCACTGCCGCCGTCCATGAGCACTTTGGTAAGGCGAAAGCTGTCTACTATTGGGTTTAGTACAAGGGCGGCTGGGGCTCGGACTGGCCGTACTCGCGGTTCATCGTCGATAGTAAAAGTAATTGCCACGTCGTTCCATGGGCTTACATCGGTTATTTGATGAACCTCGGTGAGTTCACGATGTGCTCTCTTGCGCCGGCTACTTGAAGAGAAGGTATCGAAGACCGTGAGGACATTAAAATTGTCCTCCTCTGGAGTTGCGGTGGCGAGGATGGCTTCAGCACTTTAAGCTACCTGCAGGAGTACCCAACACACTCGAAGGCTGTGGGTTGGGATCATACCAGGGGTCGCATTTATCGGGCAAGGTTTATCTGGGATTTCGTCTAGAACGGACCTGTATCCTGTAAAAGGTTTATTTTTCTTGCCGGCGGGCATATGATCGGATGCCCTGCTAGGGTATGTCTGTTTTGCTTTGGAGGCGTATTGGCCGAAGATAGGCTGTTCCAAATGGGTATTCTGGGCCTTCCAAGTACTTTCCATGGTGCAGTACTTTTGTACAAAGTGCAACAACTCTGTGAAACTCTGTAAGCAATGGAGGTTGAGGGCGTTCAAGACTCCCTCATCAGTGCAATTGCGGTGAAAGATTGGAACTGCATCATCGTTGCAGCAGTCCTTAATCATGTTTTTAACAAGTAGGAATGTGGCCCATAAGTGATGGACAGTCTCCTGGGGTTGCTGTCACATGTACATTAAGTCGCATATGTCTGGAGGGCCAGAGTTACATGGAGAGTATTGATTGTGGTGGGTTGGCATGGTAAAATTTTAGTCCTGACCAATATAGTATATGGGGTTTGCAAAACCTCCGTTGTAGACAACTTGGGCCCAGCAGGATCTGAGCGTTCCTCGGGCTCGGCATCTCTCCCTGAGATCGAAAGATACGGAGTCTCGCCCGAACGAAGGATGTTCGGTTCAAAGGGTTAGGAGATCCGAACTTAGCCGGTCTCCGGTTCACGAGGAGTAGTGTCTTCGGCCCGTACCTCGATGGCCGCCAGCAGGTGAGTGATCGGGGTGGAATTGTCTTCCTCCTGATCGGGTTTAGGCCCGTTCCGATCATTGGATGTTCAAAGCCCCAGGGCGGCGATGCGATACAGCAACTCGTTTAAGGACAAGGAATCTGCCGGATTCGCGTCTTCTTAGTGTTCGGAGCCAACATAGGAGTGGTCACTACTAGGAAAAGGGCTATAGCTAATATGGACATTAATGGCGCACCATGTATGTGGTGCGCCATTAGTGTCCTCATTACTAATGGCGCACCAGACACACGGTGCGCCATTACTAATAGTTTTTGTCCAAAACTACTAATGGCGCACCAGGGCACATTGCGCCATTACTAGTTTTAACTAGTAATGGCGCACCACACACTCTGTGCGCCACTACTAACAATTTTATTATTTTTCCAAAAATTCACCAAATGCACCCCCTCCCCCCGTGGGCCACCTTTTCAGTTTCAAAAAAATGAAAGAAAATGATAGAAATGTCAAAAAAATAAATTTTCGACTTTTTTGCAAAATCTCTCGAGAATTTCTAAAATGGGCATAACTTTTGCATATGAACTCGGATTAAAAAGTTTTTTATTGGAAAAATCATCTACTTGAAAAGTTACATCCGAATTCAACTAGGGGGGGGGGGGTGGGGGGAACCCCATTGAACTTTTTTAGAATCCTCAAAAACCTAACAGAATAAAAGTTACGGGGCTATCAAGATCTCGAGAGGCAATTTTTTTTTTAAAAAAATCAAACTTAGTAATGGTGCACCTGCCCATGGTGCGCCATTACTATCTTCTCGCCTTCAAAATTCAAACTATATCAAAAAAATAAATTAAAAATATCAATGGTGCACCTGCCCAAGGTGCGCCATTACTATCTTCCCGCCTTCAAAATTCAAAATAAATCAAAAAAATTAGTAATGGCGCACCTGCCCACAGTGGGTCATTACTATGCCGTATATATGGCTGGGCGGGGTCCTCTTCTCCTTACCTTTTCATTTTTCTCCTCCACTCCACCTCTCTTCCACTCCATCTCCTCATCTCCTCCACTCCATCTCCCCTCCTCTCCTCCACCATACTCCCCTCCTCCTCTCCGGCGACCTCCTCCTCCTCTCCGGTGACCTCCAACTCCCTCCTCTCCTGCCCTCCCCTCAAGGTTTCTCCTCCCTCCTCTCCGGTGAGCTCCTCCTCCCTCATCCCTCCTCTCCGGTGATCTCCTCCTCCCTCTTCTCCAGTGACCTCCTCCTCCTCTCCGATGATATGTAGGCGAGCTCCTCTCCGGTGACCTCCTCCTCCTCCCTGCTCTCCTCCTCATGGTCTCTCCCCGGCCCTCCTCTCCGGCGAACTCCTCTCCGGCAAAAGAACGTATAAGATCCAAAAATAAGAACAAAATTTGAAAAAATATTGTGCAAAAAAACGAGCAAAAAAACCTACAAAAAGGGCAAAAAAATCACGATCCATATCCAAATTCAAAAATCAAAAATAGCAATGGCGCACGGTAGGGGTTAGGCGGCGCGCCACTACTATTTTCCCGCCTTCAAAATTCAGAAAAAAATCGAAAAATTTCAGAAAAAAAAGGTTACCAGTGGCGCACCTGTAGGAATAGTAATGGCGCACTACAAGGTGCGCCACTATTACCTGCAATACTAATGGTGCACTAGAGGTGCGCCATTAGTATTTGTTACTAGTGGCGTGGTAATAGTGGCGCACCTGTGGTGCGCCATTAATGGCCAAAACAGGTGCACAACTAACAGGCCTTTTCCTAGTAGTGGGTGCTCGGTCACTTCAGGGGACGTGGTCGGCTTGACGGCCACGCGGGCGCATATAGCGAACCTGCCGAGCTAGAGGACCTGGCGAAGAGCTAGGCTTTTTCCGAGGGTGATGTAGACGAGACGAGCCACCGATCGCTTCTGGCGATTACACAGCGGAGCTCTCAATGAAAGCACCATTGTCGGTGTCAAAACTGACAGATCTTGGGTAGGGGTGCCCAAGCTATGCGTCTAAGGATCGATGGTAACAAGGGACTGGGGACACGATGTTTACCCAGGTTTGGGCCCTCTCTATCGAGGTAATACCCTACTTCCTGCTTGATTGATCTTTATGAATATGGGGTTCGAGTGTTGATCTACATCAAGATCGTAATGGCTAAACCCTAGAAATCTAGCCTATGATAATTGTGCTTTTCCTATCCTCTACGGACTAAACCCTCTGGCTTATATACACGCCGGAGCGGGCCTAGGGTTGTACAAAGATGACTTGGTGATGAAGGAATCATTACATCTGAACATCTATCTTGCCTTTCTACACACATAGGAGTCCTATCCGGACACGGGGGATGACCTTCTGCTTTTATCTTCACGGCCCATCAGTCCGGCCTACCTTAAGTAGTCCGGACACCCAAGGACCCCTAAATCCAGGACTCCCTCAATATGCCCTCCCGAGACATGAAATCATGGAGCTCAATTGGTATGGATGGCACGTGTATGATGTGATACACCAAAACTTCATCTTCGAGGCACAACTAAAGGATGGCGACGCATTGGATCTTCCAAGTGGCACGCTGTCACACCCAGCATTTTGTAACATGGCTATTGCATTAATAAAGCATGAAAAATTGGACCAACAAAAACTTTTTGCATCATTTGGCTTTTATTTGGAGTTGGTTTTTCTCTATGTTATTTCAAGTTCTCTTTAAAGTCAACATAGCCTCACCTTCTATACTTCATCTCCTTGGTCCAAGTTTCCGCCCAACGATCATACCATGTGTATAGAATAGTATAGTATTTTCTTACAAAAATAATTTGGCCAAATAGTATTTTCTAAAATTAGTTTTCCAAAAACCCCTGAATTGAGATTTGCACTACAAGTACTTGATTTGGGGTGTGAAAAATCTTTCAAAATGTATATTTGAATCCTATTAGCTATAGGACTCCCATAAACAAGAAAAAGTATAATTTTGAAAGTTAATTTCCTATTTTATTTAAAGGTTTTTTCTTTAGGCCATAAATGGTCTTTAATAGGTGAAAATTATTTAATTGTTTCAAAAATATTTGAGAAAATTTAGGGAGACGCATAGGACATATATTGTCCATATATAAGAGTTTCAACACATGGACATGTTAAAAATATTGGACAAATCCCTCAAAAACCATTTTTTGGATATTTCAAGCTTTTGAAATATTTACAAAGGAAATATTCTCTGAGAATTCCTGGAAAATTCTAGAAAGTCACATCTGCATAATATGATGACCCTGCAGAGTTTCAGCTCAACCCAAATTGTTTTGATTCACAAAAGTGCTCCAAAACCATTTCTATTCATATTCAAATTTGAACAACTTTACATTACCAACTTGTTCCAAATGCCCCCAAACTTTGTGCACATGATTACAACCTCAAATGACGACACTACACCAAGTGGTGCATCAAGGGGGATGGCTTTGCAAGGCTAGTTCTTGATAAATGCATTTCTGTTAATTTCTAGGGTTTACAAAACTTGCATTGGCAACATTGCCCAAATGAGCTCAAAATTGGTGGAAGGGCCTTATTATATGTGCCATCTCATCCTGTGGAGTCTCATGCCAAATGAAACCCATTTTCTTGCCCAAACAAACTACAAACACCTTCTGGCCAATTACCAAAGAAACATCTATGGCCTGTTCCACTAATCCAACTGAGCCCAAATTATTACCACAACCCTACAAGGTAGTCTTCTACCTCCAGTAACAACGGCATCATCACATCTCAATGATTGAGGGGTGAAACCACCTCTTTTACCTCTCTATACAGCCATTGCACCCCTCTTCCTCACCTCTCTCCTCACCCTAGTGGCCACCCATGGCATCCAAGGAATTCCCCCTCTTCTTTACTACCTCCCCTAGCTACCAGACACCAGAGGGCATGCCCACAGGGCATAAACAATGCCGGTGCCGACCATACACGCGCTCTGGAGCATGCTACAGTGCGCTCTGGCACTGTAGCCGCTCCTGGCCAAGCGCCTCCGGCCACCTCCCCCCCCCCTTGCGCCAGCCGAGGCGCCTCGACCTCCACGACAAGCCACGACCTGGTCCCACTCCTCCTTCTCCCTCTTATGGCCTCCCCCGCACGCGCGTCGGCCGCCCACAAGCTCCATTCCTTGGCCTCACATGTGGAAGCTCTCTGGAGCCTCCCCCGCTCCTTTTCTTCCCTCCTCTAGACATCGACCTCGTCCACAAACGGCGTGGGCTCTCTCCCGAGAGCTCTCACGGCCTCTGGCCATGCCCGTGACCTCGCTGACGCACAAGTCCATGGTGAACCGGCACCCGGCTATATAAGCCAGCCCCGGGCGGCTCCCGTGGCACCAGCGTCCCCCTCACACCTCCTAGAAGACACCCGCACCAATCAACCACCCTCAAGGGGCTTCTATGCTCGGGATTGACCGGAGCCCCGTCACCTCGGGTCGCCGTCGATCCAGAGGTACACACCTCCTCCGCCCCCACTCTCAGTCGATCTGGAACCACATGAACCCACTGATCGATTCCCCTCTCTTTTCCACATCAATCGCAGGCCAGACGGAGCCATTCCTCCACCACCTGATGCGACATCGCATAGCCACCTCGTCGCCGGCGAGCCAGGCCACCCCGGCGGCCAATTCCTCTTCCACCAGAACGGCGACACCCTGTCGAGCCCGACGGTTCCTTCCCCACCTCCAGCCGTGCCCTATATCGCCGGCAGCAAGCTTGCCGTCGGTTCTGGACAGAGGTAGACGACGACGACTGTGGGCGGTGTCCGTCAGCTTCACGCCCGGAAGGGTAGGACCCACCTGCCAGGTTCAAAAATGCACGCACGCGCACATCGGTTCGCCCATCGGCTGAAGGCGTATTCCGCCTGTACGCCTTCGACGTGGCCACCCCGCGCGGGTTGTTTTCCCTCTGGGCCTACTGCATTGAGGCCTTTCCGGCCCAGTGACACAGTGCCAATTTCCCTTTTCTTTTTCTGTGAATCTTAAAATAATTCCACAGATTTAAATATTTGACCAAATCAAATAATTCCAATTTCACAATTCTTGTAATATTCCAACCTATTTAAGGATGTAACTTTCATACATATTCATGAAACTTTTTTGTACTATTCAAATTTAAATTCAAATTTGAACAATGAAACCTCTGTTTAAAAATCCATTCATCCTATTCTGTCACTCCAAATCCAAAACTAAGAATTTTCACCTTCTTAGTTTTTCTCCTAGTATTTTATAAAAATATGTTGACATTTTTCTGAGCACTTTGACTTTTCCGTTTTTATTATAGTCTTATTTTTCCGTTACTTTCTTGCGATGATTAGATACCGTATTTGACGAAGTTGCTGAACAAAAAGGAGAAGGATTTGAAGACTTTGAAGACCAAGCCAATCCAGGCAAGCAATCCTTTAACCATGAAACCCCTCTTGTTCATCGGAACCCTTTTTCCAATTTGCATAATGATGAAATATGACAGTGGTAAACTTGTTGTGAACCACCACATGATGCGTACCCTACTCATGGATTTACCTTGTTCATGAAAGAAATTAGTTGTTGGTGCATAATGTTGCATGTGTACCATGAATTTCTTCGTGGTTACAACCTTTCGAAAACCCCATCGGGTGCCCCTAATGCCCTTGGGAGATGTTGAACTAAGGTCACCACTTGAGGAAAAAGTAGTGTACCGAAGATAGCTTTTGGTGTGTGTAAAATGATGGATTAGATTTATGTGTGATTACCGTCCCAACCAAACATGTGCAACCACTCTACCCCTTTATGGGACGGGGCATTATTGATTACTTAGGGTGATACTAGCGTGGTGCCGCCATTACTAGTGACGGGGGTGACTTGAGGTCACTCTTGGGACGGGGTCGTGCTTGGATAGGCGGCCATGACTGTTTTCACAGGGCACCGGACACACCGTTGGTCCCTTCGTGTATGCGTGATAATGTAAAAAGGGCAGAGTCCCACGATCTTTTACTTATACACAAGGGCTATGCACCAACGAGTGCACCCTATGTTAGTATCGTCTGGGGAAAGGTAATGATCGGGTGCTTCCCCCGAGTACTTGAGGTATTCAGGATCGTGGACGACACGGAAGATTCCCAGATCTTGTGGGTAAAGTGCGCAACCTCTGCAAAGTGTCAAACTATTTGAATAGCCGTGTCCATGGTCATGGACAGTTGGGAGGTGCTACTTAAACTATGTCCAGAAATTTTACAATCTTGGTGCATGTGTGTGTGGAAGAGAACTATTTGAGTCAAGGTGGTGACTAGACGTGTTGAATGAGCTAGTATTGATTCAAACTCTATTTATGTTTATATCTGTAACCTAGCCTCAAGGTTACCCAAGTTCATTGATGCATATCTCACAAGATGGTAGAACATCTCATCTATCCTGAAGCTAGGCTGCTTATTTGTTGTACAGCCTGCATTGTTACTTTAAACCAAACCATGGGTTGCTTGCGAGTACATTCAAAGTACTCATTGGCTTGCCACTGGTTATTTAATTGGCCAGGCATGGAAGAGCAGGAATTTGAGGAAGAGTTCTTTGGTGACGAACATGCGAACTAGGACGCTTTCACAGTCAGAATGCCTGCAGGGTTAAGGTAGATGGCATGGGTTCTCTTATCTACGAAGACTTCCACTACTCGAGTTTATTTGATGTTCAGCCCTTGAGGCTTTATCTATCTAAGACTTGACCATAATGGTCATAATTTGTGTAAGACTGTATGTATGGATGTAAGGCTCTTGTTATTCATCTTCTGTGTGTTTAGTGAGCATTGATCTCTGGGATCACTGTGCACTGCACTCGGTGATCTCGACTTGTAAGTCGGGGTCCCCACATACCTGGTATCAGAACCATCCTGACTATAGGAAGCCTTAGTTAGCATGGGCGTTAGTTAGGATGAGACCATTTTCATAAATCTTCTGCACCTCTCTTCTTTTCTAAACCTTACCAAACCTGAGGTATAATCATCTTATTAACCTCTCCCTTTCAAACTTTGTATATGGCCGCTGTACCTGAAGAGCTCGTGACCACTAGGTTCCCTTTGCTTCTCGAGGATAGCCTCCAAGAGTGGTAGTTTCACCGAGCACCCATCCTCGCCTACCATGAGCATTGGGTTAGTGACACCGAGGCAGAGTACCATGTGGCAGTGATCGTAAGGGAAAATGATCCTCCCACAAGTTGGTTCTTTGAGGGACCCCAGATGGCAACACTACTCCTCGCTGTTGAGGCAGCTGCACTCAAGGCACTGACCCGCCTCTGAGAACTTCTTCCGGAGATGGCAGTCAAGATGAGAACCCGCTTCTTGCCTTACTGGAAGGAAGGTGAAGATGAGAGAAGCGCAGGAGCCCCTACACTGAAGGAAGGACTTCCACTTCAATTCCAGACCTACTTCAGCCTTTGCGACGATAGCTTGGCACAAGAGTATCCTCGGAATTGATGAAGCTCCGAGAAGAACTCCAAAGGACCAAGGCACTTCTTCGACGAGCACAATAGAAGACATATAGGATCAGGAAGGAAGGTGCGCCTCCTGGGCAACCCACTATCGCATATCGAGGCGGAAGACCCTCAGGAGAAGTATCGTCCAAGGATGAGGAACCGCCCCAACGACGTTGTATGATGGCAAGGGAATTTCGCAAGCTCTTTCTCGCACCACCGGCAAAACAACACAGTGTTCAACTCCTCCACTCCCCTACACCCTCAAGTTAAAGAGGAGCCCAGACGGATGAAGAAAAGGAGGAAGATCGGGAAGAGCCAGAATATACGACCGAGCATTCCACCACTTAGGCATTATTCGCAACTCAGATATGCCAGCTCGTGACCTCTACGGTAGGACAGGTCATGTAACCCCTATGCGAAGTCGTGTCCTTGTAATGGTTCATATGAAGCCATCTAGTGTGCTTTTGTTGTGTTTTGATGTAAGTCGTACCTTCCCTTCGGGGACATGTAAACAACTACATCACCATTTGGATTTTAATGAATGTGTTTGGCCCTTTTAGCCCTTGCAAGAAAACAATTAGAGTCATACCCACCCCCTTACTAGGAACCCATCTTTATTGCTTTCCATCATCATTCCCAATCATAAGACATTGACCGGGCCAACAGGATGCCTGTTGTAACTCGTACTGGCACCTCTACCCAGCACCCAGAAGCCGGAACATCCACCCAAGAAGAGGCCAGCCAGGACCAAACCCACGATCAACCTCTACCACCACCACCTCCCCTGAACATGGACATGGCTCAGCTTCTCCAAGCCTTTCGAGAAGAACGCCAAGCCAACACTACAGCCCTCCAGATGATTACTCAAGCCATCACCAACAACCGCCAGCTGGTGGGGAACGGCAATGGATGTTCCACGTTGGTGGAGTTCAAGAAGCATGCACCACCAACCTTCATCGAGACTGCTGAACCCCTGGATGCAGATGACTCGGTATGCACCATTGAGGACTTGCTGGAACTATTCGGCTGCACTGAAGACCGCTAGAAGGTGGCTTATGCCGCCCACTATCTCTGGGGAACTGCTAGAGCTTGGTGGGATGGATTCAAGGTCATGCATGCTGGGCAAGACATCACTTAGAATAACTTCAAGGTAGAATTCCGCAAGGCCCATATTCCTTCCGGAATCATGGCTATCAAGAAGCGTGAGTTCCGAGCCCTGAAGCAAGGAAGTGGCAAAGTCAAGGAGTACATGCAGAAGTTCAGTGTTCTATCAAGGTATGCCCCTGAAGATGTTAGCACTGATGCTGCAAAAAGGGAGCGCTTCATGGAAGCCCTCAATCAGACTTTCTAGTACTCGCTTGTCGTATGTGACTGCCCAACCTTTCCTGACCTGGTGAACAAAGTACTAATGCTTTAAGACAAGCGGCGTGCTATGGAAGACACTCGCAAGCGCAAGATGATCAGCAAGGGAAGCTCCAGTAACAAGAAGCCTCGCCCGTGGCAGCCTGCCCCAGCCAGGCCAACCATCAGCAGCCAAGAGTTCCCTCACCTCGCACCAACTATCATCCTCAGTAGTATGCCAACCCCAGGCCCGCTTTCAACAACTCCAATAACAGCGGTGGCAACAAGATCAACAACCCAAACCAAGTCACTTGCTTTGCATGTGGTCAGTCAGGACACATCTCAAGGGTGTGCCCCAACAAGAAGCCTGATGCCCCGCGCCCCAATGCGCGGAACCCAGGATAAGGCCGCGGAATGCCACCAAGGAACCAAGCTCCTCGCAACCCGCCCAACAATGACAGGGGAGCGTGTGAATCATGTCATTGCAGAAGAAGCCCAGGAAGACCCGGATGTCATGCTCGGTACGTTCCTTGTCAACTCAGCACCTGCAACTGTCCTGTTTGATTCTGGAGCCACACATTCATTTGTCACTCAAAGATTTGCATTAAAAAGTGGCATGACCCCTACACCCCTGAATAACCCCATGGTGGTACAAACCCCGGAGAAGAGATGAGAGCCAAGATAGGCTGTAAGGAGTCGGTATCGTCATTAATGAGGTATATTTCCTAGCAGACCTTATCGTCCTGAGATCACAAGGCTTGGATGTGATCTTAGGAATGGATTGGCTCAGCAAGCACCAAGGCTTGTTAGATTGTGCCAATCAGACTGTCACTGTGTCCAATGACCAAGGAGTCAAAGTTAAGTTTGAATCCAACTTCTCTTGTGCTCAAGCCGCCCAAGTTAACTGTTTGTATGAAGTTGGATTGGATCAAGTTCCAGTAGTATGCGAGTATCCTGATGTACTTCCTGATGAACTACCGGGAATGCTTCCTGACCGTGACATTGAGTTCGTCATCGAGATCAAGCCCGGGGCAGGACCCATCTATAAGAAGCCTTATAGAATGGGGACGGAAGAATTAGCAATATTGAAGAAGCAACTGGAAGAGCAGTTGAGGAAGGGATTTATCTGCACTAGTGCCTCCCCTTGGGGATCACCTATTCTGTTTGTGGCAAAAAGGGACGGTACCATCTGCTTATGCATTAACTAATATTCCCTAAGTGAAGTTAAAATCAAGAACAAGTATCCACTTCCCAAGATTGAAGATCTGTTTGATCAACTCAGTGGACCCAAGGTGTTCTCCAAGATCGAGCTCAGATCTGGGTACTAGCAGATGAAGATCGGACTCCAAGATATTCCGAAGACGGTATTTGTGACCATATATGGCCTGTATGAGTGCACGGTCATGTCCTTTGGATTGACCAATTCCCCAACTTACTTCATGTATCTCATGAATAAGGTCTTCATGGAATATTTGGACAGGTTTGTTGTCGTCTTCATTGATGACATTCTTGTCTTCTCAAGACAGAAGAAGAGCATGAGCAACATCTAAGGATGGTCCTAGACAAGCTTCGAGAGTACCAACTATACGCCAAATTCAGCAAGTGTGAGTTATGGCTACATAATGTTCGATTCTTGGGTCATGTCTTGACCGAGGAGTGATTGTCAGTGGATCCCACAAAGATTGAAGCTGTGACCCAATGGCAGTCCCCAACAACCGTCAAGGAAGTCAGAAGGTTCCTCGGAGTTGAGGGCTATTACTTTAAATTCGTGGAAGGATTCTCCAGCATTGCCTGACCAATGACTTAGCTCCCGAAGAAGGACAAGAAGTTCGAACGGACGCCGAAGTGCGAAGAAAGCTTCGAAGAACTCAAGAAGAGATTGACCACCGCCCCAATTCTGCCAACACTTGACATTCACAAGGAGTTCGTGATATATTGTGATGCCTCTCGAACCGGATTGGGAAGCGTTCTTATGCAAGAAGGTCGAGTCATAGCTTACCTTTCAAGGCAGCTACGACCTCATGAAGAGAACTAAGCTACTCATGATCTTGAGTTAGAACCAGCGGTTCATGCTTTGAAGACATGGCGACATTACCTCCTAGGGAAGCGGAGTGAGATATACATAGACCACAAAACTCTGAAGTATATTTTCACTCAAAAGGAATTGAACATGAGGCATCGAAGATGGTTTGAACTAATCAAGGATTATGACCTTAGTGTTCCATATCACCCCGAGAAGGCTAACGTGGTAGCCGATGCCTTAAGCAGAAAGGCTTTCTCCTTGAATGCCATAGTTAAAGGAAGGCAGCCAACCCTGTTTAAAGAGCTAGAATAGTTTGGCTTGGAATTGGTTACCCATGGATTTCTAGACCGTCTAGAAGTTAAACCAACCATGATGGATAAAGTCAAGGAACACAAAATGGACACGCAAGCATTAAAGGCATCAAGAAGAAGATGAAGCTAGGCAAGGCCCCAAGATTCTCCGAAGACGAGCACGAAATTGTTTGGTACAAAGGCCGGATCTGCGTACCAAACAAGAATGAGATGAAGAATTTGATCCTGCAAGAAGCCCACAACACTCCGTATTCCATCCACCCCGATGGAACCAAGATGTATCAAGACTTGAAGGAAAGATTTTGGTGGCACAGGATGAAAAGGGAGATTTCCACCTATGTTGCAAAGTGTGATGTATGCCAAAGGGTCAAGGAAGATTTTAATGAATGTGTTTTGCCCTTTTGGCCCTTACATGAAAACAATTAGAGTCATACCCACCCCCTTACTTGGCACCCATCTTTATTGCTTTCCCTCATCATTCCCAATCATAAGACCTTGACCGCTCCAACAGGATGCCTGTTGTAACTCGTACTGGCACCTCTACCCAGCAGCCCGAAACCGGAGCATCCGCCCAAGCAGAGGCCCGCCAGGACCAAACCCACGATCAACCTCCACCACCA
This sequence comes from Secale cereale, assembly GCA_902687465.1. Lineage (NCBI taxonomy): Eukaryota > Viridiplantae > Streptophyta > Magnoliopsida > Poales > Poaceae > Secale > Secale cereale. The sequence continues at coordinate 223,428,315 of LR738712.1, forward strand.
CCACCTCCCTAGAACATGGACATGGCTCTGCTTCTCCAAGCCTTACGAGAAGAACACGAAGCCAACACTGCAGCCCTCCAGATGATTGCTCAAGCCCTCACCAACAACCGCTAGCCGACGGGGAACGGCAATGGATGTTCCACGTTGGCGGAGTTCAAGAAGCATGCACCACCAACCTTCATCGAGACTGCTGAACCCCTGGATCTAGACGATTGGGTCTGCACCATTGAGGACTTGCTGGAACTAGTCGGCTGCACTGAAGACCGCGAGAAGTTGGCTTATGCCGCCCACTATCTCGGGGGAACTACTAGAGCTTGGTGGGATGGATTCGAGGTCATGCATGCTAGGCAAGACATCACTTGGAATAACTTCAAGGTAGAATTCTGCAAGGCCCATATTCTTTCCGGAATCATGGATTTCAAGAAGCGTGGGTTCCAAGCCCTGAACCAAGGAAGTGGCACAGTCAAGGAGTACATGCAGAAATTCAGTGTTCTGTCAAGGTATGCACCTGAAGATGTTAGCACTGATGCTGCAAAAAGGGAGCGCTTCATGGAAGGCCTCAATCAGACTCTACAGTACTCGCTTGTTGTATGTGACTGGCCAAGCTTTCCTAACCCGGTGAACAAAGTACTCATGATTGAAGACAAGCGGCATGCTCTAGAAGACGCTCGCAAGAGCAAGATGATCAGCGAGGGAAGCTCCAGTAACCAGAAGCCTCGCCCATGGCAGCCTGCCCCGGCTAGGCCAACCTATCAGCAGCCAAGAGCTCCCGCACCTTTCACCAACTATCATCCTCAGCAGTATGCCAACCCCGGGTGAGCTTTCAACAACCCCAATAACAATGGTGGCAACAAGACCAACAACCCAAACCAAGTCACTTGCTCTGCATGTGGTCAGTCAGGACACATCTCAAGGGTGTGCCCCAACAAGAATCTTGATGCCCCGCGCCCCAATGCGCGGTACCCAGGATAAGGCCGCGGAATGCCACCAAGGAACCAAGCACCCAAACCGCGGAATGCCCCAATCCTCGCAACCCGCCCAACAATGACAGTGGAGCGTGTGAATCATGTCATTGCAGAAGAAGCCCAGGAAGACCCGGATGTCATGCTGGGTACGTTCCTTGTCAACTCAGCACCTGGAACTGTCATGTTTGATTCTGGAGCAACACATTCATTTGTCAGTCAAAGATTTGCATTAAAAAGTGGTATGACCCCTACACCCCTGAATAACCCCATGGTGGTACAAACCCCGGAGAAGAGATGAGAGCCAAGATAGGCTGTAAGGGAGTCGGTATCGTCATTAACAGGGTAGATTTCCTAGCAGACCTTATCATCGTGAGATCACAAGGCTTGGAACATACCCGTGTGTTTGTATGTTTTATATATTGTTGTTTCGAACTTTTATTGTCTCAAACTGCTGGTGGGCTAAATGAGGTCATCACCATTCTCCGGTGTTCGCTGTGTTCGTGTGTGTGTGTGTGTGTGTGTGTATCCTTTTTCACGTTATAGTTTGAGCTCACTGTCTTTCGATGATGTACACTTGTTTGGACCCATGTGAGGTGTCATTGAATATGGGCTGAGTAGTAACGCAATGCCAAACAAGTCAATTAGGGTGTGGCTAGGTGTCAGTCGACTGATATATAACCAAGTCTCAGTCAAGTGACATAACACGCAAGAGAGAGAGAAAATCTAGAAAGAAAATTTTGCACGAATCTTAATGTAAGATCTCATGGATATAGAATCGACTTAGACTTAATGAAGTCTCTTCGACTGAGACTTAGCAAGACTGAGTCAATTTATGACTCTTAGGCCGGATGCTCAAGAAAAGAAAGAAAAAGGACTCTTAGGAGGACATGTGGGCGCCACCGGTGTTTTCATGCACTTGCGCGCCGAGAGCTTATTGCTGCATGTACGAAATTCCTGCTACCTTTTCATACCCAATCTCCCTCCCCCCACCTCTAGAATCTCGATTCGTACTCCATTTTCCCCAAATCCCCCTCATGTACTCCCTTTACTCAAGCGCACTATCATGTCGACGATCAACGCGAATCTGTGAGCCGCAGGTCCTGAGATCCGTCCTGCCTTCGGGCGTTGCGTGCTGTCGCTCAATAGTGGCATGGCAGCGCTTGACGGCCAATTTGCCGGCAAAGTGATGATGATAACCATCAATGGCAACCGGTCTCCCGTCTAGCCGGACGACATTGTCAAAGCTCCTGGCATTGCGCATGACATCCGAGTAAGTGACTTGCTCCTCGAAGTCTGTCCGCAACTAGATGATTTGTTCGTCAGGTTCCAGATAACTTTCTTCAACAGTCGTGTGTTCGAATATTCCCGGCGTTTGTTCTGCGGTGGCGCGCTGCTGAGCTTTGATTGGTGGCACCCATGATGGGGCTCGGTTCCCTCTGAGCTTGAGTGTTTAACAAAGCTTACCTTCCATCACATGCCTCGACGTTCTTGGACCAGCGAGTCCATGAATGAGCTTATCAATGACCTAGGAGGTGAGCTCTTAACTATGTTTGTTCCTCCAGACAGCTGGGCTCAGATGGTTATGGCATGGATGAAGAGGCCGTCAACCATACTGGAGGTGATTGGTCTTGAGATACTGGTGCAGGAACTGTGGTTGCAATATTTGTCTCCACCAAGGTAGCCACAGACCATGTTAGGGATGTACCTGTATCGAGTGTCCATGCATGTCAAAGAAGTGATCAATCCATTAATCTAAGTCCAACCGCCGCCACTGGTGCCAGGGTCCGTCGACGACGTCCATTACAATAGTCAACGTCACACTTTCCCTGTGTTGCTCGGAACGATAGATGGCACATGGACTACTCAATTGCGCGGCGAAGGACACTACTTGTTTGTGAGAAGAGGCAGGGCTGGCAGCCTTGCTGATGTAACAACTGAATGTTCTCAGATACTAGTTAAATCTGATCTATTGGTGTGAATCACTCATGTTCTAGTACATTTGATTGTGACCTGTTTTGTTTTTATACCTGAACTTCTTTACAAAGGGGTGTACGTCAACTTAATGTGCTAGTAGAACTTATTGTGTTGTCTGTCTGTTTTCTTTGGACATCATTCTAGACATTTCCCCATCATTTATAAAGACGATGAAAGGTTATGTACGAGTTTGTTGGTTTCAACATAGCCCTGTCCAAAACGATCCACTGATTTCACCCTGATTGTGCCGCCTATGTGAATGTTTTGTATGCAAGTTCAATGTGCTATGATTTTGTATATGATTGTGTCAACTATATAAGTATTTACGGAGCATCAGCAATGCAAATTGGTGAAAGATGTATTCACAATCATTGACCGATGGGTCTCTCTCTCTCTCTCTCTCTCTCTCTCTCTCTCTCTCTAAATCTCTCTCTCTCTCTCACACACACACACACAAGTGGGATCCGTTGAATTATTTCTTTGCTCGTGACTCAAGCTTGACTCATGACAACTTTTAATTAGGTTCCACTTTACTATAACTTTTTTCTTAAGTTATAAATTGAGCTGAGTGACTTCAAGAAGTTGTACACTAGCCTTGTTTGTGCCTTTTCAGGCGTGGTTGAATGTGGGCTGAGAGCTATGTAAAGGTGTACTGTACCACACAAGCTTTTTTCGTTGAACATCAACAATCCAACCGGGCCGACAATTGTACACAAGATCCTAAAATAAGCGCAACCTAGCCTATGTTTCTTTTAACAAAATGCACAAATCAATTAATTTTTTATATAATAAGATTACCAAGGCCAACATAAGTTTTTTTAATAATATTCCTATCTAAATATTACTTAGTCTAGACCATAATTATTTTTCTCCCATGCAAGAAAAAGGGTCGTTTTCAACTAAAAATGAATGGGTCAAAATTATTAGAAATAATAATTGGGTTGCATGTACGCAATATTATTTTTCACCTAGCGCAGTAAATAGGTGTATTAGAATTAATAATCAAATGTGCTGTAAATTATCATAAATAGTAAATCGGCTATTATTATTTTTACCCATCCCAGGAAATAGATTATTTCTTGAGTCAAAGCCCAGGAAATAGATGTGTTGGCAAACAAAATGAAATGGGCTATAAAACCTAAATAAATGGGCTGCATTTCGCCACATCTTTCGAAGCTGACTGTGTTAGCCCACTAGGACCAAGCCTGCGCAAGGTGTTGTCCATTTAATGAACAAAACAATTTAATGGTCTAACAAAAAGTCAACAAATTTTTTTTACAGCTGTAGCCGTTGGATTTACATCCAACCACTAGTGGAAAACGTCTGGCCACAACTTCTGTTTGTGGCGCGCCATTTCTCAACAATGCCGACACTATTTTTTCCAAATACTGCTGGCATCTGCTAAATTGGTACGACGGCTACAATTTGCTATTGTTGACGATGGCACTACATCCCACACCACTACTATGTGGGCCCTATTGTCATGACCAGCTATTGTTGTCGTGCGATTCATGAGCACGCCATAGATACTTAAGTTTGTGCTATTGTGTGTTCGCCCGTAACGCCAGCAATAAGTTGTGCATACATATAGATGTTGTTGGTAGTCGGCCCAGCTTGTGTGTGTGTTCTCAAATATATTCATTCACCCTTCCATTGTCCACAATACTCTACCCCCTCTTAGTCAGGTGCTTTGGTGACAATGGACCTACCGGAGCTTGTCGAATCGACACAAGCGGGCCGTTCGAGCCCACGTCGGTGGGGCGTATTGCAAGATTGGGACTCCGTTGCCTTAGCCGAGCTCTCATCTGGCCCCATTGGCCACAACATGCACTCGCCACGACCAATGCATCCAGCCCTGTCTGACGAATCATCCCGCTGCAGAGCGAAGTCCCTTCAACGATCTGACTCCTATGCTACCAACGCGAAAGCTGCCAGGAATCGAGCGAGGGCACATGTGCTGTTTTTTGCAGTAGTGGATGCCCTGCTGATAAGCATATGTTGCACACACAAAGTAATCCAGAGCGAGAGTTCAACATCTTCGGTATCCATGGAAAGATAATATGACAATAATACCTCGATATTCTGCTAATTTACACCATTCGTGATCATTAATATATGTGTGTATATATCGTGATCCATAGACATTAGGGACAAAATATTGCTACGCATGGATATGGGTTGATATCGTGCAGAAGTACGTGAGCGAGTTTCTCGAGTAATCCATTGGTGAACTAAGACAACAGATAGATGAGATGCAGCTGAAGACTAATGTGATGCGCGGCTAAATCAAAAAATTCAAGAAGCTTCGATATGCCCTTTTAGCTGGTGTTATGGTTGGCCTCGTTCTCCCTACTGATCGATGGCATATATTTTTCTTGTTGGAATCATTACACTGATGATGTTCTTAGTCCAGATCAAGAGCGCGTATAGTACTAGAAGTTGTATATGTGCGCTATTATTGTATTTTTAGTAGTGTACCATGTGGTGAAAGAATGTAGTGTAGTTGTAGACTACGTTTTATGCATTGTAGGTTTTGCATGTACTCATTAATATGCCATTTTTTACTAACTTATTACTTATATATATGCGTCGTCACAGATGGACCCGAAGTTTTGTGGTGTGCGACAGAAATGAAGTAAGTACTATGCCACCATTAGGAAGGACAATGTCATGAACGAACTTGGCCATTAGGACACCCCGAAGTTAGCGGCGCATGTTTATGATGCCATGGCAGTAAAGTTCTTTCAGGAAGCGGCGAATCTGAACTTCCCTGAGTGTCGTGAGTTCGCGATGTTCCTCACGTCAGAGGACATGATGATATACACGAGAGTTGAGGAGAAGGAGAGCAAAGAGGCCGTGATGCAATTCTTCGAGCCATTGGTGAGCGAGCTTGTGAGAGATGACAAACTCGTGGAGGCCAACAATGTGATGTTACTTAAGTATGCAGCCAGGAAGAGCGTAGAGGAGGATCCCATAGACTGGGAAGCCTTGGAGCGTGAGGAGGAGGGTCAGCAGGAGTGTCATCGTAGGTCGACTAGGCCCGACCCCGAGGCCGGTCCCTTTGGCCACTAGCTTAGCGCGCGCTACCTATTTCATAGGAACTGTTTAAGTTTATGCATGTTTTATGTTTGAACTATGCTTGATTTGTAGAACTGTTTCATTACAAGTACATATGTGTTAATAACTAGATGGGCGGATAGTGCTAGTTCGTACTAACTGCTTAGACCTCTTCCCATGCAAAGGGGCTTAGATGAGGTGCTAAGTATATTAAATGCACTAGCAACTGATCAAGTCCCCAATGCAAAGGTGCTAAGCTTTTCGGTGCTAATAAGCTCCATGCATTTAATTAGTTGTAGACTCAGAATTGTGCTTCCACCTAGGTACACGTGCTTACCACCGTTTCTTCATGGTGTCACCATACTACTCTCTTTCTTCCATGCATTTATGTTGCATTACATTTATGTGCATCTTAATTATTTATGCCTATTTTTCTCAACTTCATGCATGAAAGCAAAAATGGATGCCCCATGTGAGAGTTGTGGTTCGGTGAGATGCCAAATGGATAAGAAGTTCTTCATAGATCTGTCGAATGACCTCCTCACTAGGACCGTATGTTTTAGTTCAACATGTTTTGATTGAGTTTCATGCATGTCTACGGTTGTGCCCAAAATTGTGTAACTCGCTAGCTAATTCTTTCTTTCGATTTTGCTCAGGTCATCCCTTGCGGGGCAAGGCGTGACTTCTCAGAGAAGTTTGAAGTTCGATTTTATGCCGCCATCACGTTCCAGTGCACCCTCATGAAGATGCCGATGGCCAAAAAATTCAATTGTCTTGTCACCAACAACGCAAACGACACCTACTTCGGTTGCCCTCGTTGGGAAGCCCTTACAGATGGTTACGAGATGGAAGCTGGGGAGAGAGCCACATTCTACCTCGACTACAATTGTGACGAGATCATGGTCTACTACAATCTTGCTGACAACAACGATGGTGCATTTACTCTGGACTATGACCCTAACTCCGCCTGTTGAAAAGTCGTAGTTAGCTAGTTGCCATGCATGGAAGATATCATGTTATTATAACCTCCATTTATTTGAACATGTACACACAGATGTGTGTTACTTTTCCTACTTTGTTGAACTATATCAATAAGTGCATTATTGAACTTAAATGCTATCATTGGGTCTATTTATAGTTGATTTAGTGACTGTTCTTAAACTGGATTATGTTGTCTTTCTGGCAAATGTGAAAATCAATGTACTGGCGTCGAGACAACAAGGAACATCACAACTGATTACTAATACTGCTGGCGTGGACAACGTGTCATGCCATTACCGTCCAAAATACTGATGGCGTAGGTGCTAACGCCAGCGCTAATTTTTTACATTGGCGCCATATTGGTGGCATCAGGTGCCTACACCACCAAGGCTGCTTTTGGCATGCCGTAACTAGGCTTTTGGTACGCCACCAAGGTTGCTCTTGCTCCAGCCACCAAAACCATTGCCTGTTGGAGTGCCTGAATTTGCCTCCCATGGCCGGCCGTGCTGCCGCGCAGGCCTCGCCGCCCCACCCTACTCCCAACTGTGGCCAGGTCTTACCTATACTCACGCACACCTTTTGTTATTCTCCGGCGACGGCAACCTCTCCCCATAGCTGAACTACTCCCTCGTACACTCCTCCACCGGGGACTCCAGTGCCCCTACTTCCACGACTCTAGATCGTTCCCATCTTAGGCCTCACCGTTGTCCACCGCTATGGTCCACTATATGATCTGTGGTCAACAACAAGAGCCAACATGGAGTACGTCAAGAGGCTGACAGCTGGGAACCACCAGCTACATCTTCACACGCAAGATAGTGCCTCCTTATTATGTGGGAATAAATGAGTCCTCCCCCTGACAAGTTGGACCCACCAGCTACAATCTTCGAACGCAAAGAAGTTCCGTCTTATTATGGGAGTAAAAAGATTCCTCCCCATGACAGCTGTGTCCCATGACCTACATCTTTGCATGGAAGGAAGTGCCTCCTTATTATGCTCAAGAAAAATGATTCCTCCCCCTGCTAGCTCGGACCTACCAAATTTGTTAGCTAAGTTGTGGGCCTACTAAGTTGACACATACGGGGGGCTTTGTTAACCTAGTCAACTAACGATTCTAGCAGTAGTGCTCGTTGGATTAACATTCAACGGCCGGGCTGCTTCTTTAATCTCTGATCTTCTTGCTCCAGCAGCCAAAACCAGCGCTGCCGAGACCGTCTGCTCCTGCCTCTCATGGCCGGCTGTGCTGCCATCGCTGGCCATGCCATCCCTCTACTCAGCCATACCTCCTGTTATTCTTCGGCAATGGCAGATGAACCATTAAACCCTCGTACTCCCATTCGTGACAGAAACAACTGCCTAATCTTCCCCGGCTATGTGTCGTTCCCTACCTAGGCCTCACTGTCGTCCATCGTATTACTGTGCTCGAAGCGGCGTGGTCAATGTGCTCAACAAATAAGTCGTCGGAAGAGGAATGTACATGGAGAGGCTGATAGTGGGGACGCATCAGGTCCATGGATGCACACATGCAACAGCCTCCATATTCCTGCCCCTAACACCTAGGACCCACTAGCGACATCTTCGCACACAGAAGTGCCTCCTTCTCACGAGCAAAAAAATAGTTCCTCCCCTGACAACTGGGACCCGCCAGCTATACCTTCGCACGCAAGGAAGTGTCTCCTTGTCCGTCCTAACAGCTGGGACCCACACGATGGAAGCAAACGTAGAGTTGTATGTCTGGTCGCGAATGTGTACATACATACTGGTCGATCGTTGTCTCTACAATGGTGAACCATGGTCGAGCAAGCAGCAGAATGTGTCATAGTAAAGCCCCCAACGTAGAAATTCAGGCATTCCCGTCTAAATCGTGTAGATGTACGTAAAACCAGACGGAAAAATACGGCTACGTACGTACACACGTGCAGGCTACCAAACGTGTACTGGCGCATATGTATGGCCAGGGCTGGTGTACAAGGAGAGGCGACTGTTGGCAGCAATGGCGTCATGTTCATCGGCAGCCAACCGGCGGGGTCAGAATGGAGAAACAACTTCATGTTCATCAGGAGGCAACATAACGTGTCGTTGTTCATCAGGAGCCAACCGGCTGGGATAGAACAACCGAAACGGGGTGTGGCGTATCGCAAAATGGAGGGAAATGGCCTTCTGCTCGAGCACTTATGGTCGAAATAGGGTCATGTTCATTGGGAAGGCTCTCCCCTACTGCAATACGGAGGAAACAGACTTGTGCTCGACCAACTACTGTCGAAACAGGATCCAATTCATCGGGAGGGGTCTGGCATACCACAAAACGGAGGAAACTGACTTGTGTTCGAGCGCTACACTAGAAATGGGGGTCCTATTCATTGCGAGGGGTGTGGCATACCACAAAACGGCACTCCACGGGCTACTGTTCACCCATCGTCGACTTCCTCCAGCCTCCACCTGCACTGTTCATCCACCGCATCTTCCTCCTGCCTCCACCAGCTACTTTTCATCCACATGTTACTGTTCATCCACCCCTCCATCGACTATTATTCAACCAGCCCTCCACGGGGTCCTGCTCATCCAACCCCATCCAGCTCGGTTGTGGCGGCCTCCTCTCGGGGTCATTTTTATTTAGTGGCCACCACCTACTACCACGGGGTCCTGTTCATACAACCACTATGGGGAATTGTTCATCCAACCCCAACCACGTACGTTTCGACTCGTTCAACCAACCCCCACTTTCATTGTTCATCAAGAGCCAGTAGGTTCAATCAGCTTCAGTAAGCAGCAGTAGCAATGCGATCGATGGATCACACAGGCTCAGTTAGCATCAGTAGCAAAAGAATCGCGTAGGTTCAGTTAACAGCCAAGGGATCGATCGCTCAGGTCTAGTAACGTAGCTAGTGCAATCGCTCGGGTTCAGTAAGCGAACGGCTGACTCGGGTTCCTTAGCCTCGCACACACGTGCATACGTATATGAGAGAAATGCGCGAACATTCGTGCATCGCTCTACCTCGACCAAACACCATAACCAGGAACTCCCCAAAATTTTCCTCGCCCTTGCTTCTACAATGGGTTTTTCCGCGATGGACGGTCCAAATAATGCCATGCAGGTGTGTCTCTGCCCCGCCCAGTACGGAAAGCCCATATTTTGTCTTGTTTTTTGTCATAGAAATAGGAGCCCACCACATCTATGATGATACCTAGTTTTGTCACAATTATTGTGATATAAGTGTCGTAAGCATGATGGAAAAAAATTCGTTTGGGCCAAACTATCACATATGTGTCTTTTGTTAGTGCATGCATTTGCAAACCTCGATGGTAAACCTCATTGCCTCCCATTGTTTCCCTGCAACACATAAAAGGCAGATCTTGATCAGGTAAACTGAGAGTTGGCATACTATCAATAGAATATGTTAATGAAAAATAAACAAACTGCAGATCCAACAAATTAACTCGAGATGCATGGAAAATCCAGTTAACCAAACTAAGCAGGCTAAGAAGCTTTTATTCTTTCTAGAACACGCACATGCAAGTGTATCATATATTGATAGAAGAAGAGGCAAAGAAGTAGGATACAAGCCTTTCAGCCATTACAATGCCAATCACAAGGATTAGCAACCACATCCACAAAACACACCCACCATGTGTACTATGATACGTGCTCGACCTAGACCAACCTCATGTCAATGGCGATGAGGCAAATCACAGAGCAACCAAGCCGCTACACACCAACGCCAAAGACCTCTACAACACTACCAAGACCCAATGATAACACATACCTTGCTAAACAACTTGGAAATAGAGCAATTATATATGTTTCTCATGTACTTGGTACATCCAAATTTGATTTATTTCTCACATGCATAACAATATAAAATTGTATCCATGACAAGTGAACATCAGATTGCATAATAGAACCAGATATTTGATTGGAAAGCAGAATAAATGAACCTAATACTTAACTGAGCACCACATTGTAGAATAGAACATATACTAGAAGAAAAGACAGTTAACCAAACCAAGAATGCTTGATAACTACTAGGAAATGCAGCAATTGTTGGACCAAGCTGTTAACTAAACATTACAATTTAGAAAAACATATTGCATATTAACATTACAGAGAACAATTCACTAGAAGGCACCAACGGTGGCCTCAAGAAAACACCATGAACTATATTTTAAAGTAGCCAACCGCGTGGTGGCATTGACGGTGGCCTCGAAGGTGAGTTGTTCCTCCAAGAATTGGCAGAAGACACGCATGGCAGCCATCCTGACCTCATCCGCGTGTGCGGCAGCTATTTGTATCTCCACTACCATATGCACCTGAGCTCCTTGCTATACTGCGTGCAAGATGGCTGTGGGTAACACTTATTTGGAGGAAGCAGTAGTGATTTCGGCGGAAGGTGTCACACCATTAGTCTGGGCATGTGGGATGGGTATAGGATGTGGATTACCTGAATATGTCGACAAGGTCGTGCAGCAAGAAGAAGGGTTGCCCGCCAGGAGGTAGCACTACAAGTAAGCAGTGAAGGTTTGGACTTCAAAATGAAGGAGGAATAGCGGAAGCGTGGCTTTTTGTTTGGGAGGGGGCCAGGAGCAAGATATTTCCATGGTTGCCGATTTTTTTTGCTTGGTGCCATGATAAACTGGTGCGCAACTGTGGTTGAAGCGTGGGCGGTTTACTGCAGGCGATGAAGCTTTCGGCATAAGACAAACAAGAGGGTGCGCCAAGATATTTTATATCGCATCGCACATGGTTCTTGATAATAAACTGTTTGTGTTGTACCTAAATTTTGTCATTCTCATTTGAGAGAAAAAATGATGTTGCAGAGGGATATGATGGTGTTTGAATTGGTAGAAAATTTATCTGTAGTGAAAATGCAACTATATGAGTGTTGTGTTATTTTTTTAATTATTCATGGTTCGATTGGCCTTTTTATACAATAATTGAGTTTCTAGGCATTTAATGTGCATATTTAAATTTGAACTACAAGCACATGCTCGATGTCGTGGTGTATGGACACGATCACCTACGGGGCCACGAGCCCATTTGTGGTTCGACTGGGGAGGATCGCATTGCATAAAGAGCCTTTGTAGCTTGGCAGGGGAGGATCGCATTGTATAAAGAGCGGAAATGGCAAGGCAGCACGACGAAGAGACTCTGGTCTTTTACCCAGGTCCGGGCATCTGAGAAGCATAATACCCTACTCCTGCTATGGTGGATTGGATGGAGGAACACAAAGGCACCGAGCCCTCATGCCCGGCAGGTGATACGCCTCCAACGTATCTATAATTTTTGATTGTTACATGCTATTATATTATCAACTTTGGCTGTTTCATACGCATTAGTATGCTATTTTATATTATTTCGGGACTAACTAATTAACCTAGAGCCTAGTGCTAGTTTCTGATTTTTCCTTGTTTTTGAGTATCACAAAAAAGGAATATCAAACGGAGTCCAAACGGAATATAACTTTCGCGATGATATTTCTTAGACCAGAAGACACACGCAGGACTTGGAGACCAAGTCAGAGAGTCCCCGAGGAGACGACAAGCCAGGGGGCGCGCCCTAGGGGGGCGCGCCTTTAGGGCTTGTGGCCCCCTTGGAGACCCCCTGACCCCTTCTTTGGCCTATAAATATAGAAATATTCCCAACACCCTAGAGGCATCCATGAAAATACTTTTCCACCGGTACATGTTTTTGATCTCGTGAGATCCCATCTGGAGGCGTTTTGTGATACTCTGCCGGAGGGGGATTCGATCACGGATGGCTTCTACATCAACCTTGCCGCCCTTCCGATGATGCGTGAGTAGTTTGCCACAGACCTACGGGTCCATAGCTAGTTGCTAGATGTATTATTCTCTCTTTTTGATCTTAAATACAAATGTTCTCCTCCATGTTCTTGGAGATCTATTCGATGTAATCATTTTTGCGGTGTGTTTGTCAAGCTCCAATGAATTGTGGATTTATGAGTAGACTATCTATGAATATTATTTGACTCTTCTCTAAATTCTTAGATGCATGATTTGATATCTTTGTATTTCTCTTTGAATTATTTGTTTGGTTTGGATAACTAGATTGGTACTTCTTGCAATGGGAGAGGTGTGTAGTTTTGGGTTCAATCTTGCGTTGTCCTCACCTAGTGAAAAAAGGGGTAGTGAGGCACATATTGTATTGTTGATATCAATGATAAAAAGCATCTAAGCTTGAGGATGCCTCGGATGGCATCCTATCTTTCGTCTTCTAATCATTGGTAAATTTACTTGAGGCTATATTTTTATTCACCACATCATATGTGTTTTGCTTGGAGCGTATTGTATGATTTGAGTATTCGATTTTTAGTTTTCCACAATCATCCTTGCTGTACTCACCTTTTGAGAGGGACACGCATTAATCATTAATTTATTAGAATAATCTTTGTCCTTCACTTATATCTTTTGAGCTAGGGTAGTTGCTCTAGTGCTTCACTTATATCTCTTTGAACACGGCGGTGAAGAAATTGATAAACTCTCAGGCTTCACTTATATTATTTTGAGAGTCTCTAGACAACATGGTAATTTGCTTGGTTTAAGAATTTATTCCTAATATGACAGGCATCCAAAGAGGGTATAATAAAAAAAATCATAAAAAGCATTGAATTTATGAGAAGTTTGATTCCTTGCAATTGTTTTGAGATATTAAGATGGTGATATTAGAGTCATGCTAGCAGTAAGTTGTGTGGTTAAAGAAATAAGTGTGTTAAGGTTTGTGATTCCCGTAGCATGCATGTATGGTCTTCTAGTTATGTGATGAAGTTGGAGCGCGCAATTTATCCTTGATTGTATATCTTTGTGTGAAAGCCGGGAGCGCACGATGGCTAACTCCTACGAACCTCTCCCCTAGGAGCATTCATATTAGTACTTTGCTTCGAGGGCAAATAAACTTTTTGCAATAGGTATGTGACTTCTTTATGACTAATGTTGAGTCCATCGATTATACACACTCTCACCCTTCCACCATTGCTAGCCACTCTAGTATGACACAACTTCCACCGGTGCATCAAACCCACCTTACCCTTCCACAAACAGCCAACATACCTACCTATTATTGCATTTTCATAGCCATTCCGAGATATATTGCCATGTAACTCCAACGTTCCGTCACGATGTTTGAGTTTACCATAGAGTTCTAATTTTGAGTTGTAGTAAATAAAGGTGTGATGATCATCATTATTAGAACATTCCATGTGAGGTTATGAATAAAAGAGACCTAATGGCCCAAATAAAAAAAGAGGACAAAGAGCCCAAAAGAATAAAAAAGAGAAAAAAAGGGTGTAACATCCCAATTTTCAATTTGGATGTTAACATAGATCATTCATATGCATTCATCATTTGAGCGTTTTTTAATTTGAGTTTATTTGAAAATTGATCCAAAGGCTGTAAGCAACTCAAGGACCCGAGGGAGAGAGTTGGAAGTTTTCCAAAGAGGACCCACTATTTTTATTATTTTAGAAGTGGGGTTGGATCAAATATAATTTTTAGCAATTTTCATTTTTACTGTTATAAAATAAATGAGAGAAGATAGTATGACTTCTTCAAAAATAGAATAAAAATGTTGAAATATGAATTTTGAGTAAAAATAATTTTATTCTATTTTTATTTGCGGTTTATTTATTTTAAATTGCTTTAAAAAGTTTATTTTATTTTTAGGCATTTTTTTCAGGAAAATGTTCACTTTGTCCCAAATATTAGTTGGGAATGGAGAAAATTGTTTATGAAATTTTAGGAATTTTATTTATATTTATTTTGAATATTTCTTCATTCTGTGAATTTAAAAAAATCAGACTGGGCCGAAGCCCTGCCGCTGGCACACCTACACCGCCGCCTTCCCCGTGCCGTGACCGACTCGGACTCCGCCGGAGTCCAGCACGCCCACGCCGCCGCGTCGCCCTTTCCCCAAGGAAGCCGCCGCCCCGGGGGCCTTTATAAGCCCCGACCCCCGGTCCCCTCTCCCTCCTTCACCGCCGCGCCTCTCGTGCGCCCGCAAGACGCCGCCGTCGCCCGCGCCTCGCCTCGCCGCCGCCGTCCGCACCGCCACCGCCCTCCGTCAGAAGCCACGCCCGACCCACCGCCCCGCCGCCGGACCCGCAACCCGACCCGTTTAGGTAAAAACGGGGCCGGTTTTTTAGTTTTTGTTTTCGTTTTTTTTAAAGCCTAGATCGTTTTTTTAGAAAACCCTAGATTCGTTTTTAGGTTTTATTCAACAGGGAACGTCCGCTGTTTAGATCAGAAAAACGAAGTTCGCTATTTAGAGTTTTACTTTTTCTATTATTTTTGTCAGGGACCTGCCCATACTTAAATTTTTTACAAATCAGTCCCTGGTTTGCAATCGATCATTACTTTTTACGTGTCAGTCAGAATTAGCTGAAACCAACGCCAAACAGTTCGTTTTGATCTTATCTTTCCAGTAGTGCAACTCAAATCTGTTTTTGAAATTTTTAAATTTTGAATTCAAACGGATTTGTATTTGAACTTGTTTTGATCGTAATTTGAGTTTCGTAACTCCGTTTGAGTTGATTCTTGACCTAAACTTTCAGATAGGGCCAAATTAAATTAATTTTTCTACTGTTAGAACTAGTTTTATGTTACAAGAGCCGTTTGCTTGTTTTCGAGTTCTTTCGAGATCAGTTCTTCGATTATATTGCATAATTTCTTATGTGTGGATAAAATTGCTTGCTTATGATAAATTGATCGGAGTGTGATGAGTAGAACTATCAGGAATTATGAGTACAAAGAATCTTCATCAATAGTACAAGGTAAGTTCACACTTTGATCATACTTTTCAATACCCAGTTTTTACTATGCGTTAGTTTCACCCCTCAAAGATTTGCATTAGTAGGATTTGGATACATGTGGGATTGCTTTGTAGTTAATGAGGTAGGAACCTATGACTTGGGATCAACCCCGGGAATATACGCTTCGTTACTTATTGCTTAGCCATGCTTGTACACGTGGATTGGTATGTGAGATTCATAAAAGTTGCGAGTGTAATAATAATTAAGGGAAAGTTTAAGGTGGCAACATTAACACACATCTGGGTGGAATGGTTGGAGCACCCTGGAGAAACCAGTAGTTTGCCCGGGCACCTGGAGAAACCAATGTTTTCCCTAGGGGATCCCGGAGGACCCGTGTGATCACCCTATGGAATGCCACCCAGGCTCAAAGGGATCATATGATATTTCATGCCTAGAAACTTCCATGTGCATCCAGAAGCCATTATGGGCTCGGGCATAGTTGAGTACTTTGGGAAACCTTTCCATGATGGGGTAGCAGATGTAGGGGGATTGTAGGTGTATCACCCTATTTATCGGTTAAGGAGACCTCTTCGGAAAGACTGTGTCTTGATTATCCGGTTCTCAAACATCAAGCAGTGCGAGAAATTCAACGGAGGAGATCGAGTCTTGTGGGGAAAAGTGCACAAACCTCCATAGAGTGTACAAACTCTTCAAGATAGCCGTGTCCGCGGTTATGGACAACTTTGGGTATCTAGAAGTTGACTATTTGTTGATCTCATCACTCTATATAATTAAATTGTTGGGTTACTACTTAAATTGGTGATTTTGGAATTGAGATGGAGGAACCACTCTTAATAATGCTTAATTCAACTGAGTAGTGAAATAAAAGTTATTCCTTTGTTGTACAGAAAGACTAGCTTTTATGCAAAATTAACCTTGCAGCCTCCACCAACCAAATATGCATATAGAGATAGACATTTTCATTATTATTCTATGGTGTGAATTTGCGAGTACATTCAACGTATTAGCCTACACGGCTGCAACGTCTCATGTTGCAGGAATTATCTGATGAGTAAGTGATACGTTAGGGTTGGGATGTGTACACTCAACTTTGCTGTTGGTGTTGTATGGACTCCACAACTTTGTTGTTACTTCTACTATGTTGATTGAGGTAATAGTATTACTGTTACTTTATACATTGGATTTACCTCTGTTATAAATCCTCGAGTACTGTGTGTGTCAGCATACCGATCCAGGGATGACACTTAAGCACAGAGACATCGATCCATTTGGGTCGGTCGCTACAAAGGATCTCCAAAAAATAGGAGTCTTCAAAAAAAAATGAGAGCAGAAGAGAGAAGGGACAAAGTTATTATCATTTTCCAAACTTGTGCTTCAAAGTAGCACCGTGTTCTTCATTATAGAGAGTCTCCTATGTTCTCACTTCCATATATATTACTAATGGGAAATTTTCATTATGGAACTTGGCTTGTATATTCCAACGATGGACATCCTCAAATGCCCTAGGTATTCATGAGCAAGGAAGTTGCATGCACACCCACTTAGTTTTCTTTTGGCTTTCATACACTTATAGCTGTAGTGCATCTGTTACATAGCAATCCCTACTCACTCACATTGATATTGATTGATAGACATCTCCATAGTCCATTAATTTGCCTAGTTAATGTGAGATTTTCTCCCTAGTTTTGTCTACTACCACATTCTATTACACCCATAGTGGTATGTCCATGGCTCACACTCATATATTGCATGAAGAATATAATAGTATGAAAACAATTTCTTGGCTGACACCGGGGTGGGCATGATTTATACTTTGTGCTAAAAAGAGGAACCATAACGAGACTATATGATTTTGAAGGGATAACTTTCTTTAGCCATGTTATTTTTGAAGCTTCATAATCTTCTTTCTAGTATGCTTGAAGTATTAATGTTTTGATATATATGTTTTTTTTATCATATGGATCTGAACATTCATGCTAAATAAAGAATAAATACAATGCTAAATATGCTAGGTAGAATTTCACATCAAACATTCCTTTTTTCTCATTTACGTAACGAGGACGAGCATGAATTAAGATTGGGGATGCTTGATACGTCTCCAACATATCTATAATTTTTATTGTTCCATGCTATTATATTATCAACTATTATGTTTTATATGCATTAATATGCTATTTTATATTATTTTCGGGACAAACTTATTAACCTAGAGCCCAGTTCCAATTTCAGTTTTTTCCTTGTTTTTGAGTTCCGCAGAAAAGGGATATCAAACGCAATCCAAACAGAGTAAAACTTTCACGATGATTTTTTCTTGAACTAGAAGACACACGTAGGACTTGGAGTCCAAGTTAGAGAGTTCCCGAGGAGACGACAAGCCAGGGGCGCGCCTTAGGGGGCGCCCCTAGGGCTTGTGGGACCCTCAGAGACACCCTGACCCCCTTCTTTAGCCGATAAATACATAAATATTCCCAAAACCCTAGAAGCGTCCACGAAAATACATTTCCACCACAGCAAGTTTCTGATCTCGTGAGATCCCATCTGGAGGCCTTTTCTGGTACTCTGCTGGAGGAGGATTCGATCACATAGGGCTTCTGCATCAACCTTGCTGCCTATGATGCGTGAGTAGTTTACCACAGACCTATGGGTCCATAGCTATTAGCAAGATGGCTTCTTCTCTCTCTTTGATCTTCAATACAATGTTCTCCTCAATGTTCTTGGAGATCCATTCGATGTAATCTTCTTTGCGGTGTGTTTGTCGAGATCCGATGAATTGGGGATTTATGATCAGATTATCTATAAATATTATTTGAATCTTCTCTGAATTATTATATGCATGATTTGATATCTTTGTATTTATCTTCGAATTATTGGTTTGGTTTGGCCAACTAGATTGGTAGTTCTTGCAATGCGAGAGGTGCTTAGTTCCGGGTTTAATCTTGATGTATCCTCACCCAATGACAGAAGGGGTAGCGAGGCACGTATTGTATTGTTGCCATCAAGGATAAAAATATGGGGTTTATATCATATTGCTTGAGTTTATCCCTAAGGCATTACTCTGTACTTATGAACTTAATACTCTAGATGGATGCTGCATAGCGGTCGATGTGTGGAGTTATAAAAGTAGATGCAGAATCGTTCAGGTCTACTTGTCACGAACATGATGCCTATATTCATTATCATTGCCTTATATATCATCATAACATTGCACTTTTCTATCATTTGCTCGATAGTAATTTGTTTACCCACCGTATGCTTTATTCAAGAGAGAAGCCACTAGTGAAACCTATGCCCCCCAGGTCTTTTTTACATCTATTATTTTCATATCAATATAACCAAGAACCCAAAACCTATGTCCCTTCTGCAATTATTTTGTGTTTACTTTATTTTGCATTTTACTTTAGTTTTAAATCTCTCTCTAACAGATCTCACTATTGTTCATGACATTGAAGGGATTGACAACCCCCTTTCCGCGTTGTGTGCAATTGTTTGTTAGTTTGTGCAGGTGCATATATTGGAGACTTGCTTGCACCTCCTACTGGAGTGATACCTTGGTTCTCAACCGAGGCAAATACTTATCTCTACTTTGCTCCATCACCCTTTCCTCTTCAAGGGAAAAACTAACGCAATCTCAAGAAGTAGCAGCAGGGTTGCCTCGGGGAGAGCAGCTACGCGCGTACAAGTGTAAGGTCGTCAAAAATTCGAATCCTCATCTAGGTTGCATTGGGCCTTCTTTTATAGTTCAAGGGGTAACCAAAGTGGCAAAACAGACATTATCTTGTGATTAGATAGCTAACAGTGCTATCATACCTAACTCTGGCACTTAGGACAAAATGCCATTAATGCTACCATAGGTGGCACATGGAGAGGCATCTCCGGCAAGCTCTATCTACCACTAATCTGTTGGTAAATGTAGCATGCAATTTCAAAAAAATTCCTACGCTCACACAAGATCTATCTAGGAGATGCATAGCAATGAGAGGGGGAGAGTGTGTCTATGTACCCTCCGCATGTGAAGGTGTGAAAGTAATGATACCCGTCGCGTGCTTCAACACTCATTGGACCGCATACATCGGTATGTGTTATTTCCAATAAGTCATTAGCCCGCACAATTGTTCAGGAGAATGGAATTTTATTTATCTTGCCCATGAGGCATGGTTTGCAAGTATCAATTGATTCATAATCAAGTGATTCCAAAAGTCCAGCAGCATGGAGTTTCTTCATGCGCTTTACACAAATATAACCTAAACGGCAGTGCTAGAAGTATGTTGCACTATCATTATCAATTCTTAATCTTTTGGCTTCAATATTATGAATATGTATATTACTACGATCAAGATTCAATAAACCATTCAGCTTGGGTGTATGACCATAGAAGGTTTAATTCATGTAACCAGAATAACTATTATTCTCGGATTTAAATGAATAACCGTATTGCAATAAACCCGATCCAATCTTGTTCATGTTCAACACCAACACCAATTAACCTTTATTTAGGTTTAAAACTAACCCCGAAAGTATAGGGAGTGTGCGATGATGATCATATTAATCTTGGAACTACTTCCAACACTCATCATCACCTCACCCTCAACTAGGATATGTTTATTCTACAACTCATGTTTCAAGTTACTAATCTTAGCAACCGAACAAGTATCAAATACCCCGGCTCTACTACGAGCACTAGCAAGGTACACATCAATAACATGTATATCAAATATACCTTTGTTCACTTTGCCATCCTTCTTATCCGCCAAATATTTGAGGTAGTTCCGCTTCAAGTGACCATTTCCTTTGCAGTAAAAGCACTCAGTTTCAGGCTTAGGTCTTGCTTTGGGCTTCATCATGAGAGTGACAACTTGCTTTCCATTCTACTCGAAGTTCCCTTTCTTTCCATGTCCCTTCTACTTGAAACTAGTGGTCTTGTCAACCATCAACACTTGATGTTTTTTCTTGATTCCTACCTGAGTCGATTTCAGTATCACAAAGAGGTCAAGAATCATTTTCGTCATCCCATGCTTATTATAGTTCATCACGGCGTTCTACTAGCTTCGTGATAGTGACTAGAGAACTTCTGTCAATCACTATCTTATCTGGAAGATTAACTCCCACTTGATTCAAGTGATCGTAGCACCCAGACACTCTCAGCACATGCTCACTAGCTGAGCTTATTGTCCTCCATCTTATAGGCAAAGTATTTGTCAGAGGTCTCATACCTCTCGACACGGGCACGAGTCTGAAATACCAATTTCATCTCTTGGAACATCTCATAAGCTTCGTGGTGTTCAAAACGATTTTGAAGTCCCGGTTCTAAGACGTAAAGCATGGCGCATAAACTATTAAGGAGTTATCATATAGAGCTTGCCAAACGTTCATAATGTCTGCATCTGCTCCTGCAATAGGTCTGTCACCTAGCGGTGCATCAAGGACATAATTCTTCTGTGCAGCAATCACTACTTCAGGATGCTACTAATGCGACAATACGATCAGAGACCCTTCGACGAAACTGTGTGCGATGTAATAATCGCAAACGATGGTGTAAAATAACCGTAAAAAAGGTGCAAAACATTTGCGATGACATTTGCATCAAATACGGTTAAGATTCTAGTTGCGTGTGCGATGCATGGCATACGGTTGATCCAGAAGAACTATTTGCAATGAGGAAGAACAACATAAACGGGAAGCCATATCAATGTGTGTTTGGTATACGACATACAGTTCGCTCCGGTGAACTGTGTGCTATTAGGGAATGCAACATAAACGGTCAGCCAGATCAAGGTGTGTGTGATATAAGGCATACGGTGCACTCGGACAAACTGTTTTCGATTAGGCAAGAGAACAGAAATGGTTCATCCTAACAAGATGTGTGTGATATGCGGCATTTGCGATGAGCCAAAAGAACAGAGATGATTTGTGTAAACCAGATGTGTGTGATACGTAGCAAACAGCCCACTCGGATGACCTGTTCGCGATGAGAAATTATAACACAGACGGTTACTATAGTAAGTTTGTGTGTGATTCTGTTCGTACAAAAAAGTTTGAAAAAATGCAAACTAGTTGCCTGCTGTGTCTAGGAGTATCGCACACGTTGCGTCTGCGAGTACTTGTGTGCGATGATTAGTAAGTTACACATAATAAACGGCCGCAAGGATGATATGCTGATCATGGAGTCTGAGAAGACCGTCGTTGGAAGGCCGCCGACTCAGCCTTTTCGCCTATATTTTATTATAATTGTACGCATAAGTAGGTGGTGAGTGTTTTGTGCCTTGCCGCATGTGGCATTTTAAATTATTCTGAGTATGTAACACAATTATTAACCGTTTCCATTGTAAATTTACCTCAACGGCGAGCAGAGCGCGCGCAGGGACGCCATGGTGAGCAACAGCATGGTCAACCTTCTGGCACCCCGTGGGAGACACGATGGCGCTTCTATTAGACACGATGGTGATATCATGACCGTGTGTGACAGTGCGCAGACACGTACACTTACATCCGAGAACAAGGATGTTTCAGGCTTCGGATGTGTGGCATACGGTTGATCCAAAAGAACTGTTTGTGATGAGGAAAAACAACAGGAACAAGGCTTTGTAGGACCAGAACCATCAATATATGTTGACTTTATTTCTCGTCATATTGCAGATTACAACGCAATAAGTAATTGCAAATCCGTTCACACAGATCAAACTAATATGTGTTCACACCGATCAAACTAATATGTATTCACAGTTAGCACCGGGCTAAAAAAACTACCCACTCAAAAATTACTTCACAGTTCCTCTCCTCATCACGCACAAAACTGGTCTTTCCTGTCAAGTCATTTGCCATGATCGGAAGGAGGAGTTTCGGGTGGACATATAACCAGGCGACAAAAACCAAGGCCACAGAAGCACTAGAGAGGTCCCGCCGCGAAGCAGCAGCCGCAGCAAAAATGTCCCGGCACGACACGAAGCCCTCGAACGAGCTCTCACGGGCACACAAGGGCTCTCACAAACCGCACTTTCCGCATCGGCGATCACGACGAGCTGGCGTTGCTGAAGTCCTTGCCCGGCGACGACGACATTCTCGCTGGCCCCAGGAAGCAGCAGGAGCTGGTCGACGGCTTGATGAAGCTGCTAAAGATCAGCGATGTCTCAGTTGACAAGGAGACCGGCCTCGTCGATCAACTCATGGGTGACAATGCGAAGCTCCTCAAGGCGCTCGATGAGAAGGAGGAGGAGGCCGCCGGCTAGAAGTTGCTGCATGAGAAGAGCAGTGCCTCGGGGATGACGCTGACAGCGGTCGTCGAGGAACTGATGGGTGACTTCAGGAAGCTCCGGATCGAGCGCGAGCAGGAGGTGGAGGAATCCGTGTCTGCTTTCAAGCACAGTCGTGAGGAATTGAAGAAGGAGCTGGATGATGTCGTAGCCGGGCGATCCATCGAAGAGTATATACAGTAGCGATCCAGATCGTTGTCTGCGATTTCCTTCTTCTCTTGTCCCCTTGTCTTCTGGGCTTTGCTGCTTGTGGCATTTTAAATATCCAGAATATGTAAGATAATTATTATCTGCGCCATTGTAAATTTGTCATCATACTATCCGATACCATTTTTTTGTCATCGTATTATCCGTTGCCCTTTTTGGCAATTTAAATTAGGCCGGAATATGAGTTGAAAACAAGAAAAAAGCAAATGTTGCCATGGGATCCCAAGCAAACACCCTTCGTCCAGACGCTTTAATTAACCCATTAGAGTTGAAGTTGTGAGCGAGGCGGCGGCGGCTTGTGCATGGAGGTCAAAGAGCTTGCTTCCCGGTGAGCATGGGTGGCCTTGCTGCTCGAACGTGTCCCGTCGATCCCGCGCGGCGGAATGCTCACACGCATCCCGTCGAGCCTGGACGGCGGTTATCTGGCACTCGTCCCGTTTAATCAAACAGCTCCATGCACGCTACCGAGTCTATATGGTCAAATTTCGACACGGTTAATATAATACAACCGTTTGTGATGTTAACATACAACTTTTTGTTTGAAAAAGGACTTCATTGGCTACTAATGTGTGCATCTCTTCTAAAACTGGATGATTTATCTACCACGACATATATGTGCCATGTCATGAAACCATGCCAAGTTTCATATTTTTTGGGTGAGTTTCTGATTTACTGGGATTTAAAAACCGAGATTCTCAATGTTTCAGGACGACAACAAGTTTGTAATTCATTCCCATTACTTAAATGAGACCTAAACATGCACCCAATAACACATGTACGATTTGCCACACATTTTGGTTCACTGGAGCATGTGCTTGTAGTTCAAATTTGAAATATGGACTACATTAATTGCGTAGAAAACTTAATTAGTAATATGTACAATGGCCAAACGAACCCTGAAAAGTTTCAAATTTCAGCACGACACTCCTGTTATTCTATGTTGCATGTGGAAAACAAAGTTCAAGGCGAGAAGAAGCAACACTTATCGTTTCTCCCACAAGACGGGCATGTTTCACTACCGGAACCATGAAGGTTGCGGCAGGCTCCCGTTTGTAAGAGGCTTGTAATATAGCTTCACCCAAATTTGACAATTATATGTACCATGTAGTGGCACCATGCCAAGTTTCATGATTTCCTAGTGAGTTTTGGATTTA
Source organism: Secale cereale (assembly GCA_902687465.1). Classification (NCBI taxonomy): domain Eukaryota; kingdom Viridiplantae; phylum Streptophyta; class Magnoliopsida; order Poales; family Poaceae; genus Secale; species Secale cereale. Next base: position 223,452,680 of record LR738712.1, read on the forward strand.
TAGAGATTTCAAAACCGAGATTCACAATGTTTGTGGCCAAGCCAGGATGGCAAGACGGTTGAATTCGTTCCCATTCGTTCCATCGGGCCTAAACATGCACCCCAAGGAAACATGTACGTTTTTTCTAGCCATTTTTGTGCATTGGATCATGTATTTGTAGTCGGATTTAAATTATGTACATTAAATGCCTAGAAAACTCAATTAATAAATAAAAAGGTCAAACGAACCCTGAATAATTTCAAAGTTCAGCGCCAATCACCCGTTGTTCCGTATGCGCGTAGAAAAAAATACGGGCCAAGAAGAGGGAGCGATTATCGTTTGGCCCACAAGGGGACACGTTTCCCTATCAAAACCACGAGGGTTCTTGCGACAAGCTCTGGTTTTTAAGAGGTTTGTAATAAAGCTTGGCCCAAATTGGCAATATTTTACCATGACATATATGTGCCATGACGTGACACCATGCCACCTTTGATGACTTTCTAGCGAGTTTTGGATTTATGAGGATTTAAGAACCAAGACTCGAAATGTTTGAGGACGAGCCAGTACACCTGTACGGTTGTAATTCATTCCCATTCCTGGCATGGGACCTAGACATGCACCCAAGGACACATGTATAATTTTTCTAGCCATTTTGGTGAACTGGAGCATGTATTTGTAGTTCAGATTTGAAGTATGGACATTAAATGCCTAGGAAACCCAATTAGTGTATAAAAAGGCCGAACGAACCCTAATCACGGATATCATGTCGTTCCATGTTACATGTAGAAGAAAATACGAGGCTATAAGAGGGAGCGATTATCGTTTCGTCCACAAGGGGAACACGTTTCCCTATCGGAACCACGAGGCTGTTTTAAGAGAAGCTCCGGTTTGTAAGAGGTTTGTAATAAAGCTTGGCCCAAATTGGACAATGTTTTTACCATGACATATATGTGCCATGAAGTGACACCATGCCACCTTTGATGACTTTCTGGTGAGTTTAGGATTTACGGGGATTTAAAACAGAGTTTCCAAATGTTTGAGGACGAGCCAGGACGCTAGTACGGTTGTAATTCGTTCCCATTCCCGGCATGGGATGTAAACATGCACCCAAGGACACATGTATAAATTTTCTAGGCATTTTCGTGAACTGGAGCATGTATTTGAAGTTCAGATTTGAATCATGGACATTAAATGCCTACGAAACTCAATTAGTGTATAAAAAGGCCAAACGAACCCTGAATAAGTTTAAATTTCAGCACGGATATCTTGTCGTTCCATGTTTCCCGTAAAAGAAAATACAAGGCGAAAAGAGGCAGTGATTACATTTCGCCCACAAGGGGACACGTTTCCCTATTGGAACCACGAGGCTTCTTTGAGAGAAGCTTCAGTTTGTAAGAGGCTTGTAATAAAACTTGCGCCAAAATGGATGAGAAAATTCCTCGGCATATATGTGCCATGTCATGACACCATGCCAGGTTTCATGATTTTCGGGTGAGTTTTGTATTTACGGAGATTTAAAAACCGAGATTCTTCTCACGAAATGTTTTCAAATAGCACATGGTTCACTCACGAAAGCCGTGTGCCTACGAAACGCTGGCCGATGCCCCCTCCCCCCTGATGCGCGCGCTATCTGAGTCGTGCTTTCTGATTAGCCAGAACCCAAACCCCACGGATCATATGTGTGCACCGCTGGATGCTCCTAGATCGAAAGGCAACCCTGAGCACTTTCGACAGCACATGCAGTACATGGGTAAGCACCATGCGCATGCGTCGTGCTTGCTCATACTTCCTTCTCTACTAGGTTTTCTAAACACGCTACCATTTCTTGGCACTCCTCTCATCGGTTTACCGCCTCTTCTCCCATCATTTTCCCGCTACCAGTGTCAGTGCTCATTGAAGGCTAGCGTCGACACACCGGCCATGTAAATATCCCACCGTACATGGGTAACCAAATTATGAATAAATACCACACCATAGCATGTAATCTTTAAGCCATATATGCATTATGTAGATGTTTGTTTAATTATTATAGTTCATCTCATCCAATAACAATTAGTTTTATAAAAAAACTATTTTAAAATTCATGCAAATGTGCATTGTAAAGCATAAAGTAAAAACAAAAGGTGACAATTCATTTATAAAAAATTTGGGCAATTAAGATATGGAAGATTCTAGAACAATGGAGAAGTTCTTGTGTTTCGAGGTTTGTGCATTATGCTTAAGTTCAACCATGGAGTCTTTTAGATTGGACATGTGGCAGAATCTGAAGGAATGTAGATGATATCCAACGGCCAGTAGAGCTCGGATTTGCCATCTCTGTACCGTCGGATTGGCTTCCAACGACCAACTTTCCAAGTTATTCGCACATTATATAGGGGTATAGATATAGATGTGTCCCATGCTAGAGCAAATAAAGTTTGAGCGCATGCGTGGGAC